>CM041038.1:1590475-2247622 GCA_023078785.2 Hyles euphorbiae | reverse complement strand
CAAAACAAGCCTCGAAAATCAAAATGATATTTTTAGATTTGTCTGTTTCAAGATGGCATACAAACTTGTGGTATTCTCAAATCCACAACCAGAAAAATTAACCTTATGCGGCAATATAGCCTTAAAACCATAGACCACAAACCTGTCCATAATCCCAAGCAGTTGTTTCCTGACATCCTGAGCCCTCTTCAAAGTCCTGATCTGCACAAAGTTCTCATAACACCAAGCGTTGGAGAACTTATTATTCTTCCAGCTGTTATAAACCGCCAGTAGTGTTAAATGGTCTCCTTCGGGCTGGTTGAACTTGGCCTTCTTCTGGTCTGCGAGAGCCTGCTTGTCTTTGGGCCGGTAGAATACATTCTGGACGCTGAGCATGGATACTATTGTCAGAATCTCGTCTGAACACTGAAGTGCTACTGACATTATAAGAATCTTAGAGAGGTTCGGCTCAAGGGGGAATTCCGCCATCTGTAATGTTAAAATGTATATTAAATAATTGTTTGATATCACAGTCATAGAGAATTGGAGTATATGTTTTGTTACTTGTAAGGTAAATCGTAAAACGAACAGTAGGTATCGATAATTGGATGAAGATAATTGTCTGTGTTCCTTAAATATTTTATTATAAATTAAATAAAAGGTAATGTAGTGTTGGTTAAAGGAAGTTGCTGGATGCAGGTTGCTATAAACTTGCCTAAATGAAAATCTTAGGACGAGGCTATGTTCAGTAGTGGAGTCCCTATGGCTGAAGAGAGGAACTGTGGTAGGTCTCTCATATGTGAGAGGCCGTCTGGGCACGTACCACCGCAATGTCTATTTCTCCCGCCAAACTGCAGTCTTAATGAACTGTTGTGTTTTGGTTTGAAGGACATTGTAACCAGAGTAACTACTGGACATATTGAGACTTAACATCTTATGTCTCAGGATGGCGAGCGCAGTGGAATGCCAAGCATTGGTTTGTAATTCACGTTGTTATTTAGTTTTTCTACTGTCCATGAGCGATCGTATCGGTTACCATCAGGCGAACGACAAGATAGTCTCGCCACACATGGCAAAAAAAAGTGTATGTGTAATGGTGGCTAGATTCAGGCCGCTTTCAATTTGAAAATCCTTGGAGGAGGCCTATGTTCAGCAGTGGAGTTTCTATGGCTGAAGGGAGACTCACACACACACATACGTTCACACACACACGTACGTACGCACACGCACGCACGAACGCATGCACTAGAGAGAAAGAGAGAGACAGTGCAACTAACCCTGCGTCCAAGCCTGGTGAGCAGTCCCTCCGCGTCGAGCGCGGAGAGCGAGTGCAGCTGTTCCAGCGCCATGATGAGCGACTCCACCGGCGGCGCGTCCATGAAGTCGAAGTGCAGCAGGTCGTTGATGCCCATCGTCTTCAGCTGCAACACCTGCATGGGGACGGACATATTGTATAATGAATTAGCAACACTTGTATATAGTACTTGTATACTCTACTTGAACTATTCATAAATCTATGTGGAAAAATATTTGCTGATTTATGATCGGTAAATAAATACACCCAACGTCATATACATAGTCCTGACCCCAGATATTCTTGTGTCGCGATTCCAAAAGCGATTTTTGTGTCGTGGGTATAAGGAAGTATGAGAGACTTTTCGGTATGACAATCTACCCGACCCGCAACAAATACCTGTGGTTCACACAAATAATTATCTCCTTGCGGGGATCGAACCCGCGGCCTCTCGTTTCACAGCTGGCGTCTAACCACCTGCGCCACGGAGGTTATATACTATGTATATACCTAAATTATTTAATGCTATAATATAGTATATAGCATGGTGGACTATGTAGCCTAACCACTGTCAATGCGGTGTTTCTGTGTGCGTGTATGTGCGTGTACGTGTACGTGTACGTGTGCGTGTGCGTGCGCGTGTGCGTGTTCGTGCGCGTGTGCGTGTGTGTGCGTGTACGTACGGTGGTGGCGAGGTTGGTGCGCTGTATCTCGGGCACGGGCGTGGGCAGCATCTCGTCGCGGTAGGCGCGCTCGGTGTAGAGCCGGTAACACTTGCCCGGGCCCGTGCGACCCGCACGACCCGCGCGCTGCTTCGCCGCAGCCTGAACATAATACATTCATATTCAAACATTTCTTCTTACATAAAGATCCTACTTAATAAATAAATATCCTACTAATGTTTTAAACGCGAAATTTTGTGTGTTTGTTACCTTTTCAAGCTCATACCATTGGACCAATTTTGATGAAATTTAGTGTTAAAGTAGCTGAAATATAGTTTTCCTATGGGATGTGGAGATCCTTGGGGGAGGCCTAGGTTCAGCAGAGGACTTCCTGTGGCTGACATGATGATGATGGGATGTGCAAGGAATTGAAATATGTATATTCGATACTTCTTCAAATTCAAAGGAATGGGATTTGAAGTTTAAAGTACGAAAGTAATGTTGAATATAAACATCCAACAAAGTTATCATATGAAATAGTTTCTATATTTCTAAGGTGGATTTGGTCCAAAAAGTATATTTACCGGGCAAAGGCGGACTGGACCGCTAGTAAATAAATAACACAATTAGGCACCAATAAAGAAAAGTTATAAACATATTTTAAAACATACCTGTGAAATAGGCGTGACAACCAACGAATCCATCCCAGTCTTGGAGTTATAAACCTTCTGCTTCACGAATCCAGGATCCACCACATAATAAATCCCATCAATTGTCAGAGAAGTCTCTGCAATATTGGTCGCGATGACCACCTTCCTTGACCCCGGGGGTGCAGGTTCGAAGATCCTAGTCTGCATCTCCGACGGCAGCGCGGAGTACACCGGCAGGATGATCAGCTCGGGCACATCAGGGCCTAGGGACTTCATCCTCTCATACAGGATCTCACAGGCTGTGTCAATCTCCTCCTGACCCGTCAAGAACAGCAGGATATCTCCTGGAGGCTCACGTAGATGTATCTGCATCACTGTGATCAATGACGCGTCCAGATAATCAGTTTCCGGTTCCTTAGTGTACAGCACTTCGACGGGGAAGGTTCTGCCTGGTATGGTGAAGATGGGGGCCTCGAAGAAGTATTGTGAGAACTTGACAGCGTCCAGGGTGGCGGAGGTGACGATGAGCTTGAGTTCTGGGCGTTTCTGGACGGCTTGTTTGAGCAGACCGAAGAGTACGTCGGTGTGGATGGTGCGCTCGTGAGCCTCGTCCAACATTATCACGGAGTAGCTGTTCAGATCCAGGTCCATGAGGCACTCGCGGAGCAACATACCGTCTGTCATGTACCTGGAATAGTTTATATGGAATTATTTATGTGTTTAAAAAAAAAAGTGGAAAAGCTTAGGAGCACTTACAAATAAAAATATTAATAGATAGCTAGAAAATAAGGGATTGGAATTTGTAATGGCTTTCTATATCGAAGTTTATATAAATACGTTTTTAAAAGCATTAACATTCCAATAAAAATTCATAAAATTAATCAATAATGAAGCAGACTGTTTTGGTGCAAAAGTAAAATAAAAATAAAATAAATTATTATAGGCCCAAGTTGAAGAAAGATCTTTTAGTCAGATATTTTACACCCAATATGATTTATATGTTAATAATACCCATAATATCATCGGGGGAGGCCTATGTTCAGCAGATGACAGCTTTGGCTGATGGATGGATGGATGGATGTATGGATGGATATACATACTTGATAACAGTATCGGTGCTGGTACAGTCCTCGAACCGGATGGTGTAGCCGACCTCCTGGCCGAGCCTGCAGCCGAACTCCTCGGCCACTCGCTTGGCGACGGACATGGCGGCCACACGGCGCGGCTGCGTGCACGCGATCTTGCCTCGAGCTGTGAGCCCGCACGCTGCCAGGTACTGGGTTATCTGAGTTGTCTTGCCGGACCCTGTCTCTCCGATCACTATCAGGATTTGGTTGTCCGCTACAGCCTGGGAAAATAAAAATATACAATGAAAACTTATACTATGTTTATCAGCACATAAATGTATAAATGCATGAAAATTATTATTTAAAAAAACTTACTGTCATAAAAAATATTTCGATAAAAGGGAAGCATGTTATTTTATTTTTATTTTTAATCCATTCTGTATGTTAACAAATTACCGGAAAAAAATAAAAATCTTTAAAAATATCAATCATAAAAGTACAAATTTTTTTATCAAAACTGCTATTAGTTTCGAAATATTTAAACGCCATTTTGGCGCGAACTCGCTGTAACGTCAGCGTAATCGCTATCAATAACGTAGTGTTTGCATTAAGTTTCTTTCATTAATTGCTACAACCATCCACAAACAAGAACACCATTGAACCTTCATTAAAAACATTAACAATCGTTTACCTTAGTCAACTCATCTCTCAGTTTGTAAATAGGCAGCGATTGCCTCTGCTCCAATAGAGACAGGTTAGTCTTCTTGCCGAACGAGGACTTCTTGCCTCCGATGACATGCTTCTTCCATTCAGGCAGGTCTTGAGGAGTGATGCCGGTGCCTCTCATGTTGGCTGCCAATGTTCGCCCGTCGCTCTCTGGCAGGGGGTCTATCCAGTTCTTGTTAAGACCTGGGGAGGGCAATAATTAATAAATAAGATGATTTTTGCTATTTTAGATACAATGTGAAAATACCCGCATTAAAACATTAATAAAGAGAGGCTGTTGTTTTTTTACTGATCGCTAGGATAACAACGCTAATGCTAGATTTGATCCTCTTGCTACATCTCGCTCACATAAATCTATGTGTGGTACCCCCAATTGTAAGATCATAACTACCTCACATATTTTCACATTTACTCAGATGACACCACACCAGCAAGACCCCGGTTGTTGTCAGTTACATCATTTTGAAGCCAAGAAATATCAGCAACATATTTCTTGACTGACATGATTTTGTACCTTTATTAATAATCATCATCATCTACACCTACAAAAAGTACAGAATTCATACATAAATCACCAAAATAAACATACCTGTCGGCAAACTCTCCATCTCTTGTTCCCTTTGTATCATCTTCTGTTCTCTTCTCTCCTTAGCCAGCGCTGACTGCATCATGGCCGCCTGCGCGAGAGATCCGTCAGGGTTCTTCACGATCCTCACGGGAGACAGGTCGTGGAGCGCCCGCCCGTGGCCCTGCAGGAACGGAGGCTCTTCCTCCACCAGCTCGATCTCGATGTCTGCCTCGCCGTCCTCGTCTTTCGGGAGAAGACCGGTCTCGTCGTCGAAGTCTGGTAACTCGCTCTTGTCTATTACCCCTGATGATATCATCTGGAGGAAGATAAAAGCTAGTCTATAAAGTGGCCATAAACAATTTTTCTGGTTTTGTTCTATTTTAACAAAGTAATTTTTCTTTAATTTTTGTTTGAAAATATTCTAAACTAAAAGCCATGCTAATAGGAGGAAATCTTTTAAGCAGGGTTTAAAATTGTAGAAAATCAGTGCTAGACCATAATATTATGATATAAACTAAGGCCCATACCAGTGTTGTAAAAATGAGCGTTGAGAGTCGAGCGTCGAGCGCTGAGTCGACGCTTTGGAGCGTTTTAGACTCGAGCGTTAAACGCTTGAGCGTTTAAGGCTTGCGAGCGTTGAGAGTTTAGACTTTCATGCTCGAGTTATGCGCTCGAGCGTTCAAGCGTTGTAGTTTTTAAATACGGATAGATGAAAAAATTGTGATAAATAAAAATGTTAGGAGTTGTGGGGGGCGGTAGGTACGGTGAGTATTACTTATCTTTTGACTTTGGTCGTATAAGCTGGCCTTATCTATACATATAAATAAAATTGAAGTGTCTGTTTGTAAAGTGAAAATAAATAAAAATGTCCAAGTACACATCGTTATATACACGATACCTATAACGAAAATGACCTTAGATTTTTTTGTCTGTCTGTCTGTCCGTCTGTCTGTCTGTCTGTTTGTTCCGGCTAATCTCTGAAATGGCTGGACTGATTTTGACGGGTCTTTTTTTTGTCACGTAGCTGATATAATAAGGAGTAACTTAGGCTACATTTGTTGTAGAAAATTTCATTTATTTAAAAAATAACTAAAGGAACTAATTAACTTTTTTGTTAAACTTCACGCGGACGAAGTCGCGGGCACAGCTAGTCATAACTAAAAGAAGGAACAGACTTAATAACGAAAATATACAGGCCAGTATGTGACTTTTCTCATGGTTAAAAAAATTATAGTGTTGCAAAGGTGTGTGATGATTTTAGGTAGGTATTTAATTTAACTTAGTTGCTAAGAAAAATCAGTAGGTAGTCAGGAATTGTACAGAAACTTCAGCTATTTTTTTTTATTGCATTGAATGGCGAGACGAGCACGCCGTTCGCCTGATGGTAAGCGATGCGACCGCTCATGAACAGTAGCAAAACCAAACAACACCTTGATTTACAAAGCAATGCTTGGCATTCCACTGCGCTCGCCATCCTGAGACACAAGATGTTAAGTCTCAATATGTCCAGTAGTTACTCTGACTACAATGTCCTTTAATCCGAATCACAATAGTGCATTTAAACTGCTGTTTGACGAGAGAAATAGACATTGCGGTGGTACCCACCAAGACAGCCTCTCACATATTAGAGACTTACCACCAGTAAAACACAAAAACCAAAAACAATCAAAAAGCTAAACCACACTTGTAATTTGGGCCTTATGGCGTAGATCATATGGCATATTGTATACTAATAATAAATAAGTATTTTTCTACTATTATAATATAAATATCGTTAAAAATAAAATTGACATTGTCTTATTTCAATTATACTATCTTTTTTACGGTGGTCGCGGGTTCGAATCCCAGGGCACACCTCTGACTTTTCGGAGTCATGTGTGTATTATGGATAGTCAATCACCATGCACTAAAACGGTGACGGAAAACATCATGAGGAAACCTGCATACCATAGCGATTTATAAAAAATTCTATGGTATGTAAGTCCGCCAACCCGCATTAGGCTAGTGTGGTGGACTATATGGCCTAAACACTCTCAATCGAACTCTCGATTGTAGAGGAGGCCCGTGCCCTGCAGTGGGACGTATATGGGCTGATACAGATACAGATCTTTTTTACAGTTTCTCTAACTATGTAATCTAAGCGCGCTCTCAAGCTCGAGCCGAGCGCTCAAGCCACTGCTCGAGCGTCGAGCGCTTCAGTCGAGTCCCGACTCGAGCACGAGCAATCTGCTTGAGCGTCGACTCGAGCGTTTAAGCGCCGACTCGAGCTTTTTTACAACACTAGCCCATACCTGTTTAATCTCCCATCTTTCAGGACTGGAGATCCTAGTGACTCTTTTCCTGCTGGAGTCTTCGTCAGGATCCAAGCCACCCTGGAGCCCAGCCAAAACAGTTGCCGCTGGTGGCGGCCTATCCGGGTTACGACCTTCCCGTTCAGCCTGAAACAATTAACAATTTTTAAAACATTGAATGACAGGCATTGAAATACCTTGCAATTAAAGTACACCAATTGTCATGAGACATTTAAAAACTGACAATAAATAACATATTAATTATGTGTTCAGCATACCTCCAAATGTGCATGTGATGTTGGATTCAGATCTTTTCCAGTCTCTTGACACACATCCTTCATGGTGAGGGATACTTTTTGCCCTGTCACTGATAGAACTTTAACCTGAAACAAAAATTCTTTATTTATATTGAAGGTTCAAAATATAATTAGAAATAATGTAATACTACATGCAAATGAAAATTATAATCAATATAAATAGATAAATACACCCAACAGTCACATACATAGTTGTGACCACACATTAAGATCAATTAAGGCCCTGCGCAGACGACAGACTATCCGTGACGCACTTTTTAGTCTGTGAAAATAGAACCTATGCAATTATATGCAGTAACGCACACGACGCGCAAAAAGTCCGGCGCACAAAAAATCCGTGTAATTCGGGCAGACCGCACCGCGCCGCGGCGCGCCGCTCCGCACAAAAAGTGTGTGAAAAAAATTGAACGTTTGCTTCAACGCGCGCTAACGCAGACGGCGCACTCTTTAGTCGGCAATCTGCATTTGCTAGGGGTGGGTGGACGTAACGCACGCGATCTATTATCATGGCGCCTTCTGGACCAATGCACCTCCTCATTGTTGTTTCTGAATGAGTCAAAGCAGGTCTCAAAATAAATAGCAACTCATCAAATGTAGGAACAGACATTTTATAAAATTTGAAAAAAATTGCCGGATGTTGTTTCAGAATTGAATGTTTAGTATGGAACTGTCCCTTCAGTAATCTTTCCGAAAGTATAGGATGTACCCAAAATTCTCTATTTCTTCTTCTTCTTCTGTACTTCATGTACAAAATAATACTTCGCGATCTCTGCACGATTTCCATAGCGTCTACGTCCCTACAGCTCTGCCGACAAAATGATCGAAATTGTGCGTCGTGTGCGTTGAGTCTGTGAAAAATCCGCGACCGACTTTTTGCGCGCCATGCAGACTTTTTGTGCGCCGCAGACTCGATCGCACAAAAAGTGTGCCGTCTGCGCAGGGCCTAAGTTTTATGTTGTGGGTATCAAAAACTACAACAGTTTTTTCAGTCTCACAGACACTCAGTCCCGAAATAACAACCATACGTGTGGGCTTCAGAAATATATGTTTAGGTGCGGGGATCGAAAACGCGGCCTCTCATTTTACAGATGGTGGTTAATCAACTGCACCACGGAGTCTTTCAAAATATTATAGCGTAAAACTTTTTACCTTTACTTTGTCTCCTCTATTGACCACATCAGAGACATTAGTGACCCTGCCCTCAGACCTGAGCTGTGAGATGTGCACCAGGCCTTCCCATCTCTTCTTTACACCCTCAATTTGAACAAAGCACCCAAACGGGACTATGTTTGCAACTCGCCCATTGTAGATCTGTTATAACAAACATTATGTAAAACATTAACTTGCTTTCTCCTTCTTTTATAACCATCTGAAGGTTGTCTGGCAGAGATTGCTTATAGGCAATATAGTCAGTTTTGTTTACTTTTATTATACATTATTTCTTTATTATGTTATATTTTATTTTGTGGCTGTAGAATACAGCTTTAAATAATATGTTTAGATTGTGGTAATAAGAAAAAAATACTTAGTAAAGTTAAAATTCAATATCTTCCCATTGATATTGTACTTTTTTTTCTAGTTTGTATTGTTTCCTTTTGTATTTATATATGGTGTACAATAAAGCTTATATAAATAAATAAATTGAACTACTGACTAATCAAAATGTCTTCATAGTATATAGGAAATTGCATAATGGTTTAGAAATTTTTTAACAATACAATGAGATAGATAGTGTATAATTCTGTCTACTTTTTAAATTATCAATAAATATTTTCGATTTCATATAAATCTTTCAGAACTATACCACATGTAGTTATGGGCACAAAAGATGCAAACATTTTAATTTAAATTTCATTACAGTCATTAAAACAACAGGTACATTTGGAATATAAACAGTATGGTTTAAAATTGTACTCACCTTTCCTGGTTCAGGATCATCACTCATTTCTACTTCTGGACTCTTCTTTCTTGCCTTTTTATTGTAATCATTGTATTTATCCTCCCTGTCTTTCTTCTCATGTGAGCGTGATCTTCTTCTAGACCGGGATCGTCTGCCCCTCGACCTTGACCTCCTGTGTCTATCGCGTGACCTGGATCTGTGGCGATGACGGCTTCTTGACCTTCTCCTACGGTCTCTATCCCTATCTCTTTCTTTATCCTTATCCCTATCTTTATCCCTGTCCCTATCCCTATCTCTGTCTCTACTACTTCTTCGGTCTCTGCTAGGACTCTGCTTGTCTCTACTCCTGCTCCTTCTGTCCCTACTTCTACTTCTTTTTTTTCTGTCCCTGGAGTCATCTCTTCTTCTATGTTTGATATCTTTACGGTCCCTACTTCGACTCCTCTCACGTTTTTTCACCTCTCTTGGTGAGTCCTTTTTTATTCCTGAGTTTGAAGGTGCTAAAGCCTCAAGTTCAGCCATCGCTTGGTCCACAACATTGTCACCAGTCACAGGCTTGATGTTCAACTCTTCTTTAAATATATCTTTGGATGTGACTCTTTTCTTCGTCTCTTTCTCTTCATCGCTACTCTCGCTTGTTGACAGTTTCCGAGGTCTCTCATTAGGCAATGCTAAGCCAGGGAATTTGTTAGCTAATGGGTTTTTATTTTCTTTTTCAGGGGCACTCTCTGATGCATTACCGACTGGTTTCATATGCTGTATGATGCGGAGCAAGTTGGTCATGAAGGAGTCAGAGAATTCTGCGCCATTTTCAAAAAGGGCTTTCTTAAATGCTTCGAAGGTTGGATTCTTGTCGGCGAGGTCTATGATAAATTCAGCTGAAACAAAAGTAAACTATGAAGTCGGAAACTAAATATTCATAAAACCCTTATAAATTCATCATCATTTCTATAAATTATGCAACAAATCAATAAATAAAGCTCGACTTGTAACAAACAATTAACTTACCCAAATCTTTGTCATTTAACCCCAAATGATTGTCCAACTCCGTGCACACTTTAGACACAAGCGATAAGTGCTCTAATTTTGCAACTTCATCCATTTTCTTAAGGATATTTATTCAAATTTATCAAATACATAAAACACAAACACACTCATTTTATTTATTGGCAGACGTCAAAAAGAGAAATTTTGACGTATCTAATAACCACAGACTATACACGTAGGCAAAATCGGCTACTCTCAGGTAGAGCATTAGTTGACGTACAGCCGCTGCCAATAAACAAACCCAATCCAAAATTTGCCGTTTTAGATTGACAGCTCAATCGTTTTTCTGATACTATATTGCCAATAATCAATCTCAGTAGTGAATAAACTATGGCAACATGACAGGAGACCAATCGAAAAGTAGAAAACAATTGACAACAAAACAGATTGACTTCAATCTAATTTTTTCGATTGATTATTGGCATCGGCCGGTAGTGGGGGAAAGTTCGCGCATCGTACACTTACGTGCATAAAAAATGTTTACTCTGTGTGATAAGGTATGAAAAACAACATATTTATTTATTTATATATTTATTAGAACATCCACAAAATACATGTTAATAAATATAGTCTAAGAGCGAGTGTTCCGCAGACTTAGAGAAAAGTAACAAACTACATAGTAATTCCAGGTATACTGTGTCACCTGCCATTGGTGAAATAGGGGTTCGCTATTCCCATTGAGGGTTCCTTTGAGCGTGCCTAGAAATCAAAAGGTTTTCTGTTTTTTTCCATCTGAATCCTAGCTCTTTCATAATTCGTCGTAAACTTCGTTACGAGCCATTAAAATTTATATCTTCTTTCAATTTCTTACGAAGTTTTTCTACGGTAGGAAGTTCGCCATTTGTTATATGGTAATTATGAATGCATCTTTTTATTACAGATTGGTCGAAACTATCAATTCCGGTAATTTTCTTCTTCCCTGATCTTTTCTTACCCGGTGTCCGAAACACGGTCAGCAAGTCGGAGCCCTTAGCTTCGTTAATAATGCGCCTAACAGTACTGACTGATGTTTTTGTTGCCTCAGAAGTTTGTCTTACCGTTTCCATATCATTCTTTCCCAGTTTTTTAATGAAGCAATATACGTCGTACACCATTTTTCTTGCTTGTCTTTTTAATACTACACCACTTTGTCGTGGCATAATGTATTTTTATGAAAAGTCACACAACACAACAATAACAATGTCAACAAATAACAAAATAGTCAACAAACAGCAATAACAGTAAAGTCAACAAACAGAATAACAATAAAATCAACAAACAATTATAACAAATAACTTCAACGACTAATGGCGATTTACTTTTCACTGCACGCAAGTGTACTCGGGAGCAAGCGGAACGTGAGCGCGGTGCGGGGCGCAAGGTGCGACTGATCGACCAATAAGGCGATCGATACGATCTCCTCTGCCGTCGCGCCCCGCTCTTCATACCAAAGAGATCTAAAATACGGTTCTGCGCAGTCAAGGTCATTTGCTCAAGAAGTTTGCCGGATATAGTACCTTTATTTTGTTACTTCCATGGTTATTCCACCAAACGTAAATGGCCCAAGACACGAAATCACGAAACAAGAGATAAAATTGCTAGTTTTGCATGCCGTAACGAAATAAAAGTATTAATTACTAGCTGTCGGGCCCGGCTTCGCCCGGGTGCAGATAGTTTTTGAGTCCAATCCACATCAAGAACATATTATTTCGCGTGTCTACTAACTATATTTCCCGCGTGCCGTCGACTATATTTCCCTTCCGTAGGAGAGGACATCCCGTGCCAACAATTTGAATTTGAAAGAGTAGAAAATATGTATATTTGGTTTCCTGACTCATCCCACGGGAACACTACATTTTTCGGGATAAAAAGTAGCCTATGTGTTAATCCAGGGTGTCAGCTATCACTATACCAAATTTCATCAAAATCTGTTGAGCCGTTTTTTCATGAAAGAGTAACAAACATCCATACATACAAACTTTCACCTTTATAATATTAGTAAGGATTATGCTCCCTGGTGTTTATTATCCGTTTTTACACTGCATTGTGCTTAACATTACAATTTCAGAAAGGTAAATCGGTTATTTTTTAAATTCCAACCTACTTTATTAAGGACAATAATATTATATAAATAAAATGTGGTCAATAAGTATTGAGATGACAAACTCATGCTTTCTTTTAAAATCTTGATTCTTGTGTATCCGAACGCTAGTAGCGTCACGTCACGTATTTTCGATGCAATTGTCAATTTGACTTTATTTGCATTTTGCACCTCATAACCTATTCACTGCGATTTATCTTGCAGTTCTTCTCCAATTTAAATAAACTTGTGTTTATCTCATAGGCAAGTGATTTTTTCTAACTTCTTACGTGTTGCGTTCATAAATCATTCTCATATGATGGACAATAACACAGATCATTCCGAACCAAACAATTTCAGCCCTCTAACAGTACAAGATGTAGACGTAGATTTTTTGCCGATTGTTTACGAAATAATACGAAGGTATTTCGTAGTATTTATTTTTGTCTGAGTAACATATTTTTATCTTATAAGTTATCTATAATAGGATTTTGTTCTGTTTAGTGTTGAACGGGACTTCCACGATAATTCGGCCAAAGCTAGGGAGTCGCAGGAATGCAGTCAACGAGTTTTGGAATTACAGAAGAAGCTTGAGATCTCCCGAGCTCAGGTGAACAACGAATATGTGACTAATGTTTCTCAACTATACATACAAATGCCAACGCATTTGTATGACTGCCAATGTTTTTAACAATTTTGTTTATCTATGCCAAACAGTGAACCATGAAAGTTTATCATTTGATATTTATTGATTGATGACTTCATATAATTTTGTGACCATACTTATCATCATTGAGCATGACTGTAAATATATGTATATAGATAACATAGAAAAAATGTAATAT
Organism: Hyles euphorbiae; assembly: GCA_023078785.2. Classification (NCBI taxonomy): domain Eukaryota; kingdom Metazoa; phylum Arthropoda; class Insecta; order Lepidoptera; family Sphingidae; genus Hyles; species Hyles euphorbiae. The sequence continues at coordinate 2,234,217 of CM041038.1, read as the reverse complement.
TGCTGTATATCCTCCTAGCGCCCAGAAATTTTTGGAGCTCGTAGTCATTATGACCCAAAGGTCCTTTTAGAAGAACATAAATGTAAAACCCGTTACAGCCCAAGTTTTTTTTTTCACGTTAGTGTTATCCATTTGATGTACATACGAGTAAGATTTTCAGTACTACGTTGTGATAGCCCATAGATGCTTTTACAATTAAAATTATTTTATTGTAATCCGTAAGGAAAATAGTACTTTGGTTTGCAGTGGCGTGCCTAGGGTTCTGGACTAGGGCAAGCCCAATATTTTTTTTTAGATATTTTAATATGTATTGATTTAGAAGCAAATGGTATTAAGTCGGCAGACATAACATCTATACATACACATGTTGGAAGAGGTGCTACCAGGACACTCATGTTTCGCCTTGCATATTCCGCGCCATCATGTGATAGGAGGCGGGCCTATGCGATAATAATGAATCTTAAAAAAAACGACCCGGGATTCGAATCCGACAACTCAGGCACCGAGAAAATCCTACCGTTCAATCTCCGAATAGGATAAAAACCATTAAAATAACAGCTTTGTTTATCACTGATACGAAAGCACCTATAACAATAAGTTGTTCCGTAAAAATCTAATAGATGGCGCGATTTGCACAGCCATCTAAATATTCCTAATATGCTGAAGGCATTACTTATCATTCGTTTTTAAATCAATTCATTAAAAAAATATGTAACTTAAATTACTTTTGGAAATGCATTTGTAACTTTAAATTGCATTTTAATAGCAAAAGCATAGCTACAGCTACGTTGCCGTGTATAACTTCGCCGGCAGAAATTATTATTAATACATTCATGTTATGTTTTTTGTAATACAATTGATATAATTTCTATTGAAGGGATGAACTAATTTGTTTTAAATATAAATCATTAAAGTCCAAATAATGTAACACAAATCTTGGCGTTTGATAAACTATGTGAAACACAATTGTTTAATAACCTATTTGAAGGGGAGAGCATGTTAAAATTAAAGAACGCACATAGTATATTAAAGCGAGTCGATAAAATGTATCTTGTGATATACCACGACTTAGAGAAATTCACAATCCCGGCGTATTTTTCGCGCCAGTTTATTTACAATACACTTGAATAAATTTACCTTTCTAACGGCAATGAGTAGTTTCACCGTCACACTCGCACCATCATAGCAAAACAATACCACTCATTTTAGTATCAAAGAGTCTAAATATCAAAAATTAAACATTATCACTAAAAACAACAAATTTTTGAGAAATACTAACAATTGCAAAATGTCAAAATACATATGAAGTTAGTCGCAATTCGTACAGTTCCATAAACGTAACATAAATATTACGACATACAATTATATTTTATTATAAAGTACCTATACGAAAACCTTCTTATTTGTACTAAAACTATAAAACCAACCAAATTAATAAAAATAAAAATAATTTTTAATAAATCATAATATTAAATAACAACGCGCCGACCATGAAACGTACGATGTTCATTCTAAAAAGCCGGGCATTTGGTGTAGTACAAATTGCTATACAAAATGTCTATACCTATACATTTGTAGTGCACTTCACTCGTGAGATCCCCATACAAATATCGAGTTTGCCAAAAGCCTCGTAAAAGCATACGAGAGAGAAAAGGATAGATATATTTTGCAATGTTGCTACTACGGGAGCGTGTGGAGCCAGCGGACTTCGTATTTTAATGTTATTAATATTTGAATGAATTTCGCGTGGCGCTTGGGCGCGACGCACCGTCGCAGGCGCTTTTAATAATAATAATTTGGATTTTAGACGCGCGACAGGACGACGACCTTTGCGCTCTCGTCAGGACGCGGTAAATTCAAAATTTGTAAATGTTTTCTAATAAAATATGATTGTATTGTACGGAATAAAATGGTTTGTGTTTAGTATCGAGTATGTACGTATTAAGTAGGGCAAGCCGGGCTTTTGGGCTTCTATGGAAGTACCGCCACTGTTGGTTTGTCCAAATACTAATACTTTTTGAATATATCCTTTCAAAAGTTCCTTGGGCTGCAATCATAGTTGGGTCCCGAAAACGTTTGGGCGTTTATGATGAACTTAATTATAAGTATTTCAAAGGCGCTTGGACGCTAAGAGGATATAATTATGTTTGTGTACTGCAACAGATAAAAATGTGGTAACATTTGAACATTATAATAATGAGCCTTTGTTAGTAGAATTCTGTTATCAGTTAGTCTGTATTAGTTCTGCTTTTTTTGTTTAGTATGTTGTAATTTGTATGAACTTTTATATTATGTTTTCAGATCAAAAGACTTCCAGGCATTGACTATAACAAGCAGGATCAACTCAAACAATTTGAAATACTGAGAACTCAGCTACGCCTGAAACGTGAGCTCCTGCAGAAGTACCGTAACATGTGCTCATTTGAAACATCATTCAAGTGATAAAGATGCCTCTACGTGCCCTGCTCAAATACTTAGCTAATAATGAACGCCTTGTGCAGCGGATTGCTGATTCATATCCGGTGAGGCGTGCAGCACAACTGGCTATAGCAGTATTTTACAGAGGAAAGGAGAAATTATCAGACGTTGATCCAGAAAAAATGAATAGGTTTATGTCATTTTTGAGAAAATTCAGTGACAATATAAAGGAAGGTATACAGGATGCAAAGAAACAAATAAAAAAATAGACATGGAACATTGTCATCTAAGACAAATTTTGATCAAATGACAAATATTTAATGGCGAGCCCGTATAGATTTGTCATAGATTTTGTATGCTATTTTAGATGTTTAGTTATGTAATTTAGCTAAATATTTCCTTGATATAATGTAATGTTCATTGCCTGACAGAAGACTTATATAGAATTATGTTGATATACAACTGGCTGTACTTGGTGTTGTAACAACTGTTCATTATCACAGACATATCTCCCTGTTGGGAGTATTTGATACTTTCTAAAACAATGTCATTTTCTTACTATGTTCAATATGAAATGATAAAAAGTAGAAGTCCCTTGTATGTTGCTAGTCAGATCTTTATTAGTTAAATAAAACAAAAATATATTTGAGCTAGTTTAATTTCACTCTGAATAAATCATTAAAAATATACCTTTCACTTATTTTCTATAAAAAATCACAATATTGTTATGGTATAGAAAATATTGAAATACTGAATTCTGATATGGAGGAAGCAGCTAGCCTCATTAACACTATATTATTGCTTTAAATGAATAGAAAATAATGTATTAAATAATTTTCATCATTAAAAAAAACAGAATTTTCAACAAAACAATTAACTCTGCTTAAAATTTATTCCACAACATTTTTAATCACACTAATTTGGTTCAAAATAAAGTTTAGAAATACTATCTAATAGTGGCAAATTAAGAAATCACATGAGAATTCAATATATAATTTTTAAATTCAAAAACATCAATAAATCACAATAATAAATGAACTCTTTTTCAGCCTGGTGCAATTAGTAAAATTTCTAATATTAAATTATTATCTAGAAAATTCTATATTCCAATCGAATTATGAAAATATCTTTATGTTACGTTTCTTGTATAGATACTTCGGTTAACATGGTGCATTTCGAAAGATTGTTGCTAGAGGCGGATTGATTTTTAAAGGTCAATTTGACCAAGTTGCGAGGTGAACGTACAGATGTGATCCATTGCAGTTTAAATGGTTCATAATTGTGAAGTAGAGGACCTCGACTACCACATAAAATATCATAGAATATTACATTCAGTGTCAGTTCCAAAATAGCATTTCGAAAAATTACCAAGTCACAGAAGTTTGTATAAATATTGAATTGTTGCAGAAATGTTTTCATCTATTTTAAAAAGTCCCTCAGATATACATGCAACATTGTATATTCGGAACTACCAATAATATAAACAGCATTTAAAACAATTTTAGTTTTTGGACAAATTGTAATTTTTCATTATTCAAAAGAACTGTCTGTGGCACTCCATAAAATAGCTGATTGCACAAACTGGCAATACCTACACCTAAAATGTAATCGAACTACGAAACATTGTACTTTTGTTGTAGTGCTTGTGGACCAAACTAGCCGCGGTTAAGGCTAGGGGGGGGGGACTCGTTGTCACAATAAAAAACGTGAAGACAAAGTCATTACAATAAAACCTTTGTTCTTGGCAACACCAAGACGACGCAGCGATGCACGTCAAACTAATTTAACTTTATCAGGAATCTAATGGCTAACATTGACCACTATCCATACTCCGTTCAATAGCCTACAATGTGATTTATGTCTGCATTAATATTAATAATAAGGGTCTCTGCCCACTCCAATTTAGCATAAACCATGATTGCTAAATATGTATCATACAAAAATTATTTGTATGATTTACTATAGAATGCTCACTGATTGGCGTTGGATAGATATAGTGGGCAGCATTCCATAGTATTTTTTCCTTATATGTTTACACTTTATAGCATAGTCATGGAATGCTACTTTGTATTGAGCAGGGGCCCAAATGGTCAGAAAATAATGCTTCCAAGAGCAGTGAATGAGATAGAAAATGAGTGCGTGTGTGTGCTCAGTTGGCGGCGACCGCGGCGTGGTCTGGCGGCTTGTCGTGCCTCTTGCGGGGTCTTCGCCCCCCGCCGCCGCCGCCGCCCCCGCCCCCGCCGCCGCCCGCCGCGGCGCTGCGCTTGTCCGCCTGCACTTCGAATGGAGAATCCACTGCTGTCACGTCCGTCTCTTGCTGCATCAAAAATGGCAAAGTCAACTATTAAAAATTGTTGTGAGAGATGTGTTGTGAGATTTCAGCAACGTTTCCTAGTACAAAAGAGATTACTGGTAATATCAACGCGAGAAAGCAATGATGAATTTATTGCTTCACTTCAATTTTATAATGGAAATTGTAGGAGAGCAGAACCCATATATGCTGTTGTTTTCACGTCAGAATGAGTGGCCTCAATAAAATAAATAACACCCAACAGTCACATACATAGCTTTCTGACCCCATACAAACTATTACGAGAGATTTTCGGTCGCACAAGCAAACCCGAAAGAAATACTTGTGGGCCGCACAAACATTTCTCTCGCTGCGGGGATCGAACCCGCGGCCTTTCGTTTCACAGGCGGCGTCTAACCGCCTATGCCACGAAGACTGTCAACTTTAACATTCGTTTCCGGATACGAGGAGCTGCAACCTGAGTTGTGTTGGCATAAATAGCAATAGCAATTACAAATAGCAAGTGAAAGCGATAATAACATTTCACAAATTATATAAATCAGCAAAATTTTGCGATTTGCGATTGTGATTCACAAAGATTATTATTTTTATACGATCTCGTGTTATCTATGAAGGTGAGCTTTTTTACGAACCCATTTAAAGAAGAAATGAAACAGTCAATTCTGTGTGTTTAATTTTAGATGTGAATTTTTTTTATAAAAATTAATAGTCAGTTTTTTTACATATTTTGCAGCGGTAATTTTAGTTATAGCAGAAATATAGAGCATGCTAAGCCTTCAACAATAACAAGGTGGTGATGTTAATTCGCATTGCTACTGTGTTATGGAGGGTGTACGTACGAGCGCGGCGGCAGGTGCCTGCCCGCTGGGCGCGGGTGCGGGTGCGTGCGCGTGCGCGGGCGCGGCGCGTCGCTCGTGGCGCTCGTGTCGCGCGGCGGGCGGCGGCTTCAGCGCGATGGGGTCGGGACGCAGCACGTTACCCACAGCCTTGGTACGGCCCTCGCGGAACACCTGCACCGATATACATGTTGTGACACCATTACAATAGATACCTATAGTGTTTTACGAAAAAAAAACCGGTAATTTAAGTGATAGTTCCTTTAAACAATACAATAACACTCTAATATATACAGTATTTTCCAAAATCCTACTATTTCAGAGACAGTTCCTTTTAATTGTTATAATTAACGGACCTCCGAAGCGACAAACAACTGAGTGATTTAACGGGTCAATGACCTTATACTGTACGATAAGCGTGCATCGTCTTTGATGAATATTTTGTTTTTTTTTTTTAATATTGTAGGTGACAAACAAGCGTACGGTTAACCTAATGGTAAGTGATCACCTCCGCCCATGAAAATCTACATTCAAAGCCATAGGGCATGAAAATGCATTGACTTTATGAATCGTACAGTACGATTGAAAAATTATAAATAGTCTCTAAATTACCATGACACCCTGATAACAATACCCAAATATAAATAAATTAAAGTGTCTGACCATCCTCTGTCCGCGCTTGAGGTACTCCGGGTGCTTGATGAAGCGGAACTTGACGAGCGCCTTGTCTCCGGTGCGCAGGCAGTCGCGCGACATCGACAGGATCGACGCCGTCTGTCTGATACTGCCGCAGTGGACTGTGCACATACAATACATACATACACACATAAACTCACGCCTTGTTCCCAGAAGGGGTAGGCAGAGGTGCCAGGGCACCCACATTTCGCCTTGCATGTTCCGTCCCACAATGTGATAGGTGGCGAACCTATCGCCACATCGGGCACAAATTCCTGACTCAGGGCTGATAATGAATAGAAAAATCCAATATCACTGCCCAATCCGGGATTCGAACCCGAGACCTCAGCTTTGTATTATTTTACGAAAAAATGTATTTACCACCCAAATACGACCATATAAAAAAATAAAAAGAAAAAAAATTGTCGCTTTTTTTTCCAACATTTTCTGTTGCATTGTGTCTGAAGTAGGGCATCGAAACTCGGTTCAATTTTGAAAACCCGGGTTTTCGGGTCTAGGAGTAATCAAAACCCGGGTAGACCGGTTTTTTCGAGCATTTCGATCATTTTATTGTAATTTTTTAAAATACACTAATCTGCGTTTATATATCGATTTCCTATCTGTATCAGCCCATATACGTCCCACTGCAGGGCACGGGCCTCCTCTACAATCGACAGTACGACTGAGAGTGGTTAGGCCATATAGTCCACCACGCTGGCTTAGTGCGTGTTGGCGAACTTACATACCGTAGAAATTTTTATAAATTGATCCCATCAAAAACATCCTGTAAACGAATTCCAAGTCTCGCAGCTCAGTTTATCTACCGCAAAAAGTTGTAGGATCCATGTAATACCAAGTCGATTAATTTATTTAGTCCTCGCTAAAGGGACCTTCTGTATAAAGTTATTACGTAAGTTATTATCATATCAATATCGAGCTATTTAGTCTATTTATTTGCAAGTTTTTCTTCGTCGTGTTTTCCTAGAGGAATGTTATACAGTTTTATGGGCTGAATACACCCTTTCCCTCTCTATACCCCCCTCCTATTATGCGTCATTTAAATAGATACCTATCTATACTCGGAAATCGAATCCGAGATCAAAAATGTAAACAAATCAATGTCATTGTAAAAGTGACATTTCAGGGTTATGAAACATTTTCTCAAAAACATATTGCGTATAGTTTGATTAGTGAATAGATTCAAATGTTGTGAGTACTATGTTTTATTTATTTTTATTTATTTTTGAATGTTGAACATTTTGAAAATTTTATTATGCCTGTCGACGTGACCTTTGACTTGGGCCCAAACAATTTCTAATGGGTTTAACTCACAGTGATTTTCAAAGACCATAGTGCGTTCGGCTAGGAACACGAGCGCCAGAAATCTTAGGAACAAAATAGAACATAAACTTAACAGAAAACGTGGAACCAGCATCACGGCGACGTAACTTTATCATATGATGCACATTCATCAAGTTAAGCAACTAAATGAACTAAAGGGAGGTATCGCGGGCGTCAAAGCGACGTATTTGTAGATAAGGAGACGAAATTTAAAAAAAGTTTTATTTCAGTAGCCTAAGGTTACGAATTTCTGCATAATACCTGTAGCATAAAATATTTTCGTACCATTTTTTTCACATACTTAAAAAAGAAGTTGAAATTGTAGTTTATGTAAATATTATACCAAATAATTTTTATTTGGTTTTGTTTTATACTTATTTAACGAATGAGAATAATTCCAACCTGTTTTTTTAACGGTTGTGAACAAACTACCATGACAAATTATTTTATTGTAGTGGTAACACTTTTGTTTACATTTTTGATCTCTGATTCGATTTCCGAGTATACAACTATTATTCCATTATATACGGGTACAACGAATCATTAACTGCAAATGTACCTTTGTAATCCTATACATTTATATGGGATTACAAAGTTATTCACGCAATTAGTGTATCTAGAAAACTAGACAGAAATTATGAAATGTTTAAATTTTCCCTTAACTTAGACACTAAATACTAATGATATTCTAAATTTGAAGGTTATATGTCTGCTAAAAGTGCCTTAGACTTTTGATGATCGGTCAGTCAGTCAGTGAGTGACAAAATTACGAAAGTTTGACAAGTTACAATTCTTAAACCACTGGTTCAAATTGAATGAAATTTTAAATATACCGTGTTTACACAATGCCTTGTATGCTTAGTAACTGAAAATTCAGGCTTCTTGCTTTAACCACAACGAAGTTATGGGGGGTTGAAATGGTCTGAATTGCTTCGAAAAAAGGATGGTACGACAGTGCCGCTTTTTAGCTCGACTTGGAGGGGGCACTGCCGTGCCCCCAGATATGATATGCAGGTTTCCTCACAATGTTTTCCTTCACCGTTTTAGTGCGTGGTGATTGACTATCAATACACACATGACTCCGAAAAGTCAGAGGTGTGCCCTGGGATTCGAACCCGCGACCACCGTGAACATTTTGGCAGTCGCGTCTAGTCCGTTTACCCAACAGGCCACCACGCACTTTTCCTATAATGAGTACAAAATATAAAGGATGAGCAAGAATTTAAATAAATAAAACAGTACTTTACAAATTACAAGAACAGTTAAATTTATATATATATTATATATTTAATAATTTAACTAACCCACTGCTCCACACTTCACCCCATTCATGTCTTGAGATGGTCGCGCGCGTTCCATTTAACTTGCATGGCTTGTTTTATTGGTAGGAAAGTAGCACCGAAGCTACTTTTTACGTAATAAATAATAATTTATCAAAGCGTGTTTTTATCCCATTTACTTATTATTGCATTCGAAGTGGCTTAAACTTAATAAATAACAAAAAGAAAAGTATTAAAAAAACCCGAAAAACCCGAGTTTTAAAAACCAAACCCGGGTTTTTTTATAATCCTCAGAACCGGGAAAACCCGGGTTTTTTCGGTCCGGGTAAACCCGGGCTCGATGCCCTAGTCTGAAGTCGCTTAAACTACCACCCGGCTTCGTTTTCGGTAGCAGTCTTGATATACCCTGTATATTTACAAATGTTTGTGTTCTATTAACCTAGGCGATATAGAAATAATAGGTACTCTCAGCGTATTAAGCTGGACATCCATGGCATTTTGCGCCAATTTTTTCAATACTTGCTAAAAGCACTTAAACCCATGCACGAAGGGCAGCAGAAAAGATTGTGGTGTCCCATCAATTCTACAATTCAACAAGTGTCTAAATATATGAATATTTTAGAATCCGTAGTAAATCTAAATGAAGTTTAACCATACCCATCGCCTGATATCTGGATGAGATGGTGGTGGGGTGGTGCAGCACGAGTATCTCTCCCTCGAACTGCCAGCACGCCTGCGGGTTCAGCGCCGGAGACACCATCACCATGCCCTTGCGGATCTGCGACCGCTTTATCTACGCACCCATCACAAACAACAACACACAAATATCAACAATAATCATCAAACAAGTATACATCATCATCATCTCAGCCACAGCAAGTCCACTGCTGAACATAGGCCTCCCCCAAGGATCTCCACAATGACCTGTTGGAAGCGGCCTATGTCTAGCGACTTCCTGCAACTGTAGTCAGGTCGTCAGTAACTTTAGTCAGGTTTGAATATATTATAGATTAAAAAAATTTGAAGACATAAATACTAGGCAATAGACGTATTGTAAATGGCCTTCTGAATTTCTAAGACCGTCATAATACACGGAGTCAACATACGATTAAAAAAGTAATAAAAGATCCTTGATTTTTTCTTTGCTCATCTGATAAAAGTCTTTACTAGTAGGTTTATATAAGACGCCGCTTGGAAAGGTGCCATCGCAATGTCTTTTTCTCCTGCCAAGCAGCAGTGTAAATGCATTGTTGTGTTCCAGTTTGAAGGACATTATAGCCAGCATAACTACTGGACATATTGAGACTAAACTTCTTATATCTCGGAATGGCAAGCACAGTGTAATGCCAAGCATTGCTTTATAATTCGTGGTGTTGTTTGGTTTTGCTACTGTCCATGGTCGGTCGAATCGCTTACCGTCCAACAAACTTTCGTGTTTATAATATTAAAAAAGATCAAAAACCGCGAGTCACAGTCGAAGGATGAAGTTAGTCATATTAATACATCATCACACTCAGCACATGTTATCCAAACTTAATTATTACTTAAACGTGTTTTATCAGATAAAACGCAACTTATCTATAGATTGATAACAGCATTATCGCTGATGTTGTCATTGTCTCCTTACTTAATATTGTATGCAAACCTATTCATTATAATGTACAAAATATCCTCACTATTTTCTACATGCTCTTCTCTTATTTCTTTTCGTTTCAATTAAGTAAATTACAATATTGGTTTATACGTACGACGAACGACGTTTATTGATTTCTAGTATTTTAAGTTTCGTTTGTACATGCGAATAACTTGAAAAATTGCATTGTTCGCCAAGGAAGCTGAATAACGACAATAAAGTTTATATAATTACTAGCGGCCCGGCCCAGCTTCGCCCGGGTGCATATAGATTTCTCTACAATAATATGCACGTATCACTCTATCTATTAAAAAAAACCGCATCAAAATCCGTTGCGTAGTTTTAAAGATTTAAGCATACAAAGGGACATAGGGACAGAGAAAGAGACTTTGTTTTATACTATGTAGTGATTAGGTGGTTGTTTAGCTATTACATCATTGAAGCATGTTTAGTAGTTTTTATATCTTTGCACTAGTATACGACTGAATAACCGCAATAAAACCGCACGTGCTTATCTTACATTATCAGTCTTTAATATCTTACATTCAAAACTATTTGTATCTATATATTATTGGTAAAGCGTGTAAAATTAAAAATAGCCGAATTGATGGGTAAACTGAGATTATCGAATTTAAAACTAAGTACCAAGTGTGCAGTGATCATTATTTAATTTTTATTGCCCACAGTAGCAAAGTCATATGGAAGGGGGAATTACATCCAGCATTGTAGTGTAAAGATATAACATAAATAATTAAAATAAATTAATACATCCAAACGTCACATACATAGTCCTGACTCCACACTAAGATCGAGTCTTTGTCGTGGGAATCAAAGAATTACAACAGACATTTCGGTGTCACAAACACCTAGATTCGAAACAAATGTTTGTGGTTTACACAAATATTTGTCTCAATGCAGGGATCGCAACCGTGACTTCTCGTTTCACAGCCAGCGTATAACCAACTGCGCCACGGAGGCTATCAAATGATACATGATAGTGTTATGTTCTTGATCGCGGGGAACATTGCTGTGACCTGATGAATGGCAGGTGGAAGAAAGATAATATTCAGTGTAGTTTAGTGCTAGAACTTTAGAGTGTTTATAATTTAGAGGGAGCGCTGTCAATATTTGTGGCTCAATTCGTTGATATTTTTTTGTTCGTAATGTTTGTAGCACTGCACTGTTTGTATTCATGGGCGTAGCCAGGGTGGGACAGAGTGGGGCAGTTGCCCCACCCTGGCTCTGAACTGTAAGGTACTTATCCAAACCTAAAAAATTAAGTTATCTAGGTAAAGTACTATCGATAGGTATATAAGCGTCTAAATTGACTGGTTTACAAACTGGCATACGCCCAGAGCTCAAACGGATAAAGATAGAGACACATTTTTGAATGAATGATTTGTAGATAGGTGAGCAATAAGAAAGTGTATTGGATTATTTGAATTATAAATATAAATACAGGATGCTATAGGGTGTAAACTTTTTGTATGAGAAAAATATCAGGGAAGGACCGCGGGTATAGTTTGCTAGTTATATAGTATTTAAGATTACTGCCCCACTCTGAACCCATGTCTGGCTACGCTCATGTTTGTATTAGTGAAAATTTAGCTGAATATTTAGAAAGTTTCTATAAATTCTGTTGGTTAACGATGTAAAATGATTTTGATAAGAACTGATTTTTTTTATTTTTCATTTCGAATAATTCGTGTATGTTGGACACCCTGTCAGAAAAAGGTGGTTCGGCTAAATCATTGTTATATTCGTTTTAAAGTAGCAGAGCTCCTTCTATATTATAAACAGTGTAGGCTAAAATAATATATGAAGTTAGTGTACCTTCTTGAGCGCGAAGCTGGCGGTGTGTCCGCCGCGCACCTCGGCGACTGGCATGCGCTTGCGGTGTATATATATATATGTATATAGTGTGCGTACCTTCTTGAGCGCGAAGCTGGCGGTGTGTCCGCCGCGCACCTCGAGTACTGGCATGCGCTTGCGGTGTATATATATATATGTATATAGTGTGCGTACCTTCTTGAGCGCGAAGCTGGCGGTGTGTCCGCCGCGCACCTCGAGTACTGGCATGCGCTTGCGGTGTATATATATATATGTATATAGTGTGCGTACCTTCTTGAGCGCGAAGCTGGCGGTGTGTCCGCCGCGCACCTCGAGTACTGGCATGCGCTTGCGGTGTATATATATATATGTATATAGTGTGCGTACCTTCTTGAGCGCGAAGCTGGCGGTGTGTCCGCCGCGCACCTCGAGTACTGGCATGCGCTTGCGGTGTATATATATATATGTATATAGTGTGCGTACCTTCTTGAGCGCGAAGCTGGCGGTGTGTCCGCCGCGCACCTCGAGTACTGGCATGCGCTTGCGGTGTATATATATATATGTATATAGTGTGCGTACCTTCTTGAGCGCGAAGCTGGCGGTGTGTCCGCCGCGCACCTCGAGTACTGGCATGCGCTTGCGGTGTATATATATATATGTATATAGTGTGCGTACCTTCTTGAGCGCGAAGCTGGCGGTGTGTCCGCCGCGCACCTCGAGTACTGGCATGCGCTTGCGGTGTATGCCGCGCACCGCCACGGGCGTGAAGCGGCCCAGCGGGTCGGGCCCCAGCACCAGCGTGTCGTTCACGCGCACCACGCCCGCCAGCATCGTGCCCGACACCACCGTGCCCACGCCCTGACACACACGCACATATATACATACATACACATACATCATCACACAGAGACTTACGCCCGAATAAATATAAGTTGCGCTTAACTACGATAATCCCGTTTAAATGTACTAGCTAAGTGGGACACGCTGTTAAGAGCAACTCATTATTTGAATGGCGTTTCAGTATTCGGGCGTATATCAAAAAAAAAATACAGTGAGTAACCGGCTGGCCGATGGGAAATCCCTTACCATTCCACCCTGGTATGCGTAGACTCTACCCCATGCTTCTTTTGCATTCTTTGTCCTTCCCGCTCCTCTCCCAATTTGAAGGGCCGGCAACACATCCATGATCAAAGCGTCGTAAATGTTCATGGGCGACAGTAACCACTTACCATCAAGTAATTAGTTTGGCCGTTTGCCAGACCTATACTATAAAAAAATAATAGTTAAAAAAAATTAAAATACACGCTTTAATAAGATATACAACTAAAAAAGTACAAATAATTGATACTGAATTTAAGATAAGAAAATGGAGTAAAATACATATATTTTATTGTTACAAAGCGTGGGGTGCAGGAGGATAAGTAATTGTTGTAAACACTTACAAAAAATTTGAATTTGAATCGTTCAAAATTTGAATGAAATCTGTCCGTTTAGAGTGGGTCAAAATCGCGTCTTAAGGAGTCGGTTACAAACATACAAACAAACATACAAGTGAAGCTAATATAAAGCGTGTAAAAAAAATACCCGAACACTCAAACGTCAACACGCACTTAGTTACACACGTAAGCAAGCACGCACAAACGAACGAACGCTCGCACATACGCACGCATCCACATACACGCACACAAGTACAATACAAATTAGATAAAAATATAAAAAAATATTAAATTCATTAATTGACATGTATATTAACAAAACCAGAAACTAACCGTCATTTTAATTAAAACTAACGGTTAATTTTATTTTCTCACTAGCCATAAACGCTTACTAAAACACGTTTCATAATAGGTACAGTTTACGGTTACCTTTATGTTCTCGCTAGCCAAAAATTAATACAAATAACGTATTAAGCATTTATAATATTGTTTATTTTCTTTCTTTCTATATCTGATATGTATGGAGTCAGTAACATACGGGCACAGAGTAAGTGTCGTCGATCTGGAACTCTGCTGGTTTGTCGTCGTGCGAGGGCATCCTGGTCTTCAGCAGGTTAAGGAACATGGTAAGCAGCTCCAGGTTCTCGCCGGTCACGTTCGACACTTGGAATATTGGACATAGCCTGCCGGGAAACGTGCTTCGTTACTTACTGATATTTTTAAGGAGTTTTGTAAAAAACAGCTAGGCTAAGTTTTTGTTGAATGATATTAAAAACTAGTCGTGCATCAAACATACATAATTATCATCATGTTTAAATATTGTGATAGTTTTATAATTCTATGAGATATTCAACATGTCCATAATAATGCGATTAAATACTAATCAGACTTGCGCAAGCAGTTTTATCAAAAATTCGAAGAAACCTACAATCTATTTACATTTCAAATAGGTGACTCAATAAAATTTCCCAATTTCTGTAGAACAATGAAAAAAAAAATTTAAAACCTTGAATTTTCTAATATGCAAAATTAAATAATTTTCATTTTCTTATATTAAATCACTTTCCAAAATTTTTTTTGTCGTTTTTCACAAAACAAAAAAAAAACAAAAATGCCATAAAATCTACCATTTGCCAAGTTATCACTTCTCACCTCTGTGAGACGAAGTTAGTGGCGCTGACAATGACATCATCCTTGGTCTTCACCATGACTGGCACCTTCCTGCAACCTGAGGACTTGAGGATCCTGATGAGCAGCTTGAGGTTGTCCTGCAGCACGTTGGGCGGGCACATGTCGATCTTGGTCACCACCACGAAGACTGGAACTGATAGGGCCAAGGCAAGACCCAGGTGCTCTTTCGTCATGCCTACTATACCTGCGTTGGCGCCCACCTACAAAATAACAAGTCAGTTTAAATACAAGCTACCTTTTCGTTTTGCTTGAGCTGGTTAAACCATAGTTCGTTAGTAATTGGTGGAATTTTGACATACATAAACTCACGCCTTTGTCCCAGAAGGGGTAGGCAGAGGTGCAACTATTACACCCATGTCTTGCCCTATATTTTTCGACCCATGATGTGATAGGGTGGCCTCGCGCCATATCGGGCACCAATTCCAGAAACAGGGCTGATAAATGAATAAAAAAATCCAACATCACTTTGCCCAACCCGGGATTTGAACCCGAGAACACTTTGCAATCATACCGTAGCACAAGTGCGCCACCGCGACAGTGGAACTTTCAGTCTTGAAAAAAAAATTGTGCGCAGATTTCCTTGTGATGTTATTCTCCACCGATAAAATGCTTGGTAATAGTTACTTGGTTTACAGGTGGTAGATCTCAAGGGAGAGGTCATCTGGGTGGGTACCACCATAATATCTATTTCTAATGGTGAGACGCCCATACCATTCGCCTGATGGTAAGCGAAGCAACCACTCATGAAAAGTAGCAAAACCAAACAGCACTTTGAATTACAAAGCAATGCTTGGCATTCCACTGCGCTCGCCATCCTGAGACATAAGATGTTAAGTCTTTATATGTCTAATAGTTATTCTGACTACAATATCCTTCAAACCAAAACACAACAGTGCATTAACACTGGTGTTTGGTGGGAGAAATAGACATTGCAGTGGTACTTACCCTGGCGGCCTCTCACATATGAGAGACCGACCACTAGTAGAAGAGATTATTGAACAATATTACAGCAATACTTGTAATATATCAACAGGATAAGTTGATTCATTCGTACAAACTTCTCCGATCTGTTGTTTGTTAATTATACGGGATTCCCCAGTGTTTAGTTATAAATAAAATGTTGCATCATTTAGTACACCTTAAATACCGCATGCTTACATATGTGAACTCAACGCCGATATCGTTTCGAGGGTACGTAGAGGTGACGCTAGCAACCTCCACGTTTCACCAAAATTACTTCTGTCGAATAATTTGGTAAATAAGAAGCCTATCGCCAGGTCGCAATATTGTATTGTACTGTATCACCAATATGCGTAGCAGTTCAGGGCACGGGCCTCTACAATCGAGCTTACATTTGAGAGTGGTTAGGCTATTTATTCCACTACGCTGGCTTAGTGCGAGTTGGCGTACTTTACTTGCGATAGACATTCTTACAAATCGCTATAGTATGCAGACGTTTCCCTTCACAGTTATAATGCGTGGTGATTGACTATACATTTATTATTATTAATTATGTCTTGGGTATTATGAAACTTTTTGGTCTCACAAACACCCGGACCGGAAACAAATACCTGTAGTTTACACAAATATTTGTTTCGCGGTCTCTCGTTTCACAGCTGGCGCCTAAACAACTGCGCCACGGAGGCTGTCACAAATAAATAAAATAAATAAATGAATAAAGCACTGACCATGAGCATGCCGAAGTCCGGCGCGTGTCCCGTCATGCCGAACACGGTGGTCTTGAGGTAGCGCTCGTGGCCCGCCAGGTCGATGAATGTGATCACCTTGGAAGACTTCTCGCAGATCTTCACCCAGTCCAACGTGCCGTGGTCGGGCTTGTTCACCACGTTGCCTGGACGGGGATGGATGTTATGAGATAAGTTTACTTGTTATAGCCACCAACCCTTAACTGAATTAACGCAGTTTTCAATTGCCGTTAATATGAGCTGACTCAAAAACGTTATTCGTAGATGTCAAAAATCACTAATCAGCTATTTAAAAGCTCATTAAATTTAATTTGGCCGAGATCCTTATTGAAGCAATTTTAAACAGTAAAATGGCGGATGTCTTTCAACTGGACGTTTGAAATTATTATCAAGTGAATGAAATGGTGGATTAGCAGTCTTTTATGAAAAAAGGGGTTCAGTAGGGTTGAATTGAATATTGTGATAACGAAGTTTCAATTTATGAGTTGAGCTGAAAGTATATTTTCTTAAAATGTGCTACATAAATCTTATCGGATATTTCCACAGCAGGTTTCTGTAACAAGACCGCACCCTGTTGAGACAGCTCACCCATATTATCGAAGCCGAGGATGTCGTTCCCCACGGAGCTGGTGCGGCCGCTCTCCATCTCGTGTTTGTGTCGGAAGAGTCGCTGGCGCGCATACCCTCGCCCGTTGTCCAGCTCGCCGTGAGTCAGGACGCCCAGCAGTGTCGACTTGCCAGCGTCCACGTTACCCACTACTGCCACCCTGGGGGTGAATACTTGGTTACGAAAGAAGGTTAGGTAGCCAACAGGTAAGATGGGTAGGATTAACCGACGTATCTCCAATAATAGTTTCTCCAAAGTTTCTCCAAGTAATAGTTTCTCCAAAAAGGAAAGAGTCTTAAATGGCAATTGTAAAGTGTAATTGACGCTTCTTATTGTTGATGAGACTTTGCCAAATCTTCTCCATCTGGCCCACTCCTCATTAAAGGCTAAAAATGCACCTACCAATACTTCACGTTTTTTTTTAATTTCTGGATCACATCTCGCATTATGTATACAAAAAATACCAATTTCCACCAGAACTGTTCTGAGGGTACAAAATATGTTAATCCTGTAGGTGAATACACAACAAATCAATATCGGGATATGCCTCACAGTCCGGCAGGTTTCTAAATATTCTCCACCCTACACTAGAGTCTGTCCAAGATACCTGATTTTGTGTACAAACATATCCATATCCACCAGAACTGTGCTGAGGTTACAAAATATATTAATCTTCTAGGTGGATCCTCAATGAATCAATATCTGGATATGCACACTCATAGTCAGCAGGTACATCCCCCACCCCACATAGGATCTGTCCAAGCTACCTGATCTCCATGAAGTCGTTGTTGTCCAGCTCTGTGCGCAGCAGGTACTGTCCCGTGAGGCCGGTGCCGCAGTCCCAGCGGCGCAGCTCCACGTATGACACGCGCTCGCTGGACGCCAGCGACTGAAGCGTCGCCACAGACGCATTGAACTCGTCTTCTGTCAGACCTCGACCATCTAACACGAGGATAATCATACTTTTAATGTGACAATCCTTAGGGGAGGCAGTGGACTTCCTGTAGCTGAGATGAAGATGATTGGAGTAGAAACTAGAAGCATACGATCAGAAAAGCCATTTGATGGCAAATAGTCACAGTTGCCTTTGAAAATCGGAAATACTGAAAGTATCTTTAGTACAACAAATAAAACCTTTCAGAAATAAGTACCTAATAAATAAACGCACCCAACAGTCAAACATAATCTTGATCCCAAATTAAAATCGAGTCTTGTGTCGTGCGTATCAAGAACTACAAGAGACTTTTTGGTATCAAAACCCAGATCCAAAACAAATATTAAGGGACTGCAAAATCATTTGCCAAATAGCACAATGCACGACATGCCGGTAGGCGGGCACCGTGTTACATCAACGGATGGTAACCAACAGAATGAACTAGAGGTACATTTAATATTGAAATTATAATAATTTATTGACCGCATAAACTGTAAACATAATTTAGATTAGGTCCTTCTTTATTCAACCACAATACACGGTACGGAAAGCGGTGATTATTATCTACAAATGCTAAAAATTATTACAATTTATAAAAAAAAAACATAAAAAATATGAAATATGGTTGATACGGTACGATTGATGAACCACGATAGACAATGTAACTAGTTTTTTTTTTTTATTGATGTGAATGGCGATACGAACATGCCGTTCGCCTGATGGTAAGCGATGCGACCGCTCATGAACAGTAGCAAAACCAAACAATATCTTGAATTACAAAGGAATGCTTGGCATTCCACTGCGCTCGCCATCCTGAGACATAAGATGTTTAGTCTCAATATGCCCAGTAGTTACTCTGGCTACAATGACCGTCAATCCGAAACACTACAGTGCATTTAAACTGCTGTTTGACGGGAGAAATAGGCATTGCGGCGGTTCCCATCCAGGCAGCCTCTCACATATGAGAGACCTACCACCAGTAAAGTAGTTTTCGAAAGTCAGTGGCAAAGTCACAACAAACACGAGCGGCAGTTTCGTGATTGCAACGACTTACAAATAGTGCTCTATCTATGCAATAATATTGCCTTATCGGTCGTACAACTACACGCTTATCACTACTTTATTCAAATTATCTACTATTTAAATTGCAATGAGTTAAATATTCGATAACTTCCGTGCATTTTTATATAACTTTTTATTGTATTTTTATATGTGCTGATATAATTGGATTACCAATAAATTTAAAAGTCTTTAAGTAAAGTTTGAATGAACGGTGGTTATGGTAAGTCACGCGCCGTCCAACTTTGCCGAAACATGTTTGACTGCCATTGTCATGGTTCAGAAACTAGGTGTCACGGTTTCGATTCTGGTACCGAGAGAAATGTCTATGTGATTTGTAAATAAGATTATGCGAAAATATAAATAAAAATAAGACTACATTTTTTTAATTTAATTTCTAAAATAACTAATTTGTGCTATTGTATCAATAATAAAAAAATAACATGGGTCTCAAAAACTGTGAAAATAAGTGAATTTGTCGAAAGACGGAAATATTTTTTGATTGCTAATGCATTTATCTCTGCCGGATTCGAATACCTTGCCTCTCATTCCACAGCGAACCCTTCTTTCATTGAGTTAAAAAAGCTGTTAATACTCCGTTAATTACTTTCTGACATAAAGTTGAACCATGCGATTCTTTATGCGTATACGAATGTAAATTGCGTTTGCAATATTGCATTCGCCACATGCAAATATTTCGAAAATATTATCATATCGACAATGTAATTAGTATTAATGAATGCACCATTACTATACTTCTGTATACATGTGCAACAATATGAATGTATTGTACAACGTGGTTACAAACAAGACGTTATGAATCTTCAATGAAGAGTAACGAATAGTACAAGATAACAATGAGATGAATACCGAATAGATAATCATATTTGTCTTTCTTCATAACTGTGCTTTATAATAATATGTGTATCTTATAAAAGCATAAAAGCAAATAATTAGGTGGAGTGTTTTTAGTAATTATTTCTTCTTGGCTCTTGTCCTTTGGAGTTTGCTTCATCTGCCTTCTAAAAACGGCTACATCGAATCAATTTCTCGAGTGTTCATTTGAGCGGAGGTAACCACTTACCATCGAGAGATTCGTAAGCCCTTCCGCGGATCCTATCTCACAAAAATACTACCGAGTACCGAGAACTAAAGATTCGCTATTACAAACTTCTATAAATAAAATACAGTATCTACACGCGTCCTTAATTATTATTAAACAGAGGGCTTTGTGTGCCTTATTACACTGTAGTTTCTTTGTTGCAATAAGGTCAGTGTGACATTAAAATTATGAGTCATTGCAAAGGTGAAAGACTGTACACAGAGAAAGAAAGAATATATTAATAGGTCGATGCCAACGGCACCCAGGAACAGGGCGTAGCCCGTAATATTTATATATTTGTGGGCTACTTATATTTACGCCCATACATACATACACACATACATATACACACACCAACATATATATTACATATACACTCACGCACACATACGTACAAACACACACTCAAACACTCGGAAGCACACATACTTAAATATCACATCACAATAATTAATATTATATCAACACGTCATTCTAAAATATTCAATTGAATGACGGATGAGCGCTCGAGTAGTGTAATGGAGCCGGGACCGTAGGCCGGCCGGCCGCCTCAAGACAAAAGGTGACGTAGTAGTTGCGGGCGGCGCGGTAGCGGACCCCCCCCAGCTGCGCCTGCGCATGTTCCACGCACCGGACCTCTCGGCTCGCTAGTTAGTTCCGACCGGACGATCGTACCGCGCACTGATGACGCATAGTTTGTCGCGAGCCTACCCTATTATACTGTATGCGTGTACTTAGTGCTTTTCTAGTGGACTATTTTGCTGTACTGTCTTTCCGCTTTCTGCTTGTGCCTAATACTGACTATCTTGTGCTGTGCTTTCTAAAACTGTATTCTTGGACTAAACTTCTTTTCTGTTCTACTCTTGGTGTTTGTTCCCTTCTGTGTGTTAGTTTATATTTCAGACTGTTCTCTGTGTGTAAACTATGACTTTGTGCTTAGTGCATTAAAACTTTAATTATAGTTTTGGTGTTTTGTTGCGCTTGCGTATACCACTTGCTTACGCCTACTACTCAACACATTACCATACCATAACTGGTAACCGACCACAAACTATAACTGGTGACCCCGAAGAACTCCAAAAACACTATGAGTGACACAAGCAGTGACTCGGCAAAAACGGTCGGTTCTAGAAAAGACGACCACGTCACGCGCCGTGCAAAACCAGTGCGCGTTTCCATGGAACGATCCGTCAATACGTCACACGGCAACCGGCTGAGAGACTTGAAAGTACCACCATTTTCATCTGATGATCCAGATCTATGGTTTGCTCTCTT
Organism: Hyles euphorbiae; assembly: GCA_023078785.2. Taxonomy (NCBI): domain Eukaryota; kingdom Metazoa; phylum Arthropoda; class Insecta; order Lepidoptera; family Sphingidae; genus Hyles; species Hyles euphorbiae. Next base: position 2,212,583 of record CM041038.1, on the reverse strand, counting down.
AGAAGCCCAGTTCGAGACCTTGGACATCACGGACGACTCCATTAAATTCACCCAGGTGATTAGCAACCTAGACGTCCATTATGCCAGGTCAGTTAAAGACGTCATCCTGAATCCACCTGCCAAACACCGCTACTCGAAAATCAAGGCGGAGATCATCAAGAGGTTTGCCGATTCCCAAGCACTGAGAATTAAGAAACTCCTCACTCACCAAGAACTTGGAGATCGCAAACCCTCCCAATTCCTTCGTCACCTCCAGAATTTGGCCGGACCAGCCACACCAGAGGATTTTGTAAAATCCATATGGATGGAGAGATTGCCATCTGGTGTTCAGGCGCTATTGGCATCTCAGTCCACCCAATCGTTGGACCAACTAGCGGACCTTGCAGATCGGATCCACGAGCTTACCCAGCCTTGTCGACCCGTTGTGGCAGCAACGTCGTCATCGTCATCATCGTCAGCTCCTCCACCTCCTAGCAACGAGATCGCCGAGATTAAGGAGATGATAGGAAGACTTGCCAGGAAGTTGGATGACCACACCCGCAGTTCTCACTGCAGCTCATCCAGGAGATCCAGACCAACGCAGCGATCCAACTCACCTTCGCACAGCAGCAGGAGCAGGTCTCAATCGAGTTATCGGCGGTACCCCATCTGCTGGTACCATTCTCGATTTGGTGACGATGCCAGGAGGTGTATCAAGCCCTGTGACTACAGCAGGTCGGGAAACGCGACGGGCACTCGCTAATGGCGACGAACGACTGCCCGGTTACCCCAGGTCGCCTATTCGTGACAGACCGCAACTCCAACATCCAGTTTCTGGTGGACACCGGCAGTGATGTCTGTGTCTTCCCCCGAACTGCTCTTCGTGATCGCCGTGAGAAGTCGGACTACCAGCTGTGCGCCGCTAATGGGACTATCATCGACACTTACGGCTACATAGATTTAGCATTAGATATTGGTTTGAGACGGGCGTTTCAATGGAGACTTGTGGTGGCAAATGTCACTAAGGCGATTATTGGTGTAGATTTTTTAAGTTTTTTCAATCTGTCAGTCGATTGCAAAAATCAACGCCTTATTGACACCACCACCTCATTGTCTACACAAGTTTCCATCGGAACACACAGTATTAGCTCCATTAAGGTGGCAAGTGGCGAGACCAGGTACCATCGTATCTTGGACAGGTACCCCGAAATAACACGTCCTTCAGGTACACACCCAACACCTAAACACAATGTTGTACACCATATTCGGATAACACCTGGTCCTCCCGTATCCTGTACACCCCGTAGGTTGGCTCCTGATAAGCTGAAAATAGCCAAACAGGAGTTTCAACTTATGCTGAACAACGGGATAGCACGTCCTTCAGCAAGTGCCTGGGCTTCACCCCTGCACCTCGTGCCGAAAAAAGATAATGGCTGGAGACCTTGCGGTGATTATCGGATGTTGAACGCTCGTACCATCCCCGACCGCTACCCCATCCGTCACATCCATGATTTTTCACACGCTATTGCAGGGTGTAAATTTTTCAGCACGGTGGATTTAGAGAAGGCGTACCACCAGATACCAGTGCACGAGGATGACATCTGCAAGACGGCCATCTCAACACCGTTTGGCCTGTACGAGTTCCCCTATATGACCTTTGGTCTGAGGAACGCAGGTCAAACGTTCCAAAGGTTCGTAGATGAGCTCACTCGAGGTCTAGATTTTTGTTTCGCCTATCTAGACGATTTCCTTGTGTTCTCCCGAACAGCAGACGAGCACGAAGAGCACCTTCAGCAATTATTCACGCGAATGAAGGAATACGGAGTGCTAGTGAACACATCCAAATGCGTCTTCGGCGCCAGCGAGGTAAGTTTCCTTGGATATAGCATTTCCCAAGCAGGAACCAAGCCACTTGAATCCAAGGTGGATGCTATAAAGGATTTCCCCATGCCTAAAACCATCAGACAGCTTAGACGGTTCCTTGGCATGGTGAACTTTTACCGGCGATTTATTCCCCATGCCGCCAGGACGCAGGCACCACTTAATGCCTTGCTTGCGGGCTCCGTTAAGCCATCCCATCCCGTCGAGCTCTCAGGCGAAACCCTCGCGGCGTTCCTACAATGCAAGCAGAGCCTGGCAAATGCTGCATTGCTCGCCAATCCGGATTGCAGAACTCAACTAGCTCTGGTAACAGACGCTTCTGATACCGCAATGGGCGCAGTTCTGCAGCAGCTCAAGAATGGTCATTGGGAACCTTTGGCCTTTTTCTCTAGGAGTTTAAGCCCCGCTCAGAGAAAGTATTCCCCCTACGACCGCGAGCTCCTGGCCATTTATGAAGGCATTAAACACTTCCGTTTCATGCTGGAAGCTCGCCATTTTATTGTCTTCACGGACCATAAACCTCTCTGTTCCGCATTTAGAGATAGGAGAGATACTTGTTCTCCCCGCCAATATCGCCATTTGGATTTTATATCCCAATTTACCACCGACATACGTCACATCGCAGGCAAGGAGAACATAGTGGCAGATACCCTATCTCGTGTCGAGGAGATACGTGCTCCCATTGATTTTGAGCAACTCGCAGCATCGCAATCTGTTGACCCAGAGCTACAACAACTTCTTGCTGGTGACACCTCGATGCGTCTGGAGAGGGTTAAAGTTCCAAATAGTCAGGCAGAACTTTATTGTGACGTGAGCACTACGTCACCCAGGCCATTCGTGACCAAATCCTTCCGGAAGCAAGTGTTTGACAGCCTGCACAGTTTGAGCCACCCGGGCGCTAATGCTTCAGCTAAGATGGTCGCTGAACGTTACGTCTGGCCTGGCGTACGAAAGGACTGCCGGGAGTGGGTGCGAACATGCCTTGCATGTCAACGTGCTAAAGTGCATCGGCACGTTTCATCCCCTTTAGGAACGTTCGACTTACCCCGGGCTAGATTCGCGTTTATCCACGTGGATATTATAGGCCCTCTGCCTATATCGCAAGGCTTTAGGTATTGCCTTACCATAGTGGACCGCTTTACACGCTGGCCCGAGGTCACGCCGATGATGGAAATGTCCGCAGAAGCCGTTGGTAAGGCGCTGATATCGTGGATATCCAGGTTTGGATGTCCAACTGATATCGTTACTGACCGCGGTCGTCAATTCGAATCCACCCTCTTCCAATTTCTTGGAAAAGCGGTAGGATTCAGACATCGACGCACTACCGCATACCATCCTGCATGTAACGGACTCGTCGAGCGCTTCCATCGCCAGCTGAAAGCGGCCATTATGTGCCACGCGGATCCAAACTGGGTGGATACCCTACCACTGGGCTTGCTCGGGGTGAGGAGTTCGTTCCGAGAAGACCTCAATGCCTCATCGGCTGAATTAGTTTATGGTGAGCCATTGCGCTTACCTGGGGATTTCTTTAACACCCCCACTACTAATTCACCCGATATCTGCGACTTTACCAATCGGTTGCGTCATATTACTGCAAAATTGCAGCCAACTCCTGCGTCACGCCATAGCAAGGACAAAATCTTTGTATTCAAAGATCTGTCCACTGCTACGCACGTATTTTTAAGGGACGACTCCGTTCGAGCGTCTTTACAACCTCCCTATTCAGGCCCGTATGAAGTTGTCGAAAGAGGGGATAAGGTCTTCAAAATATTGGTGAGAGGAAAGATCGTCACCGTTTCGATAGACCGCATCAAGCCAGCCTACATATTCGCTGACCAACCAACCATACTTCCCAATCCTGTTCCTCCCTCCATCTCCGTGCCTCCTTGCACGCCGGGTAGTAGTGGGGATAATATTACAAAAACCCGTTCCGGCAGAGTAGTCCATTTTCCGGATTACTTTCGACCGTAGTAACGGTCTAGGGGGGGAGTGATGTGGGCTACTTATATTTACGCCCATACATACATACACACATACATATACACACACCAACATATATATTACATATACACTCACGCACACATACGTACAAACACACACTCAAACACTCGGAAGCACACATACTTAAATATCACATCACAATAATTAATATTATATCAACACGTCATTCTAAAATATTCAATTGAATGACGGATGAGCGCTCGAGTAGTGTAATGGAGCCGGGACCGTAGGCCGGCCGGCCGCCTCAAGACAAAAGGTGACGTAGTAGTTGCGGGCGGCGCGGTAGCGGACCCCCCCCAGCTGCGCCTGCGCATGTTCCACGCACCGGACCTCTCGGCTCGCTAGTTAGTTCCGACCGGACGATCGTACCGCGCACTGATGACGCATAGTTTGTCGCGAGCCTACCCTATTATACTGTATGCGTGTACTTAGTGCTTTTCTAGTGGACTATTTTGCTGTACTGTCTTTCCGCTTTCTGCTTGTGCCTAATACTGACTATCTTGTGCTGTGCTTTCTAAAACTGTATTCTTGGACTAAACTTCTTTTCTGTTCTACTCTTGGTGTTTGTTCCCTTCTGTGTGTTAGTTTATATTTCAGACTGTTCTCTGTGTGTAAACTATGACTTTGTGCTTAGTGCATTAAAACTTTAATTATAGTTTTGGTGTTTTGTTGCGCTTGCGTATACCACTTGCTTACGCCTACTACTCAACACATTACCATACCATAACTGGTAACCGACCACAAACTATATATTTTTTTTCGCAACGATTGATTTGCTCGTTTCCATATTGCTCGATATTAAAAAGCATACTTCTGGCGTATACAAGACTATTTACAGCACAGAGTAAGAGACTCACCCTCGCCAAGTCCGATATCGTAGATGATCTCTCCGTTGCCAGCCTCTAGCCTCTCCAGCATCTGCTTACGGAGCAGCTCATATTCATCTGCTGTTGGACTAACCAGCACCATCTGTGTACAAAAAATTAAAAATATAATATATTCAATAGTCAGAGTCGCTGGATGCAGGCCGCTTCCAATAGGTCGATGTGGAAATCCTTGGGAGAAGACTAAGTTCAGCAGTGGACTTCCTGTGGCTAAGGTGATGATGATAAATCTAATAGTCAAACTCATAAAAAAAGTGCTTGGTGGCCTGTTGGTAAACGTACCAGTCGCAGCTACCAATATGTTCACAATGGTCGCGGGTTCGAATCCTGAGACACATCTGACTTTTCGGAGTTATGTTTGTATTGATAGTCAATCTCCTCGCACTATAACGGTGAAGGTAAACATCGTGAGAAAACCTGCATACCATGACGATTTGAAATAATTTCTATGGTATTTATAGTCCGCACACACGCACTAGGCCAGTGTATATGGCCTATATGGCCTAACTACTCTCTATCGTACTCTCGATTTTAGAGGACGCCCGTGCCCTGCAATGGGACGTACATGAGCTGTACTGCTGAACAGTAACGTCACACACACAAGTCATAAACCAGTCCTCACTCTAACATACAAGTTTTGTGTGGTCGGACTTTCGGTCTAACAACGCTCAGTTAGCCACTTGTCAGGCCCGTAACAAGTGTTTGTACACCGCACCAACACTTGTATAGGTGCGGGGATTGAATTTATGTCTTCTACTAACACTACTAGGGCTGAACTAAGCTCACAAGGAGTCTGCTGTCAAATATATCGGATTTCCAGTTTTATCGATAATTTAAGGGTTGTTGGGAGTTTCAGGAAACACTGTGAAGACTTCAGTTTAAGACATTTCGCAACATTACAAAAGCTTCAACCATAGTACTTAATTATTATAATTATACGAATATGATTGCCATTTGTCACAATATATTCACGACCTCTGTTAGGTCATCTGTTCATTAATAACGTAACTATATTTCTAAGATAATAAATAAAATAAATATGCACTTATATTCCTCGTATTTCATCAATGAAATAATGATTTAAATAACATCACTTTAATTAAAATGTTTTATTTTAGTGAAATATTTCAATGTAGCTATTTCAGAAATCGCTTTGCCTGGGATTCGAACCTACGACATCACGTTTTCTGCAAGCGTATACGCGGTTCATAGTTAGTTTATACTTAACATCTTGTGTATTATAATCCCGTTATTATGACAGAACATAAAAACATATTATTTAAACCATACAAACTATGTTACAAGTTGCAAAAGATACTGTATACTACATACAATACAAGCACTTGAACCAACAACCGCGTGACGTAGGCGAGAATAACATGGTGTTACGTCACAAGTTCTAACTTTTTACTATAAGCCGATATAATTGTTACATAAATACTCTGAATGGCACACGCACTGCGCTTACAACATAGTACTTTCATTATTTTGAAATGTTCAAAACATCTAACAATTGGCGCATTTGGTTAGACGCCACGTGTGAAACATAAGGTAGCGGGTTCGATCCCCGTCCGACCACCATGTGTGTTTGTGAGACCGAAAGTCCCTCGTAGTATCGGATACCGACGATACAAAACTCGATCTTAGTGTGGAATCAGGACTATGTATGTATGTTGGGTAAATAAAATAAAAAAAAAACTTACAACTACAATAGTTTCATTTATATCAAAATCTGATAGATATGAATGTGTTATAATTTAATGAATATCTATCAAGTTATTTTGTGAATTTTCTTTTAATAATCATATTATAGTGATCAAGTGTGACATCCTATGTTATGTTTCCAAAGTTATTTTAAATGACTTCTTGTGATGTAATTATTTAATGCAGATTGCTTATTAATTGATTGCACTTACTCATGTCAACATAAAGAAAAGTGTAAAATTATATTGCACTTATTTCAACAACATTACCTCATGTTCCCTAACTTTAGGTAAATATGAGACAAAGAGAAGAAATGACAAAGAGAAGAAATACAAGATTCATAGCAACAAATTAATTTCTAAATTGACAGCCTCCGTGGCGCAAGCAGTTAAACCCCGCCCGCGCTAGTGAAACGAGAGGCCGCGGTTTCGATCCCCGCACCGAGAGAAATGTTGGTGCGGCTCATAAATATTTCTCTCGGATGTGGGTGTTTGTGAGACCGAAAAGTCTGTTGTAGTTCTTGATACCCACAACACAAGACTCGATCTTAGTATGGGGTCAGGACTATGTACGTGACAGTTGGGCGTTATATATTTATTTAATTATTCGTAAGTTTTCAACTTTGATATGATTTAGAAGGATCTCGTCAATTTAGAAATGCGCAAGAATATCTTTAGGCAATTTGAATAACCCATATCAGGGATCAAAACTAGGACTTCTCTGGTGACAACATTATTTAAAGACGTCATTTGGAACACGATATCAACTGATTATATCTTTATACAGATTAGAATTACATTACATATAGTGGAAAGAATATGCATGAAAAATGTTTGTGAGGACCACAAAAATTTGTTTTAGGTATGGCTGCTTGAGAGGTTACGGAGTTTCTTGTAGTTTCTGAAACCCACAACTAAATCTTAGTGCAGGGTCTGGATTATGTATGTAACTGTTCGGTGTATTTGATTTATTTTATTAATCATAGTCATAATATTTATAAAGTTGCTTAGATCAAACACATAGCTTCTTTTAAAAGTCAGATTCTTGCTTACTATGTCAAAAAAATGAGGAGACTGGAGATATCATGTTTTAGTATTTACAAACCACCAAAAACATTTTATTATTTAGCGATTTATAAAAAAAAAAATCTATGGTATGTAAGTCCGCCAAACCGCACTAGGCCAGCGTGGTGGACTATATGGCCTAGCCACTCTCAATCGTACTGTCGATTGTAGAGGAGGCCCGTGCCCTGCAGTGGGACGTATATGGGCTGATACAGATACTACTAGTAATATATGGATGTTAAATATTGTATAGAGTAGTGAATAATTATTTGAATGTTTCAAAGTTGTTAGTTGCATAGTTTTTGAGCTTTTGCCAAGTAATTGAAAATGAACATTTACTGCGTTACGCCAATGTCACAAAACCAAATAATACAAAGTAATAATTTGTGCTCTATAGAAAAATATAAGTATATATGAACACTGAATAAAATGAAGTATATTTGTAAATAAATCATCAACTGATTTTTTTTGTCATTAAATTTTGTAAATTTTGATGTTTAATTTTATATTGATTGAATATATATAAGTTCTTTCATAGCTCTTTCTTGTTGTACAGTACTGAAACACAATGTTGCAACTGCAACAGTACATTAGAAAAGCTTGTAAAGTGTATTCTTTGTTGGAGATCCTAATAAATAAAAATAAAATAAATACTGGTTCAAGGCGGCTATAATCAATTTCTTTTATTATGCATATAACATAAATAACATTAAAAATGTTAAATGGTATTAAAGCGGCTTGTAACAAGTGGCACATATTAACATTTTAACATAAAGAGCAGGAGCCAAAATATATTGTCTCTCACTTTTATTTGGTGGGAATGTGGAGAATTATTTCAATCCTTCCATCCATCATTTTGTTTTTTTTTTTCAATAAATGGTAATTTTTTTTTAAGAAACCTCAATATCATTTTTGAAGGCCAATCCATACACCCACACATAGGAGTATGATGAATTTATTTTCAAGTTTCAATTTGAAGTATTCGGAACACCAATTTTTTTTTCTACTATTGTGTAAAAATCTTAAGGCGGTTCACATAACACATCAAACGCTTACAAAGTTTCAACAGTATAGTTCGGAATAAAGTGGCTGTAGCTTATGGACAGACAGACAGACAAGACAAATCCATAAGAGTACCCTTTTGGTCATTTGGCTACGGAACCCTACAAATGTCAATCCCATACATTTGAAATTACAAAAGTTACAGCTAATGTAATTGTTAAAATCACAATTAATGGCAATTACATTGTTATATATATATTTTTTTAATTAAATTGGACCCAAATGATGTAACAGTCAGTTATTACCACAAATTATACTAAGTGATGAAATCTTATTAGTCATCATGAAATAATACTCTATAAACTAAGTACATTAACTTGCCTATTAACAATGTTCTTTTTTATTGTTTATTGTTTATTTGGGAAACATACAATCCTGAAGTTCTTAAAGACTAAGTTTATAGAAAAACATATATCAGCAAAGTTTCCACTAAAACAATGAATAAATATTCTACATATACAATAGCTGCGAAAATAGTAAAATTGACAAATTATAGTATTAGATTTAAATTAAAAAAAAGTATTAGATAAAAATATAAAAGAAAAATTAAACTATTAAAACATACAAAATTTCATGAAATTAATAACAAACGCAAAAAATAAAATAAATATAAAAGTAGTTATAATAATAAAAAGATAAATAATTCAGTTGCAGAAATAACAATAATAACAATAATTTTAATGCTGTATTTAATTTTATATCTCTTCATTGATACCTTATGATAAAAATATTGGCTGGATACTGAATATTAAGTGAAAAATCCGCTAAATAATACAAGCAACAATAACTTTTTAAGTACCTTAAATCTTATTAGATTCCAGCATAAGCAGATAAAAGATGTTTTGAAAGTATTTAAACATACAAACACAATGAACATAATGCAAAACATCGTATCATCTATGCAATCAATACAATTCCCTGCGTGAAGGCTTAGCGTTTACGCGGGAACACGTTGTTGACAAACAAAAATTGCAAAAGGATTACCTTTCCTCTAATACTGGAATAGTCGGTTTCGCTTTCAGCGAACCCCTCGCCCTCTATCAGTGGGCTCATCTTAGCCGGCGACTCCGGTGTACTGTCCATCTTTCATTCAACCTTCACGTAAAAATCGAATGAGGGTGCAACTATTGCACCATCTTCTCACAGGATTGGTATCACAGAACCGCTCCCTCCTTGTTTAAACACACTGGCGCGAACACTTGTCAAGAATTATAACAAAAACACCTTTATTAATAGGCAAAGGCGAGAAGCACAATTTCTGAATTACAAAATCCTTTAAATCTTTTGAGTGACATATAGATTATTTATGTCACTTAAACATGCTCCATATGCGCAACGGTAATGAAAACTTTTATTTTGACGATCCGCTGTAATCAAACACAACAAATATCCCAATAATCACTATATAATGTCTTGATATTAAAATAGATTTCCTAAATATAACAGATGGTAGGTATAATATGCCAACTTTTTGACAACTCACACCATTAGTATTGCAGGTTATCAAAAAAAATTACGATGGCCAACTCAAATCGTGTTGTACTTTCCTTCGGCAGTTTTATTTAAATAAACTTACTTAATAAGACATTCTAGAAAACATTATGATACATTTCTAAAGAAACCCCATGATATAATCGATAGTAAATATAAATATGTAGATAAAATAAGTATAGGTCTACCAGAATCTCATGGCATTTTGGGAAATTTAAATTTTCGCATTGCAACACTGGGGTAATTGGATGAATATATTTTGATACTTTCAATAATTGATATTATTATTTCAAATTGGCTTGGTTTTGTTTTGTTAGTACAACTTACTCTGGTTTCTCTTCAAAACGTTAACGTATACGTTTTGTACAAATTTGTAAATAGAGTACATGATGTTTTAAGTATAAATATACAGGGTGGACAAGAAAACGGCGCACCTGCCAAAATACATTATAGTATATGGTGAAGGCATCTTAATTAAGACGGATTTGCATGGCGCTAGCGAATATTAAGAAAGATGCCGAGAAAAAAAAACTAACGTTACATATGCTAACCTTTAACACGCTAAAGTGATTGAACCTTACAACTGAACGGTACACACTCAACAATAAATAAGCAGAGCTCATTATTTACTTATAAGTCGTGCGATTGTGTACATAACGCTCAGGGTACATAAAAAAGATATTAAATTAATACTGTCAACAGTCACATACATGGGTACTAACCCCACACTAAGATACAAATCTTGTGTCGCGGGTATTAGAAAAATAATTATGGTTCATGGAAATTATTTGTCTCGGGGCAGAAACCGAACCCGCGGTCTCTCATTTCACTGGCAGTTCTTACCAACTGCGCCACGGAGGCCGTCGGTGACTCATATGGGCTGGTTAGTTGTCATAAATGACCACTAAAATAGTTAACTGACCTTGTAATGTAAACCGTAATGACCTTGATAGGCAAGGATGGAAGCGCAGGATCCGCCAAAACCCGCACGAAAACACTGTCACAGTTTGGTAGCACAAATCACTTTTTCTTTTACATTTCACATAACACAAGTTACAATAAAAGCTATCAAATTGGGTAATGTTCAAAGCATAGTGAAATTAATAAAATTTACTCAAAATAACTGAATACGAATTTACAATAATATGCACACGACTAATACATGCACACGCGATCGCAATCCGAATTCAACTAATAAAAAACTAATTATTATTTTGATTTTTGAAAGATAAAGGCCTGTTCACATTAGATACAAAGCTTTCCTATTTGAGTTCATAATAATTCATGTGAACAATTAATATTAGTACTGTATCAGCTCATATACGTGCCACTGCAGGGCACGGGGTCTCCAGTGCAGTAAATTAGTGGTTAGTGTTTATTGATTTCACTAATTTTATCTCACAGAAGTCTCATATGCAAATTCTATGCTATAATGGTAGACGACATTTCTCTAGGTATAAGAATTTAGAAGAAATTTTATCACTTTAAAGAAACATTATTTTCAAAACACATTAAAGTAATGTTAAATGCAATAATAAGCAAAAGTAAATAGGCAATTTGTAACTGACTGGATCGGTTGATGACATATTTAAATAATATTATAAGCTCTTGAGCAAGTAAGGACCATTCTATCAGTCCAATAAGATCTTTTTTTTTTTAACGTAACTTTTATATCGGAGTAGGTACTTAATCAAATTAAGTTATATCAAGTGTGTAGTGTGAACTCAAGATGTCGGTCTTCTTTTGCAAAATGCTAAAAGTTACCGACAAAGAAATTGCCGCCTTTCGGCTCGCGCTCACAAAGGGCGGCGGCAACCTCAAAGGAAGAATAATCGAGCCGCGTTGGATCCGACGAAGTACACTATGACCGGCGGCTTCCTTTGACTAATAGGGCCGAATTGGGCCATCATTTTAAAAATCTTATTTTTTATTAATCAGTGTCATCAGATTATTTTTTCAATGAATATTAATTATTTAGAAAATTTAAATGTTATGTAGGTATTACCAAAACTTTTCTAATTATAATTAAATTCGCAATCTTACATAATTTAAGCGATGACCAGTGTGATTTCTTGGTGTCTTTCAGTTTGGATTTGTGACACTAAGGAAAATAATGACAAACAAAATAGTCAATCCATACACGATGCAACTGCACCTAAAATTATTATGTTGTTAATTTATTGACGCTTAAATCTAAGTACGTCCCTGTTTAACTTATAATGTACATACGTGCCTTATGAGTATTTATTATATAGAGGGAGCGCTGGTACTTCCAAACGTCGATTAAAATGGTGGTACCGAGCCACCAGTTTCGTTCTTATTAGTTCTCACATATTCAAACAACTTGAAATTTTTAAATTGTAAGTTGTTTGATTATGAGTCAGTTTTATTTAAATAATTATTAGATTCCAAAAATGTAAAACGAAAGATGCAAGATTTTAAAATGAAAACGTATCATTTTACTTTCAGTCTTCTTAATTTATTAATTATTACCAGCGCTCCCTCTATATTATAAATATTCATAAGGCACGTATGTCTATTATAATTTAAAACTGAAAAAATCTTATTTACCTATTTTAACTGGCTATTAATCTAAAAGTACAATTTTGAAGTCATTTTAATGTTTAAATAACCTATATATTTACACTTAAAACATTATGTACTTTATTTACAAAGTTTTACTAAAAAGAATCATGCTAATTTGAAATAATAATTAATAACAATTGTTGAAAGTATCAAAATATGTTCATCCAATTACCCCAGTGTTGCGATGCGTAAATTCAAATTTCCCAAAGTGCCATGAGATTCTGGTAGTCCCAAGAAGCTTATACCCAAATGGAGATTGCATTTCGTATATAAAAGTGAAGCACAAAAATTTGACCTTGAATGAAGTCGCTGTTGCCTGCTATCCTTTTCTTAACAGCGACTTCATTCAAGGTCAAATTTTAGTGCTTCACTTTCATATACGGAATGTAATCTCCATTTGGGTATAAGCTTCATAAGCTTCTTGGGTAGACCTATACCAAGAAGCTTATACCCAAATGGAGATTGCATTCCGTATATAAAAGTGAAGCACAAAAAATTAACCTTGAATGACGTTGCTGTTGCCTGCTATCCTTTTCTTTAGAGTGACAATGAATGAAAATGACTTTTTGTTCATCCATTGTCACTCGAAAGAAAAGGAAAGCAGGCAACAGCGATTGCATTCAAGGTCAAATTTTTGAGCTTCAGTGTTTTATACGGAATGCAATCTCCATTTGGGTATAAGCTTCTTGACCTATACCTACTACTCACTACTACTTCTGACTGTTTCAATCCAACTTCAATCGGTCGGATTTGTGTATTACTACTTGGTCCAAGAAGCTTATACCCAAATGGAGATTGCGTTCCGTATATAAAAGTGAAGCACAAAAATTGAAAATGAACAAAAAGTCATTTTCATTCATTGTCACTCGAAAGAAAAGGATAGCAATCAGTAGCAACGTCATTCGAGGTCAAATTTTTGTGCTTCACTTTTATATACGGAATGCAATCTCCATTTGGGTATAAGCTTCTTGACTTGGTCTGTGCATTTGTGTAGCACAGCAACCCAGTCTCACCAGTGTATCATTTCATCTAAAAAATATTTTTACGAGTTGAAACACCAATTTATACGCTGCATTCTGCAAGTTGCGGCAAGTTTTCCGCCTTATATTGTGTATATTTTTGTATTAATATACAAAATAAAGCTCGTCATCGCGATATTTGGAAGTAAATTGCTTAGTATTTATATAATATGGTCCTGTGGATACATGAATCCTTGAACAATCAATATGGGTGATTGTTCCTGGAAAAAAATAGTGCTTGCAAGAAGCAACAACAGATGGATAACTACGGTCAAAGAGGAGACACATGAAGAACAATCCTCCAATACAACAGCATTTTGTTTAGACGAGCAGCTATCACCGTACAGAGCCGTAAAGGCGGAGCAGAATGTTGCTCAACAGGATGAGCCCGAGGAGGGCTTTCAGTTGTCGGGCGAGCCGGTTTCTATGATGCAAGAAATAGATCCGCTCGAGTTTAAGGCGTCCCGAAAACGCAAGACTCGTAAGGCTTCTGTTCCGAAAAGTGAATCGACGATGGAAAGGGAGGCAAGACTAGCTAAGATGTCGGCATATGCTGCGCGGAGATTAGCTAACGAGCTGCCAGAACAGCGCGAAGCTCGGCTGCGACGCATGTCGGAATACGCGGCGAAAAGGTTAGCACAAGAGACTGCCGAGCAAAGAGCCGCTCGTCTGGCACGCATGTCTGCGTATGCAGCAAGAAGACTCGCCAATGAGACACCAGAGCAGAGACAAGCGCGTCTGTCGAGGATGTCCGCGTATGCAGCGAAAAGACAGGCCATGAAAAAGGACACAAGTTCTGAGACAGCTCATAGCTCACAGACCCATATGAGTGTGAACATAATGCCTAACCAAAGTTGAAAGTGTACACGAGTCATTGTTTAAATTTACTTAAATATTTATGTAGTGTAGCTATATGATTTTATATTTTCTTTTTATACACTATTTACAAACTGTAAATATTTATTTTCTTTGTGGAATTAAATCATTTATTTTATTTTTGCTAATATATTTAAGGTGAAGAAATTAGCATTTAAAGAAATAATTATAACTGTCACAATTAAACTAATTTTGTATTACTGTATATTGTCTTTATTTTGCCAGGTAAAATCATACACATTAAAATTTTGCTTTAATCAAGTTTATTTTATTATAACTTTAATTGGAGATTTTTTTAACAGATATACATCTACATATAATATTAGCTACAATATAAGAAGCAGTCATGATTAGACAAGTCTGAAACCATAGAATTCAATTTTAAACATTACACTGGTTTGAGCTCACACTTATGTATGAAATAACCATAATTCTATAGTACACTTATGGAAATAACCATGCATGTGTTAGCCAAAATCAATGTATTAAACACAAATTGTACAATAAGATCTGACAAACATTGAAAACAGGGTTTTTTAAATGATATTTGAACAGTTCTAGTCACATTGTGGTTAGTTAGTTTTTACCAATGAGAAATGAAACCAGTTATACGAGCACTACTTTTGTTGCCATAGTATTTTATCGGTCACATAGCCTATTGATATATGGCATTACTCAATGACAGTTTTAAAACCTATTTAGTTATCAAATGTTTTGTCCCTTTCAAACAATTTATAAACTCAGTTTGTGCAAAGATTAATAAACATTTGATAGCTACAATAGGTTTTCAAACTAATAATAACACCATTATTATTTATAACAATACAGTAACTTGATTTTCACAATTTTTTGAAAACAATTAAATTGGATATGGATATGGGATTGAACAGGGAATGTTCAGTTTCTCTTCCCTGCATCCTTTTATGCCCCACTTGATAGTATGTAATATAATAATAATTAATAATATACTACGTCTTTTCGGCTTTCAAGCAATAAAACAGCCTAATATCATTGAAATAGGGTATATTTTAAATCAAGGCCATGATATGGCGCTTATGATAGTCGAGGGGTTAATTCAATTTAAAAATATTGATTGACTGCTCCTTCACAAACCTCTGATAAAGCAATCTTTATGGAGATCCACCAAAACCAACATTTAATAAGGACAAATAGTTATAATCAGTTGTAAAGTGCATTGTGCAAGCAAAATGATTGATGCAATGGTGGAGGTAGTTCAAGTACCAACAGCACCAATAATGGAAAATAAGAATTTTTGTGACATCTATATAGAATTTAAAATTAAAATAACATATTTCATAAACAGAAAAGTTATTTGTCACGTACATCTTCAATATTAAATTTTAAATTTGATTTCAATTTTTCTCTGTAACTTAGCTATTCTTTAAATATTTGTCATGTTTTGAAATACAGGTATTTACAGCCTATTTTAGAAACAAGTGTATAAATAAAAATACTTGTTTATGCATACATACATACATACATAAACTCACGCCTTGTTCCCAGAAGGGTTCCCAGAAGGCAGAGGTGCCAGGGCACCCACATTTCGCCTTGCATGTTCCGTCCCACAATGTGATAGGTGGCGAGCCTATCGCCATATCGGGCACAAATTCCTGACTGGGCTGATACTGAATAGAAAAATCCAATATCACTTTGCCCAACCCGGGATTCGAACCCGAGACCTCAGCTTTGTAACCGTACCGTAGTACAACTACGCCACCGAGGCAGTCGTTTAGTTTAGTCGTTTAGTTGTTTATGCAATTATGTATAAATACATAAATATGTAATAATATTTTTGCCAATTGTTACAAGGTTTTGATAGGTCCACCTCAATATAGTATAATACAATATGAGACTCATTTTAATACAAGGAATGTTATTAAATCAGTCTATAAACCCTACACCTAATGTGATTACATTTTTACAAACGTCTATCCTATTCTTACATATTTATTTATTCTAACATTCTACATGATATCCTAAATATGGTAGAATAAAATGTAAATAAATATCTACCCACACTGAAATTATCTGCATACTGTAAATACCAGTTTACAATATAACATTGAGGTAGCATACTAGAGCGGACATGGGGAACAAAATCTCTGCGGATGATCCGTGTATACGGGTACACATTGAACCGAGAGGGAAGATATGTTACTTCGTAAGTGTGACAGAGACAGAAATAAAATTTTGTTACAAACATTTTGTTTGCAATGTCCCCTCTAGCATATTATCTCAATACAATATAAGAGATATTTAAAACTTAAATATTCCTTGTTGATATTTTTATATTTTGTAACCTGAAGAAAATTATTAACTTTAGTAATATCCACATTGATCGACAACTTTTATATAATTCCAGACTAACTTTTTAATTTGGTTATCTAAGGTTAAACTAATTTAGAAGTACGCAATATTTACTTTTAAAACTTACAATAGCTGCATAAGACCACAAATAGAAATTAAATTAATTTTGCTATCAGCTTGTCCATCTCAGTATTAAGAAAACATCATAGCATAATATTTTACTTCCAGAAACATATGTTTTATATTATCTACAGAGACTTTAATAAAGAAAGAATATTTGTAAGTCAGATTTTTGGTGGTAATTTTATTATGCACATTGCACCAATAAATTATTTTGTATGTCATATCCTTGACGGAAGTGTACATAATTATCAAGTGTATATAATAAACAAATAATATACAGGGTATATCAAGACTGCTACCGAAAACGAAGCCGGGTGGTAGTATAAGCGACTTGAGATACAATGCAATAGAAAATGTTGCAAAAAAAAGTGTCAATTTTTTTTTTGTATTTTTTTTTCTTTGTTCGTATTTTGGTGGTAAATCCATTTTGTCCTAAAATAATAGTATGTACCCTTTTATTTAAAAATACTCTAAGGCGATGAAAGAGTTTAAATTATTATTATAGCATAAACTATGGATTTACCACCCAAAAATGATGGTATTTAAAAAATCATTAAAAATAATTGTCGCGTTTCTCAGCAAAATTTTTAATTGCATTGTGTTTTTAGCCACTAAAACTACCACCCGGCTTCGTTTTCGGTAGCAGTCTTGATATAACCGGTATGTAAAGGTGACAAAGATCCATATATTGTATTAGTAACTAAATACACATTTATAATTTTAGACATCTCCAGGTTACATATTCGTACTAAATATATTTTTTACAAACTAATAAATATCTAATTATTTAAATACTTGAGAACATATTTTTATAGATTTTTTTTGTTTACTAAACTATACTTAGTCATTGAGGAATTTACAAAAACATGATAGAGAATGTAAAAGGGACGGATAGAGAAATAAT
Source organism: Hyles euphorbiae (assembly GCA_023078785.2). NCBI lineage: Eukaryota > Metazoa > Arthropoda > Insecta > Lepidoptera > Sphingidae > Hyles > Hyles euphorbiae. Next base: position 2,194,681 of record CM041038.1, on the reverse strand, counting down.
AGAAAACTTGTGATTCATTAATAAAGTTTAAGTTGAAAAAACTACAACTAATACTTATCTATGACCTGCATATTATGAACATAAGAACTATACAGTATGACAAAAATCCCCTGTCCGATCCAAGACGCGCATTTGACATGCATTCGCATTTTTCATTTATCACATTTATTATGTGAAGTAATTTATTTATTAAAAAAAAAATACGAAAAAAGACACTACCGTAAGTTAAAGGTGAAATATATCGGCAGTATGTACCAATACGGAAATGAATAATGAAAGACAACTTATCGCTCACACGTATATTGCAGACTGACGGAACAGCCGGGATTTTTACAATTTGTTTCCAATGTACCCACTATAAACAATTATCATACATCGCACCTCCACCACTATACAAAACTACGGCTTATCCTATATTACTCTATACTTAAAATACTCCTTAATGTATACTTAATTTAATATCTTAAATCTATCTACTGGTTTTCGAATTCGCCTTGAGTATCGATTCACGGGGGCTCTAGGGGGCGATTGTATCTGAGAAGATGATTGTTCAGAATCAATGGGTTGTTGACTATCGCCAGTATTCATTTCATTTGCCTTTACATCTTTTTCCACTGACGGTCCCTGAGTGGATGCGCGCACGCTCTCACAGTGCGGTTCGAGGACACTCGCCACCTCGCCTTGAGTCTCACTGTCGTCTTCAGGACAAGTAATATCGGATAGCCGCGATCTACGACGCATTTGATCTATATGTCTTTTTAGTGATTGACCGTCATCCCTTACTACCGAATACCTACGCAGACTGTCTATGCCTTCCACAGTACCCTTTACCCATTTATCCTGACCGCCATATTCTCGAGCCCAAACCGAATCACCCTCTTTAAAACTTCGCGGAACGCCACGTGCAAATTCTACCTGCCGTTGCTGGACTTCACGCACCCTGTCTTCAACCACACGGTCAGTTCGTAATAAGTCTAACCTGGAACGTAATGGCCGCCTTTGCAAAAGCATAGCTGGGGTTTCCCCAGTTGTGGAATGCACCGTATTTCGGTATGCCAATAAAAAAGTTTGCAAAGCAGCATCGATATCTACTTTATCCCTATGTGCTTTCTTTATAGCGCGCTTACATAATTTTACGGCGTTCTCCGCTGCACCGTTTGAGGATGGGTGATAAGCAGGCGAAAAGAATTGTTTAATTCCGTTACTTATTAAAAATTGTTTGAACTCTGCGCTAGTGAACGGTGGACCCTGATCTGAGACTAACTCTTGGGGTAATCCAAACCTAGCGAAAGTTGACCTTAATATTTTGATAACGTTCGTTGCATTCGTACGCCTAATTTCAAATATTTCTAACCATTTGGAAGTGGCATCAATTACAACTAGAAACGTTGAGCCCTTGTATGGGCCTAAGAAATCGATGTGCAACCTGGTCCAAGGGCGAGCGTGGTACGGCCATGGCTGTATAGGGGCCCGCTGGGGCGCGTCCGCCTCCGCCGCACAAGTCTCACAACGCTTACACATCATTTCTATGGCTTCATCTACATTTGGCCACCACACATAACTACGAGCCAAACTCTTCGTTTTCACTATACCCATGTGACTGCTATGTAATTGTTTCAATATTTCATATTGTAGTGAACCTGGTATAACCATTCGATAGCCCCACATAATACACCCACATTCTGTATATAATTCATTACGTCTTAAAAAATATGGACGAATTTCGTCCTCCGTACATACAAGAGGCCATCCAGACTGAATGTACGCTAAAATCCTACTAAGTATCCTATCTTTGATGGTGGCTTTCTTTACATCTTCACTCGTAACAGGTAAGAAATTCTCTACAAAATTAACGTAGGTACTTTCATTCACTAAACTATTGCTACCTTCTGTATGTGGTAACCGTGACAACGCATCCGCGCAGTTCCTACTTGAAGTTACATATTCTATGTCATAGGCATACCCGGCTAACAACACTGCCCAACGCTGTAACCTTGATGCGGCCATCACGGGAATACCTACTTTATCCCCCAGAATATAAGTCAGAGGCTTATGATCTGTCCTTAGTATAAACTTGCGTCCATAAAGATATTGGTGGAATTTACGCACTCCAAAAACTATAGCTAGCGCCTCCCGGTCTATCTGCGAATAGGCACGCTCAGCCTGCGTAAGCGAGCGCGAAGCGTATGCTATCGGCCGCTCGCCATCCGAAGTCGCGTGCGATATCACTGCGCCAATGCCGACGCTGCTAGCATCCGTCGTTAATATTATAGGCAAGTCCGGAGAATAATGTATCAACACCTCACTACCTGCTAAAAGGCGCTTAACATTATCGAATGCCTTTTTACATTGATCGTCCCAAATGTACTGAACACCGGATTTAAGTAAATGGTATAAAGGCGCTAAAATTGTGCTAATATTCCTTACGAACTTTCCGTAATACATAACCATGCCAATAAATGCCCTTAGTTCGGACACGTTAGTGGGGGCTGGCGTTTTTATAATAGCCCTAACCTTATCTGGACACGTTTGAACGCCATCTTTACTTATGGTGTGGCCCAGATAATTTACGGTATCGGCAAAGAACACGCATTTCTCCTTCTTTACTTTTAAGCCGTACTCTTTCAACCGATCAAATACTTTACTTAAATTATGCATATGGGCCTCCTGCGTGGGTCCAGTAATAATTATATCATCCAGAAAAACACCCACATAGGGTAAGTCCGCAAATAACTGTTCCAAATGTCTCTGAAAAATACCAGGACTAGAGGATAATCCGTAAACTAGTCTATTATAAACGAATAACCCCTTGTGTGTATTTATCACCGTATATCTCTTAGTGTCATCCAGTTCAAATTGCGCATACGCCTGTGACAAGTCTATTTTACTGAATTTCTGCCCACCCTTCAAACGAAACAGTAGGTCCTCTATCCTCGGCAAGGGATAACGGTCGACTTCTATGACTTTGTTTAGAGTTAGTTTATAATCTGCGCAAATCCTAATATTACCGTCCTTCTTAACAACTGGCACTATAGGTGTTGCCCAGTCAGACCGCTCCACTGGCGAAAGGATGCCGTCGCGCAGCATCTGCTCGATCGCGCTCTCCACAGGCCTGCGCAGCGCATATGCTAGTGGGCGTGCGCGCATGAACACCGGGCGCGCTCCCTCTCGCACATGAATGCTCACCGTGCCGCCCGTGAATCGACCCAAGCCCTCCGAGAACACCTCACAGTATTTGGAACTGAAAACAGACATATCGAATACATTATCTCTGTACATAACAACATTGTTACATCCATAGTTAACTACCGGTAATTGTATTTGTAATTCCGCCATCCATTGTCGACCTAAAAGTATAGTTTTACCATTTTCAATAACAAATAGTTCTAATTTTTTACATATGTTTTTGTATTTTACCGTGGGCCATACCACCCCAAGAGGTTTTACCGATTCACCCGTGTAATATCTAAGAGTAAGTTGACACGGTTTGAGCCTTAAATCATGAAATAGTTTTTTGTAACACTCTAAACTTACACATGACACAGCACTACCAGTGTCGCACTCCATTTTAATATTTCTGCCGTGAATATTCAATTCTATATAAATAGGCTTACACTGCGTAGCGGATAATTTACAGACATCAACAAAAATTACCTCGTCGCTGCTTGCATCGTCACATGTACTGTCTTTTCTTGCCTGCACCACGTCGACGTTGTGATGTTCCGCTAAATTCGGACACATACGCCGCAAATGACCTTGCCGGTTACAAACACGACACACATAACGTGCGAACCTGCACGTGGCTGTATCATGCTGCGCGCCGCATACTCGGCACTGTCGCCGAGCCCGCTCATCCAGCTGTGCGGGCGGAGATGCGCGCGGTGCGCGGCCGCCGCGCCCTTGTTTATGCGATGCGGCGTCCCGCGCCACTCCACTCGCGTTTCGCATAACGCTTGTCGCGCCTTTCCGCCAAGTTCCTGACGTCGCTGCCGCCATTGCTTGACACGTCACCGACGTTGTTGCTGTCACCTCGCTCGACCTACCTCGTGCTTGGCCCTCCACTGCAGCCGCATCCTTTTCCGCTGCTTCCATACTGACTGCCAACTTATACGCCTTCCCGAAGTCCAGATTGTTTTCAGCGAATAACCGTTGCCGTATTGTTTCATTTATTATGCCACAGACTAGCTGATCCCTCAAACTTTCTTCCAGCCACGTTCCAAATTCACAAGTTTTGGACATTTTTTTTAGTACAGCCGTATATTCCGATATAGTTTCCTCCTCTCTTTGTTTCCTGTGCCTGAATTTATACCGCTCTGCTAACTCACTTGGTTTTGGTTGTAGATGTTTTTCCATAATTTCTGTTATTTGCGCAAATGTTTTATTTTTAGGTTTTGCCGGCGTACACAAATTAACTAATAGTTCATAACACTCTGCCCCCATGACCGTTATTAAGGTGGGCACTTGCAATTCATTTGGAATCGTATTCACCACAAAGTATTGTTCCAAACGTTCTATGTATAACCGCCAATCGTCGTTATGAACTCTAAATTCTGCGATTTTTCCGATAGACATTTTTGCTATACAATAATTTCGCACACGCGGAACTTGATCCTCGTCGCCACTGAAATATATCGGCAGTATGTACCAATACGGAAATGAATAATGAAAGACAACTTATCGCTCACACGTATATTGCAGACTGACGGAACAGCCGGGATTTTTACAATTTGTTTCCAATGTACCCACTATAAACAATTATCATACATCGCAAAAGGTAATACATGTTTTAGTATCAATATTCCCCTAAAATCTAGCGTTTTAAATTCTGACAATTCTAAAAAGTCGCTTCGCGCCGCGCGTTGCTTGTTACGTTAAAGCTTGTTACGAAAACCGTAATATGAGTTTACATGTTATTAATTTATTTTATTAAGGATATTTTTTATGTAACAGTTTTTTGTCATTCTGTATATTATGTATTATACTATCGAATAATACATTTCTTTAATGGCTATTAATATTATGTTTTATATTATAGTGCATGCATAGATATTGTAAATAACAAAATGCAAAAATTACAAATCATTGTTTTTTAAAATATACATATATCTTATATGGCGAATTTATTTTTCTCTAAAAGCTGCCCAGTAAATTAGATGAATGAATTAGCTTAGGTTTTTATTATTTTTAATCCCTATTGAAACTGTAATTATATATAATAATATAGTTTAACATGCTGCCATGACTACCATTGGTAAATTACATATTAGTCATAACATTTAATACAATTTAGTCATTGTGTTCTAGTCATCCTAATGAGTACAATCAAAGCGTGTGTTTGAGTCTAATTATATTTTATGGTAGATCTATTATGGGTTTTTCTTTATTTTAATAAAAATGCCACATATAGTTGGATCAATTGTCAAGAGATTCATCCAGCAATCACACTAGTACAAATAAAAAAACAAGTGAAAAAATGCAAGAAACTGCAGTGTCCGTTTTTGTTGTCATATACTTATCGATACCTTTGTCATTAAACATGGTTAATTTCATGGGCACACCCAAGCTTACTGTTAGTGAGGAATCGATGACATCATCTTTTCCTTAAATGTCTCGTACACAGTCATTACACTACTTTGATTATTTATACACCACAAATCAAAATATAATACTATACAGATATCAAACTTGATCGGACATCACGAACAATATATACGTATTAGATCCAAGACATTTGAAACCCAGTATAACCAGACAGTAAAACCGAAGTATACTTGCGATATGTGTATCACTTTTTATCTTACACATATTATTCGCGACATCCTCTACATACCAATGATAACAACAAACACGAAACCAATTACCTTTGTCAATAGCTTATATTGTAGTGTTATGTTCCGCATCGAGCCCGTAGGTCCGTGCGCACGCGAGCGTGAGGCGCGCGCGGGGGCGGGGCGTGTGCGGTGGGCGGGGCTAGCCGACAGCCTCCGCCCCCGCGCCCGCGCCGCCCGCACCCCCCGCCCCGCCCACCGCAACTGTCAGGAGTTGGCGCGTGGATGACGTAGAGCTGTATGAATCGCCCGATGAACGCACGCTGGATTGGCTTAATGGTGTGCCTGTGTGTTATATATCATATTCACTATGAACTACGAATTGGTCGACTGGTAAACATAGATTAGGAGTTTCACAGTGATATGTTTATGCAGTCTATAATAAGTAGCTGTTTATCATACATTATCACGTTTCAAATATGACATACATAGGTAAATAAATAAAAACTCGTACAATGTAACACAATAACACAGGTCTAGTTTAGATACCGAATGTTCTGGTTAAGATTTCTGTGATGAATTTACGTGAAGTAAAAAATATAATAGAAAGGAGATCCATAAACTTAGTAGACACCTACTATTAAAATAATATGTCCAGTAACTGTTGTGTGTCCGTTTTCATACCCATGAAAAATATTTCCAGCAATAAAATGCTAAAAGAATTGCAATCAGTAAAAAATTTAGTTCTTGTACGAAATTCCTTTATACCTGGCAGTGAAGTGACGTGATGCGGCAGCGCCCAGCGCTGAGGTGCGCACTCTCCATTGCCGGTCGGCTCCTGCAACAGAACCGACAATGTTCAATAAACGAGCAATGTACATCTAAACAGAGGTGCACATAAGCCTTGCATTGCAAGATCCGCCTGTCACACACCAAGCTACATAAACATTAGATATTGTGCAAAATTGCTGGAAATAGAACGAATGAAATAATTGCGAAAATTTATGTTAAGATACTTAGGTAAAAACATTTTGAAGGGAAAAAATCTGCATCAATACTTGCTCTCATTGTTATATAGGTTGAGATAATGGGCTGAATTAATTGTGATACCCAACCCAAATGTGTTGTAAAAGTGACATGAAACAGTGAGAAAGACAAAGTGATTCAGGGGCCAATAGTTGCACTGTGGTATTGGCCGTTGTGGTATTGGCATTTGCAAATTATACAAAATTATTTAAAAATACGCGCAAATATATCAAATATTTAGAATCACATTCGTCCTAAATCCAAAAGTGCCAATTACAAATGGAACATAAAGTGTAAACTACAAATACATGAAATGGTTGTGCAAATAATAATTACGACGCGTAATCAAAACCAAAACCAACACAAAATGTACTGAACACACAGTCAAGCAGCGATGGTTGGACGGCACGTCTACACGACACCCACGGCGCAGACCGACTGTTGACGATCATTGTAACATTGTGCCAGAGAGTAACAAAAAGGTTGTATAGCACAGATAATTGGGAATATCAGATGAAATTATCACAATATTTGGTAAGTACTTTTGTAGTCATCAAATTACTTTCCGATTTACTGAATCTTACTACAAATAGATATTTATTTTATTATATTTAAATTCAAAATATAAATTATGAGAGTGATTTTTAAAAAAGGATAGTGCCCTTTGGTGTAACTTTACCGAACTTGTTACTTTCTGTCTCACAATAAATAGTATACCTACTTACTTTGATAAATTATTGTCCCCATACGAAGTCAATCATTTATATTGAATTTAAAAACAACATTTTAAACATCACGTATGTAAAACGGATGAATGCACTGACCTTTATTAGCATACAACTAAATTATTGAAACAAAATTAATTGATATGTTGAATTTAATTTATAATTTGAATGCTTCTACTGTTTAATTGATTTTTACACCAAAATATACAAGTAATCGCATAATAAGATTTCTCAAAAAAAAATTAAAATACATTTGGTATCGATATTTTTTTGTCAATCAATAACTTCAAGATTAGTTACTTTTTCTTATTGCGATAAATGGTGAGTCTAGCATGATGGTAGGCGACACGAGCGCTCATGGACAGTAGGAAAACCAAACAACACCATGAATTACAAAGCAATGCTTGGCATTCTACTGCCCTCGCCATCCTGAGACATAAGTCCAGTTACTCTCGGTAGAATGTTTTTCAAACCGAATCACTACAATGCATATACACTACTATTTGGCGGTAGAAATAAACATTGCGGTGCGATACCTACCCAGGCGGCCTGTCACACATAACAGACCTAACAGGCTACTATCAGAAAATAACTGTCAAAAGGTAATTGACACGTACGGTGACGTGAATATGGCAAAGACCTTTCCACATATAGGGGATATTTTTATGAATTTGTTTTTAAGATTTATTTCTGTTAATTATCATTGTTTTGTACGTATTAATTGACTAAATGCCTGAATGGTATTCCATTATTTCGTTTAAATTTCTTCATATCAAACTATTGAATTATGGATACGATTTAAATACTTCGATATTATAGTGTCGTCCACACGTCGGTCTGCGCCTGCGCGATGGTAATGAGCAATGCACTTACAGCGTGTTTGGTTTTGGGTACCGTCAGTATAGTGGTGTGCGTGTCCTCGGGCGTGAAGTAGTCCGAGTCGTCGGCCGGCGCGGGAGACTCCGCCCCCCCGCGCGACACTCGCGACACCCGCGACACTCCCGACACTCCCGACACCGCAGACACGCGCGACTCACTGCCGCGAACGTCATACGCTGCACGCATACCTTGTGTCAGCCATTTATACCGCCAAGGGATTCACCACTTTGTGTCTATCCACGCAGGGCTTATATTAGCGTGCGGATATTTTAAATCCGATGGTAAATATGCACTTAGCATTTAAAATCAGGGAATTATTATTTTGCGTATTAATTTGCGTGTATAAGACACACAGTTTTGTAGTAATTATTAATAAAAGGTAACGTTTTAACAATACCGAAATTCTACAAATTATTAGGCCTAGTTCTAAAAGTTATCACATATACAGGGTGCTACATTAGTAATCTATACATCTTATTAACAATATTAATTTAACCTAATACTAATATTTGATTCACTCGGTAATAAATACTTACATAACGTTTTTAATTATTTAAAAATATTCAAAATCTAGGCGAGAAATGATTTTGAAGCTAATTGAAGACTAACAAGCGGTGTCATGATATCTCGAAATGTCGCTATGAGTCGGCAACTGTACTTAGTACTCCCGATTCGAATCACTTATAACGGGCAAGCTGTCTGTCAATCTAATGCGAAGCAAGTTGAAACCAATAGATGGAGATGATTTAAAAGAATATGACTTTCTGCGTTAGATTTTCTAATAATCAGTTTCATTTCAGTATTCATGCTTTTAGATTTGTGTACCATGAATTTTGATAACATATTATGGGACGATAGAATTGGATGGACCTACTCAAGATTTAAAAAATCAAATATTTTCTGCTCAATTGTTGACAGAACAACGGTAAACTTAGTGTGTTATTTTCAGTCGTAATTTTTAGAATTGGGCTACAATCTAGCCGCTATGTGGTATGATGGTCTACGATGATACTGGAGCATGTCTATAGGCTTCGGGATACCGTAACAATTTCTCCATATGACTACACAACAAATATAAATAAGTCCGGAACACACTGCTGAAACGCCACGCCACCCGACCGGAAGCGACACGTGTTGAATCAAATCAATAGTATTTTATATGATCAGAACCACACGCGATGCTATGTTGCGTGGTGTGTTAATAGCTCATATTTATTATTACACTAGCTGTCGGGCCCGGCTTCGCCCGGGTGCAGATAGTTTTTGAGTCCAATCCACATCAAGAACATATTATTTCGCGTGTCTACTAACTATATTTCCCGCGTGCCGTCGACTATATTTCCCTTCCGTAGGAGAGGACATCCCGTGCCAACAATTTGAATTTGAAAGAGTAGAAAATATGTATATTTGGTTTCCTGACTCATCCCACGGGAACACTACATTTTTCGGGATAAAAAGTAGCCTATGTGTTAATCCAGGGTGTCAGCTATCACTATACCAAATTTCATCAAAATCTGTTGAGCCGTTTTTTCATGAAAGAGTAACAAACATCCATACATACAAACTTTCACCTTTATAATATTAGTAAGGATATTTTGTTTTAAAACCGTTTTTTGGAACGAAGTTTCTTATCGCTTGTTGCGAAAGGGGGTTAGACGGAGAAAATTACGACCGAAAGTTGTAACGACACTTTAAAATATTTGACAATAGTTTATTTTTACAATTTTAATTTGTTACCCTGCTGTCAATTATTAAACCTTCAATTGGCTATGCATCTTTGCCAATTATTACTAAAATTGACCCTACTGATTTAGTTTATGTTACATTATATTTGTTAATAACCAAAAAAATATAACTTAAAATAAATAAAATTTTATTACAATTCCTTCACTAATTAATTGAAAGGAACTTCGCTCCATCCGGGTGTCATTTGAGACCTTTCAAGTTTTATTTTATTTTAAAATATATATTTTTTAATATTATATAAATCAGTAAGATAAGATTTACTTCAACACGTGCGTCGTGTCGCGTGACGTGGCGTGTCACTAGTATGTTTGATCTCAATACTCACAGATGTCAGCGGCGATGTCTGCGGCGTCGTCGATGTGCGCGAGCGCCGGCGCGGAGAGTCGCAGGGCGGCGCCCCCCGCGCCCGGGCCCGCGCCCCCCGCCGCGCCCGCGCCGCACGCCGATAGAGACGATACCGACGAGCCTCGGGTCAGCACCTGGGTAGTATCACATTTCTAGTTATAAAAATAAAATTGATAAATAAATTGATGGAATAAAGTGCGAGATGGCTTAAAAAATATATATAAAGTAATCAGGCATAGCAATTGTTATAATTATTTCGGTTTTACTGCATACATAGAACATAACTTGTAATCTTTGGTCCATAGTATGAAAAGGCATCTTGGCATGCCGCCATAATTGTATCGAATGGCTTGGGATTGGCGATTGATGCCATTCGACTTATTGCCTGCGCTTACCATCAGGTGCAGTTTAGTCATGCCGGACCAGTATAAACAAAACGCAACCAACAGAAAACTGTAAATACGAATGCAAAGTAAAATAATAAGCGGGAGACGCACTAGACGTACTCCGAGTGGCGTGGCTGGCAGGGTGGGCAGGGTGGGCAGGGTGGGCAGGGCTGGCAGGGAGGGCGGGTGCGGCGCGGCCAGCAGCGGCGACAGGCGCTCCGCGTCGCTGTCCGGCGGCGCGCACTCCTCCTCCGAGCACGCGCCGTACTCCAGGCTCAGAGACGACTGCACGCACTGCCAACATAACATGTACCTTCATATACAGGGTGATATTGACATACGGTATTTCATTTAAGCCACATATTTCTAACCACCCCAGGTAAAATTGTACAAAGTTTGAACAAAAACTGCCTGGTAGTTTTGTCTAAATTCGCAACTTTAGGTTTCAAGGCTTTTCCACGTAATTTCCCAAATTGAACTGAAGGTCAACTAAGTGGTAAAAATCGTATCTTTATGAGATGCCCATAATGCCAAAACCAATAATCAAAAATCACGATTTTTGACAAAAAATGTTCTCATATTTTTTTAAATTATGTACAATTTCACCTAGGGTAATGAGAAACACGCGGGTTAAACTAAGTACAATGTGTCAATATCATCCTGTATATACCTATACAAGTACACACGCACGCACGCATGAACGTATACACACGCACGCACGTACACACACACGGACGCACGTACACACACACGGACGCACGTACACACACACGGACGCACGTATACACACACGGACGCACGTACACACACACGGACGCACGTACACACACACGGACGCACGTACACACACACGGACGCACGTACACACGTGCTTTTTGTTTGTACGCTCGTTGGACATATATGTAACAACGTAACTATGCGTATGTGTACTGTATGCAACACGTCGACATAGAAATTTTCTTGTGATGTATTTGATATCCATATTTTACTAGCAATGCAATGACATAAGAATACAATTAATGATTTCAAGATTAATACACGCAATATAAAAAAAGATTTTATCTACAATTATAAACATAATATTACCGAAAGAACGAGAATATATTATTGTTTTTTTTTCACAACACGTAAATAATTTAGTGTTTATTTCGTTATTTGTATGTATTTTTTTATACACAACTAATAAATCAATATCATGTTACAACAACAATATAGTATTTTAAAAAGAATACATTTACAAATTACACAGAATTATTCCACATTCTTCAATAAAATAATACGACCTTTACCTTAGATATTTTGTCAGTGCAGTTGAGCGGCTTATGATTGTATAGCAATGGGCTATTGGCCGCCGTCTTCTCCTCAGCGCGCTTGTTGGCCTCCTCCTCGCGAGCCAGCAGCACTGACATGCGGAACTGGATACAAATAAATTACCATGTCAACTAGCTGTATAAACTGAATAACCACTAAATAATAAACTGCTGGACTGTAATTTGCAAAGTTCTTGAGCTGCGGTGACCAAATGGATGGAATTTGTTGAGTTACCAACTCATCCTAATCCTTATTCTTCCTTCCGTATTTTCCATACCCTTTAGCGGATACCGACGCGCCTCTCTGCCAGTGCATTCCAGGTTGCAGCATTCAGTAATGGACAGTATCCAGGTAGTGAGTGGTCTCACCTCCGGCGTGATGGTGTGCGTGGCGGCGCGGTCCCGGATGCTCTTGTGCTTGTAATGGACAGTATCCAGGTAGTGAGTGGTCTCACCTCCGGCGTGATGGTGTGCGTGGCGGCGCGGTCCCGGATGCTCTTGTGCTTGTAATGGACAGTATCCAGGTAGTGAGTGGTCTCACCTCCGGCGTGATGGTGTGCGTGGCGGCGCGGTCCCGGATGCTCTTGTGCTTGTAATGGACAGTATCCAGGTAGTGAGTGGTCTCACCTCCGGCGTGATGGTGTGCGTGGCGGCGCGGTCCCGGATGCTCTTGTGCTTGTAATGGACAGTATCCAGGTAGTGAGTGGTCTCACCTCCGGCGTGATGGTGTGCGTGGCGGCGCGGTCCCGGATGCTCTTGACGTCGTCCTTGGAGCCGCTCTTGTGCTTGCGGCTGCTGGTGCTGCCCAGGCTGGTGGACGAGCTGCGCTCCAGGTTGCAGCGGTTCAGGATCTCTGCCGCCTGGGTGGAACAAGGATTGGATAATTTACGAGAAATGTTGATTGGGTTGTAACTTGAGTAATTATTTGTGATCAATAAATAAAGATATTTCTTTTCCTTTCTTGACATTATGTAAATTTGATATACCCTTATATTGTCAATGCCTAATAGAAAAATATACATCATTACTGGTAAATCAGTCGACTACATTTAGATGTTTAATTCTTAAAAATTGAAATTGGACATCAAATTACAAAATCTCATCTCCATATTGAACCCACCTGTGATGCAGTATCAGTATCCGGACTAGCAATAGTCGGCGCAGGCCTTGCCGGTGGCGCCAACGCCCTGGGTCCGTGGGGACCATTCAGCGCTTCAATCAGCGACACGGGCTCGTACCCTGGCGGGACTCCGTCCACTCCTGACTCCGAGACGGCGGCCTCGGCGCCGGGCAGCCGCTGCAGCGCCCTGATCTGCAGCAGCGCGCGGAAGGGGGCGCGACAGATGGGGCAGTTGTTGGCCTGGTAGCGCAGGGAGTCCGCGCAAGAGTTGCACAGGCACAGGTGCCGGCACGGCAGGATCAGCGTGTCCCGCATGTCGCACATGCATATCACGCACTCTGAACCGCCGTCTTCTGTCTCCTCGTCTGAGCTGGGCTGAAATACATGAGGCTTCTAATTAAAACAATGACCAATGCATTTTTAATGTCAAGTAAATCATACCTTATGAAACTAATTCAACAAGATTGAATGTCTCTGAAGTCTGAATACAGTGGCTTTTGTTTTCAAATAGAAATAAAATTAAAATCTCACCATGGAATCCATGTTTAAAATTTCATAGTCATACGTCATGTAAATGGTTGATAAATTATAAATGATTCTCAGTCCTCCTAAAAATTATGTCAAATAGCAATAGATATTTGGTCCTTTTGAACCAGCTACCCTCAAGTACAGTTATATTCCGACTAAGAAATAAAAGTATACTACAAAATTAATTACATTGTATTAGTACCTTAGTGTCAAGATTCTTGTTCTCAATACCGTAGATCTCTTGCAGCAGGTAGCACAGTCCGTCCACAAACAGCTTCTGTTTGAGCGCCTTCAGTACATACGTGCCGTCTGAATGCTTCTCCACCACCGCTATTGTCGTGTGAGACTGTCTTATCTCTGCTGTGATGAAGACCAAAATCATTGTACAACTATAACATTTCATTTTTAAGTCGTTTACGGCCAGTTTTCAAACTTATTAGATCTAAGAAACTGATCTTTGTTTGTGAAAAAATATCGACGTATAACATATCGATATTAATTTGTTTAGTTTGGGTTTATTTTGAAAAGTAAAACCAAAGTGAGCTTTTATATATTTTAATATCATTTGCATGCAGATATAGATTTAGACAGGCTCTTGAAAAGTCTCTCGTAGTTACTGATATTTCTATTCATTATCAGCCCAGAGTCAGGAATTTGTGCCCGAAATGGCGATAGGCTCTCCCCCGATCACATCGTGCGAAAATGTGGAGGTCCTGGTATCGTACGTATACGTACCCCTTCTGGGATAAAAGGCGTGAGTTTTTGTATGTTTGTATGTAAGTAAGTAGGAATATAAACTTAATTATGTTTAGTTCCTATTATTTTTATTTTTTTTGTGTGGTCTATAAATAATTAAAATTAAAATAAATAAATAAAGGGTACATTCTCTTTAATATAAACAATAACCAACCTTCCTGTCCCTCGTCGACCACGCAGTATATAGCGATGGGTATGATCTCTCTATCGGCGTTGTATATGAGGTCCTCCTCTGGATACTTTGAGGGGTCGAACACGTGAGCGATCTGACAGAACTGCTGGTTGGCGCCCTTCTTGTAGTGGTACGTCTGTGACGTCATCGCCGCTTCACGGGGGTAGTAACTGGTTTACACCGGAATATGATTATGGCAGATGTTGAAATATTTTCTTTTTATTTTGGTACAATAAAATGGAAGTGATCTTCAAAACCTGTTATGGAGTATGAATATGCAGGCTAGCTTGGGCTTTTTCAGATTCTACCGATGGAAAATCCTTTAACATTAACTTGCGCGTGTTACAGCCATTCTCTATAAACTATCTATCGTTAACAATGGATTTTATTAGATATTTCGACGCATTTTATGATTGTGTTGAAAATATAGAGAGGTATTTTTACTAACTATAATTGTACCATCATAGTAATGGTAGCTACTTTAACCTCTTGTTTAATATGGATTGATAGACAGCCATTAGTGATTAAAAGTTTTATTACGACGCGACGTTATTCAAAGACAATAAATAAACCTATTTTAGCTATCCAATGTTTTAATTTCTTCATTCTAACTGAATTCAAAAGTCGTTGGAAAAGGATCGAAATATTTCCTATCTAAAAAATAAAATAAGTTGCGAAACTGACTATGAATAATGCCATTATTGTGGAACATGTCAATAACCTGTTTCAAAATCAACAAGTGTATATCCTGTGCCTTTATAAAGTGACTTGTAAACATCATTTTGAATATACATAATTATTGTATCCTACTGTACCAGTTTAGTAATATTTTTTTATGTAGACATAATACTGACTCATTTAACATTTTAACATTGTAATAGGGAAACACTTAAAATACACTGTTTGATATTTCCTTAATGGTGCCTTTGGAAAGAAATATTATCTCTAAACCAGCTATTTAAAACGAAAAGTTGTTCTTTGTTAATTTAAAATTATATTGTGTATTTCTTATTGTTATAAGTATCTTCCTTATTTTATACATCTCTGTGCTTTGTTGTGCTACTAATAAAAACATTATTATTCTATTATGGATTACAAAAGTAGATTAAATAACAAACAACATTAAAAATACTCACACAACTCCAGTAGGCGTAACTTCTTCAGTGCAGAAATAGAATATAGTGATGGCGCATCTCGCATCACAGTCAAAAGTAAACTCTATATTATAGTATGTCCCTTTTCCATTCCCATCCAACGTCTTGATGATACCACCATCACTGATCTTGTTGTCTGCCAATTTTCCGACTGGTTCTGGACAGCGGACGAAACGTAATGACTCTTTGCGAATGTTCACTAGGCTTTTTAGTGTCTTTGTTGGCTCATTCGATTGTGGCGGCGGGTACGGGAACTATACACAAGAAAATATTGGTTTAAAGACATTTAAATATAAGTATATTGTTATTAAGAAACTGATGAGCGTGTCTGAAGGCATTGATACCAATTAATAATGCGAAAGAGGTATGTGTGGACCATAGTATCTGGTGCTCTAAGAACTAAGTCTCTAGATGTAAGTTTGTGATGTATGTAATGTTTATAATATATGTTTAATACTACGGCATCACAACAGCAATTTATCTGCTAGTGAGGCTCGGATGTATAAAAATAACATGTCAGTGATGTGGATAGCTGCCCCAAAATGAACAATAATTTAGTAGAATTTGTATCCTTAAATAGAACTTCCAATAATAACAAAAATCATCATGAAACTATTCGTGCAAGGTACACTATAAATGTTTTTGGTCCTTCAAGCCAGATACAAACCAGTGAGTTTGTTAACAAGTTTATATTTATAATATATTTTGCACTATCTATTGTGACACAGTTAGATGGAAAGAAAAAAAAATAACCTATCTCTTAATATAAATTAATTTACATTACAACTGATATAATTAGTACTTTTATCATTTGTGTGTTGACATTGAGTATGATCCGAAATTGCTGAACTGATTTGAAAAATCCTTTCACAGTTAGCAATATAATAATTTTAAAAACAGGGATCCTTATCCATGAACTAAACTTGATCTGTTTTCAATGAATGACTTGCTTGATGATATCTGATCCCAGCTGGTTGTAACAAAGGACAACATCTCTCACATCCCTGATATTATTTGCTTGCTTTCCTAATAATGAATGCTGCTTGTTGATTGAATATCAACAAAGTTGCAGGGTTATTTAAAAAAGGATAGAATAAATAAAATTAAATTTTACACACAGGCGTGGGTCTGCTCCCCAGAAAATTTAAGTCAGCATTTTCACCAAACAGATATGCTTCAGGTTGTGGTGTGTCAAACCTCTCACCACCCATTATGAAGTGGCTTCCAAAATAATTACCTGTAATAAAAAAATATTATAAAAACAAATTAATTGCATACTTCAAGTACATTATTGTATTTATAATTGCTACAATAAGTTGTTGTTAATATCAATGAAGTTGTGAAATATTTTACATGTTGTAGAAGAGAAAACAAAGTGCAAAAGCAAATGAAAACTTTATGAATTCCTAAAATTCTAAAAAATTATAAGATGAGGTGATTGACATTATGTCTCTGATATTGCCTTAAACCAGAATACAATGATCAGTAAAGTCAAATAATTCTATGGAAATAGGGACAAATAGATTATAATCAAAAGGTGTAATAATGGAATGTTGTGCCCTAGTGGCTGGTTTCCATACTAATCCAGAGCATTCCATAGCTAATGCAAGTTGAAGGATAGGAAAATACTTGTTTACAATTCTACAAATTCAAATGCAAATGATTTATTGAATACCTACATATGCTTTTGGAAGAAATCTATGAAAATGTGACAATATTGAACAAAAATGCGAAAATATATAATATGCATATTAAACAAGCAAATAAATTTGCATTTTAATTAATTAGCATCCATTTATACCCTGAAAAATGTAGTTATTTGTGTAATTAGTTCCAATTGTTAAATACAAAGAAACATCAATGATTATACCTATTGGATGTTCAAATAGTCAATCGTCTCGAGATGTTTAACTTAATGGATTGGAAGTGGATAAAATAGCGACAAGTGGGTAATGAAAGGTCGTACGTACCCGATCTCGGTGGGTATTTATACGCGTGGTTGGACGTTACGTCGGCCTCCTCCACGCCGGCGTGCTGCCTGCTCGTTAAAGCACCCATTTTCGTGTAGTATGGCGACGAATTGTCCTATTTTATGTAGCGAGAACACTTTTATTGACCATAGTACGACAAGTCACCACAAATGTTTTGTTTCATTTGACAATTGACAGTTTGACATTTTATAAATTTCGTTTATAAATCTTTCCCGTCAATAATTTATGTGGTTTTTCATTTAGTT
Source organism: Hyles euphorbiae (assembly GCA_023078785.2). Taxonomy (NCBI): domain Eukaryota; kingdom Metazoa; phylum Arthropoda; class Insecta; order Lepidoptera; family Sphingidae; genus Hyles; species Hyles euphorbiae. The sequence goes on along the minus strand of CM041038.1, from coordinate 2,176,530 downwards.
TATAAATATTATATGGAATATTAATTTTATATATGCATCTATTAGAAATTCAAATAAGCTAGATAATAATATTAGATCAATTATTTCTCATGGTTTTAACTCGAAATATTATGTGTTTTTATTCCTGGCAACACTTGCAGGCCCCGTCAAAATCAATAATTTTCGCTGCAGTCTTTTCGTTGTCAAGGTGTCACTTTGTGGAGGTGCTTATCGTGAATTCCTATAAAAATCGCTTGTAATCGTGAAAAGTGCTTTACTTTAGCTAGTGATATTTCATGAATACATTAAGTGACATACTCTAAGTTTATTATTTGGTTTATTTCAGATCACAATGGGGCGCCGGCCAGCGAGATGGTAAATAGTTGCAACCTTGCCTGTATTGTATTGTGTTTTGGTGCCATACTTACAAGTTACGTGTTATTTCAGTTATCGGTACTGTAAGAACAAACCGTACCCCAAATCCCGGTTCTGTCGTGGTGTGCCTGACCCCAAGATCCGTATCTTCGACTTGGGTAAGAAGAAGGCAACGGTTGACGACTTCCCGCTATGTGTGCACTTGGTGTCGGATGAGTACGAGCAGCTGAGTTCGGAGGCGCTCGAGGCAGGCCGTATTTGCTGCAACAAGTACTTGGTGAAGAACTGCGGTAAAGATCAGTTCCACATCCGCATGAGGCTTCACCCCTTCCATGTGATCCGCATCAACAAAATGTTATCGTGCGCTGGAGCCGATAGGTGAGTCCGCGTGTATCTTATTTTGATACTGTTTGTATTGTAATTTACATACATGCAGACATTACTGTCAAATCTTTGTTAAATAAGGTTAGCCCATAACTAGATCTCCATTAATTATTTCCAAAATGTCTGAAATCCAAACTACTGTGTCGCAATATTTTAGAATAAGGTCAATGTGGCGAAGACCGTCTAGTGGGCAAGACCGTACAGTAATCAAAACGACGAATTCTGATTGACTATAGAGATGGCAACCCAAGATACAAAAACGTTAAACTACTTTAGTTACAATAAACTCGCACAGATGGCGCTATTATTTGCTCAAAGACAAAAAAATTCAATTTATGTTTAGTCGGGTTAACAAATTCAACTACGACCGACACCACACCGTGGAAAAAACAATATTAAGTGCATTTTCTACACTTTAATAAAGATTTGTGAAGGTAAGTTTATCAATTATTAATATATTGACGTATTTAATAAATTATACCATATTAAAACATATTTTTTACGAACTTAGATATGTTGAAAGAAATATAACCTCAAAAGTGCAATAGTGGCGAAGTCCGTCTAGTTCCTGGAGGCAAAGATCGGCATACGCCGGTCTTTGCAGTTTCCAGATGTCATAAACCTTTTATTAGTGTTGAGTAGGACATACAAGAGGCAGTACATTTGTCCCGTACATGACGTCAAAATGTAAGAGCTGCTCAACTTTTTAATTTGTACTACTTCATATTTGGTGTACTACTTGGTCAGTAATGTCATTTCATTGGCTTGATCCGTGAGGCAAAGTTATGACCCACAAATAAGCGTCAGTACGCCTTTAAGTATTGTCCCCCATTTCTTATAATTACGGAATTGGCCATCCACGTCCACTTCCATCACTCTGTCCATCACTCTATATACTTCAATATTACAATTTATAATGCCTAGCATTTACTTATTTAGATATTTTTTTCAGTTTGTTGTATGAAAAGAACCACTATGGGCAAATATCATAGAAAGTCAAATAGAGGCTCATACTCAAAGGAAAAATTAAGACAAGCTGTACGGGACGTAGATAGTGGCAAGATGAGTGGTTACAGAGCTGCAAAAATCTACCAAATACCTCGTATGACTATCATGGATCATGTCAATAAGAAAAGAATAAAGTCTAGGACTCTGGGGCGAAATACAGCTTTAACGCCCGAAATTGAACATAAATTGGCCACTAGTCTCCATGTGATGGAAAAACATGGCTTTGGTTTAAGCAGAAAAGAAGTTTTGCAAATGGTTGGAGATTACGTCAAACAAAATAGTCTAGTTACACCATTTAAAAATGGTGTACCTGGCAAAGACTGGTTCTTGGCTTTTAAAGAACGTAATGGATTATCCATAAAGAAACCTCAAGCTGTAGAGTATGCGCGTAAAAAGGCAGCTGATCCTTTTGTTATCTACTCATATTTTAATTTACTTGAAAAGACAATAAACGAATTAAATTTACAAAACAAACCGTCAGCCATTTGGAACTTAGACGAAACGAGCTTTTCAAAAGACCCCGCCAAAACTAAAATCGTCGGTACTAAAGGTCATGCGGCAACCCGAGTTATCTCTTCACCTGGAAGAGACAATACTACAGTGCTACTTGGCGCCAGCGCTGCAGGAGAAAAGACACCGCCCCTTATAGTTTATAAAGGCAAGAATGTATGGGACACATGGACTTCTTCCCAAGCATATCCAGGGACATCTTATGCCGCAACAAAAAATGGTTGGATGGAGACTGAGGTGTTTGAGGCTTACTTTAAGAAAACTTTTTTGCCCGCTATCCATGACCAACGCCCTGTGCTTCTTATATACGATGGGCACTCCACACACGTAGGGCTAAATATAATAGAAGAGGCCCGCAAAGAAAATATAACAATTTTGAAATTACCGCCGCATACCAGTCACATTTTGCAACCATTAGATATTGCAGTAATGAAGTCATTTAAAGATCGTTGGGATCCTTTATTAGTTCATTGGCAGCGGCTAAACGTCGGAACTGTTATGCCAAAAAGTGAGTTTGCAAGACTAATTGGACAGGTATGGACTCAGATAGATCCTCAAGTACTACGCAATGGATTCCGCAAAGCTGGTATATACCCGGTAAACCGCGAAGAAATTAAAGAAAATCAGTTTGACAGCTTGAAACTGAGACATTGGAGAGATAATGCAAATTCACGAAAAAGCCCAGAAACTTTATTGAAATTAGTACTTAATTTTTTCAAGAATTTCCAAAAACGTGAAATCCTTGTGCAAAAGTACGGCAACCTTGAAGCAGGAGTAGGAAATAACACACCTAATGAATTGTTGGAAGATAGTACTCAAGACCAAAATGTTACGTTCGAAGAACTACTTCTGCAAAAAGTTAAACGTAGTGACAGCTCGCCAAAACCACAACGCCGAAAGGTAGCGCCAGGAGCAGAGGTAATAACACACAAGGATATTCTAGAAAAGAAAAAAGACGAACAAAGAAAAAACAATATTAATAAGAATCTTACAAAACGCAACCGCAATCGCACTCTTAAACCAAGCCACCTAAACTGCTCAATATCTCAAGCTTCTTCCAAAATCACTGATAATGTTGTTTACTTGTCAAATATTCCAAAAAGCGATTGTCAGTTGTTACCATTTTCAACAAAAGATGCACTTAACATACCCATTTGTTTACAGAGTCAAAAACCTGATTCTTCAAAGATAACAATTCTTTCCAATCAAATAATAAAAAAAGCCAATAATGAAGAAGTCAATGTGTATAATACCAGAAATAAAAAATATTACAAAACAGGCAAATTATCTAAAACAGAAAAAGAAAATAAATTGAATGGTAGTAAAATCCAAGTTAAAAAATCGGAAAAAAAGTGTATTAATAAAGTTTTGAATACCAGGATTCTACAAAACAAAAAAGACAACCTATCGAATATGCAAAGGAATCAGGTTTTTGACCCTGTAAACATTTACTACTCCAAACCAGGACCATCCGGTACCTGTAAAGCCGGATATAGACGACTTTCTTCTTCTACAACTAGTGTTTCTGGCTCGATCAGCAGCCATAGCGATTCAGACATAGTAGAATCAGACATATCATCAGATTGTACGGTGAACCACGATGAAAATATCCTTTTGAACACTTTACCTCAAACTTTCGATATAGGAATTGGCGCAGCAAAGGATTTCACCTTCGATATAAATAATACTAGCGAAGATCATCACGTCGCCACATATAATGCTGGAGACGATAGCCCAGTAAATAATTTAAGTAGTTTACCACAAACTTTTGACAGCATAGAAGAAATAACGGTGTCGAAATGTTTTTTACCTGATCAGAACCATGCTAATAACGATAATCAAATATCGACATATAACATTGGAAACAATGTCTTAGTAAGATACCATATAAGACAAAAATGGATGTACTACGTAGGGCGAATTGAAAACATTAAAATAATAGACGAAGAATACTTTTACTCAATAAGATTTTACAAAACAATAAAAAAACCAAAACTATCATTTAAAATGACGAAAAAAATAGACCAAGATGATGTTCCTGCTATACTTTTAGTGAAAAAAGTTGATTTAACACAAGACCATGTAACACTTAACTATTTTTTTATGGGTCCCGACGACAATTCGATTTACTTTTAAAGATAAAAAAAACTCATTGGTTAATGAATAAAAAGATATTTATAGATTATAGAGCAAGAAGACATAAATAACACTTATTATATTTTGTAACACTTTTTTTATTTTGATGTTATGTTAATTAATTCTAATATAAGGTTTAAGCATTGTTTATCTTACCATGTCACAGCTTGTTTAAAGTTTATATTTTCATTTATTTTACGTCAAGTGTGCTAATCATTTAAATTAAGTAAATAGGTCCACGTAATTTGTTGCCATTAAATTATTGATTGAAGATTACTTATTATAAATAAATGTTGATTGACTAATAATGTATTTTATTTAAAGACATGAATTTGTTTAGAACCCCTGAATCCAGAAGTATACCGGACTTACCCGACCGACGCTTCTTTTTGCAATTAATGATGATTGAAGCATTTACTAAAAACATCAATAGCACACATCGAACCAATGTTGAGTTACACATGCATACACAATGTCAATAATCGTGAAAACCATCTATTAATAATATTTTTTTCAAATAGACGGTCTTATCCGACGGGACAGTGAAGTCCGGTAATTCAGCATTTATTCAAAACTCGTTTTTATTTCAGCATACAACAACCTGAATGTAAATTTATTAGTTTTTTATAATAGTTAATTAAATATTTGTTCACCTAATATAAGAAAAAATGTATAAAACTGTATAGGTTTTGCAAAATTTGCGAATGAATGACATCTATAATGAAGTATGCCGATCTTCCCCGAATTGACCTTATTACAATCAATTGTTTACCATATAGCTTTCACATGATTGTGGAGGATTTTTTGCTTCTTTCCAATTCAATTCTATAAAATAACAGTAACTAATAGTATATTCCAGTATGCAAAGACCATTTTTAAGTTCAATATTCTAAGCATTATAGTCCTTATTACAATTGATATTGCCATTGTATTACTGGCACTTTTTAGTTGTACTTTAAGCATGACCTGTACACAAATCTCATGTCACCATTGCACAATATTTTGTAGTGATAAACTTATCATCAAATTTAAATTTTATTTTCGCATTTTCTACAATAAGATAGTAGGCACTCATTTCTAGAAATGCCTAGTAGCCATTATGTGCCTAGGCACATAATAACTGAATTTCATATGCATATGCCCATTCTACCATTGTGGATGACTTAAATAAGTTATATTTTTGGTTAAGTTTGCAATATTTATATCAACAAAGAGTTTAATTGTCATAGTTGACTTTAATTTTTAACAAGTTAAATGTATGTTAAACTCACTTTAACTGGCCGTTAGTGTATCAACATTTTTGTTGCTATTTCATGAAAGCACCTAGCAAGTTAATATTAAATAATTATGAGAATAAGTAAACACAATTTGATATTATTTATGATGCAATAGGTACTGCACAAAAAAAATAATGATAAGCTATTTTACTTTTATTATTGACATGCATAAGTCTTATAAAGACAATATAAAGGGGACCAACCTGAATCTATAAAACTCAACATTAATTATAAATCATTTAAATTGATTCATAAACAAAGGATATTACTATAAAACTTAGTACTTATCAGTGCATCAATTTTGTCCTTCAATGAAACCTACTTTTTTGTGTTGAAAAAATAAATATTTTCAAATTTTTATAAATATAAACATTAATGTGACCCAGGGCTGTAGTTTTATGAGTAATTAAATTGAACCCCAATAACATTTTCTTTCTTCATCTCCGTGGAAAAATGTACAATGTGATGATAATGACTTTATTTTATAAGAATCTGTCCCCCTGGATAAAACAGGAAAATGTTTAAGGACAAACCATGAACATGATTTAATAAGTTATAAGCAGTATCAGTATCTGCAATTTTTTTATACCAATACCATGAATAAGGTATTCTCCTTTTAAATTAACACCAAGAAAAAAAGGCTCCAGTATTATTTTTGAAATGACAGTCCAGGCAGGCAAGAGCCCCTAACACCTTACAACACATAAAGAGTGTGTGAGCTCTAGCTAACATGGTAATTAATTATTGTTTACAGGGTTTATTTTACTTTCACTTGAGAATTATCCTAGATGTCAGGATGAAAGGAGGATAAACTCACGCCTTTTTCCCAGAAGGGGTAGGCAGAAGTGTCAGGGCACTCACATTTCGCCTTGTATGTTCCGCCCCACAATGTGATAGGTGGCGAGCCTATCGTCAATGAAATGAAAAATCCAAAATCACTTTGCCCAACCCGAGATTCGAGCCCGAGACCTCAGCTTTGTAACCGTACCATAGTACAACTACGCCACCAAGGTGGTCGAGGGAGGATTATTACATTGGAATATTGTAATTAAATGCTATGTATATTGGTAATTTGCAGGCTCCAGACCGGGATGCGTGGTGCTTTCGGAAAGCCGCAAGGTACCGTAGCCCGTGTGCGCATCGGCCAGCCCATCATGTCGGTGCGCTCCAGCGACCGTTGGAAGGCGCAGGTCATCGAGGCTCTGCGTCGTGCCAAGTTCAAGTTCCCTGGTCGCCAGAAGGTAACATCCTTGATTTCTTGAACTTTTTGTTGATGAGCTAGTTTTCATGAAGTTTATGGACTTGGAAAATTCTTCTATACTTATACTACAATAGAATTGGTAATATATTTACCATACATTCACCTCAACATTAAAAACGAAATACATAAAACTTATGTGAACTTTAAAAAAATAATGTGATATAAAATATTATTGTCGAAATATTCATGGCCTGTTATTTATTGAAACATGAATTAATCCATTCCTTTGTTTTTAGATCTACGTCTCCAAGAAGTGGGGTTTCACCAAGTACGAGCGCGAGGAGTTTGAGAAGCTCCGTGATGACGGCAGGCTCACCAACGACGGCTGCAACGTTAAGTACAGGCCCGAGCATGGACCCCTCGACTCCTGGAGGAAAATCCAGACCGAGATCCACAACATGTAACTCGTAGTCAACAATAAATTCACTCCATAAAATCAAAACTGGATTTTATTGCTATATATACAACCTTTATACAAATGCATTTGTTATTCTGATAAAATTTAATATCTAATAGGGACGACTGCTAACAAAATAATAATGAGATTCATATAAGACATCGTTTTCGAACAATAGTTACTTAATCCGGACATATGTCCTGGGGACCCTACTCTGAAAATCCGAAACGAAATTCGAAGTTTATGAAGATAAGAATGTTTGGTACATAGACTAATGTCGAACAACATTTACCGAGTTAGGTACATTCGTAACGTCATAAACTCGATCGTCCGGAGACTCGAACTTCGTTTCGGATTTTCAGAGTAGGGATCATGTTACAATGCAAATACATTATTAATACACATTTCCGAAGATCTGTAGATTATTTAAAAATTAAAAGAATCTTAAATAAACCCATCATTCACATAAATATTCTTAAGAGCGTTTATACCCTGCACGCGCTTTTTGGCTTAAAAACAGGACTTTTCAAATGAGTTAATAGCCACCAATAAACAATTTAAAGGAAAAATAATTATTACTAATTTTAGAAAAGGTTGTCATCTAGGGATTTTGGTGGAAAACATTATAGATTGATGGATAATTTGTGAGTACTATACGGATTACTGAACACAAGTTTCGTTATTTAGGCTTTAAATGGCAATTTAGAAGCTTAAGATATCCGAAACCACTAAATATAAGATGAAAATAAAAATATTATCAGACTAATAAGACCCTTATGGAGGGATTTTGCTGAGAAAAATAATCTTTTTGTGTTTAGTTCCTGAAAAATAAAAATTTAAACAATGCGAAATTATTCAGAAACTCTCGTCAAGAACATATTTTTTTTCACCAACTTATCGTACATAATTTTTTATAGCAATTGCATATTATAATAGAAGAACATCTTATCAATAAATTGCCATTTTTATATTTCAACAAAATTAGTTTTCATGTTTTCTACAAATATTTTAAAAACCACTACAAAACACGCTGTCCGACGTGGCTCAAATCAGACCGCCGCAAGGCCTTCTAGAGGGAGGACGTATCGCTCGTCGCTCCGGCCTGGCTGCAGTCGATTATGCCGCGCGTAGTAAAAATAGCCACGCGCGGAATGCGATTACCAAATCTTAGGACTTTGGTAGTAAAATATTTAATTATTTTTATTACCTACAATGATTTTGTAGTGAGTATAAATTATGTTTCAGGTAATATAATGGGACGTAATTCCGAGGCTAAATTATGTTATGTATTGTAATATAAAATTAAATATATTTCGTAATTGTAAGGGGTTGTAAGGCCCCTAACACTATTTATGTGTTCGAGCACGAAATGATTAATAAAACGTCCGTAGTGTCTACTGATTGAACACTGATTTGAATGCAACTTAACAATGTAATAATAACGAAAATATGATTAGTATCCAAAATTTGTATTATTCTTTGCTTGCACAGTAATATTTGTCTACTTATAATGCAAATAAAATATTTTTATGATATTATATTACAGTTACATTTCAATTGAATATTTGAAGCGCACGGATCAAAGTTGTTGGAGCCGATTGTATAGCGAGCCGACGCGGCAGCTCTACGCACACAGCTTTGGTCGCTTATGTGTGCGTGAAATTAACGAAGAAATACCTATAGTTGACTTTGCGCGCAAGGTGTATACGCTCTTAACGCTAAACAAAGATAAAACTCTTGCGTCATGGTCAAGACTTCGATTTTGTAAACACCCAGATCCGAAATAAACATTTGAATGTTTTTTTTTTTTTTGGGGAATTGAACCCACGGCCACTCGTGTCCAAGCCGGCACGACTGCCCAACGGATGATGATTTGCTACAAAAACAACACGGCCATATTAAATATTTGGTATTATTGTGAAATCGTTTCTGATGAAATCAAATGAAAAGTCCCAAAATAAGCGTTATCATTTAACTATCGCACAGAAATCTGTAACGTCACGATTAAAGGAAAACGCCTACGTCATAACGCGCCACGCTGAGCTTGCTCATACAACAAAATGTGCTGCGTCATGACCGATAAAATACTTCATATCACACTTCCCGCTTTAGGCCGGCGGATTATTATTTATTCTTATTTTAATATACTTTGACTGGCTGATCCCTTCAAAAATACTAAAGTATATACACATTCGACATCACATTTGCTACCTAAAAAAAGAATCAATAGATTTACAAGGTACTTTACTCTTCTTAACTGGAGATTCTGATTTCTTTTTCCTTTTGACACTACTCGTTATGAACAATGGGGTCCCCTTTTTGTTCAACTCGCGACTCAACCTTTGAGCTTCGTGGAAGTCTAAATGTTCTGAAAACTTGTCAACAGGTATTTTCTTACCACATTCAGAACACAATTCTGTTACAATATTGTTGTTTAATTTAACAAAAAAGTTGTCCATCAACTTTGTGTCAATTTTAATTTGAGGTTCATCTGGAGGTTTCTTCTTTTCCTGCTGTTCTTCCACATGGGTTGCAACAACTTTAAGTTTATCCTTACGGATCTGTTGTCTGTCTTCATCCCTCAGTTTTAATGCCATGTGATAATCTGAATGTGTTTCAAACTGATCAATAGTCAAAGTTTTACCACACTCTGGACAGTCAAATGTTTCTAATTTCTCGGCTTGGTTTGTATTGTAGTTTACATCCGTATCTTCCTTTTCAGATTGTCTACTATCTTCAACTTCCACATTAGTTTTAAGCAACTGCCTTATACTATTTATATTGTTTACTCTCGCCCCGTCTTGGTGATCATCTTCAAAGAGAGCAATACTTTTATTGATTTCATTGTTAATTGTTGAGCTTGAATAGTCACTATCATTGCTGTCTTCGCCACATTGGACCACATCACAAACTGGGGTCGTAGGTTTTTCTTGAACTTCATTGGTAGTTGATTGATCATCCTTGGTTTTTAATTTGCTATGTAACATTTTAGCAAAAAACGATTCCTGTTTGTCTAGGCTTGACTCTAGTACTACTTCTTCACTCTTGATCGATTTATTTGGCTGTTCTTCGGATTTTACAGCTTCTATAGGTCTATCTGTTGGTTGAAAGAATTTGTGTAGAATATAATCTTTACCCACATTTTTGTTACATTTCATCTGAACACCACTTGTTTTTGTAATATTTTCGGCTGTTTCTGGTACTTCTTTGACATTCTCTTTGTTAACAATTTTGTCCTTTGATGATCCAGCACCAAAGTAATCTTTTATCTTTTTAGTTTTCTTCGCGTCAGAATTGTCTTCAAACTTTCCGACGCTTATGCCCAAGAATGTTATTGGCGCCTTTAATTTCCTGTTAGCTTCGTCATCTGTAATTTTTCAGTAATTTGTATGAGACACCTTATTAAAACAAGTGAACCACCATCTAAGGATTGAATATACAAGTTCTCACCTTTTGGTCTACACCCTTCAGTACTCTCCAGCAATAACTCCAAGGCCTTATTTGAAACGAAATCAGCACAGACCTCGTCTTCACTGACAAAATTATATGACCTGGAACTGGCTGTATCCCTTCCATCTGCAACTAGTGTGGAGAAACTGACCACCATTTGTTTTGGTGTCCTATTATTTTCTAACGCATCCTTCTCTAATCGATCGTCTATTTCGTCGCCCAGATCTTTGAGCCATTTCTTCAAACTATCCAAGGTAACAAGAGCAGATTTCCCTCTCAATTGCTTGCAGCATCCAATGCTTTTAGGGTTGAATCTCGCTTGCACTGGTTCTAAGTCAGTCCCTCGTGCTATGTTGTACAACCATGAACTGGAAAAGAGGAGACCAGTTGAAATATATTAATACAATATACTTTTAAGGCATGTGCTGACATATTCGCATCGTAAGTATAAGACGCGTCGCATCAAACGGATCGTAGTATTATTTATAAAGGAATTCATACAAGTGCGTAAACTGATTGGCATCGTACGGATCGCACGAATCTGAATAAAATAAATAAAAAATAAATAACACCCAACAGTCACATACATAGTCCTAACCCCACACTAAGATCGAGTCTTGTGTCGTGGGTATCAGGAAACAGGAAGTTTCTCGTAGAAACTTTTCGGCCTCACTAACACTCAGACCCGGAAGAAATATTTGTGGGTCGCACAAACATTTCTCTCGGTGCCGGGATCGAACCGGCGACCTCTCGTTTCACAGGCGGCGTCGAAGCAACTGCGCACGAAGGCTGAATACCTGTACTATTCAAACTATGCGATACGTCCTGTCCTGCGGAAAGCGGATGTCCTGTCTGTATAGGCAAAGTTCCTTGGTATTATATTCATAATATACACAAACAACTATCCACTCAACTCCCAATATACATATGGTCAATGGTCAAAAGAATGTTATTCAAGTGCCATACCCATTTTTTTCATCAAACTTAGCTTGAAGTTCTTTCTCTGTAAACTTTTGAAGCTCTGCCATTGTTTTGATTCTTAGTTTCTCACAAACAATGTCTCCAAATTTTCCGCCAAGGTGTTTAACTTTTTTTACAGACAGCGTCCTGCAAGAACGAAACATAATGATAAATAATTAGTTTTACTTGGTCTAAGCCAGTTAAATAGAATATTAATTTTATATAAGTGCCATAGAGTGATTTGTAGGGGCTGATATCATTTGGATAATTAAAGAACATAACTTCAAAAAATACTTGTAACTTACTTGTAAAGTATATCAATGGAGTGTTTGGGTAGTATAGTTTGTTTATTTGGTTTGTTCATCCCACAGACCAGTTTTGCCAGGATCTTGTTATGTGCTATACCTGCTGAACATCTGTAGCCTGAAATAAGGAAAATAACAAAATTGTCTTACATGCCTTATGTGTAATTACTAAATTGAAAGTTTGCATAGTAAGTACTCATAAAAAGCATAAAATACCAGATGGATTATAAATGGTTCCTGGGATCTAAACCAGTATTTTTGAGGGTTTTATTCCATATGGACATATCAACCCTATCATACCTTTTTACAATATATTTTACCATATTTTTATTATACAATTCAGTTTACTTCATTCTACATATTATGTGTAATAGTTTATGTCATGAATAACAGCTGAAGGGATGTGATTGACTGCCATATTAGTAATATCTAAGACAGAAGAAACGCAACTGGCATCTGATAACCATAACAAAACAAACACCCAGACCCGAAACAAATACCTGTTTTGGTGGTCATATCACATAAACATTTGTCCTGGTGGGGGGATCGAACCCGCGCACGGTGGGACGGATTTCGAGGCTCCTTTACATAGGATTTTTCAAATTTTTTTTACCTTTTTTCTCAAATCTAAGTATGAGGTGTTATTGTTATTACCATAACATTAACTAATATTAGAATTTTGAACCGATTGGCATCTCAAATATTGAAAAAAATGACTTTGAAGATTTTAAATGTATGAAAACGGATTTTGTTTTCGTCCTAACTTTTTTTTATATTAAGATGTAAAGCTGAAACTTTTAGAGATTATAACTTGAACCCACACCAAGCCATACAAATTTTGACCTTGACCCCGACCGGTCCCGTTTAGGAGATATGGGGTAAGCAAATATGCACATTTAGCCCGCATTTTGACACGGGCTAATGTGTTTGCCTTTTACCTTTTTTCGCAAATTTAAGTATAAGGTATTATTTTTATTACCATAAACTTAACTAATGTTAGAGTTTTGAGTCGATTTTTATCTAAAATATTGAAAAAAAATGACTTTAAAGATTTTAAATGTATGAAAACGGATTTTGTTTTCGTCCTAACTTTTTTTTATATCAAGATGTAAAGCTGAAACTTTCAGAAATTATAACTTAGACCCACACCAAGCGACATAAGTTTTGACCTTTACCCAGCCCCGTCCCGTTTGGGAGATATTATGGGGTAAGGAAATGTGCACATTTAGTCCGCATTTTGACACGGGCTAATGTGTTTTTTTTTACTTTTTTTTCGCAAATCTATGTATGAGATATTATTTTTATTACCATAAAATTAACTAATATTAGAGTTTTGAACCGATTCTTATCTCAAATATTGAAAAAAATGACTTTAAAGATTTTAAATGTATGAAAACGGATTTTGTTTTCGTCCTAACTTTTTTTTATATCAAGATGTAAAGCTGAAACTTTCAGGGATTAAAACTTAGACCCACACCAAGTCAAACAAGTTGTAACCTTGACCCCGACCCGTCCCGTTTGGGAGATATGGGGTAAGGAAATGTGCACATTTAGCTCGCATTTGGACACGGGCTTAATGTGTTTAAATAAATTAAATTCTTAAATTTGTCTATGTGATAGTATCATATGATATCTAAAAACATCTGCAACTCATAACCTTGACCTTGAACGACACTGTTTCACAGATATGAATAATTAAAAAGTTCATTTTCTGAGTATGTTGTTACATGGGCTCTCGTAACTAGCCTATACCTGAAATTTGCGATCCAAAATAACAGGAGATTTTGTAACACGTCAGTTTCAGGCCCTATATTATTACTTTTGACCTTAATCTTGAAGAATTCCATTCAAAAGTTACAAATCAAAAATTACAGGAATATGAAAATTATAGAATAGAATTATTGAGCGAGAAATACATAGCCTAAACTAGTTGTCTGGTTTGAAATAATCATATTTTCTATAAAGTTTATGTCAATAGTGGATGAAAGGGTGTTTGAAAAAAAAACATTACTCTATCATAGTAAGGTAAAATCCATTATTTAAGCTATTACTTTCTAGTCTGAACTAGAAGTAGACAATTCTAACAATAATTTGGCTTCCTCTGAAAGTGGCTGAATATCACGTTGACTTATTCTAGGTCTAAAACTGGACAGATATGGGTCAGATGAAATTAGTAGGTTATGGATAATGTCTTCATTTGTAGCAATTCTGCTGTTTTTGCGTGAGTGGAAAGTTCTGAAATATTTAAAATCTTTGTTTCGAGCTTCGGATGCCTCCTCAGAGAGCTTCCCTATTGGAATGAAGTTATTGAACTCAATAATATCTGCACCATGTATGAGTAATTTATGCACAGTAGATGGCATGTAATACCATGAATAGAGCTCGACGTATTTATGAGCTGTTGAAGTACAATATTGCCGGAATTTTTCGACATTAACAAATTCTTCACATGTAATTACTTGGATGATGACTTTCAACTGGCTAATTAATTGTGCATCTACACCTGTGATGCGCGCAGTAGTTTCGGGATCGGCAAAAAAATGTCTTGCAGTATTTCCATCATTGGTGGTCCCTGAACCTTGCTTCACAACATCTATGAGAAGTCCCATTTCATCTCGAAATTGATCTTGGATTGCTTTTTTCTTATTAGCCAATTGTTGTTTTAAGTCATCACCTTTAGCTTGCCATTTCTTAAAGTCGAGGCGATAAGCTATGTGCAATATGCATTCCATGCATCTTATAAGTGTATGGAGAGAAGACAAACCAAACCTAAGCATATCTACGGGATGACTTCTTTGTGAAAGCATATTGATATTATTCATCTCTGTGGGTTTTGCTTTGCAAATGTCACATGTTGCCGTAGATGTATCGGTCAGTTTCGAGGATATCTATGCGTCAATCATAGTCATGTGAAATTTGTGGCTAACGCTTACATCTTCAAACAAAGTTGGCTGTAGAGTAGCAATTTCTCTCTCTACTGAAGCCATTTCTTCCTTAATATTTAAATCATTTTCTTTTGCAAACTTGAAATATATTGGCCGACAGTAAAACGTTGAAGAAGCTTTCGGATTTTCCCATACCGCTTTAGCAGTGTCATCTCTTGTCAACTTCAATGGAACAAATGAACACATAAATACGTTGGAATCGTCACCGTCCATTTTTTGTTTATAGTTGCTATATCCAGAAGCACCGTCAAATCCCCATTTAGTGTTAAACACATTAAGCCCGTGTCCAAATGCGGGCTAAATGTGCACATTTCCTTACCCCATATCTCCCAAACGGGACGGTTCGGGGTCAAGGTTACAACTTGTTTGACTTGGTGTGGGTCTAAGTTATAATCCCTGAAAGTTTCAGCTTTACATCTTGGTATAAAAAAAAGTTAGGACGAAAACAAAATCCGTTTTCATACATTTAAAATCTTTAAAGTCATTTTTTTCAATATTTGAGATAAGAATCGGTTCAAAACTCTAACATTAGTTAAGTTTATGGTAATTAAAATAATACCTTATACTTAAATTTGCGAAAAAAAAGTAAATAAAAACACATTAGCCCGTGTCAAAATGCAGACTAAATGTGCACATTTCCTTAGCCCATAATATCTCCCAAACGGGACGGGGCTGGGTAAAGGTCAAAACTTATGTCGCTTGGTGTGGGTCTAAGTTATAATTTCTGAAAGTTTCAGCTTTACATCTTGATATAAAAAAAAGTTAGGACGAAAACAAAATCCGTTTTCATACATTTAAAATCTTTAAAGTCATTTTTTTCAATATTTTAGATAAAAATCGATTCAAAACTCTAACATTAGTTAAGTTTATGGTAATTAAAATAATACCTTATACTTAAATTTGCGAAAAAAGGTAAAAGGCAAACACATTAGCCCGTGTCAAAATGCGGGCTAAATGTGCATATTTGCTTACCCCATATCTCCTAAACGGGACCGGTCGGGGTCAAGGTCAAAATTTGTTTCGCTTTGTGTGGGTTTAAGTTATAATCTCTAAAAGTTTCAGCTTTACATCTTAATATAAAAAAAAGTTAGGACGAAAACAAAATCCGTTTTCATACATTTAAAATCTTCAAAGTCATTTTTTTCAATATTTGAGATGCCAATCGGTTCAAAATTCTAATATTAGTTAATGTTATGGCAATAACAATAATACCTCATACTTAGATTTGAGAAAAAAGGTAAAAAAAAATTGAAAAATCCTATGTAAAGGAGCCTCGAAATCCGTCCCACCGTGCCGCGTCCCCATATTTCACAGCCAGCGTCCAACCAACTGCGCCACGGAGGCGTGAACATTTTGCGAATCAAAATTATATAGTGATCCATGGGGGAGATCTTTATTCAGTTCTTCCTTTGGCTAAGGGAGAGACTGAATCAAAATTAACAGTTGTAAGTTAAATTATTCCTCTTACCTGTCTCATCATAAACCGCAGCTCTAATTTCACTGACAATAACTGCGCCAATCAACAACTGTTTAGCATGTTCGTAATCAAAATCAATGGAGTCTGCCCCACAAGTGTGTACATCAGCTAGGAACTCCTCCAAACAGTCGTAACCCAGTGCATATGTGTTCGGCAACATATCCATGTTTACTGAATTCACATTTAGACTTTTTAATCTTTCTTGAACCTGTAATTTAAAAAGAAAACCAGGATTAATTAGTTAAACATTTTGAATATTTTATCGTTTTTTTTGTCCTTTTTGTTAAAAGGTTAATTACAAAGACTTGCAATGATGATATTTCAATTTGAAATAGAAATAATAAATACATGATAAAATTAATCGAGGGGTCCTAATAGATTAAAAATCTTTCCAATTCAAAAATTACATTGAAACTAGCAATGGTACAATTATTTTATATAAATTCTATAGAAATAATTACTGGTACAGTGATGTCTAAATAAGCTTCATCAATAGATGCTCTCTCCAACAATGATGTGAACTTCTGAAGAACTTTTGCTACATCCTTACCGGCGTCTCTATACCTAGAACAAACTATATTTTTAATTTTGTTTATGCAGTCATTCACTTAAAAATTAGAATATATTCTATCAGACATTTTGTAGGAAGCTGTAACATAAATCATATTTTTTTTCATCATGTTACAGAAGTGGTAGTATGTTTTCCATCTTAAAATAATTGTTATGTTATTAAATCATCATATAAATAATATCACTTACTTTGTGATGTCTGCCTTTCCTCTTTGACAAGGTACAGAGGGCAGTTGTATTTCAGGACACTTCTCCTTGGCCTCATCACCTCTCATGTGTCTAGTCACCCCCATTGCTCTAGCTACATAATTTACTGCTATAATCCTGAAACATATCAATAAACAACTTTCATTCTGTGTCTATATCAGCTCATATACATCCCACAGCAGGAGATGAGCCTTCTCTACAAACAAAAAGTAGATTGACCATTTAGTCAGTCATGCTGGGCTAGTGTGGGTTGGTAGGCTCCCAACATTGTATACATATTTGTTGAATTAATAATACTTTAGACATTTCTTACACTGTGCAGCCTTGCTTTTTTTTTAAATAATGAAGCTGCTATTAATATAACATGTTTCTAAAAAATTAAAACAGATGAAAACGAATTATAAGTGAAGGTATATTTTTAGTAAAAGAAAATGTCTAAATGAGTAGGAAAATGCTGGAATCTGATAAAGTACTTACCCTCCACCCTTCCAAGGGTTGTATTGGACTACCGCAATAGGCTGCCCCTTCAATTCCGGGTTTAATTTCTCCTCCACTTGGCAATAGAAGCAATCCATATCAATTAACACAACTACCCTGTTTTCAGAATCCATTTTCGCGTGAAAATATAACTTAATTTATACAAAATGACTAGTATTATAAATAAATATTGTATTAAAGACACATTGTGATTGAAAAATGAAATACATTATTAGGAAATTGTGTTTAAACTATTTGCGCTATGATTTGCGCGCCAATCCTGGATCAAAATTTATCAACAACTGTCAAAACAGAAATGACATTTTTTTTTTTAAAACTTTCTCCCTTTTGTTGGGAAGGCAAAGGGTTCTAGTCCATACAGCCTCGTCATTTGTAAGAAATGACACTGACGTACCAAAATCATTTTTTTTAAACCACCGTCATTAGTTTCATACAGCCACACCCTAAGAACTTAATTTTATTTCTTACCAACTGGAACTACAAAATAGAGCGAATTTAGAACAAATTTTTTTTGGAGAAACACAACCTTTTAATAAATAAAACATCTCAAGTTCAATCACACGCAGCCAAGTTTATAGGTTTTTAAGTTCAACATTAATATCCGTTTGGGGATCGAATGATGATAGACCACAGTTTCTCTTAGTTTTAAATAGTAATTATGTATCACGAGTCAATTCATAACACAATTTGTGACTGGGATGGGATTTTTAGACTGTATTGGGGGAATTAAGTTGCAAAGTTCGAAGACTGACCAACATGCATAAAATAATATAAAATAAATACACCAACGAAATGGGGTATTCCACCCTTTTTTGAAAAGTATTTTAATTTGTTCCTAAGGTAATAACAAACTATTAAAAAAAAAATCAATTTTTTATTCGATCGGCAAGTCCCATAAAAATCGAATTGAAATTTAAATTTTAAATTTATGCGCGCAAATATATGAAAACGCTAGTCGCCATGTTCATACGTCACTCCACAAGTAAACATTTGTGTACCAACAACACTGCACTTGTAAAGAGCGAATTATTTGCAATAAACATGAGTTACTCTAATTATCATTGGTGTATTGTTCCTGGATGTCGAAATACTAGTATAAAAACACCAAATAAGTTATGGATACAAATCCCAACTGATGCTGAAAGAAGAAAAACGTGGTTAACACTTGCGAGAAGGGATCCAAACAAAATGTCTGAGAAATCTCTTTTGTATTTTTGTGACGATCACTTTGATGTAAGTATTTCGTCCGTTATTTACGGTATTTCCAAATATATTAGTTATTTACAAATTCAAAACTGCCATAGATATTTATTTACATGTAAAATATTTTCGGTATCTACTTAAATGTTTAGGTTATTTAACAAAGTTGTTAATTTAGATTTTATGTTTCAGTTGGAAAACGATATGGAAAATTATGTACAATATAAAATAATGGGTTCAGTTAAAAGAATTCGAATGAAACCGCATTGCGTGCCATCCAGATTCGATTGCCAGTCAGATGGAAAACGCCCGTCGACCTCTGATGAACTAGGTTCTGCTGTTAAAAGACAAAGAATGTCTATAATTAGAGAGACTGAAAAGAGCTTTTTAGACGAAGATAACATCAAGAAATTGATATCTTGTACTGAAGGTAACTTTATTTAATTAAACAAATAAGTAATAATGGTCACAAAAGTTAAGTGTAAGATTTCAAGATCTAGCCTCTTTGTCCACAGTCGGCTTCTCAACTACCTAAACACAGCCTTTCAATATTCATTACACATATTCATGATATAGGTATTATATATTACACTCTCACTGTATTCCTAAAGAAAGGGACAGAAGTCCCAAGATTGTTTCTGCCCCAAGGCTAAATATCTTTATATTATTAACAGTTTATTATTCAGTTACAGATATACAAACAGAAATGGATGTTTCTCATCAAGGAAATAAACATCATAAAGCTGTTCAAACATTTCAACAACTGGAACATAAAGCAATGCAAGTAGCTCCAGTCCAGGAACACAAAGTAACTCAAGTTTGCCTGAAAGCAAAATACAGAAGTAGACAAGTGCAGGCTGGTGTAAAAAGTAAAGATAGTATAACATCACCTTTCAAGTTTACTATATCAACTGCAACTTCACCCTTAAAAATATCAGTGGAAAGTGCTTATAAATTACAACCTTCACCAACAGCTGTGCAAAGAAAATTACAATTCTTTGAGGAAAAATATGACAGTAATACATCATCCATCAATACACCATCAATAGCAGGATCTACAGTTGACTATAAACCCTCTCCACATACGCTATCTAGTCAATCCAAATCAACTTCAGAGGATAGCACACAAGAAAATTATAAAAAGGTTGATAAGATAAATCTGCGTAGTACATTAAACAACATAAAAAATAAACCCAAAGTATATATTGGACTTCAAAAACAACTGTATTTTCTTATTAATTTAATTAAGAAACATACCAACATTTCTGAGGAAAATATTTTACTTTGTTTAATGAAAATAAAATTAAATAAGACATTTACACAACTGGCTGATGATTTTGAATTATCAGTCTCTCAAGTTAGCAACATATTTTTTAACAAGATGCCTATGATTGTGAAAGTCCTTGCACCATTTATTAGGCAATTTTCTACTGAAACAATAAAACTAAATCTGCCTATAGCTTTTCGACATAGGTATAGCCATGTAACACACATCATTGATTGCTTGGAGATTGAAATACAAAAGCCTTCAAAGGCTATTTATCAGGCTTTAACCTGGTCTGAATATAAAAAAACTAATACAATTAAATATTTAATATCATGTACACCAGATGGTCTTGTTAATTTTGTATCTGCTGGCTATGCAGGAAGAATAAGTGATATTAATTTGCTTGAAGACTGTAAATTTTTAGAAAGTTTGCATCCAGGTGCAACTATTTTAGCTGACAGGGGATTTAAACACCTTGAATCTTATATGGCACAGAAAGGGTTTGTATTGATAAGACCTCCAAGTGTACCTGCTGGAAAAAAGCTGACCAAATTTGAAGTTCAACAGACAAAGCAAATAGCCAGTCTACGAATTCATGTTGAGAGAGTAATTCGAAGGCTCGAGAGAATTTTCCATATTAAAAATGCATTCAGCAATAAACTCTAATTTAATTGGCATGTTAGATTATTGTATGATAGTAGCATGTGCCCTAATTAATTTACAGGATTCCCTTATAAAATAAATATATATTAATACATTGAAATATTGTTTTATTATATTACACTTCACCTATCTTCCCCATAAACTATAATGATGAAGTTATCCAATGGTTGCATAAAACTGGCTTGATTTTAAAGTGTATAGATAGTATACAAATATAAGTAAAAAAACCTTTCACATCTGATTCTAGACTGCTTGGTAGGTTGTGTTCTGTTTCCTTGTTTGCATGGCAAGGATAATAAAATTTGCATGTTATTGTAATAGCTCCTTTATAACTGTATCTGTGTATACAACAGGTATTAGAATTAAAAGCCTTTATGACAAAATACAGGTTTTATTTATAAATCAAGCTGTAACACTATTGTAAATACTAGGGTAAATATTTGTTTTCCAAAAAGAAACAACATTGTTTAATAATTGATTAATGTAGTGCTCATCATAATTAACCTTAATAATATTAACTTGAGCATTATTTTCAAAATCACTACTGGCAATGCAGAAGTAACTTTTATCTGCCATAGCACAATACATTTGTAACTGTATTTGTGCAAAATATCTTTTGGTAATTTTGCCTTCTTTATTTATATATGATTCAGCAGCTTTTTCAGTGGTTGGACACTTAATTTCAAATACAGTTTTACCATGAATTCCATCTGGTGAAGCAGCTACCATTGGAAATTTCTTGCTTATATATAATCCACAATTTTTTATAGTAATTCCCAACTTTTGTTCAACAACTTTTTTTACTTGATTTTCTAATTTTCGGCCTCTAATCATTGCTGGTGTCTCTGGTGTTCTTGCCCCAAGGATAACTGCAACTAATGTGCCATCACCTGTTTGACAACGACTGACTTCGTAACATTTCGAAGCAGTTATTCGGCCATACCTAAGCTCATGCCATAAGCCACTTTTATATTGGTTCCGGGTTTCCCTTTCTGTATTTCTAATGGTATTATGATCAAAAATGTGTGAAATATTTTCTAAAAATTTGTCACAGTTATCAGCTTTATATTTGTAGATAAGGTACCGTAATGATAAATTTATTTTATCCTTAAATTCGGGCTCATGATTTAAATATTGACAAGTATTTATTTTTCTCCTTTTGCATTCTAAAACAAATTCATGCATTAATTCATTCTCTGGAACAACAGTCTCTGGCTTCCTTTTTGCCATATTTAATGCACGTAATATTTTAATTGAAGTCCCAACTTTGGCGAGATTGGACTTTCTCCAATAACACTCCACTGACGTACATGATGGCTCTTCAGTGCGGCGGTGTAACCACATTAGAAATGCCACTCCATGCTTACAGCCACCTTCGCTTGCAGGACAATCATGGCATCGAACGCTTGTTACCAATTCTTCTTCTTCATCCACAACAATTGTTGCTTCATAGGGCTTAGTTCGCACTTTGTGTTCGGGACACACTGTACATTTGATTGTACAAATGTCCCGTTCTCTTTTGAGTTGAACGAACCCTATTGCATCGTCTCCATAAGATTCCCTTCCAGATCTGTAAACAAACAACAAATTTGTAACTACTTTTATACCGACACTTAATGGATAATATAAAAAAATAGGACAATACTTACATCGACGTTTTAACATTCCGTAATTCGGCAGAACAAAAGTCTGGATTCAATACAAAGAATCTTGCTATCATTAACGTATTTATCCTGGGTAGGTTCCTACTGTCTGCTTTAACGAAACCGTCGTTCATTTTTATTTGTGTAAATAACGTAACGAAGAATACTGTCACAACTTCTGTGTTTACTAATAGGTTAAAATGTTTACAGTTGTTGCCTGGGTATTTACTAGTGAAATGACGTAGCGTAATGGCGGCTGCCGTTTCGCATCTTTTGGGACAGATACAAAAATTGAAATTTTCAAAACGGATTATAAAATTTATTCTTTAGAGTTATATACTGAAATTAACTTAAACTCATTGCTTATTGCTCTACTACATAGATTTATTGTTTTTAGATTTTTTCTCTCTTATAGTAAAATACCCCATTATTAATTTATTAAAAACCTTGACCATAAGTTTTATTCCATTTAACGTACTGGCCCAAGTCGTCTTGCGATACGCTGGGCCTGACTCGTTGGAGAGCGTTGAGGAAATCCTGGGCGCACACTGGACGAACCTGAGGAGACAAGCAATTTATTTCAGACTGTTTTTTACTGAAATAATATATTCATTATATTACAATTATTACAAAGAAAGGTGGAATAAGTTCAAAAGTATCAATATTTTCTTTTTTTGTAAGAAGCAGCTAACCATCATATACATCGTAAGGAAACCGGCATGCGATTTATAAGAATTTCTATGGTATGTAAGTCCACCAATCCGCATTAGGCCAGCATTGTGGACTATACAGGGAGCGCAAATAAATGGCGCACTTGCTCAGTTGGGTACAAGGGCATAATATTAATATCGTAATAAAAAAATAATATTTGGAAAATACCTATCCGTTTTGAAGTTATGACCGTTTAAAGTTTTAAGTTTAATCACCACTTTTTCGCATAAAATCAGTTGGAATGGATGAAGAACAAGATTTAAACACATACGTATTTTTTCGTTTCGTCGTTAATTGAACGGTTAACGAAATATACCACGAAAACCATTTTTAACAGCATCAAAACTTTCTTAAACTTCGCTTTAACAGCTGTTTACACACGAGTAAGGTCATGAACTCTTAGCTGTATAATTTATCCTTCTCTAACTTCAAAAAAGGATATTTTTTGTTTCATTTCAAATAAATCAATCAGTTAAACAGGGACGTACTTAGATTTAAGCGTCAATAAATTAATAACATAATAACTTTAGGTGCAGTTGCATCGTGAATGGATTGACTATTTTGTTTGTCATTATTTTCCTTAGTGTCACAAATCCAAACTAAAAGATACCAAGAAATCACACTGGTCATCGCTTAAATCATGTAAGATTGCGAATTTAATTATAATTAGATAAGTTTTGGTAATACCTACATAACATTTAAATTTTCTAAATAATTTAGATTCATTGAAAAAATAATCTGATGACACTGATTAATAAAAAATAATATTTTTAAAATGATGGCCCAATTCGGCCCTATTAGTCAAAGGAAGCCGCCGGTCATAGTGTACTTTGTCGGATCCAACGCGGCTCGATTATTCTTCCTTTGAGGTCGCCGCCGCCGTTTGTGAGTGCGTGCCGCACAGATCACTCCCAATAGATACCTAATGCAAGGCAGCGGTTGCGCCCAACACATTTAAGATATCAGATAGATATAAACCGATGCCAAATGTCGCGTCATCAGTGTCGTCCAAGTAGTGGACCCGCACATGTCGTCGCACGTTAGCGAAAATTACATTTTGGGAACATAATATTACAGTTAATAATGATTTGTTCAATAAAATAGTGTGCAAAAAACTCAAAACAATAAAGTATCTAAAAAAACGCAATAAGTTTTCATCGATAACTAATATTCTTTAAATTAATTTGGTCCCGAGCGAGCTCAATTTATACTGGTTAAACTATCAATGTCAAACAGTCGAGTTCGGATGTAGAATCAGCCGTCTCTTTTTCGCATAGCAA
Source organism: Hyles euphorbiae (assembly GCA_023078785.2). Lineage (NCBI taxonomy): Eukaryota > Metazoa > Arthropoda > Insecta > Lepidoptera > Sphingidae > Hyles > Hyles euphorbiae. The sequence goes on along the minus strand of CM041038.1, from coordinate 2,152,027 downwards.
TAACCGTAATAAGCCATCTTTTTTTGGCGAAATCACGCGTTCTTCTAGTGTTTGACGCATGTTTATAATATAATTCCCAGAAATATCGATATTGTAAAACAATAATGTAAATTAATTTTATTAAATGACAATGTCACAAAATATATATTGATTTAAATAAAAATTGCAAATTACCATAATTACGTTATTTTATGTAATTTGAAATAGTTAAATTTGTTACCAAGGTACTTTTACAATATTTTTTTATTTATCTTTGGCGTAATTAAAGGACAATGGCGAAATCGTATTTGCATGAATAACGCGTTTAGAAATGTCATACTTGATAATAATAATATTATTATTTTTCATGAGTTTTCAGCATACTAACTATAGTTGTGTAACGATGTTTAAGTTTCACAGTAAAATAAAAAGCTTTATTGACTATTATGTATGGCCGTCAGGTATTTTTCAGCAATGGCGTAAGGTCTTTTAAGCCGACCAAAAATATTTTTCATCGAATCTCGCAAAATCTGTTACAAAAAATAGCTTTATTTGTTAAAACAAGTGCGGTAAATATTTATTTCAAAGCCCTACTTCACCAAATAACATTTTTAAGAAAACAATAATATTTCAATTGGAAAGGGGGCGTCCATAAATTACGTGAGGTGTTTAAGGGGGGGAGGGGGTCGAGTCAAATCTCATCTAATCTTACGTTGGAGAGAGGGGGGGTCTCGGCAAATATCACGCAATTTTTTTTCTGATTGAAACAAAAAAAAAATAATACTATTTTGGTCCATTTAATCCAGATTGTACATGCATAAGATTTAATCTTAAGCGTAATCGGAATACGATAAAGATCATTCACTAATTCGTTCAATAGAAAATAATTTCATTCATACTTCGACGTTATACATTTACTTACTGTCAAACCACCATATTTGTTTTATACCAAATAGCTCAATTCAATCTGAATTCACGGTACAGTGTAGCCCGTCCTTTGTTTTCGCGCCACTGTCAGCCGAACGCGCGACTCGATGAACGAGAGCGTACGAGCTGAGTGGCAGCGACACACGGACAGGTTCTTTAGGTTTAATCTAAGTAGTTACGATTTAAGTATTCTATTGTTAAATTTTTATTACACTTATAATTAAACTCTCAGCAACATTGATTACTAGTCATAACTAGTCGTAAATAAAAGCACGAAGCAAATTTCTTTTTTTCTTTTTACAATAACAATCCAACACGTTTACGTACGAAACTCACATTTTGAAAAATCTCACGTGAGATTGGGAGATGGGGGAGGGGGTTGAATAAAATCTCACGACATCTCACCAGGGGGGGAGGGAGGGGCAGAAAATTAAAAAAAACACCTCACGTAATTTATGGACGCCCCCAAATGTCAAATAGAACATAACCTCAAACTCTATAAATTGAAAACGTTTAGTAAGTAATGTAGACTTTTTCAGCAGTATTTCTCAACACATTATTGTTTAGGAACGGCAGCGGAATTCATTTATATTTTATTCACCAATAAACGCTCTAAATTTACATCAACTAAAATCATGTATGGAAATCTGCCATTGTCCTTTCCTTTTTTCCCTCTAGTTGTATACGTTTTCAAATATAATGGGAGGGTATTTATCGTAAGTTTTAGTATACTAAGTTTATTGAGAATCAGTAGCACAAGCTATTGCACTAATTTTAACATACGTTGTATATATCGCCGCTTCCAACAGGTCATTGTGGAGATCCTTGGGGGAGGCCTATGTTCAGCAGTGGACTTCCTCTGGCTGATATGATGATGATGATGATGTATATATCGTCTCAAAAACATTCATAGTTCGTCAACTGGGTTTCATCGTCACTTGTCGATATTACATTTACTACAGCCGCCGTCAGAATTCAAGAAACGGAATAAGTTATTGTAGCCCTTTAGGGCGTGAGGTTTAGTTATTTACTATTTCATATTTTTATCTGATCTTTTATATCAACACTTAATTTGGGTATTTCGCCATTATGGTATACAAAAATACACAGTGAATGATAGAAATAAAACCGTTACATACTAAAGTATAAATCTTAATCCTATTTTATTCGTAGTTGGCGGTTGCCGGTTGGTATAATTTATTAGATCAGGCCGGTGAAATAATATTATCAAACATTTATCAAGTTGGTAATTAAGTTATAGAAGCGATCATACATAACACATGAACTTACTGGCAAATCGAACTATCGATACATTTTTTATTTATCGACTTATGCCTCATCTCTCCAGTGACCGCGCTGCAACCCGCCCACCCCCCGCGCCGTTCCCTTCGTTGGCGTTTTCGGTTCAAAACAAAACTATCGTAATGCGGTATCTATTGGAAGTGATCTGTGGCGTGCCGAAAGGCGGCAATGTCTTTGTCGGTAACTTTTAGCATTTTACAAAAGAAGACCGACATCTTGAGGTGTGTTCACACTACACACTTGATATAACTTAATTGGATTAAGTACTCCGATATAAAAGTTACGTTAAAAAAAAGATCTTATTGGACTGATACTGATACTTGCTCAAGAGCTTATAATGTTATTTAAATATGTCATCAGCCGATCCAGTCAATTACAAATTGCCTATTTACTTTGCTTATTATTGTATTTAACATTATTTTAATGTATTTTGAAAATAATGTTACTTTAAAGTGATAAAATTTCTTCTAAATTCTTATACCTAGAGAAATGTCGTCTACCATTATAGCATAGAATTTGCATATGAGACTTATTTGAGATAAAATTAGTGAAATCAATAAACACTAACTACTAATTTACTGCACTGGAGACCCCGTGCCCTGCAGTGGCACGTATATGGGCTGATACAGTAGTAATACTAATTGTTCAGATGAATTATTATGAACTCAAATAGGAAAGCTTTGTATCTAATGTGAACAGGCCTTTATCTTTCAAGAATCAAAATAATAATTTATTTTTTATTAGTTGAATTCGGATTGCGATCGCGTGTGCATGTATTAGTCGTGTGCATATAATTGTAAATTCGTTTTCAGTTATTTTGAGTAAATTTTATTAATTTAACTATGCTTTGAACATTACCCAATTTGATAGCTTTTGATGTAACTTGTGTTATGTGAAATGTAAAAGAAAAAGTGATTTGTGCTACCAAACTGTCACAGTGTTTTCGTGCGGGTTTTGGCGGATCCTGCGCTTCCAGCTTTGCCTATCAAGGTCATTACGGTTTACATTACAAGGTCAGTTAACTATTTTGGTGGTCATTAATGACAACTAACCAGCCCATATGAGTCACCGACGGCCTCCGTGGCGCAGTTGGTAAGAACCGCCTGTGAAATGAGAGACCGCGGGTTCGGTTCCCGCCCCGAGACAAATAATTTCCGTGAACCATAATTATTTTTCTAATACCCGCGACACAAGATTTGTATCTAAGTGTGGGGTTAGTACCCATGTATGTGACTGTTGGCAGTATTAATTTAATATCTTTTTTATGTACCCGAGCGTGATGTACACAATCGCACGACTTATAAGTAAATAATGAGCTCTGCTTATTTATTGTTGAATGTCTACCGTTCAGTTGTAAGGTTCAATCACTTCAGCTTAACATGTTAAGGGGTAGCATGTGTAACGTTAGTTTTGTTTTTCTCGGCATCTTTCTTAATATTCGCTAGCGCCATACAAATCCGTCTTAATTAAGATTCCTTCACCATATACTATAATGTATATTGGCAGGTGCGCCGTTTTCTTGTCCACCCTGTATAGCTTTATCTCAATCAATCGTACTCTCGATTGTAGAGGAGGCCCATGCCCTGCAGTGGAACGTATATGGGCTGATACAGCTAACCATTACAACTACCCAATGACACCTGCAAGACGTCTCGAGTCGAATCCGGACCTTGGAGCTTTGAAAATTATAACGGCTGAATAAATATTGGCGGTAAAGGCACTTTAAATTATTTTTGTAATTAGAACCACCCAATCCGCACAGCATGGCTATAATTAGATATAGACTTTAGCTAACCAGACGACAAATAATGTGTGACAAACCTTCCGTGGATCGATTCTCCATTCAGGTATAGTTCTTTTTAATGGTAAGCCAGGTAAAAATAAAGTGTTTATACCTTCTGTGGGTCAATGCTGACGATCTGAGAGAGTGGCACCGATCGTATAGGTCCCATAGCTGCCTCGGAGCACAGCGACTTCATGTCTGCGCCCGAGTACCCATCTGTCAGATTGGCTATCTCGACTATATCTTGCGAATTCAGCTCATTGTTTTCGTTCCTTAGTAGATTTGTTATTATTTGTTTGCGAGCCTGTAACATTAATAATAAATAACTATAGGTACGCAACAGTCACATTTCTCCGACTGGCAATAAGACCATCAAAAACATCCTGTAAAAAAAAATCCAAGTCTCGCAGCTCAGGTTTTCTACCGCAAAAAGATGTCAGATGCATGTAATACCAAGTCGATTAATTTATTTAGTCCTTAAGGGACCTTCTATATAAAGTTATTACGTTAGTTATTACCATATCAATCTTAAAAATTCTTTACGATTTAAATAAATGGATCGACTTGGCCATCGCATGAAAACATAATGTATCGTACAATTTATACATAATGCTGCTGGCCAAGTCGATCTATTTATTTAAATCGTAAAGAATTTTTAAGATTGATATGGTAATAACTAACGTAATAACTTTATATAGAAGGTCCCTTAAGGACTAAATAAATTAATCGACTTGGTATTACATGCATCTGACATCTTTTTGCGGTAGAAAACCTGAGCTGCGAGACTTGGATTTTTTTTTACAGGATGTTTTTGATGGGATCTCACGTCTTTTTGTAGAGTCCTACTTTTTTCCTTTTCGGTACTTCTTACTTCTAGAATATCACTAACGATTTTTCTTAAAGCCTCTGTCTTATGGATTTTTCTTATTTTTGTAAGCATCAATTTATCACAAATATAGCGGATTTGATTATTAATGTTCTTTCTTTCATTGTAATTGATATTTTCGAGCAATTTAGTCTATTTATTTGCAAGGGCATGTGACATGCTGAATACACCATTTCCTTCTCTATATCCCTTCCTGTTATGCCTCATATATATAGATATCTATCTACAACTATTATTCCATTATATACGGGTACAATGATTCATTAACTGCAAATGTAACTTTGTAATCCTATACATTTATATGGGATTACAAAGTTATCCGCACCGCCGCTCATGCTCGTCAAGGTTAAAATAGTAATACAAATTGCCCTTAGTGCGACCGAAATGGCCATATTTAATGGATTTCTAATGCATCCAAACGCGCCACGTCATGTCAACTACTAGTTGACAGTTGGTCTATCTAGAAAACTAGACACAAATTATGAAATGTTTGAATTTTCCCTTACTTTAGACACTAAACACTAATTATATTCTAAATTTGAAGGTTCTATGTCTGCTAGAAGTGCCTTAGACTTTTGATGATCGGTCAGTCAGTCAGTGAGTGACAAAATTACGAAAGTTTGACTAGTTACAATTCTTAAACTACTGGTTCAAATTGAATGAAATTTTAAATATACCGTGTTTACACAATGCCTGCTTAGTAACTGAAAATTCAGGCTTCATGCTTTAGCCACAACGAAGTTATAGGGGGTTGAAAATGGTCTGAATTGCTTCGAGAAAAGGATGTTACGGCCTATAGCTCGACTTGGACGGGGGCTCGGCCGCGCCCCCAGATACATGCTTGTGTGGTGACTATAATTAATGATGTTTTAAAGTTAAAATAAATAAATAAAATATCATTTGCCGAGACCAAAAACGGCTGGGAATACATCATCATCATTAGAATATTTATAATTACATGTTTTAATATATCATACATCGGCATCAGGCAGCGGGATATACAATCGTTTCACTAATCGCCTTCTCGCTGCTTCGTCTAGTTCTTGCGGTCGATTTGTCGCACCCACTATGAGTAGACGGTCTTCCTCGGCTGAAACGAGGTACATACTAAGAAAAATCTCTTTTGCATGTAATTTACATTTAAAAATTGTATCTACTAGAGCGAAAAACGCGTAATGATCTGCGTGCATTAGTGTCACCAGTGGAGTGAGAAAGAGTATCGAAAGTCTGCGTAAGAGCGACAAAGACGGAACAAAAACAGCGGTACGGTACTGTTATACAAATGTTCACAGTGCAAGGGCAGATCCAGCTGTCAAGCCAGGGTAGGTAATATAGTTCTTGTCAGTACACTGGGTACGATTTAATTACTCGAATACGTGATAAAATTAAAAAAACTAAAATACACGCTTTAATAAGATATACAACTAAAAAAGTAAAAATAATTGATACTGAATTTAAGATAAGAAAATGGAGTAAAATACATATATTTTATTGTTACAAAGCGTGGGGTGTTTACAACAATTACTTATCCTCCTGCACCCCACGCTTTGTAACAATAAAATATATGTATTTTACTCCATTTTCTTATCTTAAATTCAGTATCAATTATTTTTACTTTTTTAGTTGTATATCTTATTAAAGCGTGTATTTTAGTTTTTTTAACTATTATATAATTGTTTTGACTAAAAACATCCATCTACGGCTGTATTTCCAATCAATAACGCCATCTGTTGGTCAGTAGTAACATTTGACACTTGAAGAATACAAGAAGCTTATACCCAAATGGAGATTGCATTCCGTATATAAAAGTGAAGCACAAAAATTTTACCTTGAATGACGTCGCTGATGCCTGCTATCCTTTTCTTTAGCGTAACAATGAATGAACTTCACGTGAACTTCATTCATTGTCACTCTAAAGAAAAGGATAGCAGGCAACAGCGATTGCATTCAAGGTCAAATTTTTGTGCTTTAGTGTTTTATACGGAATGCAATCTCCATTTGGGTATAAGCTTCTTGGAAGAATACAATGTTAACGCCATCTAGCGATGAATGTAGCAATGGTCATCAATTATAAGAATAATTAATCCTGGCGAATCTAATCAGGATAATTATATATTTTAATCGAATTTTTGTATTGTCATCGGTCTTTGACAGGTGTGCAAAATTTGAACGAAATCTGGCCGTTTAAAGTGGGTCAAAATCGCGCCCAAAGAAGTCGGTTACAAACAAACATACAAATATACAAACATACAAATATACAAACATACAAATATACAAACATACAAATATACAAACATACAAGTGAAGCTAATATAAAGCGTGTAAAAATAAAGTTTGTTACAGTGTGATTTGTAAACACATAAACACTTTTTTACTTAATTTATCGACATAATACAAAGAGTTCATTGTACTTATATTATCATCAAGATTATAAGTTAATTCTGTGAATTTACAATCAGCCCGGGGGGTCATGACCCCCATGACATCCTCCCTGGATCCAAGATCCGAGGGATTTTCAAGCCCCAATCTAGTAAAATATGTCGTTGCCACATGTGAAAATATCATAGAGATTTATAGTGATTCTATCACGAAGAATTAGGGGATATGAGGTTATTGTCAGATATAGTTACCAGTAGACTGCCTCGGTGGCGTAGTTGTACTAAGGTACGGTTACAAAGCTGAGGTCTCGGGTTCGAATACCGGGTTGGGCATAGTGCTATTGGATTTTTCTATTCAATATCAGCCCAGAGTCAGGAATTTGTGCCCGATATGGCGATAGGCTCGCCACCTATCACATTGTGGGACGGAACATACAAGGCGCAATGTGGGTGTCCTGGCACCTCTGCCTACCCCTTCTAAGAAAAAGGCGTTTATGTATGTATGTATATAGTTAGTTACCAGTGGAAGCGCCGTCGAACTGCACGAGGAACTCAGTCTTGATGCGTCTGGTGGCTTCGTGCTCCGAGTCACTTCGCTGGGTCAGCAGCGAGTCTATCTCGTCTATAAATATTACCTGCAACGCACCAATCATATTTGTACTTTTTCTGGATTAGTTTGTGCCTTATCCATCGTAGCGTGCTGTTATATTATATTTTTACATACATGTGTATCGCATAAGATTGTAGAGGTAGGCAGAGCTTAACAGCATTGCCCTCCAGAAAGAGTGCCTATTAACTACAGTAACAGATAGTAATTATCGATCAACAACTTGCCCTAAGTTGTTGATCGATAATTACTATCAACAAGTGAATATGGAGTTGTTTATCATGAACAAGTTGTTGCAAATTAGATAGTCTAATACTATTATTAAACTCTGGATCGAACTAACAAAACAAAAGCAGGAAATAAAAAAAATAATAATAGATTACGCTTACCGCTGGCTGGTGACACCTGGCGACGGCGAACAAAGCACGAACCATCTTCTCTCCGTCGCCGATCCACTTGGACGTCAGCGAAGACGCCGAGATACTGAAGAACGTCGCGTTACACTGCGCTGCCACACACTTACCTGAACACATCACCACAAACATAGCTATCTTAAATATTTCGTAAGCTAAACATGTTTGTTTATAACAACACAAACGCAATTACTTAGTTAATAGGTATTATGTTGGTAATTTCTGATATCCATCATATTAGATTTAAATACTTACATCTTAGTGTAATCTGCAAAGAGGAAAACAAACAAAATGCATGTAACAAAAAAAAAATTATAATAAATACCCAGCCAATAATAATGACAATAACACCCAACAGTCACATACATACTCCAGACTCCACACTAAGATCGAGTCTTGTGTCGTATCAGGGTATCAGGAACTATGAGAGACTTTTCGGTCTCACAAACACCCAGACCTGAAAGAGATATTTGTGGGCCGTGCGGGAATCGAACCCTCTCGTTTCACAGGCGGCGTGTCCCCGTTTGCGCCACGAAGGCTGTCATCACTACATAGTATAAAACCAAGTCGCTTTCTTTGTCCCTATGTCCCTTTGTATGCTTAAATCTTTAAAACAACGCAACGGATTTTGATGTCTTTTTTTTATAAATAGAGTGATTCAAGAGGAAGGTTTATATGTATAATATGTACATATTATTATACAGAAATCTATTTGTACCCGGGCGGGCGAAGCTGGGCCGGACCGTTAGTTTTTAATAAAATAAATACCTTATTGGTCACATCAAGTAATAAATCCACCCAACAACTCTTAAATTATGCATTTTTAATTGAAAAAAATAATATTACCAATCAGAGTCTTGCCAGTGCCGGGTGGTCCAAATAGCAAGATTCCTTTGGGCGGTCGTCTCAGCCCAGTGAATATGTCTGGTCGGAGTAGAGGCCACACTACCGCTTCTTGTATCACCGACTTGGCTAGCTGGAGACCTGCTATATCGTCCCATCCTGAAAATGGAAATATTGCTTAAATCGAGGACAAATGGAGGTAACAGTAAAATATTGGCTTTACTGATGAAAGTTCTGTCAAAGGATATATTATATTTGTAAGTCTGATGGTTTTTCAATACTAAGTTAGATTTTAGTCTTATGGGCTCAAGCAATATACGTACCTACTTACCTAGTATGAAGGGTTTTTTATTATACAAAACAAAAAAGCTTTACTTACGAATAAATACATAAAACTTCGTAAAGAAACTTTGAAATATTATTATTACCCTGGGTTCGACCTGGGTAGAGAATGCCTCACGCATAAGTCCACCTATATACCGGGTATCTCAAGACTATTACCGAAAACGAAGCCGGGTGGTAGTTTTAGTGACTACAAACACAATGCAATTAAAAAATTTGCAAAGAAACGCGACAATTAATTTTTATGATTTTTTAAATATCGTCATTTTTGAGTGGTAAATCCATAGTTTTTACTAAAATAATAATTTAAACTCTTTTATACCTTAGAGTATTTATAAATAAAAGGGTATACACTATTATTTTAGGAAAAAATGTATTTACCACCCAAATATGGCCATAGGAAAAAAATAACAAAATAAAATTGTCGCTTTTTTTTTCAACTTTTTCTGTTGCATTGTGTCTGAAATCGCTTAAACTGCCACCCGGCTTCGTTTTCGGTAGCAGTCTTGATATACCCTGTATAATTTGTATGATGTGTAAATAAATAAATATTATATGTGAAATATACATGCCTATAGGGGTTCCTTTATCAATGATTTCACTTTCAATCAGCTCAATCATTTTAGGATCAATGTGTTTCAGTCTCTCATCTGATATCTCATTTTCTACTTGTTCCTGTTTCTCTCTGTAATTAAATTGTTATGAAATTAATAAGTACCCCACCACCTGTTTTATAACTTTATGGAACGTAAGTTTGTTCGTTTATTTGACAGCCTCAGTGGCACAGTTGGTAAGACTCCGCGGGTTTGATCCCCGCACCGAGAGATATGTTGGTGCGCCCCACAACTATTTCTTCCGGTTCTGGGTGTTTGTGGGGTCAGGACTATGTGTGACTGTTGGGTGTTATTTATTTATGTATTATTTATTCAGCCTCAGAAAGTCTAGTGCTGAACTTAGGCTTCCCTCGATGATATCCACATCAATTGTTGAAAGCAGACTGCATCCAGCGAATTCCAAAAAAAAAAATGCAATGTTGTAGAGGTTGGATGAGTTGACGTCCTAATCTTATCATCAGGAGAATATATTGCCCTTAAAATATAAAATAAAATGAACATACTGTGCACCAAGCATAGGAGACACAAACTTGGCTTGAGCTTTTCTAGAAGCCCCAAGAGTTCTCCTAGCAGATGGATTGGACGCCAGAAATGTTTCCTTGGCACTCTTAAACATTATTTTTGCAACATTTGCCTTGTGTGCTTTATTCTCTTCTTCTTCTTTGATAAAATCATCTTCTGTGGGTGTGCTTGTAATTGGCAGACTTCCGGAACTGGACGGTTGGTTTGGTTTTGTAACACTTCTTGGCCGACCGAATCTTGGTTTGAATAGTTTTTGAAATTCCTCTGATTTTTCAAAATTATGTTGAGAGTGATTATCAGATGTGTGAAAATTTGAATTGATTGCACTTCTAGCTATGTTACAATGGCATTCGTTTTTCTGAAAGTCCTGGAGACCTATATTTTGTGTGTCTCTTGAGCATTGATTGCAGGATGGGAGACTTTTCTCAAAAACTGATTCTGCATTGTATTTACTGTAAACATTAAGATTTATTTACAGGTCTGAACTTGTTAAGGAGATAAAAAAACCGGCCAAGTGCAAGACGGACTTGCGCACAAAGGATTCCGTACCATCATCTATAAAAGGAACCCTAAAAACCACGTTTGTTCCTGTTTATTAAGATCGAGTTAAAATTTGCTTACCAATTGCATTTGTAGTATGGAAGCCCTAACAACTAAATATTCTGTGAACATTTTAAGCATCTAACTGTTGCAGTTATCAATGTTGAGCAAAAAATAAAAACAAAACAACCATGTTCTTTGTATGGGGACACCCCCGTAATATTATCATTTATTAACTTTTAGTATTTGTTGTTATAGTGGCAATGGAAATACAAAATTTGTGAAGATTTCAGCTTTCTACCTATCACAGTTTATGAGATACGGCCTGGTGACAGACAGACAGCAGAGTCTCACCTATCAGAAACGGAACTAAAAATAGAACAGTGTTTCCAATAAATTTAAATATTAACCAAAGCATGTTAAATGTGAACAATGTGTATTGAAAATTAAACACAAACCAAGGAAGCTAATAATTTATAGATGTATTTATCCATCCATCCAACAGCCAAAGGAAGCCACAGGGCCCCTGAGCATAGGCCTCTCCATAGCTCGTTGAGTGACTGAGCTTCCTAATAAGGCCCATTGAGAGGCCACGTCTCGGTTATAGATATGAAAAGCTTTAATGATTTTTTTTATTTTAATACCTACATGTAAGTAATACATACCTCAAGCAGGTCTGCCACATTCCCCTTTGACTACAGTCCGCATTTTGTGTCAAAGCTTTTGCTGAATCAATTAAATGATTGATTGAATTGCCAGTGAGTAATTCTTTATTTTTATTCCATACATCTTTAAGAAGGATTTGTGATGATATGTTGGACTCGCTGAAATAAATTACACTACATAAACAAGATGCCACATTGATAAAAAAAACAATCCGAACCAATCATACCTTTGAAGTGAAACTTTATACTGATGAATAGTTGTTCTATCAGTAACATTTAAATGTTTTTCGTAGATAAGATCAGGCAGTAAACCATCCAGATCACTTTCATTCATTTTCTATTTTTGAATACAGTATGGCTTTTTTTTAATGCAGCCAATTTTAATAACTATAGGACTGGTGATTATATAGCGTTAATTATGTTTACTGGATAATATCTTCCACACAATCTTCCAAAAAAATCAAAAGCTATTATTTCCCGCGCCTTCAACTGTCAAATGTCAATAGACCTCTTTTTCTTTTCGTTCCGTAAGGAACCGGCTAAGATCAAAGACCATGCTGCCAAGAGACCAAAAAACTCAATAGACAATTTGCGATTGTTTAAAAAATGGACCTAAAAAGTCATGCTATTCAGCTTCATCACAAAATGTAGTAAACGTAAATAAAAAATATATTTCCATGTCAAATATATGGATATAACACTTGTTTTTCTGAAAATAAGAAAGATTTAATCACGCATATTTCTTATTCAAGAATTTGTTGCGGTAAAAATATATCTGCAGTATTTATATTGAATTTAAATTAATTAAATACATACAAACGCAATCGTAACGTACGTGCTTGATATCATGAATTTATTTTATATATAAGTAAATTAAAAAACTATAACGTATTCTAAAAAAGGGAAAATTACAAAAATCTAATCCACTGACCATGTCTTCTGTTTCTATTGCTGACAAAATAAGAGGCTGCATGTTTTACTTCCTTATACCCCTCGACATTTATAACGGAATGTGTCTGAAAAATATTGTCAAAAGTGACACAAAATTGTCAAGTTGTTTTTAGGAATATACCAATAAAATTATTAATTAAAAAATAATTTCTTGTGATAATTAAGAATGGAAAATTTTGTTTCTGTTTTAGTGTAATAGCTGTGAATAATTTAATAGCGTGAAATGTGTATTTGTTTGGTGAGAAGTATACATGAAACGCGAACGAAATGAATTCGAAGCCGTCGATTTATCATGAAAAACAAGTAAAAGAGCTATGCGCTTTACACGCACTTAATAATTTATTCCAGGTAAATATAATGTCTGTTACAAAGTCGGCAGTAGCACAGCAAGTAAATTGTTAAAAGCCGTGAAGGTTATTTAGCATTGTTAGCGCGCCCGCCGTCCAACTTTGTTTGTTATGCTGATTATTTCCTTTTTAAGATGTTGTTCAATGGACTGCGATTACTTATTTCGTACAGAATTCAGTGGCGGTTTCACACGAACTCTTAGTACCTATTTCTTTTCTGATTTAAATTTTATATTAAATAAATGTTAACTATCCAATAATTGTTTAATAACCATTTGAAATTAAATATAAATTAATATATGTCATTCAGAATTTTCAATTTTTTATCTGCAAGGTTTTCATTAAGTATTTTCATATACTTACTTGTTATCAGAAAATCTTATTAGTATGTACAGTGCCTACCCAAAAGCCTTGATATAAAGCTGCGGTATTTTAATGTGAGCTGTTTACAATTACTAATGAGTTGTTTTTCCTAATTCCAAGGTTGTTTCTTTTCAATGCCATTTAATTTTTCAATTATTTACCTGTTGCAGTATTTAATGTTAATATATCTTATTTTGCTATCTGTTGCAGCTAATACCCATTTATCAATGAATAAGTTGTAGATATTTATTTAGTTAGTTTTGAAAGATGTGTAAATGAATAAAATAATTCTGGTCTAGTTAATTGCAATTAGACTGTTGGAAATTTTTACTTATGTTTTTGGTAATTAATATTTGATAAAAAAATTATGTCAACTATGAATAGGTAAATTAATACAAGTAGAATTTCTGGTGCTGAAGAAACCTGAATGTAATCTATCAAATACTTGAGAGAAACAAATTGATATGCATATAAATGACCAGATTTGTAACTTTAAATTAGATTTTGGTTATTCAAATGTCTAGAATATTTTATTAATAGCTCAATACCCATGGCAATATGGTCAGAATATCTTTTCTAATTGTATTTCTTACATGTATTTTCCATTAAATAACTGAATAATTAATATCAATTGTAAAAGTGGTACATAGTATGTCGTTAAGATAACCCGATGAATATTGTTATGCATATAATTAATAACAAAACAAAATATTGTAATTAGTAGATACACTTACTTATTTTAATTTCTGCATTGGCTCATCATCTATAAAAAAATATTAAATGATTCTATGAGTGGCCACTACCTCAGACAAATCTTGCCAAACCATTTATTAAACTAATAGAAATAACACATTGAATGCCATTTTAATCACACAAATGACAACTATGTTCATCCCATTTGTCCTATTTAGTATTTAAAAAATGAAAAATTTATAATATTGAGTTGTTAAGTATGTGTTTTGCAGAAATCAGATGTAAAAGTATTATAAATTATGTTATTTTTATAAAATTATTAGGAAGAAAGGAAGATAATTATTTATTTGCAACAATTAGAAATAACTTATTTTAGACAGAAATACAAATAAAAATCAGTGAAAATGGATCACACTCAATATATGCTGGTGTTATCAGTGCTGATCTTCCATGTCGCCATGATGTGATATCAAAAAATAAAATGAATATTAACTTGACGCAAACATTTAACAGTTTTTTTATTTTTTATTCCAATGAATGGCGAGACGAGCATGCCGTTCGCCTGATGGAAAGCAATATGACAGCTCATAAACAGTAGCAGAACCAAACAACACCTTGAATCACAAAGCAATGCTTGGCATTAAACTGCGCTCGCCATCCTGAGACATAAGATGTTAAGTCTCAATATGTCCAGTAGTTGCTCTGGCTACAATGTCCTTCAATCCGAAACACAACAGTGCTTCTACACTGCCGTTTGACGGATAGTTAGGATATCCATGTATCTATTGAGATAACACAAAAGTCTAGTTACTAGTAAAATTCTTGCACTGAGATACCTTAGTCTTGGTAAAACTCTGGTGTTGCAAAGTATAATTAAATTATTCATTTCATAGTATGCACACACACATTATCTACTAAAATGAAGGAAACAGCTATGTAGTAATTCTATATTCCCCATGCTCTTAGTAATTCCGCATGGAATGTCAGTACAATTAAATATCTTTATGGAATGACACATTATTTAACATGTTAATGCTACTTTGTTTCAGACACGGGGAACATTTTCAAAGTCTGAGCTAGACGCGATATGTAGTAGACTGTCGCCGAATGTGTGGATAAACCCTCACCGCTCCATGCTGGGGCTCGGCAACTATGACATCAACGTCATCATGGCTGCTCTGCAGAAGAAGGGCTGCGAGGCCGTGTGGTTTGATAAGCGGAAGTTAGTATTACATATTACGTCTTTTCTAACTTTTAGCTACTAATCGGTTGTCTTGCAGGGTTCGAGAGACAGTGCTTAGTAACCATAGTTTGAAATCAAGAGTAGGCCGTCGTCACATACTTATTATTCCCGAAATAAAAACGTAGGTTTCATCGAGGGATAAAAATCTTCGCAACAATGCTAAGTTTTATAGTAAAATTGGCATTCTCCTTCATTCTCCTTTCTAATAAAGATTTGTATGACATGCAACATTATATACCATTTAAAAAAATCATAAAAGTATGTATGCAGTTAAACAACATTCCACAGCGTTCGTTCAATGATTGCAGAGACCCGGGATGCCTAGACTTGTCGAACATCTGCGGTTTCATTCTCAACGTGCCTTCCGACTACAAGCTGGGCTTCGTGATGTTGCCTCTGCGGCGTCGCCACTGGATCACCATCCGCCAGATCCAGGGCAACTTCTACAACCTGGACTCTAAGCTGGAGGCGCCGCAGCTGATCGGACGGGTGAGTGAACTTTTATTCATATTGTGCTAAGTTAAATATTATAGGATTTTAAATTCAGTTACGACCCGCCTATCTATACTTCTTGCCTTATACATTAGATTTCGACTAAAGCAAAGAAGTGTGTTGTGAAACGGAAATGTGTAGGAACCACTGGTCGATTATTGTTTGAAATACACTATCATTTTCGTTCCACTGGAATGGAAATAGTTATAATATAAAGACATGTGTCGTGTTGTATAATTGCAACCGAAATAATGCTACGTAGTGCGCATGGGGTGAAACAGAATAGGAGTAAGGACGCGCATCAGTTTGCCTTCGGTTTAAATGCCTGTTGGTAAACAGACCAGACGCGGCTGCCAACATGTTTAAAATGATGTAAAACATTTTAATGGATTCAATAAATTATTTCCTTCTTTTTATTATTATTCCAGTGCAGTGACCTCATAGCTTACCTAAAAGAGCAGCTCGACAGCAAAGAGAAAGAGTTATTCGTGGTGGTCAGCAAAGAGGTGGAGGAGAAGCAACTGTGGATGCACCAGTACGCGCTGAACTCTCGGCAGAACTCGTGCCAGGGCTCCACGCAGCCTTGCGACAGCCCCGATAGCATAGCCTCCACCACAATCCCCTACGACTACCGGGCCAGGGACGCAGAGTGCCTCAAACTCACCGAAGTGCGGAACTGTATCGTCACTCGGGATAATAACTTTTAATGTGACTGATTGTGCGGTGTGCAGTTTTGTTTCGTGTGTGTATGTTGTTTATTCGGTGACGGTGAAGCCATTTTAAGTTTTTGTGTTACCGTTAGTGTGTTTGGATCTTGGCTGGATTGTCTATAGATGGTTTCAATGATTGGCCATTGTAATTCCATTGAATTAATGCTAAGCTGGTACTTTATTCATTACTGATGCCAGTAATCAGGAAATATTATTTATTTTCCATAAAAATAGGTTTGTAAATGCATCATTAAAACTGGCAACTTTTGTGAATTCAAATATTTGCCCTTATGCTTATGCTTCCTAAGACACCGGAAGTGTTTCAACATGTTTGGGAAGTGCAATTTTCATCATTAAATAAACTGGCTAATAGAACTGTGGAAAATATGGCTATTATATTGTAAAATGTTGCCATACTAAAAATCCTGTTTACCTAAATTATTATTCGCGTCACTTTCTGTGAAATGGGCCTAACGCATAGACATAAAGTATGCACTGAGTATTAGACACGTCAATTGAAAAAAAAATCAGTACAGTGCGTCGTAATACCAATAGCCAGCTGATTGTACAGTTAAATTTTCATGCACACTTCCCCACCTTTATATGACAGCTGAAAAGAATTCCGGATTCTCAATCTGTGCTTGATGTCTATGGTTCACTAGGACTCAGTTCAAGTACTTAATTGTTAAAACGCAATTAATTTATTATTGTTTATGTTTGTTTACCATGTTTTTTGTTCTGCACAAATTTTGTTATATTTTTTTCGCTCACTGTTGATTTTTTAATATATTTTAAAGTATATTTACTCCGGCCTATTATGATTTTATTGTTTTTGAACTTTTTGCACTCAACTTTTGGAGTTAGGACAAGTGTAATATATCCTTTACCATCAGTGTGCCATTTTTGTTCTATGTTAAGAAAACTATTTATTGCCAGTTGAATTAAATTGTAATTCTATTAAGATTTTATATACACTGCAATATATTTTACTGTCCAATACCGGTGTATATATCTTTCAACAACTCGTGTTGGTTATAAAATAATTATTTATAAATGTATAAAATAACAATTCCCTATAATAAACAATAAAATTTCTCATATTAGAGAATACAGTAGTTCTTGTCATGAAATATGTTTACACAAGTTTGCTATACTGCCAATATTTAAATGTACAGTGGTGAAATTATTTTGTATGAAGTTGACTTTTTAATACATAAGTTACTGACGTTGATTTTGGCGCCAAAAGTTGACATTTATAGCTAGTAAGGTTCGCAAAAAAGTTCACATAAATAAAATGTTTTAATGTCTAACTCATAGGACACGATTGAATTGGCAAAATAGTGAATGGAGTCAAATTGTATGCTGGCCAGTTTGCAGTTGCCAACGGAATTGTGATCTGTGAAAGATTTGGAGCATTCGCGGAGACTAATTATATGAAACTCGTATTTTGTTTTAACTAGAAAGTACACATCAGTAACTCATTGTAACATTTCATAGTTTTAAAATTGTAACTTTCAAAACAAGCTTTATATGTCATACAAACTTAACACATTCTCTTCTGACAAACAATTGAATTTCATTTTTCACTGAGTGCAAACAGTTAGAGGTATTTAAGAAAAATATATTTAGCAATAAAAATCTATACTATCACATACAAAACTTTTTTCGATAAAGCAATTTAGATGTTAAAATAGATGATTTGCTAGGTAACTTTTAAAATCTTACGCCAAATATAACCAGACTGTTCTATAAACTAAGAGTTCAACCAAAAATAGCGTCTAATGCGTAGGTATTAAAGTTTAAAATTCGCTTGAAATGTGCCTGTATAGTACATTATAAGCAATTGTGACAACGTGGGCGAGTTTAAACTTTTCTATCTATGACGTAATGTGTAGACCCGCTGGGTTCGATGTCTTGAAATGAGTGGAACATTCTAGAAGTTTGCTAATTTAAGATGAGGAGTGCAGCGCAGCTTTTGTACGTGAAATGCATTTTGCAGCGCTGAAGAGCAATATTACTAACTTTTAAATAAGATACTTTTACTAACCATCGTTTTTATGCGTTGTTGAGCAACCCTTTTTAATAAAATTATTGGTGACTTAAGTGATGGGCTTGCTAAGCTGTGACTCATAGTTGGAGCCAAGGATAGTCTATTGCAGGGTTTCCTAACCTGGGGTCCGTGGACCCCTGGGGGTCCGCGGACCGTTCTCAGGGGGTCCGCAGACAACATAAAAATTACGACTACAAAAAGTGAAAAGGGTTTATAAAATACAGAAATAGACTACAACTAGAAGCAGATTTAAGGCTCCAACTGAGCAACAATGACCCAAATATGACAACTTTGGCCGCAAAACCGCAACACAACATAAACTATCATATTTTTACAATAATTTACATACATACATAAACTCACGCCTTTTTCCTAGAAGGGGTAGGCAGTGGTGCCAGGACACCCACATTTCACCTTGTATGTTCTGTCCCACGATGTGATAGGTGGGGACCCTATCACCATATCGTGCACAACACTCTGGGCTAATAAAATGAATAGAAAAATCCAATATCACTTTGCCCAATCCGGGATTTCAACCCGAGACCTCAGCTTTGTAACCGTACCCTAGTACAACAACGCCACCGAGACAGTCAAAGAAAATAAAAAAAGTAATATAATTTATGTAAGTAATATATCCATGGTTTTTTTTTTTGCAATTAAAAGTACGTGAGCGATTTTTTTTTCGTATTATTTATCGGGGTCCGCTAATCATAATAAAGTGGCGCTAGGGGTCCGCACTAGAAAAAGGTTGGGAAACCCTGGTCTATTGTATCGCAGTTTGCGTTAAATGTTAATTTCAGTCCAATAATGGATCTTTGGAATAGCTCAGGACAAAAGTTGCTTTTTAACTTTGTTCTTGTTGATTGCTCATTGTAATTAATTTCTTAATTTTGGCAGTGTAGGTACTAATTTATTTTCAGTTAGAAAAATCTTTTATTTTGGGAAGATGGTATTGTATAAATAAATATTAAGTACTTATCACTTAAATCATACCTATGGCATTTAAATACATTTATGGTACAGTGCATTCCACGTACTTGGGCGTAACAAAAGCAATAAATAAGTTACTATAAATGTTCGTTCGTTTCAGCACAATATACATTATAATGACACGTCTCTCGTTCGATGTATTACTTTTGTTTTATTTAAAATTGTTTAGCATAGAAATTAACATCACATTAGCTCACATTACTGTTGCTATACGCGCTGCGATTAAAATGAAAAAAATATTGACACTAAATATTTTCACAATGCGTGTATAAATTCATGTGTGTGTATCAATTCGATTTGCAGTAAAATGGCCTATTGAATGTGTTGTAAGAACGGAATGAAGAATTAAAGGAAAAACAAGTATGTCATTATACACTTCATTATGTCCCATTTCAGACAAACATAAAAAAGCTTTTATGTGATATGAGTTCTATCAAAACCTGTAAAAATTTTGAGCAAAACAGCAATTGATGATACCACGCGCATGCGAAATTTGCATTTCCTTCGTGCTGAGCACAAGTCACGATAAATATCAAGATTAAAGTTTCGGATGCAATCTAACGAATTCCCATCTTTTGAATTTCACCAATATACCGAACTTTGCACTGTAAGGTTGCCGACAGATCCATTCGAAGTAATCGCCATAACAGAATAATCTTCAGACATGAAGAAAACGATTTCTTTATGTTATACATCCTTATTTAGAGGCATTGGGTGACATTTTGACAATAAAAAACCTCCAAATATAAATAGAAAAATAATAATAATCATTATTAGATGCATGATCGTCCTGCTAACGGAAGAACGTTGAGGGTAGGAGAATATAATAATAAACTCCAGCGAGGATAAATGGCACGGCGAAAAATAGGAGTTCATCTCTTATATATCTATAGCTGTAGTGTGTTTTAATGGCAGATGTGATGGCAGATCACTCTCCCCTGAATATGCCCCGGTCCATAGGACAGACACGCACCAATTTCTCGATCTATAATTTCGATATGAAATTGCTATCGCAAAAACTTAAGAGAAGACGAGTATAACAACAGTAATGTGATCAACTTTTGCTGCTGTAGTCCATCGGCTAGAATTCAATTATTATCTTAGAGACATCTCGCAAAGACTCGAATTTTTTACTATGTTGAACTTTAATGTATCTCTGTAAATATTAAAATATTTTTCCAAAAAAATAGAAAGTGTGATGACAATCTGCGTTTTATTATTTTACACATCTATTCGCTGGGTGCGCGACGACAGCGCCAACTAGCGGTTGCAACTACGGTGGCCTCCGAAATGTCAAATGCCCGGCTGCCATTACGACGAGTTATTTACAAACGAACAATTTTAATTAAATATTGTAATTTACATTTATTCCAATAAATATTCTAAATCTATATAAGGTAAGTCTTTTTTATTTTTCGTCTAAAATGGCACAATCAATAGATTTCGCTTAGTACATTACGGATTTTTCATGGCTGGCGTCATGAGAAGTAAGTAAAGAAATAAGCAAATTTCATCGAATAATGCATTTCATATAAATAGCAGACGATTATTTATGAGTGCTTGTGCTCTCAATAATCCATCCTTTTATGTATTTTCAGTTAAACATGGCCAAATTAATCATAAAAACTGGATTCCGACCAATCACACACGACATCATTTTCCAACCACAAACAACATTGAAAGGAAAACAATTAGTTTTAGCTCAACACGTGCAAGATGTGAAAGAAATTAAATATGAAGATGCTATGATCCACACCATTGAAGCACATTTTATTCGACAAACTTCAGTGACATCAACGCCATACAAAACATCCTTGAATGTTAGCAGTTGTTTACTGTTTTTGCAATTTTTGATGTAGTACGTAATATATTACACCATTAGTAGGTGTTAACGAAATAATTATTTTTTTACAGATTGATTCTAGCCGTCATATTACGAGTGCCAAATGTGATTGTGTGTACAATCAAAGCTGCAGGTGTAAACACATTGCGGTTCTGATATACTACATAAAATTGCCTGTGGAAATTTGTAGAATTTTTTATCACTATTTCTGCCATTGTTTTTGCAATTAACTACGCAGCAAGCTTCGTGACTCATCTTTATTTACTAAAAACGTAAATCTCGCTAGTAAAAAGTGACAGCGTCCGCCACCGATAGTTCCTTTTTTGGCCATGACGCGCGCTGCGATCGTTTCGTGGTTCCCCCACCTTATACTTCGCACCCAGCGAATAGAATAAGATACTGATATAACACTTACCCCTGTGATTTCCATAGTGTTGTTATCACTATCACGACAAAGGAGTTAATACTAATTTACAATTACACATAACATATCCTTACTCTACCAAGGGGGACCGACGAAGGGCCGACGAAAGCACTGCTATGTCGTAGTCCTGCCCCTCCAGAAGATCACCCATCACTTATGCATAAAACCGGCAAAGGGCGAATTCTCGTAACAAATAGCGATACCCTACCTCCTTTGCCGGTAGTCTCACGCCACATACACAGTCACAATCGTCAGCATTTTTTTTTAATATTTAATTGCCTTTGAAAGATTTTTAGTTAACTTCTTCTACACAATCAATGCTATTTTACACCCTCATATGAAATACTCTTTAAGATAATTATGCGGGTAGGTGACCAGAATTTAATTCAATGTTATTATTTTAATTTTACCATAACCTATTTTAAATAAATAAAACACAACTTAACATAAATAGCTAGTTTATTGGCGTGTCAGTGCAGTTGCAGTTCTTGGAGATGATGAGTCGGTCGGGGTCGAGCTGCAGCTCCTGCATGATGGCGTAGATCTGCGCGCGCACCGACGCTTCGATCTCGCGCTGACGACCCAGCACCCAGATGCGGTCTGCAAATAATCAACTAAAAACTTACCACATGGTGTTATCTTGGCTGATTCCACTGTTAGGTTTTCGAGTCAGTCAGTCAGAGGGCGGTTATAAAACCAGAAGACAGAAATTAAATCCCTACCCCGCATTAATAATAGTCGAGTTCAGAAACAAGTGATGGATATTAAAATGCCAACAAACGTCGTCACCCATGCTTAATTTGAACTTAGGGAAAACGAATTATGAACATGTTTGTGCAATATTTACTAATTGCAAATCAACACAATCGGAAAAGTTTTACGGAATTTCCTGCAGAGTTATGCCATTTTTGCTTCGTCGTCCTCAAATGTAAATAAATGAATGCACTCAACAGTCACAAACATACAGTCCCGACCCCGCACTATGATCGAGTCATCGTTGCGGCATTCGTTTCGAACTGACGTGCACGGTGCAATTGTACGCTTATCGCAAGTCATTAACTAACGAGTCTATTGTATTCGAGCGTCTCTGGTTAATTGATTTGTCGGGTACATCGGGAGTTTAAATAGCAATTATGTTATATTTTATTGTGCATAATGGCGGATAACGAACATTCTATGGCCAATAATAAATATCATTGTGACACAGACTTACCGAACACAAGTAAAAGCAATAGCTGTTTATCGGATCAGGACATGTCAATAGCGGACATAGAGGAGTTAGAAGATACAATAAATGACAATGTACAATCAAGACCAATAAAACGCTCCAGAGATGAGAATGAAGAGGAATGGACCACAATAAAAGCAAAGGAGAAGAGGATAAAAGAAGAAAAAAATCCTACCGAGATATTTATTACCTCTAAAGAGAAAATACCCAGGCAGTTTGCTTTAGCGAAACTATTGAAAGAAAAAGAAATTAAAGATATAGTTAAAGTTAAATACCTTAATGATTATAAAGTGCGTGTGGATTTTAGCAACGAATTAAGTGCAATAAAACTAGAAAGGTGTAACGATCTTATCAAGAGTGGATGGAGATTTCAAAGACCGTTGGAGAAGAACTTTTCATATGGTGTCATTCGAGACGTAGACCTAGATTTATCAGACGACGACATCACGGCCGGAATTACCTGCCCTGAATCTTTTGAACTAATATCCGTTAAAAGACTTAAAAGACGGAACTCTGATACGTCCCAAGGGGACATATGGATACCAAGCGAAGCCGTTCGGTTGTGTTTCAAAGGAGATCTTTTGCCAGGCTATGTATATGCAGAGGGTTTAAGAATCAGAGTAGATCCGTTTGTCTTTCCGGTGACCCAATGTTCACGTTGTTGGAAATTCGGCCATGCAGCGAAATTGTGCTCATACAAAAATATTTTATGCCCTAAATGCGGCGGTGCACATCCCAACTGCGAGACCAAGGACTATAATTGTTTAAATTGTGGAGGAAACCATATGGCATTATCAAAAATTTGCCCAACCTTTTTGAAGGAAAAGAAATTAAAGGACCTCATGGCAGAATACAATTGTACATATAGAAAAGCCATGACACTATATGTCGCTCCATCTCCAGTCCAGAAGAAGAACGCATTTAATTTCACCTCAAACGAACCAAGATTCTTCCCTGGTATGTCTACCGAACACGTTACTTCAAGCCCCTCTAAAAATCGATTTTCAGACGTTGTAAAAACGAAAGCGGTGATACACACTGAACGTATTCCCCAGCCCATCCCTTTGGCTACGAAGAAAAAGAAGGCGAGAGAAACCACATATTTTGAAGTTTTTGAGAACCTTACTCCGAAGCAATCAAATTCTCATGATGACACCGACTCACCTCCAAAGAGAGAAATACATTTTGATGAGTTATTATCTAGATTGCAAGAAATTATTTTTTTGAAAAGCGGTTCTTTAGCGGATAAGTTTAAAAAGGTTGTTCAGTGTTGTATGGAATGGTTAATTTTAGTTGTGGTTGATAATGTTTCAGATTGGCCTGTGTTAAAGAAAATTTTTGAATTTATCAATGGCTAACATAAGACCTCAACAGAAATTATGCATTCTACAATGGAATGCTCAGAGTGTAAAACCTAAACTTATTGCACTAGAAAATTTGTTGGTCCAGGAACATGTTCATATAGCCGCTATTAGCGAGACGTGGTTTGAACCAGAAAGTGCTTTGAAGGTAAATTCTTATAAAGTATATCGAAAGGATAGGTCAGACGGTTACGGAGGTGTGGCAATTCTCACCCATAAATCAATAAAGTCAAAACATTATTTAAGTCATGTTAGTAACCACGGAATCGAGATCATAGGCGTAAAACTGTTCAACTGTAATTTTGTGGAAAACTTAATTTCTATTTACTGTCCTCCCTCAGTCAGAACTTCACAAAGTGACTGGGATAATCTATTCTCAATCTCCACACGCAAAACTTTAATACTTGGAGATTTTAACGGCCACCATACAAACTGGTCTTATAAGACAAATAGTAGAGGAGCCCAGATTTTTGGAGCGATTGTAGATAGCAATTTTACAATTCTAAATGACGGTAACCCAACTCGTCTGAAATTTGTCAACAATGCTCTCCAGAACTCCGCTCCAGACTTATCATTAGCATCATCTGATATCGCTCCAATGTTTGATTGGTCGGTGACTAATGAAAGTTTAGGCAGCGATCACAGAATCATTAAACTTGCCGTAAATTATCAATCTACATTTAACCAAACGTCACGCAGAAACTTTAAAATTGCTGACTGGACGTTATATCAAAAAACACTTGAAAATTCATTTAGAACCTTTAAATTTTCGGAAAACCTGCAGATTGATTACGATAATTTTATTGGACATTTGAATTTGGCTGCTGACGCGTCCATACCTTTTGTTAAAACGAATCATAACCCGTGTAGCAAATTCTCACCCAAACCATATTGGAATACTGAATTATCCAAACATGTAGCTGAACGTAGATTGGCTTTGTCTAATTTTAGACGCAATCCCACGCCCCATAACTATGACATCCTAAAGAACAAGATCTGTTCAACCCAAAAAATGATCCGTCAAGCAAAAAGTCAATCGTGGTATAATTTTTGCTCTTCAATGGACCAGTCTACAACTCAAGCTGAAATCTGGCGTAAAATGAAATGGTTTAAGGGTGTCAGATCATCGCCAGATTATTTGAACGAAGATGAGGCTGAATCATTTCTTCAAAATTTAGCACCAGATTTTGTAACCAACTCTGACTTGTCTTTCTCGACTCGTAACCCTGATTTAGATGTTGATATAACGATTTCAGAACTATATAAAAGTATCAAGCGTAAAGATAACAGCCCTGGTTGTGATAAAATCTCATACTCCATGTTAGCCAAGTTACCAGCAAATGGTAAAGAGATACTTACTGTACTGTACACAAAGTTTTTTGTTTATGGTTTTGTACCCAAGCAATGGCGTAATATAAAGATAGTGCCTATACCCAAACCAGGCCGCGTTAATAACAGTATTTCGGCCTTTAGACCAATCTCTCTGATCTCATGCCTATGCAAGGTTTTTCATAACATTCTAATGAACAGATTAGAATGGTTTATAGAAAAACACGGTTACTTATCTATAGACACGACTGGCTTCAGAAAATGTCGTTCTACTATAGACAACTTAACTAGCCTAATTACCCGCATACAACTAGGTTTTACGAGGAGGTTTCTAACTGCAGCTTGTTTTCTTGATCTCAACAGTGCCTACGATAACCTAGATCAGTGATTCTCAACCACTGTGCCGCGGCACTTTTGTGTGCCGCCGAATTTCAAAAGTGTGCCGCCAAATTTTGCAAATATATAATAATGTTAATATTATTAAATTATATCATTTAAAAAGAAAAATATTTTTAACATGAATATATATTTAAATCCACAAAAAAGTTAATTATTTTATTATTTGCTTTGCAACGCGTTTTTTCTTAGTGCCAAATGATGATGAAGCGGCGTGCATAGCAATAGGAATATGTCTCAGGCGCTCTTTGTGTGCCGCCAAATTTTGAAATCGTTAAATATGTGCCGCAACAAAAAAAGGTTGAGAATCACTGACCTAGATATTAGGGTTTTAATAAAAAATATGCATCAAATTGGAGTAGGAGCTAAAATTTGCACATATATTTGGAATTTTTTAAAACACAGAAATCTTTGCATTCAAGTTGGCGACCAAGTTATAAGTCGTGTTTGTTGTCAGGGATTAGCACAAGGAGACCCTTTGTCACCGTTGCTTTTCAATATTGCAACAATGTACATTTGTCAGAGTGTTAACGGCGTGCATATCTCACAGTATGCGGATGATTTTGTAGTATATGCAACCTGTCATAATACAACAACAGCTCAACAAATATTACAACCTGCCCTAAATAAAATTTCTAACATACTTTTAGAATTAGGACTTGATATATCGCCATCAAAAAGTAACGTCTGCGTCTTTAAACGTGGGACACACAGAATATCTTTAGACTTGAAAGTCGGGAATACATCATTACCTAATGTAAGCGCGGTAAAATACTTAGGGGTTTGGCTTGATCAATCCCTGAGATGGGGCAAGCACATAAATATTACATGTGAAAGAGTTTTAAAAACTGTAAATACGTTCAAAGCACTTTCTGGTTCGGGATGGGGTATGCACCCTAAACACTTGAGACGTCTATACATTTCATCAGTCCGCAGTAGGTTAGACTACGCTTCCTTCCTATATGATAACAGCAGCAAATCTCATTTGGTGAAACTAGACAGAATCCAAAATTTATGCATGAGAATAATAGGCGGGTTTATCAAGACTACTCCCATCCACGTTATGGAGAATGAGTTACATTTGCAACCGCTACAGTACCGAAGACACTACCTGGCTGGGAAATATTGGCTTAAAATAAAATCATATTCCGATAGCACAATTATAACATTATTAGGCAAACTACATACTGCTTACCAATCACCATTATGTCGGAATATTAAAAAGCCCCCTTTAATTAAAATTGATGATTCCCATAATATGCTTCCAATACATTTAAGTACTCAAATAGAATTATTTTCGTTGGATACCTGGGTTCACAATATAGACTTGTCTAAAACTGTTGTCCTCAACATAAAAGGTTTGCAGGAGGCTAAAAAATATTATTCTAGTGAAGCAATCAAAAAGTTATGTAGATCATTTCTAAATGAAACATATTCTGGATTTTTTAAACTTTTCACGGATGGTTCTAAAGATAACGATAGTTCTGGGGCGGCGTTTTATGATTGTCAGACTAATGGTGTTCTTCGATTAAAGGTGAATCACTATATTAATATAATGTCTACGGAATTAATAGCAATTGAAGAAGCTTTGTCGTATGTAGACTCAGTTAACTGTAATAATTTTGTCATATTAACAGACTCAAAGAGTGCTCTTCAACATTTAGTCAGATGCACAACTATTTACAGAGGTTCCAACATAGCCTACAACGTAATTAGATCTCTACGTAGTCTTAAAAATAAAGGGAAAACAGTTGTGTTACAATGGGTTCCTGCTCATGTTGGTATAGAAGGCAACGAGATAGCTGACCGCTTAGCAAAAGAAGCATGTAGTATAGGCGTAGACTGCTTTTATAAGCCAACTTTTTCCGATTTTCGGGGTGTAATCAAAGATCAATGTAACAAAATGTGGCAAGAATATTTTGATCAGAGATCACTGAGTAAAGGTATATGGTATCGTACGATACAACCCGTTCTCTCTAGATGTTCCTGGTTGGATCAAACCAATTTGAATCGTACCGTTTCTGTCATGGCTGTCCGGCTTCGGGCTGGACACATTCCATTAAACAGTTTTGGTTACCTTATGGGTAAATCCACATCACCAAATTGCCCAGATTGTAATAATATTGAAGATGCATATCACATCTTGATGGAATGTGTCCGGAATGAAGCCGAAAGACTTACCGGGTTAGGTAAGTCATACGATATTGGCAGATGTAACAGTATTTTAGCTTCACCAACATCCGAAGAGGCAAAAGTTATGTATAAAATAGTTAA
Source organism: Hyles euphorbiae (assembly GCA_023078785.2). Classification (NCBI taxonomy): domain Eukaryota; kingdom Metazoa; phylum Arthropoda; class Insecta; order Lepidoptera; family Sphingidae; genus Hyles; species Hyles euphorbiae. The sequence goes on along the minus strand of CM041038.1, from coordinate 2,123,532 downwards.
GAAAGGGCTTAGAAGTTAAGTTAGTTAATTTTGTGTACCAATGAGGGTGGCATAATCACTCGGTGATTAAACCCTCTTAAAATAAAGAGAAAAAAAAAAAAAAAATGATCGATTCTTATCTGATTTTGAGTATCAGAAACAACGAAATATTTTTTTAGGCTCTCAAACACCCGGATCTGAAAGGCGAGAGAATTTTCAGTCTCACCAATAACTAGAGAGTAGATCTGGAATGTCAGTCAGTTTTGGGTTTGGGTGTTTCGATGCGGGTTTCAAACTCGGGTCCTGTCGTTTCTGCCGGTGGCTATTAATTGATTGAGCTTACATTCTAACCAGCTTAACCTAGTAATTTAGACTACATACCAGTATGCGCGACGCTAAGGCTGTTACACGACCACACGAGAGCGTACTGCGTGTAGTCAGTGAACAGGATGTTGTACTGTCCCGCGCCGGGCAGCAGCCGCCCTATCACGTAGGGTAGCCGGTTGTTCAGCTTGTACCGGAATATTGATGAGCCGTTGTGACTCGGTATGCCAAGACCGTAGGTCGTTGATGGATTTCCCGTCCTGGGAGGTCAAGTATAAACAAGGGCAGTGATTAGATTTGGTTATTGATATAGGGAAATCGTGGCGTTGCAACTATTATACGGGTAGAAAGTTAAAGTTTATCGAGGGATGCAGTTTTAAATAAGTACATAAGCAATTTCAAATTGAAATTAAGTTATTTTTACAGATTTCTTGAACTGAATTGTTATTGTGTCTGTCTTATTCAGGTATTTGAATTCAATAAAATTATTTAATTGATGCTATCCTGTTTACGTGTTTTAAAGAGGTGGTGACACTAAAAACACTACAATAAAACAGTAATAAAATAGGATTACCATCTGTTAATAGTCTTGATAGTTATGAGGAAATATCCTTTTTCATTTAAGGAAATGTCCAGCTGTGTACAACTTGCGCCTATTTCTACCAAGTAGAAAGATCTTTCCACTTCGTACCATGTGCCCGTCATCTGTAATAGGAAAGCCAAGGTTGGTAAATAATTTGGTAAAATAAGAGATAGAGCATTGCTGCAGTTTGCTAGAATTATAGTGCAAATATCCATTCCCGTCCCGTCTCATTACCATTCAAGACATAATCCTGTCCCATCCCATCCCTACTAGTTTAAAAAAGTTACACATATATTTGAATTCTTTGCTCATCCAACGGAAACACTTGCATTTTCCGGGCTAAAATATATAAATAGACTCTTACGGTCGATCTCAATCGATTTTTTCAGAACCAGAGCAGTGTATGAATTATCTCACTAATGGAACGAATTCTATAAATATATTGCAACTGAATATTCGTAGCGTAAATTGCAATTTTGACAGTTTTAGAGTTCTCCTTATCAATATTAAAATCACCTGCGACATTATAATTCTCTCAGAATGCTGGCTAAACGTAACAGACATGATTCCTAAACTTGATGGTTATACATCCTACCACACTAGCACTCCTAGAAACAAAAATGATGGTATAGTAGTTTTTATTAGATCAGAACTTGCACACTCAATAACAGAATCACACACCATGGATGCAAGTTGTATGATTTGCCAAATTAAATATATAAATTTAACTATAATAGCTCTTTACAGATCTCCCTCTATACGGAACTTAAATGATTTTCTTAATGGTCTAAATAAAGTGCTTACTGATTCATCTAGTTGCAAAAATATTGTCATTATGGGTGACATTAATATTAATATCACACCATATAATTTATCTCCTCAAGCAAATGATTATCTTGATTTAATTGCCACTCATGGGCTTCTCCCTACACATACATATCCTACTCGAGACAATAGCTGTCTTGATCATGTGATGGTTAAAACTGATCTAATAACAACTACGCTAGTTCTTGACACATACATTACTGACCACAAACCAACTCTTCTAAATGTTCAAACTACCTTAACATCAGCCAAACCTATATCGCGACGTACAAGAATTAATTATCCCGCTTTGATAACCGAAATATCAAATACTGATTTTAGCTTTATTCTTTCCACTGAAAATGCAAACACTGCTGCTAAATTATTAGTTACCAAACTCAGCTCAGCCATAGAAAAACACTCTAAACAAGAACATATACCTTCTAGGGAAAGAATTATTAAGCCTTGGATAACGAAAGGCCTACTTCGCTGTATACGAAATAGAGATAATATGATGCGCCAGTTGAAAAAGAATCCTACCAATACTCTCAAACTTACCTTTACTAGATACAGAAATTTCTGCAACAAACTACTTAAGAATTTAAAAATTGCTTACGAAAAAACAGAATTTGAAAAAGCCAGAAATAATATAAAAAGTACCTGGAATGTAATTAAGAAAATTTCCAACACACAAAGAAGTAACGTTACTCCAATAGAATTGCTCGATCTATCTCCGGACAAAAAGTCCTCTATCAACGAAGTTAATAAGTTCTTCGCTAATATTGGTAAAAAATTGGCTGAAAATATTTCCCCTGGACCACCTCTCACCGACTGCAAATACAATGCACCAGTTAATTCCTTAGTTCTTTTACCAACGGAGGAAGCCGAGGTCAAGGCACTGATCGTTGGATTACGGTCAGATGCTGCTATGGGCTGGGACAAAATCTCGGCTCGCGTCATCAAATCCTGCTCTGATATACTTGCTCCCATTATTACGCACATATGTAATTGTAGTATCAACTCTGGCTGCTTTCCTAGGGTTTTCAAAAGAGCAATTGTACATCCGATTTTCAAGAATGGTGATAGACACAGTGTCAATAATTATAGGCCTATATCTGTTTTGCCAACATTGTCAAAAATTCTGGAAAAAATACTTAATAACCGATTAACAAATTACTTGGAATCAAATAATCTGTTGGCTAGTAATCAGTATGGTTTCAGACGAAGCAAATCGACCCAAGACGCTGTTAGCTCATTTGTAGACAATATAATTTCCAAGCTTGAATCAAAGAAAAAGTGTGTTGGTATTTTTCTAGACCTGTCTAAGGCGTTTGACACTGTGTCTGTCCCTCACCTTTTATCTAAAATGGAGACTTTAGGCATTCGCGGTATTACCCTTAAAATCTTTCAAGATTATTTGTCGGACCGTACTCAATGTGTAAAGATTAATGATTGGATTAGTGATAATAAACCTATTACTTTTGGTGTGCCTCAGGGCTCAATATTAGGACCTACCCTGTTTCTTATATACATCAATGATTTGTGTCAGATGTCATTGACTAATTGCTCTATATTTACGTATGCTGATGACACTGCGCTACTCATTCATGGAGATAACTGGTCCCAAACTTTTACATTAGCTGAAAAGGCACTCGCTTCTGTAATTAACTGGCTATCTAATAACCTCCTCACACTAAACCTTGACAAAACCGTCTACTTACCGTTTACCACCCAAAATGCCTCTTTACCTAACGTAGACAGCCTAGTTCTAAAGGCCCACTCATGTAATATGTATTACAATATAAACTCTCAATGCTCATGCCTACAACTAACTAGAGCTTCTACTGTAAAATATTTAGGAGTAAAAATTGATAATTTATTAAACTGGAAATCACACTTGACAAATCTCACATCCCGGGTTCGAAAACTCATATATATTTTTAAAAGACTACGGAATTCAATTGACTATTGTACCTTAAAGACGGTATATGTAGCATTGTGTCAGTCAGTTATTACTTATTGCATCACTGTTTGGGGTGGTGCTGTTAAGACTCAACTTTTACATCTAGAGCGTGCTCAAAGAGCTGTTCTAAAGGTGATAACTTTCAAGCCTTATAAGTATCCAACAGCTTCTTTATATAAAGATTGCCAAGTTTTAACTGTAAGACAGCTGTTTGTACTTTACACTGTTCTTAAAAAGCACACTACTATAAAACCTGATACAGCCCCAGCACTACGACGTCGTGCTTACAAAATATGTCCAACTCTTAATTGTAGAACACAACTTGCACAACGGCATTATCAAGTCATAGGTAACTATCTTTACAACAAAATAAATAAACACTGTAATATTCACTGTCTTAATACACGACATTGCAAAGTAAAAGTTACTGAGTGGCTTCTTAATCAGAATTATGACGAAACAGAAAATCTACTAAAAATATCTATTTTATAAATTATATAATTCTTTTGTTTAATTCACACACACATATTACTCTATACTTACATTTAATACACAGAATTCTTCACACACACACAACACTACACTCCACAAAATCAGTAATCACACATACATACTATTTCAATGCTCACAATGGGTACCATACCTGTAACGGCTACACAGTCCCTCTGAGGCACCATAATGTCAAAATAATAATATTGTAAGAATGCTGATACCCATAACACAAGTTGAATCTTTTCTTGGGTATCAGAGTTCAATCAAATACTACGACGGTAATAAGTGCTAAGAAGTTTTTACTTATAAAATGTAGTTGTTTATGTACTCAATCTTTTTGTATCAATAAATTATTTTATTATTATTATTATTATTATTATATATTTTATATATACACATACGTGTATCGGCTACATACCAAATTTCATTACTCATTTTTGTGATCATCGTGCACAACCGCATAGAGAAACAGAGAAAAATTCAAAATATATTTATTTTGGGTTCTATTACGTTCAAGCATCTTCTATGTACAGTCACCGATCAGTTATAAGCAAGCCCCGTTTCATTGCTTTTGGTGTTGGGTTCAGATACCAGATGAGGAGCGCCGTAGGAACATACGTACCCCAGGTCACTGATAGATCTAAAACTGCTAAAACCACTTGATCTTTGAAAAACCATCATGAATCTTTACGATTATCTTTTAGTGAACTGGTGAACCTATTAGGTTTTATCACAAACACATTTGGTATTTTAATTAAAACAGGATTAAATTCGGTTTTCAAGAGAGAGGTTTTCCTAAATAAAGTTTGATTAATAACTTTATTAGGGTTCTCGGACTTTACCACTTGGTAAAGTCCGAGAACCCTAGCAAACATTACGTTCTGACTAATATTCAAATGACTTCCTGTCGTTTTTTAATTGTTAGTGAATACCTAGACAATTACAGTTTATTGAATGCTAATTAAAACAGTTTTATCCACTGTTTTAACCTTATGACTTTTTCATCCTTGGTTTTCGTAGTAAACAGAGAAATATATAAATATGTTCAGGTTTATTTTAGGTAACAGAGATACGAGTAGTTAACATATTAAACTACGCATACGAAAACTTTTAAGAGAAAATATGTATTTTTTTTTTGTATAAGTACATACATACATACGTCCCACTGCAGGGCACGGGCCCCCTCTGGCCTAACCACTTTCAATCATAAGTACGATTGATAGGGGTTACGCTATATAGACCACCTTGCTGGCCTAGTGCGGGATGGCAGACTCTTACATGCCTTATTATTCTTCCGAATCGCTACGATATGCAGGTTTCCTTACGTTATAGTGCGTGATGATTGACTCATTGATCAATACACATAATATGACTCCGAGAAGTAGGAGGTGTGCCCTGGGATTTGAACCCACGAGCACTATAAATATGTTGGCAGTTGCGTTTAGTTCGTTACCACCAGGCCACCACGCACTTAAATATATAAAGCTTTGTTGAAATACCGTAAGTGTGCCGATTGCGAGCTCTTCAGCTAGAATATAATAAGTATTCGATATATGAATCAATTATGAATTACTTGGGTACTGCACCGAAAACATACCTCATCGGTAGTCGACATAACTAAATAAAAAAGAAGACATTATCAAGCAGTGAATATGATCACAAACAACATTGCGGAGACTGATGCGGTTGATCAGATGATTGTTGGAAAATTCCATAAAAGTACAAATGGACTTCAGGTGTTGAACTTAGGAGTCAAGTGAGTTGAGTGGGCCAACATAAAACGAGGCCTAAGTTTATTTTTATTGCCGTTATAGGCAGATGAGCTAGCGGCCCGCCTGAAGCAAAGTGGCTACCGCTGCCCATAGACCTTCGCACTACCAGGGGTCCAGCGGAACAAAAATTGCTGCCTACCTTAAGGAGAAGTACTCTTTATACTGTACTGTACTCTATGACCTATGTCCACGAAAAATCCAGTACAATGTATGTGTCGTACAATTTTAGCATAAATATTCATAAATACGCCCAAAATTCACAAACAGCCCTGAACCGACACTCAACTACAAGAGACTCGTTCTCACAAACACACAGACCCGACACAAATACACAAGCATTAGTTTCGGTGCGAGGTTCAAACCCGCAACCTTGTGTTTCGCAGACGGTGCAGTGTCTAAACAAATAGCACCACGAACGCGAGGTAAACACTAAACATTTTAGATTTCGTGTTCTCAATTATTGTTAAATTAGGATTTGAAGAAGATAACACTAATTGGGTTTAATTACTGATTTTCGTTTTTTTTTCACACAATTTAATGTTATAATACGTTTGGCTACCATATTCATCTGTTTTGCGGATATGCTCGCCCACTCGCATATATTGAGCCTTAAACATTTTAAAATAACATCCAGATAGGCTTCCCCATGGATCTACACATCTACCTGTTGGAAGCGGGTTATGTTTAGCAGTGGACTTCCTGTGGCTGAGATGATGATTGATGATGCTGAGACATTTAGTTATCATTATTTAGTTTATAATTTTATGAAATCGAATTTCAACACACACCTTCTGAATGTCAAAGTTTGGCAACGGCGGGTAAAGCGGGCATCTTCCAAGTCCTGTGCCGACAACATTTTTAACAAATAATAAAACAACACAAATCCTTGTTATTGCCGCGTGCTGGCCCATGTCCTCGCGTGTCCTGCCACGTGACTCAGCTCCTTCGGTTATTTTGTAAACACACACATTATTTGAACAACAGAACACGCTCTGCTGCCGAGCTTGCGCTAACACTGAAGCAAAGACACTGAAGTAAAATACGCCTTAAACGGTTTATTCATGAATTTTCAGCTAGTCTGTACGCTAAGTGACGTTTACGGAACGTACACGGTTTTTTTTATTGGTAAGGACTAAAGTTTCTTCGGGACCAAAATGCGCAATAAAATCCAAATTCAAATATTATGAACAAATAGATATTACTATTCAGAAAAAATACATATTTAAAGATTCCTACCTACAAATGTCTTACTTGTAGTATGATCTATTTTAACAAATAATCGTAGGTAGATAGGCTATACTAATTGCTACCGCAATGTCTATTTCTCCCGCTAAAGCTAAACAGCAGTGTAAATGTACTGTTGTGTTTCGGTTTGAAGAACATTGTAGCCAGAGTAACTACTGAACATATTGAGACTTAACATTATCAGTATGGCGAGCGCAGTGGAATGCCATGCTTTGTAATTCGAGGTGTTGTTTGGTTATAATATTCTTCATGAGCGGTCGTATCGTTTACCATCAGGCGAACGGCATGCTCGGCTCGCTATTCATTGCAATACAAAAAATTGTTGTGGGCTATGTTAATCTTTTCATATTTAAAAGAAGTTACCAGTAGTACCGATAAATCGGGTGAGAAATTTAAAGTATGAAATATGTATGAGTCTAAGAGTTAACAGCTTACAAGGAGTCGTAGCTGTTCATGTTCTCAAAGTCAACAGTAACAAAGACTAAAATCATGAAGGATTAAAAGCATGAAAAACTACCAAAAATTTTATCAATGTATGTAGTTTACGTATCGTTAACGTGTCGTCTAGTCTGACGCGGACACATAACACGCGTTGTAAATCTACATAAAATTATTTAAACTTTAAAAACATACGATTGAAGTGACGGTGCACAAGTCACAGCATTCTTTTGTCGCGGCTCGCGGGGTCACTTTATGAAGTAAATAATTAAATATTTATATAACCACTAATATATATGTTAATTGTATTGCTACTGTGCCAGGCAAAAGCCTAAGCTAGTGTTAAATATAATACACAATTAAATAGTTAAAAATACAGATACCTATTACAATGTATTTAACAAAAACTAATGGAATGTTAAATATCGTGGGTGGATTAATAAGTCGTGTTTAGTTACTAGCCAAGCGAAGAGTGGAATGTATGGTATGAATAGTTTAAATATTAACAGCCTCTGTGACGCAGTTGGTTAAACACCGACTGTGAAACGAGAGGCAGCCGTTTCGATTCCCGCACCGAGGCAAATGTTTGTGTGGTCCATAAGTATTTGAGTCGGGTCTGGGAGTTAGAACGACAAGTCTCTCGTAGTTCCTGATACGACATGAGACTTGATCTTAATGTGGGTCAGAACTATGTATGTAACTGTTGGGTGTATTTATGGTATGTTCCGTCCCGTAATGTAATCGGGGGCGAGCCTATCGCCTTAACGGGCACAAATTCCCGACTCCAGGCTGATAATGGATAGAAAAATCCAATATCACTTTTCCCGACCTGGGATTCTAATTCACGCTTTGTAATGGAACCGTAGTACAATTATGTGACCGAGGTACTCGGTAAAATTTGCCATAATAACGGTGTATTGCATTACACAAAATTACAGATACCTATATTTCACTATTTTTGTCCTATCTCCCGGTACAAACAAATATAAATTCATGTATTATGAATGTGATTATGAATAAAAAAATCGATAAAGTGTTCAATATGATTTATTGTTATCAAAACAATATTTAACAAAATCACATTTCCCACAGTTCACGTACAAATGTTTTGAAAAGCTCGCAGTTCGCACCAAACTCGCACCATAATATTTAAATAACTAAAATCAACAGAGAATGCAATACCGTGAAAGAGGCATATTACGAAACAATTTAAATCACAAATTGTTTTCGACCATTACATAAATAAAAGTGGCAATTTTTACTATAGTCACTAACGACCTTATTCATAGACAATTTTTAAACCTATGTTAGTTATTGAATACTTTGTCCCTTTCGAACTAATTTTGAATACAGTTTGAATGAAGAAGATAAAAAATTGAATCGCTAAAATAGGTTTTAAAACTATCTATAAGGCCGCTAAAGTTTGGTGGAATTACTCACCAGTTAGCGTACGATCTAGCGAATGCGAAGATTTTTTCAATATTTTCTTCTTTTACGAAAAAAAAAATGTATTGTGCTAAGTTATTTGTCTTTTCTTTTAGGTTATAAAACATTGTGCCTAGTGGGATTATGTTTAGAGTGGAGATTGTTTATTCGTGTACAACTTATTACTAATTATCCAGTGTCAAATAAAACCCAAAACCAGTTTGTGGTCAATGCACACTGCCACTGGACCAACAAAATAATTAAAATTAGTACGATACGTGAATACATACATTTGTGTACAAATACTGCGTATTTACAAACCTGACAAACCGTTTCTCTATATAAATATTACATTTGACATAAATACCACTCATAGAGTTACATAAGTATATCTCTTACATTAATTCAGCGACAGAAATTATTTTACTAAATAATGGTGTCCCCTAGAACATGGTTTCTTAAAGTGGGGTCCACGGACCCCTTAGGGGTCAGCAGCAGCTCAGTAAACTTTTAATATAATTATCAGAAAAGAATAATTTAAATGCTTATCAATATTAAAAAGAAACAAATAACATTTTTTTTTAATAAAAACTTAAAACTAAAAAAAACACTAAAGTAAACAATTATAATTATAAATTTCCATTGAAAAGCAAAACATTACATTTACTTCATTGTACATTTTAATTAATTTGCTTAATGACTTGACTAGCCAAAAATCAAATTATATGCGTAACATATTGAAGGCGGTTCGCAAAGTACCAAAGATGTAGAAATTTAATTAATTAATGTAAGGCATAGACCCTATCCTATAGTAACCTACCAATAAAAGTCCATTTATTGGTATATATTACAATAAAAATGAGTATTCAATACAAGGTTTGTTTTTTCTTTCTAAAATATTTTTTGATAGGGTCCGTAAACTATCATATATTTAGTTAGGGGTCCGTGACTGCAAAAAGTTTAAGAAACCCTGCCCTAGAATATTCCCAGCTGTTTGATATTAAAATGATTTGAAATACAAACATAAAATAACAGCTTAAAACAGAAGATATACAGGCTACTGCGATTTTAGTCACAATTATAACGATAATTATGAAATATATAGCATTTAACTATAACATTTAGAGCTAGTAATAGTATGCCGAAAATAAGCAGATAGATAATTAGGGTATTATTGCGAATATTATATCACTTTACTTTCCTTACTGATCGATGACTTTAAGCATCTGGAAATTGTTTTACAAACATTAAAAATACTTATAACGTAAATCTAATTAAATAAGAAAAATAATTATATATTCGCAACCGCACTGATTTAGCCCTAATATTTACCTATTGGAAACATTAAATTATCATTTTACGTCACAACTGTTGAATTAAGATAATACATGACATGTATAAAAACTTATAAATAACTAAAATATAAGAAATAATTATTTTTTTCATCTTAATTTATCGCCAAAAAAACAATTTTGTCAATTAAAAACACTTGCATTTTAATCTGATTTATGTCGGGTACCAAAATTGTATGCTCTGGGCAATCATTTGGGCTTAAGTCTAACTCCTTACAAACGTAGTAACATAATGACAAAATAAATAAATAAAAGAAGAGCTGAAAAAAATGGAACGTATTTTTTTACTGAGTAAGTCTACGGATCGGTCTGCTGCTTAAAGATACAGCATGTTCCTTAATGATTCATCCGATCCTAAGCAAGGCTATTTTAATAGATAGTGTTTTTATATTAGACTATTTATGAATATAATATAGAGGGAGAGCTGGTACTTCAAAAACGAAGATAAAAATGGTGGTGCCGGCCAATATTTTTTTCCCTCTTATTGGTTGACATTTAGTAGGTGGTTCAACATGTACTAATTATTTGTAGAAAAAATATAGTTTAAGGTTCCTACTTAATATTTAACTATTTATTTAGACATTTCATTGCACAAAAAAGTCTAATAAAACGAAATCATAAACAACAGTACAATTGGCGGTCTTATTGCTTAAATGTGATGTCTTACAGACAATCATGGGATTTATATGTTTTAAAAGGTTAAATAGAGGGATAATTTAATTCCACTCAAACTTGTTTTAGAAGGATAAAAACTAAATATACTTTCGCTTACACAGAATATATGTGGGAATAGTTCTGTATCGGGTCAAATGAAATAAAGATCGTCTTGGTAATCTTCAATATATTTCATGATAAAATAAAACTCGTCTTCACTTCATACGTCTTCCGTCTTTCACGTCTTCCGTCGTCTTCCAGACTGTTCTCTTCTATTCCGTCTTTGCATACTTCAACATCTATATCAATCATCCTCGTACTCTTTCCATCTTAAATACTTTCATTCGTCATCTCTCTCACACAAACCACGTTCCATATCAGTCATTCGTCTAACGTTTCATTCTACTCATCTTTCTTCTTAACATTAAAATCCTACATATATAGCAATTTTTTGTTAATTTAGAAACAAAATTATCTACATTTATGAAGAAAAATACATGACAGGGCTCTACAATATAAGTAGGTACTGTAATCTTTCTATAAACTCATATGCACCACAGATAATTATCATCAAATAAGTAGTTTCATCACATACTACTCAATCTACCCCTTATAAACAATATTACCACTTAATATTCAGCGCTATATCGGACTTCTCGACAGCATGGTAGCTAGTATGCAGCAGCGCCCGTGCCTTGTCGGAGTCTCGTCCGTGCAGCCACTCTGCGTAGAGGCGGGCCGCGAGCCTGCTGTCCGCCGGCTGCGCTGTGGCCAGCGACGAGTACATGCTGTGCAGCTGGGCCACTAGCTCGCGTGTGTTCTCACCTGCTGGAGGCCTTACCTGCGCGCCGCCGTTGAGGCAACCTGCATGGAAGGGTAGGGAGAATGAAAAAAAAAATAACCAATAGAATCGAGCATACGTGTACGTTGCGTACGCACGTACGTACGCGTGTACGCAATCCATTGCGTATAATGCGTACACGTCTAAAAGTCATTTTTTGGAAGTGAGATGAGGATTTACAGTGCTTTACGATGAACGAGAATATTTCACAATAGCGCTAATGAATGCGTGGTTGTCTGTCATTAAACGAACCAGACGCGCATGGTAAAAAGTCCTGTTGATAAACTATATGTTGCAGTTGTCGCGGGTTCAAATCCCAAGACATACCTCTGTGTTTTCTAAATTCCCGCTCTGTATGTTGGTGTACCTAGTAAAATTTAACTTCTTTAATTCTTGGAGAAGAACTGAGCCCAAAAACGGGACTTTTTAATTACGTAACTGATATTAATTTAGAGACTGGAATGACTGCACTATTCTCGAAACATAAACAAAACAATACCTTCCATTGCACAAAATTAACCTTATTAACCCTACTTCCCTTTAAGTTATTTTTGAAATGTATTACGAAAAATGACATTGCAATTAAATAAAAAAATACACAGTCACACACGTAGCCCTGACCCCACACTAAGATCGAGTCTAGTGTCGTGGGTATCAGAAACTACGAGAGACTTTTCGGTCTCAAATACCCAGACGCGAAACGAAATATTTGTGGGCGGCACATTCATTTTTCTCAGTGCGGGGATCGAACCCGCGGCCTATTCTTTCACTGTCGTCGTTTAACCAACTGTCGTTTAATGAAATAGTGTCACTTACCCGACGGACAGGCCATAACTTCAACATAGTGGTAGGGCGACTTGCCCCTCTTCAGTTTCTGCACTAGATTCTGTATGTTCCTGAACCCGTTGGCTATGGCGAACTTTAATACCTCTTTACCGTCCTTTTCTAAAGTTACTTCTTTGAAATCTGGATTCCTAAAAGTAATATCTTAATTTTAGACACAATCTTCATTATGTAAGTGTATGAATTATGAATCTAATTATTTTAGACTAGAGGCCCGGCCTGGCTCTGCTCGGGTGTACATATACACTTTTTTTGAATATTTTATTGCCTATGTTCATCAGGCATAAAATTATATAATAGTTAAAAAAAACTAAAATACACGCTTTAATAAGATAAACAACTAAAAAAGTAAAAATAATTGATACTGAATTTAAGATAAGAAAATGGAGTAAAATACATATATTTTATTGTTACAAAGCGTGGGGTGTTTACAAAAATTACTTATCCTCCTGCACCCCACGCTTTGTAACAATAAAATATATGTATTTTACTCCATTTTCTTATCTTAAATTCAGTATCAATTATTTTTACTTTTTTAGTTGTGTATCTTATTAAAGCGTGTATTTTAGTTTTTTTTAACTATTATATAATTGTTTTGACTAAAAAACATCCATCTACGGCTGTATTTCCAATCAATAACGCCATCTGTTGGTCAGTAGTAACATTTGACACTTGAAGAATACAAGAAGCTTATACCCAAATGGAGATTGCATTCCGTATATAAAAGTGAAGCACAAAAATTTTACCTTGAATGACGTCGCTGATGCCTGCTATCCTTTTCTTTAGCGTAACAATGAATGAACTTCACGTGAACTTCATTCATTGTCACTCTAAAGAAAAGGATAGCAGGCAACAGCGATTGCATTCAAGGTCAAATTTTTGTGCTTCAGTGTTTTATACGGAATGCAATCTCCATTTGGGTATAAGCTTCTTGGAAGAATACAATGTTAACGCCATCTAGCGATGAATGTAGCAATGGTCATCAATTATAAGAATAATTAATCCTGGCGAATCTAATCAGGATAATTATATATTTTAATCGAATTATTGTATTGTCATCGGTCTTTGACAGGGGTGCAAAATTTAAACGAAATCTGGCCGTTTAAAGTGGGTCAAAATCGCGCCCAAAGAAATCGGTTACAAACAAACATACAAACATACAAGTGAAGCTAATATAAAGCGTGTAAAAAAGTTCATAGCCTATTTAAACCAACAATGAAATCTTTCTTCTTTATAATACTAGTATAGAAGATATACGACAGCTTTGTGGTCACGTTTCGTTTCGTGAGTGAGTTTGCCGGATGCCCTGTCCCGCTCCCCTACCAAAAATCAGCCGACCACACATTTATGATCCAGCGTCACAACGCACAACATCCACACATGTTCATAAGCGGCAGTGATTACTTACCATCACGTGACCTGCTACCTCGTTCGTCTTAGCTACGCAATAAAAACAAATGTTTTGTTGATAAGACCCTTCAGACACTTGAAACTACCCTCTTTTTTTGTCTTTTTCTTACGTCCATCCTAAAGTAGTCTGTAAGAGATTGCCTCGTGCGATACGACTGCATTAGTTTAGTTTAAGATTTATTTGGTGTAAAAAAATATAAATAAAATAATATATTATGAATAAAATATCAGTAATGTTACCTCAAATTCTTATAAACGATCGATGCATTAGCTTCCCCGAACAGTTGTTCAGCTGCGTAGAGGAATATGTGGTCTGCGTACCCGCCGGAGCCCGAGCCCACGTGTCTCTTGAGGGCGGGAGGGCCGGCCGCCTCCGTCCACGGCCAGTCTAGCGGGGTACTCTCTACCTCACATAGAGACTTGTTCGATGACGATAGCATCTGTTCTAGCTCGACTGAAAAGTACGGGAGAGAATATAGGTTACCACTCATTACAAGCACGAGTAAGTACTGGAAGGAACACGGGTGGAGCTTGCGAAAATTTTATGGTTTTGAGAATCCCACCTTTTTTGTTGTTGGATTTCGTGCGAAGCCAGTTTAGTTAGTTTAGTTTTTTTTTACCCTACAAACATTTTACAGTATATTGAGCTGGGTCTGATATAATCAGATTATTGGAATCTAAAAAGCGATGATTGAGTGACTTCAGACACAGCGCATTTTGTAAAAAAAAGCGACGAATTTTTTAATAATTTTTCTTTCCTATTCCTTCGTTTTTGTCACAATATTGTTTTCGTATTTGTGAAAATTAAAATTCTTAATATTTACACATTTTGGCTTCCAAATTACAAATCCTAGTCTATTTATAAAGCAACAACCTTTTATGAATATCAAGTAAACATAAAGTACTCACTCGCAGTAATAACGCAGTCCACATCGTGGCAGTTCATGATATCACTGTAAAAGTCTTCTCTGGAAGCTTCTAGTTTCTTGTCATAGCACGGCATGACAGTCACGTGATATATCTCCGCAGGCGCCAGCTGCCTCATGCTGGAGAGGTATTGCTTTACCAGCGTGCCCATGATCTGCTGCGGAGACTTGGTACTCGAGATGTAGGGCAGGATGAAGTTACCGTGCGTCTTCTCGGCGTAGCATACCCAGCCTAGGATGAAATATGAGTAATTTGTAATATTAAAAAAAGACGAAGAAAATGTAAGGTTCAATGAGGGATTTAATAGAGGATTTTTTTTACAGAAATATATTTACTACATAATACTATCACTTTAATTCTTCGAGGTATACTGTTCACATAAATAGTATGCAGAAAACCATCTGGAAGCCCGTGAATACATCCAGGGGTGGGTTAGGTCTTTTTGGGCTAATGGTTAGTTCAAAAAGGAATGGTGCCTGGGTGTCGTATGCGTCGACCACAGACTACGGAATGCGCAGGAGTGTGCTTGCACGTAAACATGCACCGTGAATATTACTTTTGCACTTTGAATGGAGATGATAATAATTATATTTTTTTGGTTTTCTATTTTACACTGCCCCTGGTAAGCGCTAATACCGTCCAGGCAGCGTATCAAATGGCATCAGACGGTAGTCCCATGCCATTAAATACAATTATATCAGCATGCTAAGATGCTTCATCACAATTAATTAGCTTACCTGGGCAAGAACTGGCAAGCATTGGCAACTTTTTACACGATGGATCATTCTGTTGGTCTTGATATCTTTGTAGGAACTCTTGTTGTGCCTCCAACAATGACAAATCTTCAGCTATTGTCATATCCAATACTAAGTCAGCACCTAAACTCTTGAAGTAACCTGGTAAGCATACCAAAATAATTACACATTAAAATAACATTATAGATCACATATTATACATAGCTGGTTCTTTTATGGTCAAAATTTTCAGTCACTAAATTTAATATAAAATATTTTTAATTTTTTTTTTTATTTTTACTTTAAAATAGCATTGTAGATTATCAGTTTCAAAGCCAAATTAATACATCAAATTTAAATCAGACACATCATCATTACATTTACCTGTTAACTTATTAGTAGCCTCTTCAGGCGTAAGACTATATCTAGCTGCTAGTGACAGTACTGGCGGGGGCGACAGAGATACCACAATGAGTCTTGCATCCAGTGCCACTCCTTTATTTGTGGTGTACTTCCGTTCCGAAAATACTCTGCAAAAAAAATATCAATGTTTTGGTTTATCAACATAAAAGTTTGATGCAACATAAAGTGTTTAATGTATGTATAATTATTAACTATTCAAGCTGATGTAAAATGTTGTGATAAAAAGGTTTAATTGTTTCTAATCAACATTTCTATTTTCAATTAATTCCACTGGTCATGGGTCTGTCATACCATTAGAGGCTGCCTGGGTAGGTACCATCTCAATGTCTATTCCTCCTATTTTGCAATTTATTTTTGTACAATGGTCTGAATACAAGAACATTGTAGCAAAGTTAACTACTGAACATAATGTGACTTAATGTTATGTCTTAGGATGATGAGAGTAGCTGAATGCCAAACATTTTTTTTAAATTAACAGTATTGCTTGGTTTGGTTGTATTGCTTACCATCAAGCAAGAGCCATATTTTTCTTGACATTCATCGCAATAAGGAAAAAATGATTTCCATTTCTTTATCATAAATTGAATACTATACTGTACTATATCAGCTCATCATCGGCTACTGAGACATATAATTTGCATAAAGAATATTTGTTGCACTAACTTTAACAACTCATCTTGGCTCTGTTTAGTGACCAGTACACTTTCCGCTGATGTGATACAACCACTGCAAGCAAGGCAGTCGGCTAGTGTGATCTCAACCTTTTGCAACTTCTGCTCCCGACCATTTGACATGTCGAAGTATCCATCTTCACCTATCTTTATTTTTGCACCAGTTCGTGTCTTTGACTTCTCGATTTTCACTGGTTTTATGCATTCCTGTGAATATAAAAGTTTATGAAAAAATAAAAACAATTAACATAGAAAAACATTTAGTATTACGTGCCTCTGAATTAAAGTGATTTATTGGTGTAAATTAAAACAATATCTACGATAACATTTATTTAAATTTGGCGGTAAAAGTTTCTAGTGCCTCAGTTCTATGCAAAAAATTGGTATTATTTGGACTGAAAAGCAGTTGTACCAATGGTTAATTTATTAGCAAAGCCGCATTTGACCATTGTCTTGCACTACGACTAAGCTTCTTTACAAAATTTGCAGTATTATATCCAATATTAATAAATTGTCTGACCTAGATACATAGGTACAATAATAATAGTATTTAAGAAGATAAATGTAATTTATTCGCGTACAAATACTGCAGATCTATAGAAATCGTTCAAATTAAAGTTAATACATGCGAATTATTATTGCATTTATCCAAAACATAGTATTTTGCGCATTTCTAAATATTTTTAGGTTATGTTATTTACCTGTGATGGGGTGATGAAATCATCCAGATCTGTCAACTGCAACGCTCCACTGAAACGAGATGCCATGGTTTTATTATTTTAAAAACCAATTTAGTAAATTGAACTCTTTTTGTAAATACGTTTTGAAAAACACAACAGTCAACAATACAGCTGATTGTGACGTCACATGTTTTGACATATCAAATCAATGTTGCTACGTAATTCATTTAAATAATCCCAATAAACAAGTTAGCAGACATGTAACTATATAGAGCTTTTTTAAAGATATTTTTATTTATTTATGCAAAAATTACTTTACCTAGGCCCTCGGGTAGTAAAATTATTGGTAATAAATAATAGTAATATAAGCCTTGATCGTCTGTGTGTATGATACCTACTGGCTGTTGAAAGGAAAGGGACTCATTTAAAATTGACTGAATCATTTAAAAATTACTACCTATAGGGTCTATATACCCTATTAACTTAAGGGTCCGTTTAGAGGTATAGCTTGTATGTTATATGTATAATATTATGCGATGTATCAAAAGATAAGAATGATAAATTGCAAAACCCGTAGGAAGTAGTGTATCTACTTTGCATGGAATTTGATTACGGATGTAATTATCAATTAAGTTTGTTAATATCATAAAGCCTTTTTTGTCAACAAATCAAGGTGAACCGTTCGCTCCCACACATAACCTTGAGGGACATTTGGCAAAATTACCAAATGGTAGTTCAGTGGTCAGTGTCACTGGCTGGCACACTCGCCGCAGGCAGTGCAACCGTTTGAGAAAAATCAATCGCGATCTTCCCGCCTCTGTCGGTTTCTATAGCAACGCGTAAACAGTGGGGAGACGTCGCGGCGCACGGTACACGCTTTTCGAATATTTATCTCGGAAGAGTTTTGGTGAAAATATTGTTTTGGATCTGATAATATTACTGGATTATGGCTGAAGAAGGACCAGCTGCTGCCGCTGGGACGGGGGCTGAGAAAGTTGTTCACACTTATCCTCTTGTTCGCGTAAGTTTATAATATATTTTAATTAAAATAATATTTAAGCAAATCAACAATCAAAATGATTTATCCTATTATTTATCGATTAATATGATTTTTAGACGTATTCATATTTTAGTAAAATTCACCATTTTATTAATTTTGAAATTTTATATTAAAGTCAACAAATCTGAAAAGACGAATTCTGTACTGATATTAGTTATTTAATTAATCTCAAGCCTAGGTGTGTCTTTCTGACTAAATACCAACTTTAACTATTTTACTTTACCTATAATACCTAGTTTACTTTCGGTAAACATTATGCGCAGTAACATGATCCTCGCGCAACAAAACATTCTTAAAAACAATAGGTACATTTCCACGCATCTCATTCTCAAAACTTTCGCACACAACGCGGAAGTTTGAATTTTAAACCTAATATCAATAACAATCGGTGTTGTTAATTTGAATGAGAATAGCAGATAGTGTTTCGCCGTCAAGGTCCGAAAGCGGGCGCTGTGTGCAGTGTTGCGCGTCGGATTGACGTGACGGCTCGAAGGATCACGTTACCCACACTGTCTATCGTTGATTGATTCATTAGAAATGTGAGCGAGATATTAATTGTCAGCTTTTTGTGTGTAGTTTTTAAGCAGCTTATATAGATAATTGTTAGGATTTAGGGACAGTCACTTTGAATGTGTTTCTGTCAAGAGGTAACAGAGGCACCCTTACCAACGTTGATGTCAGTTTAATTAATCAGAAATTTGTTGCTTTCATAAATATACATAATTTAAAGGTACGCTGTTGCTAGGTTTCACGTTTGATTTGTAAGATAATCGAAAGCACAATAATATCCTCTACTGATATTTTATGTAAATGCACCTTACGTTACCATGGGTTGCCAAGAAAAATAGTTTACTGCCACCGAATTATTATGATTGCGATATAAACCAAATAAATAAAGGAAATGACGGTAATAAGGGAAGTCGTAAGAACCATTAGGACAAAAATATTTGCGGCTATCTCGATGAATGCGCAATTTTATTTAGGTAGAGCTAAAGTATGTAGAGGTACTTTGGATGAAACTTTGTAAAATATTCCCAAAGTACAAAGTGGGTAAATTAACCAAGAATAATAAAAACTCTTAAAATATTTGAGACGACAATTCATATTTTAATGCGGTAAAATAAAAAAAGATGTATTTTGTTGAACTTTTTTCTATAATTTTCCTTTTTTCTCTTCGTAAGGTACTTACTATTGATTTTATTACATCAACTTGGAAATGATAGCTGAATTCATACGTTATTTTTTCCTTGACCATTATAGTTAAGTTCCATACTATACAAACTGAATCAATAACCCTCTTATACAAAATTCCCTGTAACATTCTTTGTCGTTTGTCATGAAACAGTACATAAGCTACATGATAATTTTTACACGAACGGAAGTTGAATCTAAAGTTTGGAATCCGCAGTTTGCAAGAAATAAGTAAAAAAAAACTTTTATAATTATTTAAAATCGCGTGAGTCAGGCGAATTGAATCACAGTTCTATGCAATTGGCCTTATAATGGCTTAGACGTAATTACGAGCGCCAAAGCGGCCTACTTTTATTGATGGAAATTATTTTTCTGTACCTACATAATTATTCTTCTGTAATCTAAGCTAAACAACGGTGTAAAAAAGGTTGTAGTTGCATATATTATTTATTTGTTCGTTTATTATGAAAAATGGATTGGATTTTAACATCACTTAAGTAAGAAATTAAATAAAACTTATACTTACCATAATAATTTCAAAAAAGTAAAGGTACTGTTAAAAGTTAATTATCTTGATTAAATGGTAATAAATATAACGGTTCGAAATCTTCACGTGAATTTTTATGTCAACCAGTTTAGTATTTAGAAAAAGAAGGACATATCTATTTGCAGCTACTTAAAAATCATAGCCATAGTTCTGTTAGTGGCTTCACGGTTTACCTACATAACAATTGAATTACGACAAAATCAATAACGCATGTCGACGTAAACACCGACCACCCATTAACATAAATGTTTGTTTATAACGCTGAGATCTCTCCAAATAGACGAAGCCAAATATTGGATAGTTTGGACACCATTAATTATTGGATTTGGTATTCAACAGATACCGCGAAATTACTACATCGAGGGGCCAGTATTCAGAATTAACGAGGGGGAAAACATACATAGTTATAAGCAAAGACGGTATATTGTTCTTTAGGAAACTGCAAATAATCTAGTTTTTTTAAAAGGATTTTCACAGTTTTGATGATAGTATACTTACATATTATATCGTAAATACGTACCACTTAGCTCCTTTATTTGCCAATCTATAGCATAAACTGGCTACCTACTGATGTTTTAATGTTATTGATCCGTCTAGAAACTAGCCGGTCAACATCCTGCGAATATTGGATAATTTTGGTGTAAAATATCTGTTTTTTTACAAATATATCAATTGAGTTACTTTTGCACATATTACACCAATGAAAATTACTAACTTTAATTTGATTTAGTTTCGTTAATTATTTTAATATTCTACGGCGCGTCTAGTCTTTGTTAGGGTTTGAGGAGCTGAGTAAACTATTTAAATTTGAAGAATACGGTAACATTTGGAAAAAGGAAAGAAAATAGAAAACGGTACTTGTGGAACTTGTCCCGTAAATCATGTTCAAACGGACCCATTTTTTTAAAAATGAGGCTTGTGGAACTTGGTCCCGTAAAGCATGTTCAATCCGTCCCATGTCTAAGGCATGAGCCATAATGCATAGCGTTCTCCGCAATGTTTATTTTGGCAGGTGGACGCGCTCAGTATGAGCGCGGCTCGTCATCACCCTCACGTCCGTAACACACAACACTCGCCACTCACGACTCACGCAAACATATTATCATCACCTATGCATATAGCTTAATGCGATTGTGTGTAATCAAACACACGTGGAGTTTAATCGGAACAATGGAATTTAGATAGATTTCACTGAGAGTATACCACGTAAGGGACGGTATGCCACGTTTGAACTGACTTAAAGAAAAAGAAGGAAATCTTTTTGGATGAAGGAAAGGATATATCTGCCTGAGCCCGTGAAACGACGCACTTGCATAATATACTCTATTTGTAAACCATATACTAACATTATTCTCGTGGATACTAGCAGTCTAGTTCATAGAGAGTCTTAAAACCTATTTTAGTTCTCTAATGTTTGTTCTTCTTCGCTCAAACTGAATTCAAAACTCGTTCGAAAGGGACACACCATTCGATAACTAATGTATGTTTTTAAACTGCCTATGGGTAAGGCCGTAGGTATATTTGAGTTGCAAAGCATTTATCTCCAAGTATCCACCTACGCTAAATCGTGTCCGTGTGAAAATGAGAAAAATATTTTACGAAAATATGTCTGCGCTACAACGATTTGTGCAGTTAAAGTGAATGAACTATTAAATATTTACACACGTAGACCATTTTCTGCCAAATAGACGTTGTGGCTGGAGACTTCAAAGTAAACGTCTGGACAGTACCTATCTACTATCTAAGTACTGTCTAGTCGTTGAAAGACGTTTCAGTATGATATTCAGTTTAAAAGTAACTTGCGTCTGAGGATTTAATAAAAGGGCAGGATAAAGAAACAGTGAAGAATATCCCAATATTAACCATAAATCGACAGACTCCGTGGCTAAGGTGGTTAGATTCTGCCTGTGAAACAAAAGGCTGCGAGTTCGATCCCCGCGCCGAGAGAAATGTTTGTGCGGACCGCAAATATTTCATTCGGATATGGGTGTTTGTGCGACCGAAAAGTTTCTCGTAGTTCCTGGTACCCACGACATAAGACTCGATCTTAGTGTGGGGTCAGGACTATGTGTGTTATTTATCATTATTATTTCTGTATATTTGTTCTCTTTCAGCATTCGGACATGTCAGAAGAAATGCGGACGGAGGCGCTGGAGTTATCCGTCACGGCGTGCGAGAAGTTCGCTCAGAACAACGAGCTGGCAGCGCGCATGGTCAAGGAGTCCATGGACAAGAAGTTCGGCCCAGCCTTCCACGTGGTTGTGGGGGAGAGCTACGGCTTCGAGATCACGTATGAATGTACCACCATTTGCTATATGTACTTCGGCGGCAACCAGGCCGTCTGCATATGGAAGTGTTCTTGAAGAGACACAGACAAATTAATTGTGAAACTAATGTGAGGACTTGTGATTTTAGTGATAGTTTTAAGAACTGATACGGGAATGGTATCTTTAATGTATCTGTGGCACGATGAATTTTATTAAAGGTCAAAAGGTATTGTATTATTGAATTGGCTAATAAATTGGCTCTTTATCCAATATGCTTTTATTAATTTGGGTTATCAAAACGGGGAAATTTGAAAACTTAGAAGTTAAACCTCTTCCAGGAAGCATAATAGATTTGATTTTATAAATTTGTTTAAATACTATACTTAAATAAATTAAGTAATTTTACTAGACTCGAATGGTCTTTAAATGTTTTTACTGTATGTAAACTAGTTAGGTATGTTATTTTTGTTTCCACAAAATAGCTATTGTTATATTTTGAACAGTTGCATATACTTTGTAAGGTTTACAAAATATGAGGTTTTCTTTTTTCGTACATGGCACTTTCAAAGTTAACAATGTCGTTAACACGCCACTGTATTTTCATATGCAAAGTTAGCATGAGACTGACGTTTTTAACTTGCTACTGCAATACATGTGATTTCCATAATCGCGGAAAAAACTAGGTACACGTCAACTTAAACACTAGAATTTTATTGAAACAGGGAAATTGAAGTCTGAAGTCGTAATGTTTGTAGTTGAATTTAGATTAATAATTTTGGTATCTTGCGTATCATAGAATATACACTGTTACGTTCAATGGCGTCTTTAAAAATACAAGAGAGTAAATTATTATTTTAGGAAAAACTATGTTTTAACCACCCGAACGATTGGCACAAATTATAAAATGCGTTTTTTGTTTTCTTGTATCTGAACTCTGGTCACTAAAACAACCATCGGCCGTCATTTTCGGTCACAGTGTGGATATACCTGGTATATGCTCTGAAATCACAAGTTTATGCCTTGATCACTTGACATATTCAACTGTACATAATGGTAGTACCCTTGTGTATGCTGCGGGATGTTGGTTCGAGCGCGTCAAGGTGCAGATGATCAGGGACAAGCTGCTCCGGGGGCAGCGGCCTGCACTGGTGCTTTTGACTAAGGCCTATAGGTCGGTCGGCACTGCCGCCCTCCCGGTGTTGGCGGGTGTCCTACCGGCGGACCTGGAGGTTTACCGTGCTGGTAGCATTGAGATGGCACGCATTATCGTGCCCAAGTCAGAGAGAAATCGGCTAAAACGCGAACGTTTGGGATCCGCTGTGCGTACTTGGCAGGATCGGTGGGAGAAGGAGACGAAGGGTCGAGAGCTCCACATGTTCTTCCCCGACGTGGCTGGGAGACTCAGTATGCGCTGGGTCGAACCAGATCATGCGACTTCCCAATTACTTACTGGGCACGGGTGCTTTAACAAGCGCCTGTGCGATATGCGGCTAAGGGATGATAGCATGTGTGCTTGTGGATTGGAAGAGGAGGACAGGCACCACGTTCTGTGGTCCTGTCCACTGTATGAGGAGCACCGCTGGAGAATGATTGAGGGACTGGACTTGAAGACGCCTAGACCGGTGTGGTACCCTGATCTAGTTAGTTCGGAGGTGAACTTCGGTATGCTGAAGCGGTTTGCGCACGCCTGGTTTCGCATTCGGAACGCTGCACCGAGCGGCCTGGCACTGGAAGGTGCGAACAGCTAGTGATGTGCATGCCCCAGAATGGGGAGAAATGGCATTAGGGACAAAGGACGAAGAGTAAACAATTTGTAGGGAGCGTGAATGCGCGCGCGGCAGAGTGTGCATACTGCAACGCAGATAGCAGGATCCGCGTGCGCCTCCCGAGATTGGGCCTATATAATCGAAAGATTGGTTAGGCCATGGGCTGGTGGAGGGTTTGTACATAATGGTGCTTATCTATTTTTATTTATCCTGCGTTGTATGCCTAATATGTGTATCCACTAGCCGTAACCTTAACGAGTGGCTTTAAAAATTTAAATACCTTCTTGGGTATACTTATTACTTACTAAGCAGGCTTTAACATGCATGATAAGTTGCATGTTATTTTTTCGTGTGTTTATGACAAATAAATCGGTTTTCTTTCTTTTTTTCTTAACCTACTATTGGTCTAAACTTCACTTAAAGAAAAGACGTGTGTCCAGTAGTAGTAATACTACATAATTATGCATATGCAGGCTGGTTATTCCATAAGTTTAAATTGAATGAAAAAAAAATTGCCGTCTAGTCGAAATATACCGCTTACGTGTGTATCACATCAGTTAAATTGAGTTTAAAAAAATTACCGTCTAGTCGAAACATGCCGCTTCCTAAATGCTTTAAGCTTTTAATTTGAAATTCAGGCATGCATTTCGTCCTCTTTGCGGCACTAATTGACAGGTCGTATGGTGCAGCCACACCATCGCTGAACTTTAAATATTTGTTTTATCATTAATTTCGGTTGTAGCTTGTAATTAGGTAATGAACACATATTAATTCCATAATTGAATTAGCATAGATTTCACGTAATGTAAATTGGAAGGGAAATAAATATTTACCTAACCAGCCATAAATGCTTTTGTGATAGTGCTACACCTCATTTATTACAAATCTTAAAAAAATGAGAACTAAAAGTGACGCATGTAATAAAGCAGCGGAAAAATTCTCTCTCTCTCTTCAGACGGTTCCTTATTATTGAGGATCGTGACTCTCAATTGTCTTGATGACCTCTCTCCACCGGCTTCGGTCTTCTGCTTGGTGTAATTTTGAATTAATGGGGACCTTCAGTGCATTGGCAACCTGATCCACCCATTGTTTGGGAGTTCGTCCTCGTCATCTATGTAAAATTAGTGACGTTGAAAAGTTTAATAGGATATTTTCCAAATTCAGCAACATTTCTGGAGGAGCACTTAAAACAACTAGAGCTTTATGTCGACGTTCGACTATATTACTTTGCGCAGGAATCACGGGAGTCCCATTATAAAGGAATCGTCAGAGCTAGATTCTTACCAGTGACAAGCTGAGCCACACGAGGAGTTAATACGCCATTAACATGGTTAATTGCAGCGACGATATTATTCAAATCCCTTAAAACGTATTAAGATGGACAATGTGACTAAAGATTCAAGTACAGCTGAGAAGCAGACATGTACTACTGTTTGTTTCGTTATTAACATATGTGTCGGTATCGGAATAAGCCCAAGTACTTTCGTATTACAGACGTTTTTACTGATGGCAGGTCTCTCATATCTGTATTGCTCTCCCGCCAAACAGTAGTATCTAGTAAATGTCTTGGAAAAATCGTATGCCTCAGGATGGCAAGCGTAGTGGAATGCCAATCATTGCTGTGTAATTCATGGTGTTGTTTGGTTTTGCTACTGTCCATAAGTCTTCGTATAGCTTAGGTACCATCAGGCGCATGACATGCTTGTTTCGCTAATGCAGTGCAATGAAAAAAATATATTGGTTAACTGTAATAAGGAGCTTTGAGGTGTGGATGCTGCATTAATGTTTCCACATATTGCTACTCGCCCCACACATAGGGTTTGCTTGAAGGGTTGTGAGTGGGGGCGGACGGTAATTTGTGCGCTTTTCGAGGGGATCCAGGCCCGACAGATGAAATCTATCTGTAATGTTTATGGGTATATCGAAATCAGTTCCTATAGATGTTGTGAACAATTTTAGTGATTATACGTAAAACTTGAAAATTGTTTACTTACGTTTCTCAAATTCATCATGATATTTTAGTTTATTTTTGGCTATAAACTTGCATATAATTTCATTGTAGGTTTTTTCAAATGTCCTGTACCTGTCCATGAATTTCGTCATGTCACTTGACTACATTACAATACACCACGTGAGTCGTGATTCGTGAATTGATATTGATCAAATTACAGAGGTTTTACAGATCGTATTACATAAAAACATCATATGACGCGTAGTGAAGCATTTATTAGGGGATATCGAATACGAAAAAGCTAGCTGTGGACGTGTTTAGAGGGGTTCCGTGATCCAAGGATAAAAACTTTTTTGTAGGGACTGTACAAATATGCTTTTAGTCCGTAATGGCTTTATAAGGTACATTAGTGAGTACATAAATCAATCCAACCTCATTTAACTTTGTAAGGGATGCCATAAATATTTTACTTCAATGAAATTTAATTATTGTTTTCAATTCACATGGACACTACTCTTAACTCTACATATATTTATACCTGCTTATAACTTTATTTCTATAGATACTTATCTAATGAACATGTTCGCTGAATATACCACAGTTAATGTATTTTTGTACGGATCTCTACAATAACACATTTATATTATGTAGGTACCACTTAGTGAACTGTTTTCTGTTAATTATTAAAAGTAGCCTTGAGTTTGTGAGTCAGTCCCATAAGTTTCGGCTTTTTTCATCTAACCGCAAAGGTCAAAATGGTTTCAAAGTTTCTATTATTGCATAGTGATTTTAAACGTAATTTGTGTAGATACGTATTATATCATATACGCTAATCTTGCTGCTGCCTGAAGTGAACTTAGAAACGTTGTTTTCGATTGTTCATGTACCTAGTCTCCATAGGCGGCATTCCTCTTTATCTCCCTCTTAATAAAATTATCCGTCTGCTAAGAAGCATCGCTCTAAATTGTACCCGCTTACTGAATCTGAAACGTATATCCATAGCCATAATGGGTTATTAGATGAATAGAGGAGAATAAATGTATGATGCAATATTCTTAAATATTAAGCAAGAACTAACAGCAGGTACACCATGAAAACGACTGACAGCATACTGGCCTTGTCTCAATCATGGCGACTAGCGGAGGCCGTGTTTTTTCCCTAATTACTAACAATTTGTACATATTTAGTCCGAGTTATGTACAGTCAGGTATATTTAAAGATATATTTTTCACAATTGCACAGTTTTCGTGTAATTTAAACGTGAAACGGAGCCAAGGCCGTGCCTATTTCATATAATTGTCCATTGTAATTACTTTTGTGATGTGTAAAACGTGTTGTGAGAGGTTTTAGTAAAGTATTTTCATATGGGATTGTTGTTTTAATATTTCATCTTGGAAGTCAATATTTAATGACGACGAGGAATCACTATGTATACCTAATTTTATAATGTTTTGAGGCTCTAGAAATAAACATGATAAAGCAAGAAGTCGTCGATTTCTGCCCGCTTCGAACATTTCGATATTGTAATTATTGATGGAAGTATATGTTTGGCAACGGTTAATGTGCTGTTTAAGAATATTATAGTCTCTAGATACAATTTTTATATACTAAGATAGTTCAAATAGGTACGTATTCATTCAATTTTTAACACACAACGCTGATATTGTGGTACCTACATAAAAATTATTGGCCTTTTCTATAAACCACAGTACTTTTAAGAGGGGTAAAAATAAATCATAGATGATTTCTCTGTCTCTCTTCACAGGAAATCCACTGCTGAACATAGGCGTCCCCCAATGATTTGGACACTGTTACCTGTTGGATGCAGCCTACATCCAGCGACGTCCCGCGGCCTTTACCAGGTCGTCTGACCACCTTGTAAGTGGATGTCCTACGCTGCGCTTTCCGCTACGTGGCCTCGTTTCGAGAACGTTTTGGCCCCACCGGCCAGTTCTCTGCGCTATGTGCCCCGCCCATAGCCGGGTAAACGTCCGACGCTTTCCAGTACTCTATTCGAGTTCTTTTGGCCCCATCGGTCATCAGTTCTCCGCGTTATGAGCCCATTGCCACTTCAACTTACTTATCCGCTTAGCTATATCGGTTACTTCAGTTTTCTTACGGATCTCCTCATTCCTGATACGATCTCGTAAGGAAACTCCCAGCATAGCCTTTTCCTTAGCTCGGTGAGTGAGTATGAGCCTCCTAATGAGACCCATAGTAAGAACATGCATGAAGAAGAACCGTATGGCATCACTTTCAACACACATCCGACATAAAATGATTTATTTTTAGTCAATTCCAATAAACTGTTTCAGACGTAAATGAAGCATTACGCGCAATATCCGGGTTGCATATGCATGAGGCAGTTGAATAAGGTCAGAATGCTTTACAATTACATGTAATGCAAATGTAGGAGCGTCGCAGTAGCCGCCGTGGCGCGGGTCACACACCCATTGCACTGGCCAATGAGCGTCCGCTGATGTTTATCATGCCCTTCGTGTAATTTTGTAGAATTCTGTTTATCTACCGGATATGTCCAGAGTTAGATTTAGTGACTTCAAACACAATGTAACTAAAAAATTCACGAAATAAGGAACGATTCTTTTTTGTATTTTATTTACTTATCGTCGTGTTGGGATGGTAAATACATAAAAATTGTAAATGGTAATGGGTAAGTCGTAAATACTAACGGTTTTATTCATACACTTGTAAAACCTATTTCAGTTATCGAATGTTTTATCCCTTTCTAACTACTTTTAAATTCAGATTGAGCGAAGACAAAACATTCCATTCCTAAAATAATTTAATTATTTTCTCTGATTAAGGCAGTAAAGCAAAGGATTTTGTAATGCCATTCATAGAGTTTTATCAACAGCTCAACATACAACGTTCTCTGTCCACTTGAAGAACAGCATAATGTTTTATGACAAACAAATTTTGTTTTGAGAAAGATTTTGGTCTCACGATGTCTACATTAAACAAATTGATGACGACAATCATCAAGCAATGAAACAAATCAATGTTTTCAAAATTAATAAATTTTATTAATCATGTTAAACGTTATAAACTTTAATAAATCTCGTACGAATACGTCACATCCTGTTTCCATTCGTGTGTAGGTACTTCGAAAAGCGATGGCATATGTACAAACACCGTATAATACATAGGTACAATCTTTATATCTATTACATTTATAAAATATTCTATTGTACAAATATATTTTTCGTAACTAATATGCGATTTTTGTCGTGACAACACTTTTCAATGAATATTGCATATTAATTTTTCAAATACGATATAATTGATGTAATTCAAAATTGAATTTAAAGAAGGTTATTTTCGATTGGATATTTAAGAAATGATTATCTAGAACAAATCGAGGGATCCCGCATAAACTATCGAAACTGAAAAATATTAGTTATATTGCACTAGTTGCAATTAAAGATAAATACATATAATTTAATATATTGGAAATATTTTTCCATCAAATAAAATTAAAGGGCATAAAATGAAGACAAGCAAATATCGAATTTGCCATTGTCAATTTTATCGATGTAATGTAACTAATTAACAGTTTCGATAATTTACGTAGCGACCGTCGAAATGTCCTTTTACTTCCAGTAAGTAGGGACGTAAAATGGAGACTGTCCCACCCTCACACCCACCACTGTAACTCCTGTAAGCGAGGATCAACAGCACGCAATGTAATGACACCGAGCATTGAAGCTCGGCGAGTCTCCGGGAATGTCTAACTTTTCTTTAACCCGCAACGAAATTAATAAGAAAGTTAAATTAATAGGAGGAGTTGGACACAAAATATGTTATCACGACAAACCCACAGCGTGAGGTGCGTGTACAAGCCACAAAATAATGAAACAGGAGCGTTTCCACCGCGCGCCCTACCCTACGTCTTTTACATAAACATTGGCACATGAAATAATCACAATATATACTCCGCAGTCCGTATGCGTCACCGACACAGTATATCCCCTCAACCGTCAAACGAACAGCGCTCAGGCTCGTCGGACTTCAAGCAATAAAGCAACCTAACGTTATTGAAATAGGGGCTATTTTAATTCAAGGACACAATATGGCGCTTACGACAAGCCAGGGGATATACTGTACAGTGACGCAAAACAACTTGTACGGTGTGAAGTTGTCAAGCATTACTACGCAATGAACATGGAATTATTATTTTCAAACAATCGGAATTCTGACAATTAAAAATGAATTTTAATCTTCAGTTATAAAGTTCATTGGGCATTGTCACTGGAACAAGCGAAAATTGATCTATAAGAGAAACTACAAAAATACTGAGGTGTCTCTCTCACACTCATAGTATATGTTACTTCTTTTTTGTCCTAGTATTGCAATTTATTTTAACAAGTATATTTGCAGCTTAAGTCCATGAGGGTCACTCTATGGTCCGACACGAAGTTCGAATGTTCGGATATTCGCCGTCCGAATTTATACAGTTTTATGTACGCAGTCCGATTCGAACTTTGTATTGGATCATAGAGTAACCCCCCATATTCCAGTTGATTGCAAGGGCGTCGCCAAGGGAGGCAAGTAAGGACAGCTGCCCTCCCCCCTAGAAACAAAAAAAACTTCCAAATGTAAAGCAACCAAAATCTTTGAATTGGCTTGCCTACTATACGGTATTTTTTTTGCATATACCATACTATTGTACAATAATATTGACTTGGGGGCCACCGTCAAAATTGTATAAGTTGCAATCACATTTTTCTCATTCTCCATATTATTTGCCCCTCCCTAGGCTATCGGCTGGCGACGCCCCTGGTTGATTGATGTAATTCCATGGCTATAAACTTTAGATATCCGTGTGTTCACAACCGTCTAATTGTTTTGCGATCACTCTACGCAAGCAACACATACAGTTAAAATGCTACGATGGCGGATCCAATTAATTTAATTTAACAAGTGAAAAATATGAAGAGTGGAATTTTAATGTGACGAAACTTGATGGCGTGAAAACTGCTAGACTATTCGATAAAAAATAAAAATGAAAATGGTGTCAGAAACAAGGAGTAAAATATTTGTGGGTCAAATACATTTTTTAATTGATGACGTGAAAAGCTATCATGCGTAAATGTGTATATGATTATATGAAAATCTAAATATTTTGTATAATTTTTATAAGTGTACGTTATCAAATTGTGGATCCGCCCCGCAATAACCACATTACAATAAAATTCACATCGTATCAACTAACCATAGCCTAACAACTAACAACGTAATATATAATATTATTATGAAACATTCATATAAAATCTACACAACTGAGACTGTGCCGCGAATATTACACAAATCGCAGCGGATGTAAATATCCGCACGTTATCCGAATTGGAACCAACGGGATTTAAAGGCAATGCGGATACAATTAATATAAATAGGGAATTTTATATATTCCCTTACTAACTAACAATGCAATTTATACTACGTTGTTAAAATTGTATACAAAATATCCGCATTTACCATCCGTATCCGCATGATCGTCTGCGGATATCCGACGTGTGTAACAACCGTGGCGCCGACTTATCTATGTACCGTCTAACAAATGTACATAATTAGGCACAATTTCTTTTGTATAAAATTCAGTGTGTATCAACATCGGGCCGCTACGCCACCTGTTACCTTCCATTCTAGTGTTTCTGTGAATTTAATAAACTTAAAACATAGTCTTATAGTTATTTTAAATAACTAAGTCCTTAGAAACTGGCCACACACTAGCGGATTATTGCAATTTCAAAACAAGTAATATGCGTCATAATATTTTCTTTCGGTGTAAGTATTAGTTATGTAATAACTTTGTATCTCATATTTAAAAATTAATTATTTTAGTACTAAGGCCAGTATTGAAATCCCCTAGTATGTGATCAGATGTATAGTGAAGTAGAAGTATAATACTAAACAAAACCTAAATATTACTCGTCTAAGAGAAATATACAAGAAGAACACATTCAATGGAATGACACAGTAATAGTTAGAGAATAAAATGCAGATTTGTGACACTGTTTATGACGTTACGCGGTCGGGAGCGCAATTTATCGATTACTTATCGATATCAATAATCGATTTGTATTGTGATGTTATTAGTATCGATCATGATGTAAATCATATCTGAAAATGCATGGATAAACGAAGCAATATTCAAATCATGCTTAGAAGAAAGAAGAAAACATCATTATCATCATAACTATTGTCAGTCACAGGAAAGGACTGAACCACACTACTGAAGTTGAACATATGCCACACACAAGCACTAGTAGAAATTGGGTTATATTTTTTAGTATAGCTCTCTTCCTGTTAATTTCTTTATCATTTAATGGTGCATATTTCTAACTTTTAATAAAGCATACATTACAGTATCCAGAATAAATAGATGTAGATGTAAAATTATTAAACAAAATATCTGCAACTACGAATATTTTTAAAAAGCATAGAATATATTAAATACTTTGAAAACTTTTAAATAAATAAATGTAACCCCAGACCGCGTAACTATTAAAAATGACTTAAAACAAAGGCTTTGGTTAAACCAATTCGAACATGAGGATAATGTTCGCCCGTGAGGCGTGGCTTGATGGCACTTAATAAACAATACAGCATAACGTCAAGTGTATACTAACCTAGTTTAGAATAATACTTATGTCTTTAACACAACTAACACGAGAGTGGATCCTGTTACATCAGGGGAATTAAATGAGAAGTGAGGGTAACCTGTATGAATTAAAAAGTAAGCTAATATTGCTGGCCTATTAAGATTGGTAGAGTTTAATACATTAACTAGATAAACTTGTTGGACCAAAGCAAAGAATGATGTTAAACGGCTTGTAAAACGCTTTGAGCGCAATATCTTTGTCTATTGCAATAAATGGAGAGACGATCATGCCGTTCGCCTGATGGTAAGCGATACGACTGCTCGTGAACAGAAGCAGAACCAAACAACACCTTACAAAGCAATGCTTAGCATTACACTGCACTCGCTATCCTGAGCCAAATTATGTTAAGTCTCATTATTTCCAGTATTTACACTGGCTATAAATTCCTTCAGACCAGAGTATGATAAATGCTTTTAATAACCTTTTTCTTCTGAATATATGTTAAATGCTTTGCTTAACCTCCTAGGTTCCTCAGCGAAAAAATCTTATTTTTTTTAAATGAACAGTTTTGATAATGAAACGTAATAAATGTCCAAAAAAATATAAACAGATCCACTCTCATAATTAAATAATACACTCAAATACATATTACTCGTAGGAAGTGGCAAATATTGACGATATACCCGGCTCCCGCCGTACGGCGCACAACACACACAGCGACATTCTTACAGCATACAACATTACATGTAAATAATTGATTCAGAATGTAATTATATAACAATTATACGTATACCACTAAATATATTATAAAGCGTGTAGAGGAACACTTCCGAAAAAAGGACAGTTTACAAATAATGCCAAATTAAAGTAAACCAAGATTCAGCTGACCCTATGGTCACGCCAGGTTTAATGTTCAAAGGTCTGCAGGTTTCACATTACAGTTTTTGGCAATATTAATTTACTGAAATAATAAATAGATGAAACAAATGTCTTCAGTTTATAATGACGGATTGAGATATGCTATACCCATTGATTTAAAAACTACATCGTTAGTTTTTAAATCAATGGGTATAGCATATCCTGAAACCTGAAAATCGCGCCATTTACATCGAGTACTACCATTTTTTTCGGAACTACGTGGAAAGAAATATACTATAAAATTAACATAATGTAAAAAAAATCTTTACGTGATAAAAATTATGAATCAATTTTTTTACTATTCATTCTGTCATAATCCAAACAGGCATTATCAAAATCGTTGCGACTATTTTTCAGTGGCGCTATCGACGCACCGCTTATGAACACTATGCGCTCTCCGCCATGTCCATATATTTATATCGATGCATTACTATTTGGATTTCGTAAGCGTTGCTCTTACACACTTTATAAGAAAATTAAATGTATTGTTTGATTTTTCAAATTACTTTCATTGTAAATGTTACAAGACAATGCAAAACTATTTTAAGTTTACACACAATTGTGTCAAATTAATGGTACAGAAAATATATATTCTGCAATCTAAATTATTATACAAATAATTTTACTTCACAATTATTATTATTATACAAATAATTGTTTTAAATATTTAAATTGTATGATAGTATAAATACATATTAAATAGCATATAATATAGGTACATATAATAAAACTTACTTTCTGCATAATTGATGAAGAAATTAAATCAAGAGATCAAAATTATAAAATTACTGCATAAATTGCAAATCTGAATATAATAGAAAACTATTCACTCTTAAATGCTCACTCGCAATAATTAAGTGTAGTCATTGTTACACAATCATTAAATACAGGATTTATAAAAATCAGTAATATATCTTTTATAAACTATTATCTATCTAGCATTTCGTATATTTTCACACAAAGTTCACATTTATCATTTAAGCATAACCCAAAACGTTCATCCTACTTGTAAAATTATTTATGACTTATAAATTAATGACATAAATAATACTTGCCGTTACTTATGCAAAACACGCCAGCTGCGACAATACAACCGATGAAAAGGAAGACTTGAGAAACACATGAGCGTATGAAAATAATTTCCAATAAAAATATTGCATCTACACACATGTCCAATCCAACAACTTAGATAAGAAGCCTCGTGAATATGAAGCCAAGTCTTAAATAAAGAATTCTAATCTCGAATGTAATGTTTGAGGAACATAAGTCAAAAATTAAATTCAGCACCAAAATATTCACCGGCTACTAATCCAACAAATTGACCAACAGTTGACAGGTTGAACGATTGTGTGGATGCACCATAGACGCAGCTAAATTAACTAGTATACGTGAACAGAAAATCTTAAACTGGGAAGAGTCTAAACCATTCATAAAAAGTAATTCTAATTCACTATAATAACTAAATGGCAACAAATGCCAACATTCATCAAATAACAAAATATTTTCAATATTACATAATTTTATAACTATACAAAAATCTTATTTACCTTAATTTGTTAGCGTCATATATTCGAGTCGCTTCTGACTCGCGTCGATTCACTAGCAAAATAATTCACAAACTGATATATACACTTAAAAACGGCTGAAAAAGCCCAGGCACTGCTAAAGCATCACAATTGTTTTACGTCAACGCGTCTGTTCTCGAACACAACACTGGTTTAGGGAATTAGGATAGGGAGGTATCTTGGAGTCCCTGTTGTGTGGCAGTGGATTTATCAAATTTCGATAATTGTTTATAAATGGTGATATTTTTAGGTATCTTGATTCAAGTTTACGCACTGCATTTACACAGGACTGTTATATTATCCATTTTTTCTCTATATACAGGGTGTTTCTTTTTTTCAATATACAGATGTTTGGGATTTTGGGGGGGGGGGGGGGTGGGTGGTCAGTATGTGTGGTGGTACCGCGTGGTGGCGAGGCACGGCGGTCGCTAGGAGTGCTGGAAGTGTGTGACGAGCAGCTTGGTTGCCTTGGCGAGGTCGTACGCGGCGGCGCGCACGTCGTGCAGGGGGCGGGGCGCCGCGCACGCCGCGCACACGCCCGCGCACGCCGCGCGCAAGTCGGACACTACTTGCGAGAGAGATGGCTCTGAACATGTCTGCACACGAAATTAATTATCATGTTAGCTTAATGAACTATTAACTTGTCTTTTGCTAGATTGTGCTGTGCTTAAATGGAATATTCATGTTACAAAAAATACCCATGTAAATACGATTGTATAAATTAAATCTATTTTAATAGCAGTGGGGCGGCCACACAGCGCATAGAACAGATGACAGTTGGGGTCGAAAGGTTCTAAATTGGAGTCCGTCTACAAGGTGAACAGACGACCTGACTAAGATTGCACGAAGTTGCTGGATGCAGGCCGCTTCCAACAAGTCAATGTGGAGATCATTAGGGGAGGCCTATGTTCAGCAGTGGACTTCCTGTTACTGAGATGATGATCATCATCATAGTGATGATTAAAATTTAAAAAAGTACAACTTTTAGACGATCACTAAGAAAATAAATTCCTTTTTCCACGTACCTGTGGGAACAAAGCCAGCAGCGACCTGACCGCGTGCCGTATCGCCTCCCCCCGCTCCGGCAGCCTGGGGTGCTGCTCCCTGGCCGCCACCCACAGCTCCTGGATGGCGCGTGTGACGCCCTCCGCCCTCCTGTTCACCATCTCCGCTGAGGGGAGGGCGTCAGACCCCGACCCGCCCTCCAGCACACTTTGGGTTAGAGACCGATCCAAGCTCGATAGAGTGGTTAGCTGGAATAGGACATAAGTACCAGGTGATGTTATGGTATTTTATTTTTGGAAGGCTTACAGACTAACAACTACAAAATAAAGACGCTAATATTTTGATTTGCTAATTACAAACCTCCACTTATTAATAACCATATTGGTATGCAATTTAATTTTTGCCCACTACAAATGAAATACCACAAAATATATCCGCAATCTAATTATAAATCTATTTTTGCGTTTTTTACAAAGCTCCAGGTTTTAATAGACAATCACAATAATTTAACGGTACAACAGTTATACTAGGGTATGATTACAAGGCTGAGGTGACGGTTTCGAATCCAGGGTCGGGCCAAGTTATATCGGATTTTTCTATTAATTATCAGCCCGGAGTCAGGAATTTATGCCCGATATGGCAATAGACTCGCGCCCTATCACATCGTGAAACGGTATACACAACAAGAAACGGGGAAAAAGGCGTGAATTTATGTGTGTATCTAATCTTTAAGATAATATGATGTGCATGTTTTAAAAATGTTTCAACTAATTAATGTCTAAATGCAAAGTACAAGCTTCTTCTACGGGCGCAAAAAGTATGGATCATATCTTTTTTTTTTTAGTAATAAAATATAGCGGGGTAAAATTTAAAAACTATCAACCGGCCCTAATTACCAACGACCTACACGCAATAATGAAACTACTTAGGAAAAACCTAAGATTATTAAATTATATGGGTAAAAGAAATTAATGTAGTTTTTTTTTATATTGCTCCCCTAAACCTTACTAAAGAAATATAGGTCACATATTTATAAAAAATATAATTAATCCATTATTATTTTTCCAAACTAATTTTCCGTATTCCAAATCATGTTAGGGGTCTCCTTACAATTTAGTCGACTACATCAAAATACAATACCAATGTTAGTAAAAATAATGTGTTATGAATAAAATATTTTCCACAATGTATGTGGAATCATTACTCTTTAATTGGCAACACCAATATTTTAATTTAACTACCAATAATTATAAATAAGAATGCTGCGCTTGACAACCACAAATTAAAAAATGTACTAATATACTGGCAACAATGATACTATAGATTTTATTTTGAAAAACAAAATACTTTAAATTTTTTGTTGCCTCAAACACCAACTTAATGTATTATAATTTTTATTTAGTTTACACGACTTGCCTTGCTTTCCAGAATTCATCAATGCAGACATTGAAGTGAAATACAATAATAATAGATCGTATATCAAGCGCAACAAAAGTAAGTGCAATTAATATCGATTAGTAAGTACCTGGTGTTTAGTAACCTGCCAGTTATTCTTTGGTCCCTCCCTAGTCTCATACATACTGACCGGTCGCGGCGCGCCCTTCGCCAGTCTCACATCGCTCTCCTCCGCGCGACTCAATTGCTCTGTCTCGAGACTCTTGCCTCGCTCCTGACCCTTCGAAGACTCCACTATCGACCCATCATTTGTCGATAACTGCGACGCCACACTCTGGTCGTCGTCAATACTGTTCGTCTTTAACACACTATTTTCTTTTGTCAATTGTTCAACTATAGTCTGGAGGCTTCGTAATTGGTTTTTCAGCTCGGTTATGGTGGAGTCTTTATCGTGTAGTTCTCTTTTGAGTGTTTCAATTTCGTCTTTTTTCTCTGGCAGTGCTAGCGTGCTTGGTGACTGCGTGCGTCGTAGTTCTGATGCGAGTGTTAGCTCCATGGGTAAGGACGGGTTGTAAGTGGAAGACACTGTCTCGCCAGGTCGCGGGATTAATCCGTGCATCTGCAATAATTTGCTGCTGTTTATGTAGATGTGAAAAATGTAACGAGTAATTAATATGAGAATATTATTTAATTCTGGCTCGAAGGACCAAAAAAAATATTTTTCGTTATAAATGAAGATGATATTGTGGAGCTCAATCTGGAGTTGTTGTTGGTTTGGGCAAGGGTTTTATAAACTTAGATAGTTATATTTTTGCATAGCAGAAGTAATCATGTTTATTTTGTTGTTGTTAGCGTATTAGAGTATCAGGCCTTTTCATTAGAAGAGGTCTCAAAGTCATTGACTTAGAACTCACATCGAGGTCAACCGGTGCCAGGGCTGCGTAGTCTTCGTCTGATGCTACCGAGTCGTACAGCGGCTCGTCGTCCGACATCTGAGAGATGTGCTTCAGGTGGCTCGCTGATAGTAGCGGATTTAGTGGACCTGTTAACGCTGAAATTAAGAAATTATTTTAAAGCACAGAAAGTGTACACACACTTGAATATGAGAGTTTATGGCCATCGCTATTTGGCGAACGTAAGAGGGTTGCTCCCTAAATTAGATGGGACTACTGGAAGAGTGTTGGAGGAGGATTAATAGACAGGTTTTCAAAAATCGCACTGATCGAACAGTCATCATCTGCTGGTTCAGATCAGAGCCTCATAAGAGTGATGCAGCAGCATCTCTGCGGTGGAGAGGCGTGCCGGTGCTGGTGCGACATACCTCTGGGTTGTAGAGTGGCGATGTGCTGCCTCCTGGTGGCGTCGAGCAGCACGTCGCGCAGTAACGTGGCCATCTCTGCGGTGGAGAGGCGTGCCGGTGCTGATGCGACATACCTCTGGGTTGTAGAGTAGCGATGTGCTGCCTCCTGGTGGCGTCGAGCAGCACGTCGCGCAGTAACGTGGCCATCTCTGCGGTGGAGAGGCGTGCCGGTGCTGATGCGACATACCTCTGGGTTGTAGAGTGGCGATGTGCTGCCTCCTGGTGGCGTCGAGCAGCACGTCGCGCAGTAACGTGGCCATCTCTGCGGTGGAGAGGCGTGCCGGTGCTGATGCGACATACCTCTGGGTTGTAGAGTGGCGATGTGCTGCCTCCTGGTGGCGTCGAGCAGCACGTCGCGCAGTAACGTGGCCATCTCTGCGGTGGAGAGGCGTGCCGGTGCTGATGCGACATACCTCTGGGTTGTAGAGTAGCGATGTGCTGCCTCCTGGTGGCGTCGAGCAGCACGTCGCGCAGTAACGTGGCCATCTCTGCGGTGGAGAGGCGTGCCGGTGCTGATGCGACATACCTCTGGTTTGTAGAGTAGCGATGTGCTGCCTCCTGGTGGCGTCGAGCAGCACGTCGCGCAGTAACGTGGCCATCTCTGCGGTGGAGAGGCGTGCCGGTGCTGATGCGACATACCTCTGGGTTGTAGAGTGGCGATGTGCTGCCTCCTGGTGGCGTCGAGCAGCACGTCGCGCAGTAACGTGGCCATCTCTGCGGTGGAGAGGCGTGCCGGTGCTGATGCGACATACCTCTGGGTTGTAGAGTGGCGATGTGCTGCCTCCTGGTGGCGTCGAGCAGCACGTCGCGCAGTAACGTGGCCATCTCTGCGGTGGAGAGGCGTGCCGGTGCTGATGCGACATACCTCTGGGTTGTAGAGTGGCGATGTGCTGCCTCCTGGTGGCGTCGAGCAGCACGTCGCGCAGTAACGTGGCCATCTCTGCGGTGGAGAGGCGTGCCGGTGCTGATGCGACATACCTCTGGGTTGTAGAGTGGCGATGTGCTGCCTCCTGGTGGCGTCGAGCAGCACGTCGCGCAGTAACGTGGCCATCTCTGCGGTGGAGAGGCGTGCCGGTGCTGATGCGACATACCTCTGGGTTGTAGAGTGGCGATGTGCTGCCTCCTGGTGGCGTCGAGCAGCACGTCGCGCAGTAACGTGGCCATCTCTGCGGTGGAGAGGCGTGCCGGTGCTGATGCGACATACCTCTGGGTTGTAGAGTGGCGATGTGCTGCCTCCTGGTGGCGTCGAGCAGCACGTCGCGCAGTAACGTGGCCATCTCTGCGGTGGAGAGGCGTGCCGGTGCTGATGCGACATACCTCTGGGTTGTAGAGTGGCGATGTGCTGCCTCCTGGTGGCGTCGAGCAGCACGTCGCGCAGTAACGTGGCCATCTCTGCGGTGGAGAGGCGTGCCGGTGCTGATGCGACATACCTCTGGGTTGTAGAGTGGCGATGTGCTGCCTCCTGGTGGCGTCGAGCAGCACGTCGCGCAGTAACGTGGCCATCTCTGCGGTGGAGAGGCGTGCCGGTGCTGATGCGACATACCTCTGGGTTGTAGAGTGGCGATGTGCTGCCTCCTGGTGGCGTCGAGCAGCACGTCGCGCAGTAACGTGGCCATCTCTGCGGTGGAGAGGCGTGCCGGTGCTGATGCGACATACCTCTGGGTTGTAGAGTGGCGATGTGCTGCCTCCTGGTGGCGTCGAGCAGCACGTCGCGCAGTAACGTGGCCATCTCTGCGGTGGAGAGGCGTGCCGGTGCTGATGCGACATACCTCTGGGTTGTAGAGTAGCGATGTGCTGCCTCCTGGTGGCGTCGAGCAGCACGTCGCGCAGTAACGTGGCCATCTCTGCGGTGGAGAGGCGTGCCGGTGCTGATGCGACATACCTCTGGTTTGTAGAGTAGCGATGTGCTGCCTCCTGGTGGCGTCGAGCAGCACGTCGCGCAGTAACGTGGCCATCTCTGCGGTGGAGAGGCGTGCCGGTGCTGATGCGACATACCTCTGGGTTGTAGAGTGGCGATGTGCTGCCTCCTGGTGGCGTCGAGCAGCACGTCGCGCAGTAACGTGGCCATCTCTGCGGTGGAGAGGCGTGCCGGTGCTGATGCGACATACCTCTGGGTTGTAGAGTGGCGATGTGCTGCCTCCTGGTGGCGTCGAGCAGCACGTCGCGCAGTAACGTGGCCATCTCTGCGGTGGAGAGGCGTGCCGGTGCTGATGCGACATACCTCTGGGTTGTAGAGTGGCGATGTGCTGCCTCCTGGTGGCGTCGAGCAGCACGTCGCGCAGTAACGTGGCCATCTCTGCGGTGGAGAGGCGTGCCGGTGCTGATGCGACATACCTCTGGGTTGTAGAGTGGCGATGTGCTGCCTCCTGGTGGCGTCGAGCAGCACGTCGCGCAGTAACGTGGCCATCTCTGCGGTGGAGAGGCGTGCCGGTGCTGATGCGACATACCTCTGGGTTGTAGAGTGGCGATGTGCTGCCTCCTGGTGGCGTCGAGCAGCACGTCGCGCAGTAACGTGGCCATCTCTGCGGTGGAGAGGCGTGCCGGTGCTGATGCGACATACCTCTGGGTTGTAGAGTGGCGATGTGCTGCCTCCTGGTGGCGTCGAGCAGCACGTCGCGCAGTAACGTGGCCATCTCTGCGGTTGAGAGGCGCGCCAGTTTCTGGCGGCCCTGGTTGCGTGGCGCGGACAGCGCGGGGTTCACCGGCAGGAACACTACGCCGCTACGCTCCAGACCCGTCGCGCTTGTTTGCCAGACTGACGATTACATAAAACGTTTATTATTTTCATCATCTGATATTGTTATGCGTTACGCTACACTGTACGGGATATCCTCTATAATAGACTTCAATTAAGAGATTTTAATTTTTTCAGTTTGAAAAAAAAAATGTTTATAGAACAAAATAATAGTCATCATCATTCTATGTTAAAAAAGTCCACAGCTGGACATATGCAAGGGTTTTCACAATGACCTATATGAAGCGATCTGAATCCAACAAACTTCTGCAACCTTCAATTGGTAGTCCGTCAACCTGATAGGCGCACGTTAGACCCTACATTTACTATACGTCTTCCATTCGTTTATTTTATTTTTGACACATCGAGTACTGAATCAAATAGTGATGGCCTGATGCGTTATCGAATCAATTTTTTATAACAAACGATTTTATTTTTGAACAAGTTTTAATCGATTTAATACATATTTTATTTTTTGCTCCATGCATTGTTTTTTAAAACTTCAGGGATGTTTAAGTTACTTGATTTAATAATTATATTAAAATAAACCATTTACTCATGTTAAGTTAATATTCTTATCACTTCCGTCGGCAATAGTAATGTTGTTAAAAACAAATTGTGAAACGGCAACACTGGGCAGACAGGTGACGCGCGCCGCCATTTTGTGGTCACTCACAACGAGACGCCCGCGCCCGTGCTAGTGTTTTCCGTTCGCTGAATTTTAATTCACATTTTTCATACGTCGAGTTGAGTATTTATATTCCTCCGTATTGTTTTACCCGTGAATTCCTACATTTGGTTGAATTGAGAACATCGTACCTGCCTTCATCACTTTCAAAATGCCTAAAGGAAAGGTGCTTAAAGGACAAACAAGGGAGTTTGTGTTGCGACTTCATGAGTACTTTGAAAGGGAAAGCCGTAATGGTGGACCTCTTATACCAGTGACTCAAATCAGAGACCGTGTTTCAGCAGCATTAGGTATTACTGCTCCAACAGTTTCAAAAATAATTAAAGAAGGCTACGGCAGTAGTGGCATGGAACAAAACAAGCCATCTACACCTAAGAAAAAACGTCAGCCCTTTAAAGTGACAGCAATTGACAGTTTTGATGGTGATGCTATTCGTCGTCATATATACGATTATTACCAAAGAAAAGAGATTCCTACTTTACATAACCTAGTACATTCTCTGAAAACTAGTGGCTTGTTCCGTGGTCAAAAGTCTTCTTTGGCGAAGGTATTGAATAGGATTGGATTCCAATACAAAAAATGTGACAAAAGAAAAATATTGATGGAACGCAATGATGTTGCTTTGTATCGATGCGAATTTTTAAGACAAGCTAAAAAAATAGAAGACTGGTCGAATGTTGTTTTCACCGATGAAACTTGGCTCAATGCGAATCACACGGTATCAAAAACTTGGACTGACAACACTGCTAGCTCCTCGACCGCAGTGCCAATGGGAAAAGGTGAAAGAATTATAATTTGTCATGCAGGAAACGCAAAAGGATTTGTGCAAGATGCTATGTTAGCTTTTAAATCAAAGAAAACAGGGGATTACCACGAAGAAATGAATTCCGAAGTATATGAAAAATGGTTTCGGGAAATGTTATTGTCACTCGAACAGCCATCAACAATATTTATAGATAATGCGTCCTATCACTCTCGGCAAATTAACAAAATGCCAACGCAAGCCAGTAAAAAAAATGAAATAATAAACTGGCTCCGTAACAATGGCGAGGAGGTGGACGAG
Organism: Hyles euphorbiae; assembly: GCA_023078785.2. NCBI lineage: Eukaryota > Metazoa > Arthropoda > Insecta > Lepidoptera > Sphingidae > Hyles > Hyles euphorbiae. Next base: position 2,079,839 of record CM041038.1, on the reverse strand, counting down.
TCCCTATTAAAAGTAGAGTTACTTAAAATATTAAAAATGAGGAAGCAGCCTAAACGATACGTTATAGATGAAATGGCTGCAGAACATGGGCACACCGTCCTTAGAATTCCTCCATATCATTGCCAGTATAATGCCATAGAGCTAATATGGGCGCAAGTGAAAGGATATGCTGCGAGAATAAATACAACTCCTCCTTTCACCGCAAACAAAATGCTGGAGTTGCTTAAAAATGCGTGTGAAAATGTGACGCCTCATAACTGGGCGAGTGTCGTAGATAAGACGAAGAAAGAAATAATGTCTGATTGGGATCGCGATGTCGCATTTGACAACTTACCCATGCACTCATTAATAATTAGTGTTACTGGGGATACGAGTGACGACGACGCCGATTCCGACGAAACAGACGATTGTTTATAAATAAAAATATTAACAAATTACCTTTTAGTTTTTTTTTTTTTTTTTTTTTTTTATCAATATTTTTTTACGGGACTTTTATACTTATAGAAAATACATGACAGTCCCATCGTAACTTATAAATAAATACCTACACAACAAAGCAAGAAAATAAAAAATAAAAACAGCATAACACAAATCTAAGATTCCTCAACAACCAATAATTAAATTAAAACAAACTAAATACTACAGAAAACAAAAAGGTACTATCATAAAAAATCAGAATCGTGACATTATAAACTTAACATATTTAACACAGTCACAGTGTGACTTCAGACAAAAATTTCAACAAGAATTGCAGAAAAATCGCAATTTTCCGACCTCTATCCATTATATAAACAAGCAAAAAGATTATTAATAATATCACCCTCTTTAAAACTACAACCCGAATACATTCTTCAAATACAAAACTGCATATCAACTTAATCTTAACATCCAACTCGGAATTTGATGTACAAATTTCCTTGAATCTATCCATAATGATTTTCAAACGACTTAATTTATTACTCTTTCCAGTTTCCTCCGTATTCCTTCTTGCGTCTTCAGACTTATAAGCAATTGATTCCTGCTTGTCTATATAAACTGACTCTCTTTTAGGATTTCTATTTTCCGCGCGTGTCAATGAATTTTCACCTAAAATTGGCGAATTCCTCCCATATTGTTCCTTCACATAATCTTTGTTTTTGTATTTACTGCAAGATATCATATTATTACTGTCACGACTACCTCCCTCCAACACATTCCTATATGATGTTTTCTCATTATCCTGAGGTTTATTAGTTAACTGCGCGCTTTGACTTTTCAAATTGTCGAGTCTCTCACATACAGCCTTTTTATTCATAAGCATCGACAAAGCTTTTCTATAAGTGCAGTTTTCTACACACATAATCCTTCTTATAGCCTTTTCTTTTAAAAACATAGGACACGACTTATTCAGGGCCATGTGCGCACCCTTACAATTTAAACATTTAAAATTGGTAGTTTCACAGTTTCTATGACTCTCCCCACATTTTGGGCACAAAATCTTTTTTGTTGGACATAATTTCAATACATGGCCATACCTCCAACATCCAGAACATTGGGTAACAGGAAAGGTGTATGGTTCAACTTTTATTCTACAGCCATATATATAAACAAACGGAGGTAAGGTCTGACTTTTAAAACAAAGCCGTATACTCTCACTGTTTACCCATTCTCCATTATTAGATAAACGCTTCAATCTCCTTACTGAAACTACCTCTTTTTCACACTCCAAACTGCTTAAAATTTCCTCATCATTCGTCTCCAAATCAATTTGTTTTATAACTCCATATGATAAATTTACTTCATTCGCGTACTGACATCTATAGTCCATGGTTTTAAATATGCTTAAATTAATGAGTTTCTCTGCATTTATTTTGTCTTCAAAGTACACAAGAACCCTGTAAGGAGTTTTATAATAAATCTTTAATATTTTGTTAACATCCTCCTTTTTCAACAACTTTGCCAAACCAAATTGTTTCAATAAAACCTCCTTTGCCGTAATGCATACTATTATTTTATCATCATATTGTAGTATTGACGAGTTATGATTGACATTTGACAGATCTTTTTCTGAATTATGATTTTTCTTGGACAAAATTCTTGCAAATCGTTTATTTTTTCTACTGACCGTTGTGAAACCATCATCTTCACCTATTGTGTCCTCACTGTCCTCCCGGACTCTCTTCTCCTGCGTCCTCTGAATCTCCATAGCATCACTATTATTGTCACCATCTCTCTCTACTCCACCTCCGTATTCATAGTAAATTTGTTGCTCGCAATCCATTAATCTCTCTTCCTCCATAATATCACTTCCACTGGAGTCATCAAAGAGAACATTATTATCGATTTCACTCATTAAAATACAATTTAAGAAATTAAATACTGTTATTTATAATATGACACATGCGCTCGTGACAGCGACTCACGCGAGAATCACCTTTTAGTTGTTTTAATTATTTAATCCTTAAAGTACTATGAATTCCAACATGGTTTAACTGTTTATTACAAGTAGGTACTAAACATTTATTTTCGTTGTAATCATTGTAATTATTTTAAATTAAACTCTTATTAAAAGTCACTTCAATACGTATACCTTTATTCATATTAATTAATTTGCAGCAAATACATTCGATCCTAATATTGGGTACTATATTACGTTTAACTGTTTTCATTAGCATTTTAATGTAATTTTATTTCAAATGATTCCGATTGATTGATTCTATTCAAAATCGTTTTTGTTATCTGTGGTCATTCGTTACGAATGGCACAACTCTAAGTGGGCGTTACCCGTCAAGAAAGTATCTACTTTTATTTCAAAATATTGTTCTACTGTAATGTCGTACTTTATAGGCGTGAACTGTCAAAAATAAAATAAACGAATGGAAGACGTATAATACATGGTGTCCATTCAAGGACATTTTGGCCCTGCGAATATGAATAATATAGTTCAAATAAAACAGCACTCACTTGCTTCTGTCTCTCGTCGGTCGATTTCATCGTATATGTCCATTACTAGTTCCTCGAATAGGTGGTTTGGTAGCTGGAAATTTAAACTTTTATAAATTATTTTTTGTTCTATTTTCGCGATGCGATAATTTGGGTCTTCTATATTCTAGGAATATTATAATTATTATTTAGTAGTGAGATGTGATTCATTGCACCCACCGCAAATTGGCTGATATCTCGACCTATTAAATGTATAAATACGTAATTCCATAGAACACTCCTACCATCCTAACACCATGCCAAAAGATGAAATAAAAATATAATTTGCAGAATACTCGTCAAAGTAGCTCTCATAGGTATCAAGTTGCGTTTCGCGTTTATTTTATTTTTTTCCTCTGTATGTCGAGACGAGCAAGCTTTCGCCTGATGGTAAACCAAACAAAACATTGAATTACAAAAGCAATGCTTGCCCAGCATTCACACAATCCGCTGTTTCGCGTTCAATTTTTATATAGATTTGGACGGCCACTGGTGAACCAACTGGTGAACCGTTACTATTTTTACAAAGGTGCATTGTCACCATAACAATAAAAAATGTATTATGTAATTTGATGTTGCAATACACCCAGATTCATAATGTCTTTATTGGTAGGTCTCTCATACGTGAGAGACCGCCTGGGTAGGTACCACCGCAATGTCTATTACTCCCGCCAAACAGCTGTGTAAATACATTGTTGTGTTTCGGATTGAACGACTTTGTAGTCAGAATAACTAATGGACATATTGAGACTTAACATCTTATGTCTCAGGATGCCGAGCGCAGTAAAATGCTAAGATTGTTTTGAATTCAAAGTATTGTTTGGTTTTGCTGCTGTTTATGAGCGCTCGTATCTTACCTTACCATCAGGCGAACGGCCTGCTTTTCGCCATTCTTGGCAATAAAAAAAAATATGAAAACAAAATTTTGCTGACGTGGGAATTGAACCCGCGGCTGTTTTCAAACAAAAGAAGCGCTGATTTATTTCTATACGAAATATATTTATAGCAAAACACTTTGTAGTAGTTTCACCTATAAATATATTCGGTATAAATAAGATATCCGGTAGTAGCGAAGTGTGGAGGATGTGTTAATGAGGTCGGCCGTCACTTCCGGTCGAGGCAGTGCGTCTAATTGCGTACTATTCTCATATTGAGCATGTCCCAGACGAGTCACACGCGATGAAAACATTAACTGTGTTTAGTTATTTTTCTGTCTTATGTAAAAAGCCCTTAAGAAACATGGCGGCGGTGGCGGCTTAATAGAACATTATTAGGAAAAACGATTACAACATCATGTGATGTCAAGAAAAATATCAAATGTGCCATGTCCATTTCTCCAGCTAAACAGCAGCGTAAATGCACTGTCGTGTTCCCGTTTGAAGGACATAATAAGTATTGGACTTATTGAGACTAAACAGCTTTGCGTTGTAATTCATCGTGCTGTTTGGACTTGCTACTGTTTTGAGCGGTCATATCGCTTACTATCAGGCGAACGGCATGCTCGTCTTGCCATTCATTGCAAAAGAACCTGCACATAATTACGTCAAGTGGCCAGAGATGATAGTGCGTTATCAACGGCACTCTTTTTTATGTCATCACACTTTCTACGTGATATAACCAGAATCTTTTGCATTCCAGAAAAATAATAACAAATTAGAAAAAAAAAATCCCCAAGTGATCATCTTTCCGTTATCCCATCCCCTACCACATCTGGCAAGAGTAATCTTCAACATCTTAAAAATGTCATAAAGTTTTTGTCCGTCTGTACTATTTCAATTGTACAAAGTATAAAAATAAATAACACAAAAGCATTCCATACCAACTGCAGCTTCCCCCTAGCCGCCTTGGCGACGTCGGTCATCTCGTGAGTGTCGTGGGCGCGGGGCACGATGTAGTGCCTGCCTGACGCGTGGTCCGGCTTCTCGCCAGTGAGGAAGTAGATCATGCGGTCCGTGGCCTCGTACACCAGCTCGGTGATGCGGTCCGACAGCTCCGTGTGGCCTCCTTGTCTGGGGGAATAAGGACAGGTGGGTCCATGGGGTCTATTTAACGATACGAACTTCCAATGTTCGGACGCCGTACGTAAAACTTCACTGCCTAGACACTCCACAAAATGTTCGATTCCTCTAACGTCCGTCGCAACCACAGACTAAGTTCGGCCACAGAATACTAATATTATATGGTTCGAAGAAAATGATGAGTATACTAAAGAATAGTATTGATTTTTAGAAGTAGATATCTTATATCTAACTCCGGGCGCCGAACATCCGAACATTCCAAGTTCGTATCGTTTTTATACAGTAAGCCCTTTGATGGCCAAAATGGTTGATGTCTATTGAGAGGTAACTTTTGCTGATGCTCGATGGTACGGACGTATTTTTCTATTACATGTAGATCGAGCAAACGAGTAAAGATACCACCTGATGGTAAGTGACCACTGCCGCCCATGAAAATCCACAAAGTTCGAAAAATGGATGTGTTGCCAATTGATAAAAATATAGTAGGGCAGCGGGAAGGGAAAAGGCTGAGAAGAGGAAAGTGCATTAGACAATCTCACTCATCGAAGGAAAAACTACAGAAAAGCTGCCTTTTTACGTTGATTTCTGGTGAGACAATGGACGAGCCTTCCCTATCTTGCCGAGTCATGACCAATGACAGCGTAGCTTTATCACTAGCAAAATCCTTATTGATAAGGCAACTATGAATAGAGACTGCACTAATCGAACCGAGACAAAAGCATGTGACATTCACAAGTATTACTGGGTTTTGGGAAACTTAAAAGTTTGATAGTTGCTAATAACAAGGGTCAAGATTTTTATATTTATTTGAGGTTCAGTGCAACAATCACACATAATTGTTGGATGCATTTATAAATTCCTCGCAGTCGTGACAATAATCTGAATAGCATTCCTCGAATGAAACATAATTAAATCAAAATAAAAATGTTGATTACTAATCGTTTGACGTAAAATTAAATAAACCAGCATTCCTACGTTAAGCAAAACAGTGTGACTAACATGAATGTTTACAAAACTATTGGTACAATAGAACGACTTCACGTCACGCTTTGTCGTGGGCGCCAACTTTTATGAACCTTGTCACACCTTTTATGCTATCTGGAGATGTCAAAATACTGTTGATAAATTGATTTTATCTCTCCTTATTGAGTGTTATAATATCATAAATATTATATAATGTATATTTTTGATTTGACTTTCCTGTGAGCAACCTAAAATGGTTAGCTACCTAAAATGTATTGTTATTTCCTCGTTTCGCATAAATATTACCCATTAGGTAAAGATTTTACGTAATATATTGTTCTACTGTTGGTTTATAACCTATATGTGGCTTATTTTTCAATATAAAACATTGTTTTTGTGGAAATAGTCAGTGAAGTAAATCTAAATTCTAAAATTATTATTTGGAAGAAATAAAACTAAAGTCACATAAGCATGATAGTCATCGTATTTTTATTTTTTTGACATACCGTGGCGCAGTTGGTTAGACGCCAGCTGTGAAACGATAGGCCGTGGGTTCGATACCAGCAACGAAACTAATGTTTGTGTGATCCATAGATATTTGCTTGGAATCTGAGTGTTTGTGAAACCGAAGAGTCTCTCGTAGTTTCTGACACCTACGACACTAGACTAGATCTCAGTGTAAGATCAGAACTATTCATGTGAGTGTTGATTATATTTATTTATTGATAATTCATTTCTAATACAATATTTGTCGGTCGCAATATCAAAATTAAAGAGATCTTACGCCTGCTGTTGCATTGTTGTTTGTTTCTAACTAGTCTTTTAGCATAACTTTTATAATTTATGTAGGGATCGATACATGGTTTTAATACAACATGCAAGAAATACATTTGGTTACTCGCAAAGCTTGGAGGGCGACAATAAGTCTACATCTAGATAAAAGGACGTATGACTTACGAAGTTATGAGTAATGCTGCAAATTGTAAAATGTAAGGAGGGTGTTTATGCGTGTTCTTTACTTAGGTATTATTGTGTTTTATTTGTTTCTGTTATCACATAGCTTATTATTGTTCCTGTGTTTTATTAATGCTAGTTTATATTGTTTGTTATATTCCCGTCACTTTATTTGTATTTGATGTTTAGCTCACCTGTGTAAGGTGACTTTTAACAACACTTTCATGATAAAAGTACCGTTGATAATGCGGACAAGTCTAGAGGGCTAAAATTATACTATTACGAATGATCGTATATGAATATCATCATATCTAGGCTAAGTGCATCTGGGAAGAAGCAAATTATAAAATATTGTTTATAGACATTAATTAGCATCGGCAATGACTTTAGTCATTTCTTTACGACGGATTTAGAATGGTAGGTCAATTACTAAAACTACATAGAATAACAAAAATCTTTCATAAAACTTTCAGCTACAAAACGAATTTACAAACCCAAGTTCAGTAACAAATCGAGTCAGTGCAGTGTGCAGTCATTAGTGTCCCGCCAGTGAGTCCCCTTGCATCAGATAACGGTATAATTTAGCGCGGCGACGCTCTCCCCATTACTCACTCGTTGTGACTAATTCTATGGTATATTTCAATGTGCGAATTCTGTTAAATGTTTCGTATATACTCATACAGCCGCTGCCAATAAACAATCCCAATTTAAAATTTGCCGTTTGAGATTGACAGCTCAATATTTTTTTCTGATACTATATTGCCAATAATCAATCTCAGTAGTGAAAAAACTATGGCAACATGGTAAATGATAAATCGAAAAGTAGAAAACAATCCAGATTGACTTCAATCTAATTTTTTCGATTGATTATTGGCATCGGCCGATAGTCTTGATCCAACAATAAAATGTCTGCTGTCGTGGGTAATAAAAACTATGAGAGACTTTTTGGTTTCACAAAGGTTTCAAAACTTTTTGGTTTTTAAACAAGCCTTCGTATAGGGGTGGGGATCCAATACCCGACCCCTCGTTTCAGTCGGAATTTTTCTCAATTAATTGCGTCACTAAAACGGTGAATGAAACATCGTGAGGAAACCTGCATACCATAGTGATTTATAAAAAAAATATATGGTATGTAAGTCCGCCAACCCGCACTAGGCCAGCGTGGTGGACTATATGACCTAACCACTCTCAATCGTACTCTCGATTGTAGTAGATTGTAGGCCCGTGCCCTGCAGTGGGACGTATATGGGCTGATATACAGATATACAGAATTGCGTCACGGATAATACCAGCTCAGACTTTAGATATCTGCTCTATTTGTTGATACTAAAAGTATAACAAAATATATATACCATATTTCATTTGATGCCATTTGAATCCATTCATTTGATTAGTTGCGGTGTGTATTTACCCTATGGCCTATATGTATAAAAATCTGTGTTCCATTCATTGATACTTCTGTTGAATTGCAATAACCGATCGCTAATTGATAGGCAGCTGATATGACGAGTTGACCTTAGCTCCTTGTGTATATGATGGGCATGCGGCGACTTTGATGTACCCACCGCGCATGCCATATCTCAATCTTATAGTTAAGTAGTGCGATTCACGTATTATAACAAGTTCAGCTGCAGTGCAGTTGCGATTAAGTTTCGATCAAAACAGCCCTTTTCGTATTCTCGTAATTTTGACAACCGCTGTCAAATACGCTCGCGTCAAGTTCGCGTCACGCAAACGTTTTAGCGTATTCTACTGCGGCGCGCAAGCTGCGCGTATATGTCAATTTCAAACAAATTTGATAAGTCTGACGTACAGTTGACGCGCAGCTCACGCGCGGTTCACGCGTAGCTAAACACTTACAAGAATACCATTTTGTACCAAAGCGTAAACTTAATTGTAACCGCACCGCAACTTGATCGGCGCGTCAAAAAGTTACGTGAATCGCACTACAGGGGTCGGCAACCTGCGGCTCTTTGGATGTGAAGCTGCGACTTTTTAATTCCATACGCCAATACAATTTATGTAAAATATAAAAATTAAGAAAACCTTTTGAATTTATTTATGAGGTTAAGGTACCATTTATACATCTCAGGCACTTGTCTTTGCTCTTTATCGCGTCCCTCCCATGCGACACGCGTCGTCACAGTCGTTAGAAAAAAAATGTGGCCATTTAAAAGTTAGATAAGATGTAAATTAGATTTTTTGGCTCTTCCAACTCAAAAGGTTACCGAGCTAAAGCGGTTACGTTCTGTATGAATATGGATTTAAATAATGCAGCTTTTTTATGTTGCCTCGATAAAAAGCACTGTTTGTTGTAAGTGTAGTGCAGCTCAGTGTCCAAATAGAGTGCGCAAGAAAGTCTCTTGTCATAGTTTTTGTTACTTTGCTTAATATTTGCCTTCAAGATGTATATCTTTATCAACCCATATAAACATGACCCACTGCAGGGCACGGGCCTCCTCTACAATCGAGAGCAGGTATAATTGGTTTGGCGGACTTTACCATAGAAATTCTTAAAAATTGCAATGACTTATGCAGTTCCACTATCTTCCTACTCGCTTTACCAAGTTTCTGTCTCTCATGAAGGGCTACGAAACACGATATTCGATATATCATGCGATTTTCGTAATTATAACTACTCCTAGTGACTTCGATTTATGATATCGATAAAAAATATCTTTGCGACACTTGTCAACACTGTTGATCCGTTCAACAGTCGATGTGAGTGAAAACGAAGGCACTAGAAGTAGTTTTTAACACGCGAAACCGCACGATATATGATATATCCAATATCGTTATTTGTAATAGCTCCCTGTGGGGTTACTCCGTGATCTATGATAGGGGTCTCCACGAAATTCGAACTCCAACGGCTGCAGTAAGTTATAGTTATAGAGTCCGCCCCGTGATCACGAAAGCTGTAAAGTAATCGAAACGTCGGGAACTCAAAAAATGTAAAAATTAAACCAAATCCGCGATAACACCCGTAAATAATAGTTTTATTTCAATAAGTTATCGTTTTTTACTTCTAAAATTAAATATATATATATCTATGATACTTAGTATTCACATCAACCTTACTTTATGGCTAAGACGTATGGTAGTGCATTCGATCCTTTTGTGAAGCACCTAGGCACATTAGTACAGTTTTACATACAGCATCCGAACACTCTCACTTTTACTGGTGGTAGGTCTCTCATATGTGAGAGGCCATCTGGGTAGGTACCACCGCAATGTCTATTTCTCCCGTGAAACAACACTGCTTAAATGCACTGTTGTGTTACGGATTGAAGGACATTGTAGCCAGAGCAACTACTGGACATATTGAGACTTAACATCTTATGTCTCAGGATGGCGAGCGCAGTGGAATGTTGCTACTGTTCATGAGCGGTCGTATCGCTTACCATCAGGCGAACGGCTTGCTCGTCTCGCCATTCAAAGCAATAAACAAAAAAAAAAAAACTCAAACTTCGTTTCAGTCCATAAAGTGACAAAGGTTGATACGTAGACAATACGGACAGATTTTATTCGTATTATTCTCTCTTATACAACAATGCACCATTATTATTGTGATACGTGTAAAAGCAGGCATCAACTGTGCATTACATATAATGCTGGCGGCTCGCCAACGCCGGTAATGAGGAGCATTACGTGTTCTCTTGTAATCGCCGCGCTGACTCATTTGGGATATTATAACAGCTGCTTTGTGGCTGAAAATTGCACTGATATAACTTCTCTTCGTGTCGGGAGGTGATAACTTATTATCAAACTTTACTTCATCTTGTAGCATCCAAGTATTGTATAAATAAGTAAGTATAAACACCAATTAATTAATAAATACACCCAACAGTCACATACATAGTCCTGACCCCACACTAAGATCGGATCTTGTGTCGTGGGTATCAGGAACTACGAGAGACTTTTCGCTTTGACGAACACCCAGACCCGAAATAAATGCTTGTGATTCGATCGGTATTCGAAGGGGACGGGATCGAATCCGCGACCTATTGTTTCACAGCCGGCATCTAACCAACTACGCCACTGAGGATGCGTCGTAACGATGCAACGGACTAGTGTTATGTGTTTCATAATAATAAAATATGAAAACAAAAAAATATCTGATACCTTCATTTCACGGCTATGTTAAGCTAAATTTTAGACGCGGTTTCTAAATACGGAAAATTTAAGATCATCTGTTAATTATAAATATATTATTAATAGCAATGTCCCTCTCACATCAATTAAATTAAAAAATAGACAACCAAAAAGTTTTCCAGTTAAAAATACAGGATACTAATTGTCATTAGTCAACCCACTTTATGTTTGATTGGATGCGAAGGTCATCAAAATTGAATCCATATACAGCAAGAGCATTGTTTTAATCTGAGGTCACTAACCATATTATGTTATTATCATACTCTAATATAACAGCTGTTGACTATTATAAGGTCACTAATAGCGGCGGTTAAAAAACATGCAAGGAATTTTAAATAAAATAAAATCTTTATAAGCATCATATATCAGGCCGATTCGAACAGGTCGCTATGGAAATATTTTGTCTTATGGCCGATAAGTTCAGGAGTTTACTCAATAAAAACGATACGAACTTCGAATGTTCGGACACCGTACGTAAAACTTCACTAATGTGCCTAGATACACCATAAAATGTTGAATTCCTCCATCTTACGTCGCAGCTATAGACTAAGTTCGCCGAAAAAGATAAATATAATAGAGAATAGTATTTATTTATAGAAATGGAAATCTTATATCTTACTCCGGACAGCGAACATCAGAACATTCGAATTTCGTATCGTTTTTATAGAGTACCCCCCCAGACCACACTTTGGTTGATTTTAGAGTCATGTTGACCGCACGCCGACTGTCGGCGCTGACAGCTGAGCGCGTAGTTTATGGTCGGGGGTCAGCGCGCGGTCACCGTGACTCTAAAATCAGTCTATAAAACGTAAGAAATTAGCTTCCCGTGTTGAAGCTATATCATTTTCGAATATTTGTTGTTGTGTCTTTTCTTGCTGTAGTTACTAACACTCTTTTACCCCTACCAATTGTTGGCCCCACCAGACAATCACCTGTTTCAATACTACTTTTCCTATAACTAACGACATACCTGGCGCATTCAGCGGGCGTGCACCCGGCGTGGTCCCTGGCGGTGGGGTCCGCGCCCCACGCCACCAGCAGCTCGGCCTGCGCCGGCTGCCCCGCGCGACATGCCACGTGGAGACACGTCGAACCTTTCTCCTAGACAACCAGTATACTTTCATTAGCACATTGAGATAATATACTAGAGGGGACACTGCAAACAAAATGAAGGGTACATTCTATTTCTGTCTCTATCACGCCTACGAAGTAACATTATCTTCCCTCTCGCTTCACGGTGTACCTGTGTGCAGGCACCATATGTAGAGATTTTGTTCCCGGTGTCCGCTCTAGTATAATACCTCAATGGATTAGCATTAATTTTACTGGTGGTAGGTATGTCTCAGGATGGCGAGCGCAGTGAAATGCCAAGCATTGCTTTGTTATTCATGGTGTTATTTCGTTTTACTACTGTCCTGGCCGGTCCTATAGCTTCCCATCAGGGAAATGGCATGCTCGTGTATGAAAATTCAACCAAACAATTCAACCAACTGGGTGGTCAATGTTAAAAGAAATTATGTCAAACTCAACTGAACATACATTGTCAAATATCTTGTCTATAATATTAAGAACCAATCCAATAATTCGATAGCACACACCTGATTATAATAGTTGGGGTCAGCTCCCTGCGCTAGTAGCCTCATGGCTGTATCCAAGGACCCGCTCCTGACAGCCGAGTGCAGTTGCCTGCCCAACTCACTGGGCGGCTCGTCACGCCGCGCGCGCAACACGTACGCCAGCCGCAGGTGCTTGGCTAAGATGAACTCCGACTTCACCGGGCTGTAATTGTGCTTTCACTTATCGAAACTACATACTTATATTACTGGTGGTTGGTCTCATATGCGAGAGGCCGCCTGGGAGGTACTACAGCATTGTCAATTTCAAACAGCAGTGTAAATGCACTGTTGTTTGACGGGAGAAAGAGTCATGTTTCTTTTTGAAGGACATTGTGCCAGAGTAACTACTGGACATATTGAGACTTAACATCTTATGTATCAGGATGGCGAGCGCAGTGGAATGCCGAGCATTGCTTTGTAATTCAAGGTGTTGTTTGGTTCTGCTACTGTTTATCAACGTCGTATTGCTTACCATCAGGCGGCATGCTCGTCTTCAACGCCTTTCATTGCAATAAAAAAAACACATAAAATCACGCCGTTTCCGGGAGGGGTAGGCAGAGGTGTCAGGACACCCACGTTTCGCCTTGTATGTTCCGTCCCACGATGTGATAGGTGGCGAGTCTATCTCTAATCAGGCACAAATTCCTGACTCCGGGCTGTTAAGGGATACAAAAATCCAATATCACTTTGACCGACCTGAGATTCAAACCCGAGACCTCAGCTTTGGAATCGTAAGATTGTGATCGATCGTGAGATTAAGCCTAATTAGGTGGTTGCCCAATGGCGTCATGTATGAAAGGGGACCACAGAATTTTGCTGTTTAATTCGTGGCTTGGGATGTTAAACGAAACCCCTAAAAATAACGGTAATCCCTCGCTTTTAATGCCTTTTATGCTATACCCCCCACTGGTCGAGAGAATGTATTTCATTTTCAAAATTCATGCAGAACTATCGCGTGAATTTAAATTACAGTCACGTAATTCGCCCCTTCCTGGTTGCGAGATTTCCGCACAGACAAATAATAATGGTGTGCTCTCTATACCTATCTATATATAGATTTATGTGAATGTGGAAAGCTGGTGTCAGGCATTTTGTTCTGAAGATTTATCCATGTGGTAATGCACATTTATTGTGACATAGGTATTTGATATTTCTGTAATCTGTAATTTGTGTTCACCAAGGGAAATAGACAAAAATTTTCTAGTGATGGACTTGTCATTTAACAATCACAACATGCATAGAATTTATATTACGGATTAATTTTCATGGAATGTCAACAGATTATACATAAATCACACTGCAACTTATAATCAAGTCTGCACAATAAATAGAACTTTTAATTCCAATAAGGAAAGTAATATACAAACTTTCCTAGGAATTACTTGTACATTAATAACTATTCTTTTGGATGACATCAACAAAATGTGACTCAATTTGGGATCTGTAGGATTATCCTTCTAGCTCTGCAGTTTGTCAACGAGGTAAACAGAGAACAATTGATAACAGTGTACAAATAATGACACTGTTTTGTTAACATGCACATTTTCATACACAATTCTTGTCTGTAATTTAATAAACAAATATATTTGAAGATCATTATTTCCTGATACCTAGTAGCTGTAAAATTTATGAATAATATTTTTTTTTATTAAGGTATTAGAAACATCATTAAATTTAAACATACTACTTACACAAAATACTATACAAAAATTTGGTAAGTAACAGAAAAAAAGTAACTTTAATTTTCGGATGAATAAAGTTCTTAAAGCATTTTATTTTCTGTTATAAGTAGTTTAGGTAAAATGATTGAGCATTAGGTAATGATTTTATTGAAAACCCTACTAAGTAATTATTTGAATATTTAAACATGGTCTTACTGCAAAGGATCTTTGGGTTGTGGTTTCTTCCTCAAGTGTTTTGGTGCCGATGTGTCCATCAGTGAGTGTTCCCAGATGCAGTTCACATTCTGAGCTGTGAGAGCTTGTACCATCTACGCAAAGAAAGAAAAGTAGAAGCTAATCAATGGTACATTAGATTCTAAAAAAAATTTAATAAACATAAATTAAGTAGTACAATAAAACTAAACAAATAGTACCATTTAAACCTAAAAGGCTTTATTCATAGTCAATTGATATTTGTTTAAAAAATGTTTTGTATCGTTCAAACTGAATTATATAAATTGTTTGAAAGGGACTTAACTTTTGATAACTAAAATAGGTATATAAAAAGGCTATGAATAAGGAAATTTGCCTTTTAAAATATTGGATATTATAAGAGTTGTAACTTTATGTAAAAGTAAGTATTGGCTTTAAATAACTATTATTTATTTATTTATTTATTTACAGCATGGAAAACTTACAGCTAATAGTAATATTACGAATAGTAACAATTTAGGTGTCAAAAAGCCAATAAAAGGATTAAATTAATTTACTTGATGTGAAAAAAACTCTTTTGATAAAATAATAATATTATATTGTACTTAGAAACAGCAACTTTATAACATGTAGGCCAGTCATGTCTGTCTTTAAGTCAGAAATAGGTAGGTTTTTGTCTTAGTATACCCTCACATTGCTATCTGAGATGTTGGCCAAATCATATCAATTGGATAATTAACACAGCAGTTCATATAATTGAATAATCATAGCGTGATTTGGTAAGAAGCTAGAACAATATATTCAATGTTATTAGTGCTTGTATGAATTTAATTAGGTGGCTGCCACCAATTGATAAGCTATCAGATAACTGCATTAATGTACACAAGACAACAAACAGACTGTAAATATTGCAAGTCGTTCCAGCATTTAAGACAGATTAATAATTAAGTCTCAAATGTAGGGGATTTAAAGGTCCATAGCATAGGGCTATTATGGTTAATTCATGTAGATTACAGGAATATTGGCATTACTTTGAAAATTACATTTTCCAACAAAATTCCTCGAATACTCACGGCAAGCAGCGAGGGTGGCCAAGAGCCTTGCCTCAGAGACTTTACGTGTGATATGTGCCGGCCCATGCTTCTGTGAACGCTGCAGCACTCGGCACATAGCAACAGCCCGCGGTTGATGGAAGCCCACGATGGATCTGCACCCACACAACAACACAATAAACACCCGGCACTCGCCACAACACCAATTAAACATAATAAACTAAACCACTTTACAACCTGATGCCCCACAATCGGCACAAACTTCTATCGAAGAGCGCAGTTTTGAACGCGATATTATCATCTTACCAACAATTAAGGAAGGCTAACTTTTATAACTGAGCCTAATTATCTACCGCTAGATTAATTTAACTAATCCTACGACCTGAATTTGATACAAAAATAAAACCATTTTACGAAACGTCAATCAAAATAATGAAGCCACAGATTATAAATAAAATACAATCACATCATAGATTGTAGAATAGTAAATTCTTATTTTGACATTTGACGCTAGAAAAACTGATTCGTCGTTTATAACATAATGTCAGTTTTTCTAAATGAACAAGGCCGTGCGTTTTTCATTTGACAATTGAATAAACAAAAAAATAATAATGTCTATGATACCTTGACGTACACGTCACTGCATTTATGTGTTTTAAATTTTATAAAAATCGAAAATGAGATTCCTCGTAATTTTAGGATTTATAACATACTTTGTTTCAGCATTAGCTGAACAAGAAACCCTAGTGCTTGTAGACAATCTAAGCATCAGAGAGACACATTCCCAATTCTTCAAATCTTTGCAAGGTAAGGCCGTAATCTCCGTACTTAAAATGCCGGCACTGCTACAATAGCCTATAACAATCCAATATGAAAATATTTTCTTTTACTATACCATACTGTATTTCAGAACACTTATGCTTAACATCTCTTTAAGCCTTCCATTGATAATAATTTTCAGATCGTGGCTACACACTAACATTCAAGCTCGCCGACGATGCGAACCTAGTGTTATCTAAGTACGGTGAGTACCTGTACAAGAACCTGATCGTGTTTGCGCCATCGGTGTTGGAATTCGGTGGGCAGATCGACAGCGAGGCCATCACTCGGTTCATCGACGATGGCGGCAACCTACTCATGGCGGGCAACGCGGCGGCAGGCGATGTGTACAGGGAGATCGCGTCTGAGTGCGGGTTTGAGGTAAATTTTGATGTATATTCTTTCTCATTTGCATCAGCTACTCTAGATGCAGTGCTGAACATAAGTCTCTCCCAAGCATGTACACATATTATTAATGTTTTTCTTACCAGCTAGTTCTATAATTAACTGATGCATCAGCAGAACTTGTTAAAGACCATAGCATATGAATACCAGATTCCGGGATAAATTAGAAAGTTATACACCACATTACTATTATTATTTCACTATATTTTGTTTCTAACATGTCCTTAATGTTTTAGTATATTATTAATGATGATCACAATATTTGTTTCATGTTATAGATGGATGAAGAATCAGCAGCGGTGATTGACCACTTCAACTATGATGTGTCTGATGATGGTGACCACACAAAGATTGTAGTGTCACCCAAGAACCTCATCAAGTCTCCCATGATTGTAGGAGAGTTCAACACCCAGCCAATTCTGTTTGAAGGCACAGGACTTATTGTAGACAAAGATAACAGCTTGGTGCTGCCTGTCTTGACTGCTGATTCCACTGCATACAGCTACAATCCCAAGAGCCAGGTAAGAAAAGATATCTGAAACTATATTATGCTACATGGTTGCTATCTACGTCTATCTTAAGGCACATACTTAACTTTTGTCAGTTATTAATAAAATTATTTTAAAAATGCCCAATAGTTTAAAGCTGTATATTTAATTGTATATGACTTTAGTTATTCATTACCATTTTTGGAATACATCAATGTATGCACACAAATTCATTGTCAAACTGTCATTTTCCCGTCATGCTTGCTATGGGTAAATAATAAGAGCGGGTGCACACGATGCGTTGCGGCGGCGGTGCGGCGCCGGAGCGGTGTCGCTGCGTCGTCTTACATATAAATATCTGTGGCATGTCACACGATGCGCTCCGGCGCCGCACCGGACTTGCAACCACCAAGACGAAGTGGGGAGGTGTGAACGCGTTGCGACGTCGGAGCGGCACCGCTCAGTTGTATTGCGTCACAAGGAAGGACTCACGCCCGCTCGTTTCGATTTTTTTTCTAAGTATTTTTGTTTATTGTTATTGAGGTTTTAAAAAATGAGTGCGAGCCTAGATGTTATTGATATAGATTACCTAATTACATTAGTCATTAACAGACTGTCCAACGCTGCTACGGCGCCGCTGCGACATAACAACGTTACGGCGCCGCACCGCTCGTGTGCCCACTGACACGGTGAAATCTTTGCGGTGCGGCGCCGCAACGCATCGTGTGCCCCCGCTCTAAGAGTTCGAAAAAAGCTATTACCATAGGAATGGTACCAATGATATTTTGTTCACAGGTTAAAGAGTACCCCCATGCTGTTGGTCGTAAGACAGTGCTGATTGCTGCCCTGCAAGCACGCAACAACGCCCGCATTGTGTTCAGCGGTTCCCTTTACTTCTTCTCTGATGAGGCTTTCAACTCACCGGTCTCTAAAGTACATGTAAGTAACTAATCAATCTCAATCCAAAGTTATAGCAGTAAAGAATATGATAACAACTGTTTTGATGTTCTTTGCACTATCAATGAGATGATTGAATCTTCAAAATGCCTTTAGTACCCCATTCTTTAATCAAGTAGATCAAAAACAATGTTTTTCAGGTTTGGGAGTAGGATTAAGTGTTTAAATAAAATCATTAATTCATGAAACATTTACGGCTTATTGATCCCTAGGAGCACACCATCTGTGTTTAATTTTGGTGTACTTGCAGTTAAAGATAGTGAAAAAAGCAGAAAGTCTAAATTGTGTTCAATAATCTGGACCCCAGGCAACAATAATAATAACACTACAGTTTTATGTTAAAATTACCAGCAAATGACGAACACAGCATTTAACACTCCAACATTTCAACAGGGTGACAAACTCAAGGCTGACTTGTCTGGCAACAAAGCTCTGGCAGTCCACCTGAGCCAGTGGGCGTTCGGCGAGCGCGGACAACTGCGCGTGCGCAAGGTGCACCACAACAGACAAGGAGAGAAGGCTTCCTCCAACACTTACACCATCATGGACACTGTTGTAAGTAAAACTTGTTTTTGTTATCTGTATCAGCCCAAATAGGTCCCAGTGCAAGGCTCGCACCTCCTCTTAATCAAGAATTATGACTGAAAGGGGTTACGCCACATAGTTCACCATGCCTAGTGGGTTTGGGGGACTTTACACACGATAAAAATTCTTACTAATAGCTATGGTGTGCATTCTTCTTAACAATGTTTTCATTTACCATTATAATTCATGATTGACTATAACTTTCCATACCAAAATAATAATCATTTTAATTGATTGTAGCTTTTGATATACATTAAATTTCTGACTATATCCAGGTGTACAGAATCGAGATTGAAGAGCTGAAGAATGGCAAATGGCAGCCATTTGAAGCTACTGATGTTCAACTGGAGTTTGTCCGCATTGACCCCTTCATCCGCACCACACTGCAGAAGAAACCCAATGGAGTGTATGAGGCTATCTTCAAGGTCCCTGATGTGTGGGGAGTCTACCAGTTCAAGGTCGACTATGACAGAATTGGATACACCAGGCTTTATCATACCACACAGGTAATTTTTGAAAACCTATAAGTTTAATACAGAGATGGCTTAGCATCAGTTATAGCAATTTAGAAATGGAGATTTTTAAAATATTTGTATACACAGTTATACATTAAAATGATTTTCATAGATTTTAGGGTAAAATAAAATAAGGCATTTAACTAGGATATGTAATTTATTAGCTAATCAACCAATTTATACAATAAAACAAATATTGAACATGGTTTAAGTAATTGGTACAAGATTTAAAAGTTTGTTATTATAATATTGTTTTCTTTTTGACCAGGTGTCAGTCCGTCCACTCCAGCACACACAGTACGAGCGGTTCATTCCCAGTGCGTACCCATACTACGTAAGCGCCTTCTCCATGATGATCGGCGTGTTCCTATTCTCCTTCGTCTTCCTGTACTACAAGGAAGAAACCCCCAAGACCAAGAGCGAATAATCGCCAATACTATTTAAATATATTTTATATTGTAGTAGCAGAAAGTTGTGTTGCTGTATGAGTTTCTGTATAATTTGTTTTTATGTGTGGAAAGGATAAATAAAAATTATTATCAAAATAAAACCACTGGATCATTTAATTTCGATGTACTGTTCAGGACTCAAAGGTCACAATCGTTGATAAATAACTATAAACCTGAGAACCTGAGCAAATGTTTCAAAGTTATGGCATTGTTTTAGCCATAGAAAGTTTTTTTTTCTATTCCATGGTTAATTTTGATTGTATTTCTTAAACAGGTGGGCAACAATGGGCGGGGTCCATTTATAATTCGCAAGCGCAAAATACTTAAATATTTATTTAAACGCCTAGATAAGATATAAAGTAGTCTATAGTTGTATTTTGTGCTATAAACAATAATATTTGTATTTTTGATGAGATATTTTTAGACTCAAAAACACTTCGAAAGTGGGACAAATTAGTGAACGCATCTGCAAATGAGATGTGACATTCCGGCGAGATCTTGAACGCAACGGTTTTGAAATCGCAATGGCATGCATGTCATACTTAGCTTTTGTAAAAAATAATTCCAATAAAAATGGATTAACAAACGAAATTAGTGCAAATATAATTGTTTAACCATTCGTATTAATTTACATTAGTGCCAAATAAACGCTTACAACCGGTTAACAGTGTAGTTTTACGTGACAATCAACGTGGTTTGTGTAGGCAGTGAATTGGTGTCGCGTTATTTGCTATAAAAGTGTAATTTTATTGAGTTTCTCGTGTTGTATTTGCTCCCGTTATTGAGTTCGCGCGATCCTATATTGACTGGTTGTATAAAAACGTCCGTGTCGCGTGTTATAGTGATGTGTTTACATTTTTGACTGTCCCAGTAAGTATTATGATGTCATTGTAAAGAAAAAACTAACTTGGCTTTGTGCCCATCCGTATTCCTGCAAGTTGGACCAATTTGGGTGGACAAACACGCGGGAAAAGCGCAACGAACCCTTTAGGTTATGATGTGCTGGTTTCTGATGAGGGTGATTAAAGTGTCACATAAATTTGATTGTAGACTTGAACCAGTTTTGATATGCCGAAATTCCACCTTAATCCAGTCTCGAGGAATTTATTCGATGACTGTGTTTGTTTATATTTATAGCAAAGGAGTCTGAGAGTAACATAAATAAGCTTTATTTATTATCTTATCATATTAGTGTATTTGATTTCAGTTTAATTGTGTTTTATTTTATTTTATTTATTTATTTTATTTTATTTTATTTGGGAACAAACAGTGTTAAGAAATATACTCCAAAACATAAACAAAGCACCAATTATATGATTCCACAGTTAAATATACATATAAAATATATACAGAAAATGCCCTAGTTCCAAAATTACACGGTAATTTACATAGGTATGTACATTAATTATAAAGAAAATTGGAAAAAAAACATCACAAAAAAAAAAAGAAAATCGAGATTACAATGAAAACACTTAAAATTACCTATCAAACACTAAATAAAACCAATTAAGTCTAATGCACGAATTAAAATACTAAATATAAAAATAACCAATCAGGATATATGTACGTTTACGCAATACGGCTCGCGGCTATAACAATCAGAGAACCAATGATTCGCTAATATATTTTTAAAAATATGCGGTTTTGTGTAAAATAAATCAAGGTCTAAGAGATCTATTGCAGCGTTAACATATTTTGTTGCTCTGATGAAGAATGCATTCTGTCTATAATTAGTTGTACTTTGTGGAGTACATAGGCACACGGGTCGTCTGACATTCTTATAGGGAACTCTTATATTTATTTTCGACAGTAAATGCGGGGAATCTAATAGATTTTGTGCAATTTTTGCAAGTAATACAATATCTGCAACTTTTCTTCTTTCGTATAGCGGGAGAAAATGGTATCTGCGGCACCTTGCTTCATAGTCTGCGTCATAACAATGACATTTAAATTGAAGGAATTTTAAAAATCGGCGTTGAATTGATTCAATTCTATCAATGTAGCAATAATACTGTGGGTTCCAGACTTGTGCACAATACTCCAGGATACTGCGTACCAATGAACAATACAAAATTTTTACCACTTTAATATTGGTGAATTGTGACGATAATCTAATCACAAATCCAAGTGCTTTGTTAGCTTGTTTAACGATGTGATCAATGTGGATGTCGTAGGTTAACTTGGAATCGTGCGTCACACCAAGATCTCTGATGGATTCCACATGCTTAAGAGGTTCTCCTTTTAAGGTATATACGTTATTAAATGAACTTAATTTACGGGTGAATGACATAGAGTAGCATTTAGTGACATTAAGATCTAATTTATTGGCCAAACAATAATTCTCGAAAGAATCCAAGTCTAACTGCAACAAACGACAATCATTAATATTCTTCACTGTTTTGTATATTTTCATGTCATCGGCATAAAGAAGGAATTCAGAGTGTTTGAAACAGGAGCTAACATCATTAATAAAAATATTAAAAAGCAAGGGACCGAGTAGAGAGCCCTGTGGTACACCAGAAGGGATAATATTCCAGCCAGAAGAGAAACCACCTATAGCTACAGCCTGGGATCTGTTTTCTATATACGATGTGAACCATCTTAGAAGGTTTCCATGAATACCAGCAAAGAACAGCTTTTGCAAGAGAATCTGATGATCGATCCGATCGAATGCCTTGGTAAAATCTGTAAAGACGGCATCTACTTGACCACCACCATCCATATTGATTGTCAAAAAATCTGTGAAGGATAATAAGTTGGATGTGGTAGAACGCTTACTTATAAAACCATGTTGCTGAGGAATGAAATTGCATGATAGTTTTTCATAAACTTGTGTATATATGATTCTTTCGAACAATTTAGCAAATATACATAATTTGGATATCGGGCGATAATTTCCTATGTCGGCCCTACAACCGGTTTTATATATAGGGGTGATAAATGCCGATTTCCAAGTACTAGGTACAGTTCCTTCGTGAATGGATCGTTTGAACAGGATGGTAAGAGGCTCAACCAATGAGTCTGCACATTTGAGAATAAAGTTAGGCGTAAAGTCGTCGGGTCCCGCTCCTTTCGTGGGGTCTAATGACTTTATTAGTTTTAAAACAGAGTTTTGAGTAATGTGTATATCACTAATACAAGTTGTTACATTATTTTGAGAAGAAGAGTTCGAGGGAGTAAAATGAACATTGGACGATGGGGTAAGGAAGTTTGAAGTGAAATAAGATGAGAACAAGTCGCAAATTTCATCACCAGTATCTGCTGATTGGCCATTGTAATGCATGCTGGAGGGGAGAGAGTTGGAGCATTTTTTATTTGATTTTATGAAGGTCCAAAAAGATCTGGGGTTCTTAACAATTAAATCTTCACATCTTTTTATATACATATTATAACACTCCCGCTCTAGCCGCTTGGCTCTTTCCCGAAGTAGACAAAACGAGTCGTGATCACTGGTATTACCATATATCTTATATTTCCTTAAGTACTTGTATTTTTCCTTAAGAATTTTTTTTAAGGGAACTGTAAACCAAGGTGGATATCCTGAAAGAGTAAATGGTTTCTTTGGAATATATTTATCTCTCAAATTATATAAATGTTGATAGAAAATTCCAAGAGCCTCATCAAGTGTGTTATTGTTTAAGGTAGCTTCCCAATTAATTTCAGATAACGACATTTTAATTTTATCGTAATCGGCCTTATGATATAAAAAAAATATTCGTTGTTTATTTTTCAATAAATTTTGTTGCGGAATGTTACAAGTAATATGTATAGATTTATGATGTGCATCTTCTGGTACCAGAGAAGAGCCACAGGCAGAGACCGTAAGTACACGGTTGCATAATACGTAGTCTAATATCCTTGAATGGATATTTCTGTTAAAATTATATTGGGTAAGATTACACTCCGCCAGTGTATCAAAGAATAACACTTGAGATTCACCAACAACACCACTCGGTGAAGAATCACCATTCCAATTAATGTTACTTAAATTAAAATCTCCTAAAATTATGAATACATCATTTGGATGGGAATTAATAATGTGAGACATTTTATGAGAGAAGTGTTGAAGCTGAGAATTGAAAGTGTGTCCATGATTTTCACTACAAAGATATAAAGTGCACAAGTGTAGTTTATTTGACTGTGTTGAATTATATTTATTATTAAGAGTCACCGTGACCCAAATATCTTCTGCAGAAGAACGCCATTCAGGACGTTCAATTGCTGCGAATTTCCGGTTAACACCTAAAAGCACTCCACCCCCGTATTTCTCCTTTGTTTTGAGATAGTTCCTATCCCGCCTCCAGACCAAATATCTATCATCAAACAATTCACTATCGTTTATCCCCTCTATTAGCCAAGTCTCTGTTAGTGAGATAATATCATATGACGATAGTAACAAATTTCGTTTGAATGAGTGTGTTTTGGTACGCAGTCCCCTAGTATTTTGATAATAAATGTCAATATCGTCGAAAGCCATTATAAGGAGTAGAAATTGCAATATAAAATACATATATTATAACAATTAAGATAAATCCATTAAAGAAATAATAAATCATAATCATGAAAGATGCAAAGGTACACAAGTTAAAAAATAATCGAAAGCGGCTTGCCCACAGTATTAAATAACACACAATACTTAACCATGTTAATTTAAAAAGTAGATAACTCGCAACAAAAAACAACAAACATTCAATATTAAAAACAAAATCGACAAACTTAAATAGATCAAGACGTAAACAATTGCATAGAACACTGGAATAAATCATAAAAGATCGGGTAGAAGCATAAGAGTTGCCTAAAACAAGTTCTGTGTATTTAAGCGTTAGTACAGACGAATGCAAGCTTACACCTGCGAGTGCGCAAGCGAAAATATTACGTATGATCGCATAGAGGCGTGCAAAGGCGCGAGCAAATTGTGCGAAGCGATGCGTACTTACGTGCGATGATTGGTTGAGCAATGTATTCACAATAGCAAGAGCGGTCCGATAGCAAAATAATAATAACATGGCAATGGTTCTCAAATTGTTAGTTGATAACTTAAAGAAGCTAATAGAGATGTATAAAATTAAGTAAAAAAAATATTCTATTGTATCCAGGATTAAACAATTTTTTCCAGATCCCTTTCGCACTTGATAAAAAATATGGGCGATGTTTCCGACTTCCTGGCCATAATTTTGCTGTGTTTTACCCATATGTATGCGAAATGTTTTTCTTTTGCCAATACTCTTGCTTTGTTCAGTAAAATTTTATTCCTTTGCGTGAGATGGTCGTTTATATAAAAGATTCCAGTAGCAGAGTAGCCAAGATTAGAAATATTAAGTTGTTTATATTTTCGCGCTGTTGCAACAAACTCTTCTTTGGTGTATCTATTATTGAAACCTATTATTATTGGTTTAATGGCATTCGGTACTCGGGTAGGCACGCGAGCGATGTAATTAATTTGTTCTCGTTTAATCGGGTAATTACATAGGTTTCCAATCTTCTCAGCTATATTGTAGAGGTTTTCATTATTCTTTTGAGGGACTCCTTTAATTTCCACGTTGTTAGCTCTTGCCCATTGATCCCTCTCATGAAGTTCATCGTGCAGGTTGTTAACTTGTATCTGGAGGGCTGGAATCTCCGTCACTGACTTCTCGAGTTGGGAGACGCGTGCTTCCAAAGATTTGATGGAACTTGAGAATTTGCCAATAAGTTCATGAGCCATTTCCAGAGACTCCGTCAAATTTGCAACTTCAAGTTTAATCGATCTCACGTCTTCCACGAGTGATTCCAGAGGCATCAACTGAGATACAATTTTATTTAATTGCTCTTGCATAATGTCCAATTGACTCGGCATAGACGTAGACAGTGGTGAGGGTGAAGAGCTGGTTTTGCATTTTGGGCATCTCCAATTGTTTTTTCTTTCACCCAATCGACGAAAACCAATCTCCGTAACTCCAGCACAAGCGAAGTCGTATTGTTTTTTACAACCAGAGCATGTTGCACCATCACTGTGTTGAACATTACAACTATCACAGACGAACATTGCGATTAACTTTGAGAAGCACTGGTAAGACTTGTGGGAACGTGTAGGTGTCCGCTCAGTAGTGCAGCTCTAAGGCGACTGATATATTTAAACCTTTTTACTAGCAATATTTTACATAGGAATGTAATTTAAATGTCATTTTCAATAATATTTTCATTCAAATTGGTCTGTGAGATAATATCCAATTGTCCTACTTGACAAATAGGCCTCAGATATAGCAAAATGTTTTTAAATTAACTTATACTAGTTTAAATTGCACAGTTATTCTAAGGAAGTACTACACATTTGATTAATAGGGACATAAAAGGAAAACCACAAGGAAGTCTGTACATTAGAGTATAGTTGATAATAATTTGTTATTTTGCTACTAAATAAAGCATATCCTGTGCTATGAAGTAAGCTGCAGTCTATTAATAAATGTGGTCAGCTCAATACACATAACAAGTATATAAAGTAAGTTTTTTAGATCATTAGAAACAAGACACTTCTGCTCCAATAAGTATACAATAATTTTTTACTGTTATTATAGCTATGCTGGATGTCCAACAAATACATTTATAGTTTGGGGGTAATAGATCTATGAAAATATTTTCATGTTACAGTGCTGTAATGCTCTGTTAACTATTTAGAAGTGAATTAATTAGTAATCATACTATGGAATAAATTAAATTGTACACAACATTTGCATTCAATTGAAATATACTTGTAAAAAAGTGAACACTAGTGGCTTCATTCACAGACATATTATAAACCTATTTTAGTTATCAAATGTTTTACTTATCTTCACTTTGACTGAATTCAAAAGTTGTTCAAAAGAGTGTAGATATCTTTGTATTTAAATTAACTAAGACCTTTTTGTGTATACATAAGATAAACCTATATGGAATGGAGATCTATATAAAAATTGTGCAATAAGTGAAGTCAGTTAACCCACAATGGGCAAGGGTAGTTTGCTATGACCAAAGCCTTTTAAATAAGTGCAATATATTCAGACGTCTGTCTGTAGTGAGAAGTATATAGGCTGAATTACATACTATTTTATATTATTAGATACTATGGTACATGTCAAATAAATTTTATGAAGAATAATGTAGCAACACATGTTGCACATCGTCGGTGATATTATGAAACCGTGGAACTAACAGTGTTTAAAACCGCGTAAGGTAGGTGCAGTGAATTTTACAGGAACGAGGAAACACACATAATATTTACTAAACTACATGACTTTCTATTGTTTAAACTTTTAAATTGTCAAATTATAATATTCTTCTTGGTATTGTAGGCATTAGTTATGTTAAATATGTATTAATTAATTAGTAAATCGACTAAGCCCGCGAAATCTCGATTTTGCTAGTTTTGTAAATACGCGGTTTTAAACACTGTTAATTCCGCAGTTTTAGAATATCACCGACGACATACTATTCTTGTATTGTCATTGTGTTGCAATTGCTGGCTGCATTCATAAAAACAAGTGAACCGACAAACAATTGCAATAGGTGTGTTTGAAGCAATACTGTATTTACATATTTGATTTTCATGTTACATTAGTTTTCTAGTTAAAACATTTATAGCATAAGGAAAGTCACAGTTCAATTGATAGTAGAACAATGATTCTAAATAATGAAATGTCCATTTTAACGCTATTTCATTGGTGATTGTATTGTTGGACTAATTACTCTGGCAGATTACTAATAGTGAGTAGGCAGTGATCAGTAAGGATCTTGATATAATTTGATTGCCAATTTTAATAAATTTTTACATATTAATTCAATTAGGTAACTTAATAATATAAAATGTAAATTGTAATGATGTCAGTAGATTAGATGGAGTGTTTTAAACACAGTTTTTTGTTTTTCTTAATTGTGTTCATCTTTGACCTATTTCTAAGAATTTCACTAAAATACTAATATACAATAGTATTGTACTCAACAAAATAATGTTTAATATTAAACCTTTATTCAGGTAAAAGTTGGATTTGTAGTTGGCAAAGATCCAATGCATAGAATCAACAGGTGAAAGTTTGCCTGAACTTGTATTCATAATTATCTTACTACAAACATATTAAGACACAATTAATTTTGGCATGATGTCATTACTGTGTAATTTATTATATTCATAGTTTTTATATATAAAAAATATACAATTTTGTGCAGCGTATGGGTGAATATACAAAAATTGGGTAACTCGCTGTCATCAGCCAATATATACAAAGTCTTATTATATTTTATTGAAATAACAACTTATTTTAAAACAATGAAAAGTCCTTTATATGGTCACCCAATTTCACTTATTCATTTTAAATACAAGTTAATAAAAAAACAAAATTAATACTTAAAATGTCAGTCCTTTGGCATGTCACAATCCCGAAAACCAACAATCAAGTGACTATCTATTAAACATTATCATTGATTTAAGAAAACTTACTAATTTACTACAATCTGTGATGAACATAGTATTATATACTACAACTTTCATAATGCAATGTTCTCCAATTTATTTAAAAAAAAATAAGAAACTTTGTGTTTGTTTTCATCCGTCAGTCCGTTGTGTGTTCTTTAAATTTGAAATTCTCGCCATATATCACCGAGTCAAGGTCAAATCCCTGTTTATGTATTAATGTTGGTAATGAAGTTAGTTGCGGACAGCACAATTTGACGGCCGCCATAACTGTACGAGTTCTTGGGTTGTGTTTGTCTTCTATACACATGCAAAGCCAGTCAAAATTTCAGTCCCGTGGTGGGTCGTTATTTTCTTGTTAATCTGAGGTTTATTATCATTTATACATAATTAACTATGATTTGTTAAAATGTAGTTTGTTGATATTCGAAATTATCAAAAAAAAACATTAGTTCTGATTATAACCTCAAATTATGTCTTTTTCGTCAATCCGCTGGCGTCAGTCCTTTGTCAGGTATCGCGCTAGAGGATTGAATTGTCTCCATAGTACTGCTTTTTGTTGTTGTTTTAGAGCACTTTTATCTTAATTGCTACCGTGTATAAGCATTTCTATTTTATATTTCAGTTTAGAATATCATACGGCACACTAAAAGCAATTTGACCAGGGAAGAAGATTAGAAAAAAAAGAGAAGCCGAAAAGGCTCGCTTGGCCAGAATTAAAAGTGCCCCATTAAATTAGCGGAATACAAAGAAAAACAAAAACTTCAGTACTTAAGGAAATAACTAAAAATTTTAATAAAAACCTACTTCAAAACAAAAAACCACTAAAAACCAAAAAATAATAAAATATTAAGTTACGCATATATTTTGATTTGTTGGCTAGTCAAGTCATTAAGCAAATTAATCAACATGCACAAGTACAATGAAATAAATATTATTTTTTGCTTTGCAGTGGTACTTATTATTTTAAAATTTTTTGTGGTTTTTGTTTTGAAGTCGGTTTTTATTTTTTCATAAAATATTTTAGTTATTTGTATATTTTTAGTGTTGATAGGCATTTCAATGAAGAAGAGTTGGTCCCACAAGGAATATGTTCTTTCCGATGACAATGAAATCGCTAAAATCAGTTAAAGCTGCCGAAGATATTGGTATTTACGTTTATTTTAATTTTATAATTATATTTAATTGTTACTAAGTGATTTGAATACTTAAAAGACATGTGCCATTATTAAAACTAAGAGATTTGTACTAATTCTTATTAAATTTCATTATAATTCTTAGAAAATTGTGTACTTTATCAGTACTATGTTAGCCTCGTCAGTCCCCTGGCAGTCAAATTCAGAAAATTTTAAATATCTCATAATTTACTTAAAAAAGTGACTGGCCCGATTTGGAACAATATAATCATTAGATTTGTCATCATATGCACCCGAATTTGTTATAATTTGATTTAATTATTATAGTAAACAAAATATCCTCAAAAGTTACCCAACTTTTGTATAATCACCCGTATGTCGCTTTTATTGCCTCTCTGATTTTTTTTCATGTAAATATACCAATAAACTAAAAAATTATAGTCATCTAACTAAAATACATATACTTGGCCATTGCAAGGGAAAATAATAAGGGCATTATAACTTTAGTTTGGGTATTTGCCAAACTAGTAAATCCTTTTAAATAATAGACACAATACATGCCAGAATTGGTTTTGGGTATATCATATTTGTAGTTACAGGAATATGGAAGTTATTAGGTAATGTTCTATTAAATTAGGTAAATTATGACAGCTGGCCCTATAAAACTCTTACAATGATAAGAAGAAGGCAGAAAGAAAGGTCTTTGCCCTGTAGTGACACATTACAGGCTCAAAGGGATGTTAAATGAAGAAAAATTTTCTAAGCAGATATATGCAAATACACCAACCCAATCAGATTAATATAGGAACTAAAATATAACTAATTGAGTCACAGTGGGGTCTTTAAAATGCATACAGTCATTGATATTAAACATAACTTTAAATGTAAACAATGGAACAGAATGAATGTGAGTCAGCTGAGTTGGATACTGATACATGCATGTGTTCGTTAATGTAATACTTAACATGCAATTAAAACCGAGTTTAATGTGTTTAAACAGCTCATAGTTGATAACCTTGCTAACTCGTACTGATAATACCCTGGGATCCTAATTGCTGTGGTGGCGATGACAATTTTGTTTTTAAGTGTTGGAATTTTTATCCAGTGTTAGTCAAATTATTCAATTGTTGAGTCTAACTTCTGTACTCAGAGACATTTAATGTTAATTAATTTATTGCGTAGTGTAGTTTTTTACGAAAAGAATCAGTACTAAGGAACAATTTCTATCTATGTAAGCCCAGATACATCCCACTACAGGGCATGGGCCTCTACAATCGAGAGTATGATTGAGAGTGGTTTGGCCATATAATTAACCATGTTGGCCCATTCAAACAAATCACTATGATATGCAGGTTAAAGAGACATTTCATTAACATTAAATATCTCTAAATGCAGCCATTAGTGTTGTGTTAGATGTGAGTATAAAACTCGATTATAATGTTTAACTATGTTAGGAAAAAAATGCTTGTACTTAAGCCACATAAATATAAACATACTACCACAATTTATTGCTAAATTGGAGTTAGTATATTTTTATCATATCAAATCTTTTAAATTCAAATGTAATGTTTATGTTACAAGGAGACAAATATTATGTTGTGTTTCATAAACATTTAAGTATGCATATTGCACATTAAATGACGAAACTACGTGTTATATATGTTTTTGTAAGTTGTTAAACAGTCCCTCACTATTATGATTTGTAACAGAGACATAACATGTACTGCTATTTGACACCACTTTACAACAAGGTATGTTCATACTTTTAACAAACCTTAGTGCTAATTGACACAAGGTGACAACAATGTACTGTGGTCTCAGGCTTTTGTAATTAATGCTAATCTTAATTATAGCATTTGGGTGAAGGCCATTTCTGTTATTTGTGCAAAATTGTTACTTTATGAATAGATACAAGTTGTAAATGGACAATTGAGAGGGGTTTGAAATACTACTAATTTCCTAACTTCATTGACTAATCGCACACATATTCACTTAACTTAAAATGAAGTGCTTTTACGAAATAGCCACAATGACAGCCTCCGTGGCGCAGGCGGTAAGACGCCGCCTGTGAAACGAGAGGCCGCGGGTTCGATCCCCGCACCGAGAGAAATGTTTGTGCGGCCCACAAATATTTCTCTCGGGTCTGGGTGTTTGTGAGACCGAAAAGTCTCTCGTAGTTCCTGATACCCACGACACAAGACTCGATCTTAATGTGGGGTCAGGACTATGTATGTGACTGTTGGGTGTTATTTATTTATTATTATTTATTAATTAAATAATATAAATTGATTTCCCCAATTTTCCATGCTATTTGTCTGAGACTGAACACCGGTACAAAGCAAATGTCTACTTAAATGGCTGACATTGACTTTCCTTTGCCCTATTATTTCCAGTTAAAGTAAGAAAAATAGCGCGTAAGATAGGTAGCTACATATAGGTAAAGATAATATCAATGTGTTAGAGATATAAACAAAGATTAACACAGATACAAATTAGTCGTCTCAAGATGTGAGCTAAGTATACGATGCCAGCGCATGTGTTCCGAGCTGAATGTTTAAAATGCGCGCTACATTCGGTCCAGTGGAAAACTTAGCAATTATCATAAAATCTCTCTGCGGTCGCCTTACTTTCTCACGTGTCCAGCTTTTTAATATTTATGCCGGCTCGTACAATATCATGTTTGGTTAATTGTTTTAAACTTAAATACAGTTAACTTTAATAGTTACGATACTTAAGACCATGATCGTAGCCAGCCGTGGGGTCAGGGTGGGGCAGCAGTCTTAAATCATATGTAATTAGCAACCTGTACCCACGGTATTCTTCTATAACAACCTGTATCTTTGTTTATAATTCGAATTATCCTAAATACTTTGTTATTGCTCACCTGCCTAGTACTTTACCTAGATAATTTATTTTTTTAGAGTTGGTTAGGTACCTGACAGGTCAAAGCCAGGGTGGGGCAAGCGCCCCACTCTGCCCCACCGTGGCTACGCCCATGCTTAAGACGTTAATTTTTATCAATATTGAGTTCATATTAATAGTTATTGTTTTGTAAAACGTATAAATCTGTCTGGAAAACGAGAAAAAATTGTTTACAAAGTGAATGTACCATTTAAACCTAATTTAATGATTTTGTTAGAGTATATTAGTTTCGTTTGTTACTAACAGATGGCGCTAATAGGCTCATCGCGAGATTTATTTCGCGTTGTTGCACAGTCGTTGTTTCGGAATCTTCGATCAATTATTTACTGGGATTACTTAATTTCGCGACAATTTAAAATACTTCGCTTATTTATTTGGAAATGAAAACGTTCTCTAAATTATCATTCACAGTGTTACATGAAATTCTCCAAGAATACAGATAAAATAAAAATGAGTCTCGGGGATTCCACCTTTAAACTAATGAGAATGAAACCTATTATTTACGGATTTTATCGCAAATTTTGTTTCAAATTCTCTATTCTGTATCCGCTCATATACTTCCCACTTCAGACCTTCAAAGCACAGGCCTCCTATACAATCGAGAATACGATTAGAGTGGTTAGGCCATATAGTCCACCACGCTGGTTTAGTGCGGGTTGGCGGACTTTACATACCATAGAATTTCTTACAAATCGCTAAGGTATGGTTTCCTCACGATGTTTTCTATCACCGTTATAGTGCGTGGTAATTGCCTATCAATACACCATGACTCTGAAAAGTGGAAATTGTGCCCTAGGAATTGAACCCACGACCACCGTGAATATTTTGACAGCTGGTCTGTTTACCAATAGGCTACCACGCCCTTGGTTCTTTATTAATTAAAATAATAGTTTTAAATCAATGCTATACTCAGCTCAATGTTTGATTGTTAAATGTTTTTCTCCACGCAGGTAGTGAAGTGACAGTTCGGAGATGGATCCGTCGCGCCGGCAGCGCACCCACACCAAGGCGACTGCTGAGGAGCAGGCCCTCGACCAGATCGCCAGAGAGGTACCACTGAATATTCTTAACTACGCGGTCAAACTATGCCGAAATTCTCGTAATGTAATCTGCGTTTATGAATAAGCTAAAACATTCTGCAACATGGATACAAATGCTAAACGATTTGTTGATGTGGTACAGATATTCATCTTAACTATCTTATTTAAAGAGAGTTGTAACACCTATATTTTATTTATCGCATGTTTTGTCTTCTTCACTCAAACCGAATTCAAAAGTCGTTGATAAGGGAAGGAATTGGTATTAAAACAAGATTTATGCTAAACTGTGACGTTGATTTTCCCTTAAAATTTATTTCCATTCGTTGAATAATCTTACCTGATTTGTCAATTGTCTATTCTAATCACGAATAATAAATGATTAAAACATAATACCACATGCATAACGGAAATCCTGAATAACCTCCCGATTAAGTTTTATCAAACCAGGCTATGCTTCCCGATCCCCGTTTAATGTAACCAGGCCCGGATCTAGGGGGGGGCAAGTCGGGGTGCGTGCCCCGGGCGGCACGATCAGGGGGCGGCATATTGAATCTTCGGAGACAACTACAAAACTCATCAATAACGTAACACCACTTACACTTTTTTTTTCGCCGTGCGCGAATTAGTGATTATGCGATAGAGGCGCGTGAAAAAGAGATGAAAACTTAATACTTGGAATGTATAATAATTTATCCATCTCAACAATTACGTTTAGTTTATAATATCCAATTTGTGTTTAGTAGTTAGTTTTAGTTGATTAACCATCGAACGTCTTTTATGTGGTACAGGCAGTGGCGAAGTTACTAGTAAGCTGAGTAGGCTGGAGCCTAGGGCGGCAAATTTAAAGGGGCGGCAAATCTGGGCCAATTTTTTTTGTTTTGATTTACTGAAATAATAAAAGGCAATATTTTACACACTGAAAAAATGGGGTTTGAAAATTAAGAATAGTTAAAATATTTCAGTAATATGTTCCCACGTTTCCACGTTGACAATTTAATAATAAACACTTTATTAAATATCTATACTTGGATCTTCTTCTTCTTCTTCTACCTGACGTTATCCCGGCCGGTGCCAGGGTCCGCCTTCCGGCAAATTCTCCTCCATTTCGCCCGATCTTCGGCATCCTCAATAGTAAGGCCATTGACCCTCATATCTTCCTTGATGACATCGAGCCAGCGCTTCTTTGGTCTACCCCGCGGTTGAGGTCCGGGAATTGAGGCTCAGGCACACATTACCGACGCACTCCTGGGGTTTCCTTAGGACGTGACCATACCATCTCAAGCGGGATTCCAGGAGTTTATCAGCCACATCGCGGACACCAAGACTGCCACGGATGTGCTCGTTACGGATTTTGTCCAAACGCGTAACGTTGCACATCCACCACAGCATCTTCATCTCCGCGACGTGGACCTCCTGTACGTGCCGCTTGAGGGCAGGCCACGTCTCAGACCCATACAGGAGCACCGGCCGCACGATGCTTTTATAGGTGAGACCCTTGAGCCTCATCGGCATCCTGCGGTCGCAGAGTATGCCCGAGATCTCCCTCCACTTAGCCCAAGCAGCGCTTATACGGGCTTTGACGTCAAGGGCGATGTCACCGGACTCATGCAGTACGGACCCAAGGTACTTGAACTTGTCCGTCTTCACGGCCAGTTCATTCCCCATCACGATGCTTTGGGGGTCCGTACTCCCGCAAGCCATGTACTCGGTCTTCGCCACATTTAACTTCAGACCACCGCTCTCAAGCGTTCCTTCCACCGGTTGACCTTGCGCTCCAAAAGTCGTCGGTCCTCCTCCACCAGTGCAATGTCATCGGCATACATCCAACAACCAGGGCGCAGGGTCCTGGATGTGAGACGTAATGGCATCGAGCACAACACTGAAGAGGAATGGACTCAGCACCGAGCCTTGGTGCACACCGACATCAATCGGGAAAGGATTCGTATCGCCAACGGCGGTCCGAACGAAGGACTCGGATCGGAGGTACATGTCTCTGATAATGTCCACATAGGCTTCCGGTATCCCTTTCATCCTCATCGCCCACCAGATTGCCTGTCGCGGCACACAGTTGAAGGCCTTCAGCAGGTCCAAGAAAGCCATGTGCAGTGGCGTCTTCTTCGCTCTGTATGCCTCGCCAAGCATCCTGAGTGCAAATATCGGGTCGGTAGTACCACTGCCAGGACGGAAGCCGTATTGACACTCAGAGATAGTACACTCTTGGCGGAGCCTGGACTCGATGACGCGTTCGAAAAGCTTCATGGTATGACTCATGACCTTAATGCCACGATAATTACCGGATTCCTGAACACAGCTTTTACCCTTGTACACGGGAGTTATCAGACTCAACCGCCATGAGTCAGGCATGTTTTTGGTATTTAGGATGCTGTTAAATAACGCAGCAAGAAGCTCCACACCGTGAAGCCCCAACGACTTCCACGCCTCTATCGGAATATAGTCAGGCCCTACCGCTTTCCGGTTCTTCATGCGACGAAGACTATAGAGAACTTCTTCAGGTGCAACAAGACCTTGTTTCGGGGGCAATTCGGGGTAGGACACTCCTAAGTAAATATCTATACTGGGATATTATAAAATATTCAATAGTGATACTTTATAAAAAAATCTTGCTTAAATGTGAAAAAACAGCTATTAACATTGATTATAGTCTTTAGACTTCCTTGCTAAAAATATAGTATTTTTTCAAATTGGTTATTTATTGTTTACACGCACCCCGTGGTCAAGGGGTGGCAAAATTCCTTCACGGTTTCCTTTGCCTGGCGTAAGAGGCGATTAATAGGGGTCATTGGGGTCGCTGGCACACTCTAAGATGTGCGGCAGAACTTGTGGCTTCATAGCGGACGCCCACGGTTAGGGCGTCCGTTGCAGAGAAAATCTACGCCTACCTAAGTTGTGAGGAGCCATATTAGGAAGTGCGTCGGGTGGCACGGCGAGTCAACTAGGTGTTACTCGCTCATTCGCATCGCCTATTGTCCGTAATACATCCAACCTGTCTGCAAAATCTATGCGGTACGGACAATAATTGTCCCCGTGCGTCAGATTGGAAGGCTGGAGACCTCGACATGCACCTTATGATCTCCCCGTAGATATCGATTAAAAAAAAGGTATTGTATTCACTCCGTTTTTAGGAAATTGAGTTTGAATCAGACCTGGAAGTTTTGAGGCCTGACAAGGCTATCCTTATAATATCCGTCATAATATCTGTGCCGCTGTACGTATGTATAATGTATATAAATGTATGTGTATGATGTCCTACCACGAGGTCTGTTTCAGTCTACTCTGCCCTATTAACCATAAGACGTTCTATGGAGTCGTTAATTCGTCGTGAGAAATTACCGAATATTCGAAGTATATGGGGCCGTACTATCTCGGAAAGACGCTACTTGATGCCGAGTTCTTGAAACGTTTGTGTGGAATTCGGATCTGATATTCTAAGCATACCAACACCTCATCTCTAGGGAATCCACATTTTTCTTCTCCCGTAACGTCCATGTTTCAGCAGCATACAGAAATACGAGAAAGTGCTCGGACAAGCCTGATCTTTAGTAGCTTTTGTAGTAGTACGATTCCTCCATATTTTCCTGAGTTTCTCCATTGCCCCTCTAGCCATCGCCATACATCGTTTTATCTCAATGATACAACCACCATTGTTATTTTTAAACAGCCCAGGATAAATGTACAACTGTACCAGTCTTGGAGGAGCCCAGCAACAGTTTGTGATGTGTATTGAAATCCCCCAAGACCATTCCAGCCGACGGGAACTGCGTCCGCCCGTCATCAGCCACATGGCTGAGATACCTAAACAGCCGCGTCATCTCATCTTCCCCGTTGTGAGACCTGTAAAGGCACACGTCGATGCGGCTCAGGCAACCAAGATTCACGTGCAAACACAAAGCGGAGAAGGACCCTCCATGCAGCTTAAACGGTGACAGTAGATGTCCAACCGAATATACATACAAGCATACCCCGACTTTAGGCTTGAAGCTTTCTTCAAGCGAATAACCGGGGTACAGCAGGTAGGAATATTCGGCCGGACAACGAATCCGCGTCTCCATCAAGAAGAGCAAAGCAGACTAGGCCGTCTCGAAATGGTGGTGGACGGCATTAAGGTCGTTTGGAGTTCGCGGATGTTGGTGAACTCCATAGTGAACGCGATGGTGGGGTTATGCACCGCTGAAAGACCTGCTTTGTTGAATTGCGCTGTCATGAAGTTGAAAGGATAGGTTTGATGAAGAGGCATCCAGAAGCCAAAGTCCGGGCATTAAGTAGGCCGAATGGGCACCGGCATGAAAGGGTCGGCATGTCGCTAAATGTCGTCCACATCCGGTCACCAACTGGCACGACGTACCCGCCCAAGATTATGTGCGACATGGTGAGGCAGCCCCTCGTGGTGGTTAGCCACGATTGGGCTCTTGTACTGTACTGTCTCTTTGGCCGGCGGGTTAACACTCCTCCCTTTGAGAGCGATCAAAAATACGTACAAAATCACTATCAGATCACTATTACGGTCTTTACGCCCTGTGGACGGTGATCGCTACCCAGATGGACACTTAAGTCCTACCACCAAGAACTGTGTCACTCATTTGGCACTACCTAGGGGTTACGTGTAGGAAAACTAGAGTCAAAGCTTACAGACGTGTGTGACGTTAACCCTCAAAAGTGACGCTAATATAAAGCGTGTAAAAATGCTTAACATGGTGGTAAAAAAAAAAAAAGACGTTCTTTCCCGATGTCCTGTGTTGAGTGGGCGTCTGGTTGCTAAAAATGATGATGATGATTAAGATAAAAATATAGGCAAGGGGGGGCGGCATTTTTCAGTTTTTGCCCCGCCTCGAAAAAAACCTAGATCCGGCGCTGAATGTAACACGTATAAATTCCACACATTATTTAACACTTTACAAAGATCTATTTACTACATAAGCAATAAGCATGGTACACTTCGACGAAACAATAAAATTATTTTATCAAACCCCGCTATCATGCGATATCCTAAAGATAAAGATTGAAATACTACAATTGATTATGCTATGTACGTGTATGTACTGACAAGATATATTGTTTTATATACACTCACGACTGTCAGCTCTATAAATAGACAGTTTTAAACATATTTCAGTTAAGAGCGTATACACCTTGCGCGCAAAGTCAACTATAGGTATTTCTTCGTTAATTTCACGCACACATAAGCGACCAAAGCTGTGTGCGTAGAGCTGCAGCGTCGGCTCGCTATACAATCGGCTCAAACAACTTTGATCCGTGCGCTTCAAATATTCAATTGAAATGTAACTGTAATATAATATCATAAAAATATTTTATTTGCATTATAAGTAGACAAATATTACTGTGCAAGCAAAGAATAATACAAATTTTGGATACTAATCATATTTTCGTTATTATTACATTGTTAAGTTGCATTCAAATCAGTGTTCAATCAGTAGACACTACGGAAGTTTTATTAATCATTTCGTGTTCGAACACATAAATAGTGTTAGGGGCCTTACAACTCCTTACAATTACGAAATATATTTAATTTTATATTACAATACATAACATAATTTAGCCTCGGAATTACATCCCATTATATTACCTGAAACATAATTTATACTCACTACAAAATCATTGTAGGTAATAAAAATAATTAAATATTTACTACCAAAGTACTAAGATGTGGTAATCGCATTCTGCGCGTGGCTATTTTTACTACGCGCCGCATAATCGACTGCAGCCAGGCCGGAGCGACGAGCGATACGTCCTCCCTCTAGAAGGCCTTGCGGCGGTCTGATTTGATCCACGTCGGACAGCGTGTTTTATAGTGGTTTTTAAAATATTTGTAGAAAACATGAAAACTAATTTTGTTGAAATATAAAAATGGTAATTTATTGATAAGATGTTCTTCTATTATAATATGCAATTGCTATAAAAAATTATGTACGTTAAGTTGGTGAAAAAAAATATGTTCTTGACGAGAGTTTCTGAATAATTTCGCATTGTTTAAATTTTTATTTTTCAGGAACTAAACACAAAACGATTATTTTTCTCAGCAAAATCCCTCCATAAGGGTCTTATTAGTCTGATAATATTTTTATTTTCATCTTATATTTAGTGGTTAAGGATATCTTAAGCTTCTAAATTGCCATTTAAAGCCTAAATAACGAAACTTGTGTTCAGTAATCCGTATAGTACTCACAAATTATCCATCAATCTATAATGTTTTCCACCAAAATCCCTAGATGACAACCTTTTCTAAAATTAGTAATAATTATTTTTCCTTTATATTGTTTATTGGTGGCTATTAACTCATTTGAAAAGTCCTGTTTTTAAGCCAAAAAGCGCGTGCAGGGTATAAACGCTCTTAACGTATGTTTTGTCCATTTCGAGCGACTTTTAAATTCCGTCTGAGCGATGAAGACAAATATTGAATTCTGTATTTCTGTATCAGCCCATATACGTCCCACTGCAGGGCACGGGCCTACTCTACAATCGTAAGTACGATTGAGAGTGGTTAGGCCATATAGTCCACCACGCTGGCCTAGTGCGGGTTGGCAGACTTACATACCATAGAAATTTATATAAATCGCTATGGTATGCAGGTTTCCTCACGATGTTTTCCTTCACCGTTTTAGTGCGTGGTGATTGACTATCAATACACACATGACTCCGAAAAGTCAGAGGTGTGCCCTGGGATTCGAACCCGCGACCACCGTGAACATGTTGGCAGCCGCGTCTAGTCCGTTTACCAACAGGCCACCACGCACTTTTACACAATATTGAATTACGTACTAAAATATTATTAAAACTGCAAGAGTACAATCTTGTGTCTCCATAAGGTAGGCAGATGTAACACTCTATAGTTAAAAATATTACTTTGCTAAGATGTGACGAAAAGTAAGCCAAAGTAAACAAGAACAAATACTTGCCTTGAGAAATTGTTTTAAACTCCGAAAATGTCACACGAAATGGATTGCTTAGTTTGAGATATGAACCCGAGATCTCCCGGTTCACAAAATATGAACGTTGCCACTACACTAATAAGGCGATTTGAATTGCTTGATTTCCGATGTAATTGCAACGAGATGCAATTAAAAAGTTAATTGCACGTTTTCGCAACGATTGCAACAGTTAACGCAAAAACTTGAATTAAGTTGCTTATATAAGCGGTATTTATCACTTCATACCAATCATAAATAAGGAAAATACTTAATTCGATCAGGTTTTGTAACGACATTCTTTTATTGCTGTATAAAAATATATTTTAAAAGTTGGAGTCAATATTTAATGCAAAGGTTATTTATGTAGGGACGTTATATGCTTTTTATTTACTCTGATTTGTAATATGTATTTTGTCGCGGCAAATTGATTACATGACAAGATGTTATGCTTAGTAAAGTGTTGACTCCACTTAGAATATCAACTGGAGAGATGGCAGTCTCTTGTCAGTCGAGATTTGAGTAGATTATTCAAAAATGAATATATACAGGTTGATTTGTATATGTCTCTACGATAAGTTTCACATAAATACAGGGGCAGGCAGAGTTGTTACCAGGACACCAACATTTTGTCTTGTATTTTCCATCACACGATGCGATAGGGGGCGAGCCTATCGCCATATCGAGTACAAATTGCTGACTCCGGGTTGATATTTGACATATAAATCCGATAACACTTTGCTGGACTCGGGATTCGAAACCGAGACATCAGCGTTGTAGTCACACCGTAGTGTAACTGCGCCGCGCCGCCGAAGCAGTAATTGTTTTATGCCAATGTAATACAGTTGACCTTATTAAAGATAATGCGAATAAGTAATAGCAATAATAAGGTAAAGCTTTTCTATCTAAACAGTAAGGATACAAAGATCATGAAATAGGTCACCTGACACAGAACCGTATCATTGGCCTGTATATGGTCAAATGCGCAGTTAGCTTGTCGAACATAAATCAATAACATATGTGTGGTCTTGTTAAACACAAAAACTACGAGCTGACACCTCCTGTGTATGGAAGCTGGGTGAAATATTTATCAGTATTACTTACATTCACAACCTTGTGTTCGCGTTACTGGGAATGATAGTATTTTTTACTATATCAGCCCATATAGGTACGTTCCATTGCAGGGCAAGGGCCTCCTCTGGACACGAGGGTATGATTGTGAGCGGTTAAGCCATATAGTCTACTACGCTGGTCTAGTGCGGGTTGGCGGACTTTACATGGTGGCCTGTTGGAAAATGGGCCAGACGCGGCAGCCAACATGTTCACGACGGTCGCGGGTTCGAATCCCATAGCACATCTATGACTTTACGGAGTCATGTGTGTATTGACAGTCAACCAGCGCACACTGTAACGGTGAAGGAAAACATCGTGAGGAAATCAGTATACTAAAGCGATTTGTATGAATTTCTGCGGCATGTATAAGCTATACTATAATCTAGGGCAGCGTGGTGGACTGAGTTGCCTATTTCCTCTCAATTGACGTCTCGATTGTAGAGAGGGCCCATACCTTGCAGAAATTTATACGGAAATGCGAATGCATAGGCTTATTGGGGGTGAGGTTACCAAAACAGGGAGAAGTCCCCTGTTCGCGTTACAACAGAGCTTTCTGAACACTATTCATATTCCGGCATTTTATTGCCACATGAGCGTAATTTAGAATTATAGTTAGATCTTTATAGTATAAGTGTACGGTGAATACTATTGTTCGTCAGGACATGCAGAAAGTTTGTCATGTCAGGATATGCGGAATGTTTGACATATGTGTATTTGACATACATATTCTAATGGCGCGTTCACACAATCGTCGATGTTCGCCGATGATAGGCGATGACACGTTTGCGCATCATTGCCACAAATTTTGCGCACCTCGCCACGTATTCGAGCGAGTTGTCAATAGATAAGTCGTCAAAAATGGACGTCGATCGACGTCGATGCAATTAGCGGTTGCCACGACATTTATTTAAAAAGCGCGTATAGATACGAGTTTTATGAATATATATAAAAACCAAATAATACCGAGTAAACAGATAAGTAGAAGATGGTGGATGTTAAGAATTTACCGCAACATAACTAGGTATTTGTAATCGTAAAAACAGCGTTTTTTCTAGGGATATATTTTACACTACATAAGAAAACAATATGTTCTTATTATCGCCCTTGAGTTGTTGTTGTTTTGAATCATCATTAACATTTCTGATTCCTTCCCGTTACATCCCGTCTTATCAAGTTTCATTCGATGCCATACCTCAATCCTGTCCTATTTTATTCGCCTCATACTTTCTAGCATACCATCCACTTACATGCAAATAGAGCGTCGTAGATAGCCAGAACAACCCTTAAAGTAACTTAGTATTACGATTAATATCATGGTTATAAACACAAAATAGAAAATAATACATTATTTAAATAATTATTGAAACGATTATATTGAATAACAAGAAGATAGACTTATATAAATTACGACGGATATATTTTTTGAAATTTATTAGGATTAAAAATTTTGCCTTATAAACGTAATAGATAACGTAACTTTACCCGTTTACACAGCTCACACAAGGCAATTGGTTCAGTGGTTTAGGCGTAAAAGTTTAACAGGCACTAGACTGTCAAACAAACAGAAGTGTTAGAGCCACGCTGTTGTCAGTTATTGCTCAGCATGAATGATCAACGTGAAGTAACAGCTTTTCCATTGCATTCGGTAAGTGAGATTGCTGGATGCCCAATGCTCCTTTCTTCTTCCCATCCTTTCTCCTTTCCACTCCTCTGCCATTTCATGGACACGCAATACATCTTTGATCCGAACGTTATGGATGTTCATGGGCGGTAGTGATTACTTACCATCAGGTGATTTGTTTTCTCATTTTCCATTAATAAAAACAGACAGACGACAGACAAAGAGTTTCGTTTGAATTTATAATATTAAGTAGACATAATAAGATGAACAGAATCAGAGCAGCACGAGCAGAGACATAGAATTAATTGGATTGATAGAATTGGCTGGTCGTAAAATTATAAACCAAATAACTCTGGTGGATGAACCCTTATTCATCACATAGCTCTGAATTATAACAAGTACCACTAATACCTGGTTCAAATCAATGGGTGAATTGGCTATGGTAGAATGCTGGTTTTGAGATGAGATGTCATAAATATAATGAAAATAATAAATAACACCCAACAGTCACGTACATATTCACGTACATAGTCCTGACCCCACACTAAGATCGAGTCTTGTGTCGTGGGTCCTTTCAGTCTCACAATACCCAGACCCGAAAGGAGTATTTGTGGGTAGAACAAACATTTCTAGCGGGGCGGGGATCGAACCCGCGACCTCTCAGTTCACAGCCGACGTCTAACCAACTTCGCCACGTAGGCTGGCATATGATTCAACGACATTTATTTTTCATTTTGGAAGTCAATCATTTAACTAATCGCAAAGCCCGCAATGCCTAGTGTTTTTTAAAGCAGGTACTCATAAAACTCGTAGTAGAATTTCATAAAAAAACGAAGTTATTAATAACAGACATATTAATTGGATTAAAAACTTGAATTGGTAATGGACGATGAAGGTTTTTGGTCGTATATATCCACAGACGTCCACAGATGTCAATTGTGTCATCTTTGTCAAAAATATAAAAATATACGAAAATTATGATTATTTTATTTAGTATGGGGTGTAATTAAATAATAATGTACAAACAGTTTATTTAGAATTATTTCAATTAGTAATTGTGCTTTTTACGTACACTATATTGCATGTAGTGAGAATTGAACAATGGTGTGGAATTTTATAATAAGAAAATGAAACCGAAGAAGTTGCAGCAGGCAACTAGGTGCAGATACAGCTGAAACGCACGCGTGCCCTGTCCTATAATTCGACTTATTTATTTTAAAGTATTTTTTGTATATTCTTGTTTGAAATAAACATTTTCTGTACATCTATAATTTTATTTATATTCTTTTAGTATATATTGTAGAAATATCAACCCGCAATAGCAAGCTAAAGTGGAAGTAGGCGGACCTTATAACAATAAATGAACAAATATT
Organism: Hyles euphorbiae; assembly: GCA_023078785.2. Classification (NCBI taxonomy): domain Eukaryota; kingdom Metazoa; phylum Arthropoda; class Insecta; order Lepidoptera; family Sphingidae; genus Hyles; species Hyles euphorbiae. The sequence continues at coordinate 2,035,463 of CM041038.1, read as the reverse complement.
TTGAGAAGACCGGGTTTCTGTAAACGCAATGCACGTCATCGGCATAAGCGGAGTGATATTCATACAGATATAAATCATAATATTCAAATATATAGTTTAAATCATGTACAAACACTTATAAACTATGATACTTATTTCTGAATAGATTTCGTATTGTGATCAAACTGAACCAATTATTATACGGAAGTAACTGATAGCTCCGGAAAATGCTAGCTGTTGTTACTGAAACTTGTATTTCGATATTTTGTTAATGAAAAATTAAATTTCTATAGCAATACACTGTCACAAACCCGCGGGGCATGTGGCTAGAAATCCATAACTAGCGGATCGTCGACGATGACAGGCAAACATGGGTATTCTCACTTTACTCTCACTCTGATTACCGACAGTTGGCGAAAAACCCCGAACACGAATGTTGTAAAATTTTACCAGGGTTATAAGTTTTGGAACAAATCCCTAAATTGTGGGTGTATATCTTAATAATTTAATTGGTTCATTTTATGATAACGAGTTAAATTATCAGAGTCATTACACTGTAATGTGAGTTATTTAGTATTATAATAATATAAGATTAACAATAAAAATGTATTACAAAAAAAAAACACTACACGAGTCAACATTATAAATAATTTGTTACTTATTTAAACATAAGCATAATTTTATTTACTATACTTCGCGGAACCGCTACATTCTCCAGATTTGGGAATGAAAAATATTTCGTTAGCAACACTGCTTGATGTACACGAATATCGGCAATGAAAGGCAATAAGCCGTACACATTACCGTCATCGCCTATAGTTGCCGATGTTGGGCGATTATGTGAACGGGGCATAACATAGCAGTACAATGACCAAGCGTCTGACCTATTTGTAAATACTAATTGCCGCTGAAGTATGCTCTCAACACTGACACAGTCATCTATGCCATGCCGATACCTCATAATGAACGAAACAAAATTAAGCCAAAGAAAGGTTTAATAGGTTAACAATGCGCTCTTCGATTTATAAAATAATTTAGATACGTGTAGCCAATCGTTTCCATAGGTTTTTTATTTTGCATTACTACTATCTAAGCCTAGAGAGGTAAGAGTAGAAAAAAATACATTAACTATTACCTACCCATAGTTTGATACAAAGAGAGCAAAACAGTTATTTACGTACTGAGCATCGTTGTTTTCCGTGATACATCTTTTTTCCTTACTATTGACAATATTTATTGTATTAAAGAAATATTTTTTCAAATGGAAAGGTATATTTGTCTGTATAGCTGTAGGGTATGTCTACCACGCATTATATTTTAGGCAGATAGAAAAAAGTTAGAACTATGGGAAATCTAACAGAGCTGTTACTTCGCAGGGTGTTAATTGGATAGATTGTTTTTTGGATTGGGAATAAAGCCATTGTCTCACCTGAAGTGCGAGATGCTGTGTCGCCGACTGGTGCTGAGCGCACGCGATTCGCGCTCTCATCCAAACACGCACACTGCTCCCCTTTGTTGATATTAGGGTGGACAAAACTGAATGGTATTCTTCTTCTAATTTCCAGTGCCTCTTCAACTAGTGTAGGTTGGCAGTCAGCTCCGCATTCACTCTGACTTTTGCCAGATGGATGAGCTCGTAGGTATTATTCGCGTTGCGTTAAATAATTTAATGTATTTTTGTATCAGCCCATATACGTCCCTCATCAGGACACGGGCCTCTGCTTCCACAATCGAGAGCACGATTGAATGTGGTAGGCCATGTAGTCCAATGTTGGTCTAGTGTGGATTGGCGGACTTTACAACCATACAAAGGTTTCCTCATTATGTTTTCCTTCACCTTTATACAATTTACTAATTTGATTGTATCTGGATATTCTAAAGTAGGCTTGCAAAAGATTGCTACAGGATGGGAAACGGGAAATGGTTGGTGCATTCCTAAAGAAATGTCAGATAAATTTGATGTATTCGATATGAAATTAACGAAGGGATTTCTTAGTTTTAGTCGTAACATAAGTCAAATCTTGCTGTGACATAGGTACATAATCATAACTATGTGGAGGTTCTTAGAATTCATACTGATTGCAAAGTCATAATTATGTGCGCAACAAAATAGTGTAATAAATTATACTAATAGCATAACTTTGTTTTGATACCTATGATCTCATAATTTGAGCAGCTTAACGCTGATCTCATCGCTAGATTTCCTCTACGAAGATTCATCTAGTAATCTATCTCCAAATATTGTGAACCGATCATATACGAGGGTATTTTATAATAATATTATTCAGTTAAATAAAAAAATGTGTAGTCTTTTAAAAATAACATGTGTATGTAACATAAACTCACACCTTTTTCCCAGAGGCGTTCTTTCGTTTCTTTTAAAAATAACTATTGTATTTTTATAATTTTATGCAATACCGATCATATATTATATTTATAAATATACAATATTGTGATATCAAAGATGCATATTACGCAACAAACATTAAAGCCGGAAGCGACAGTACGTGACAGGGAAGAGAAATTCGATAAGTTCGGTTTTATCTCATCAGCATAATAACATAATGGTGACAAGTGGAAAGCGGTGATTTTGCGGTTTGCCTGTGCATGTTGCGCAAACCAATCTCTTTATAGTGGTCCTTAAGAGGAGGGGTAACGCCAATGACCTTGCTCGAACGGGCGGCACCAAATCTCATGCACCGGCGCACGCCGGCTCACGACGTGCGAGCGAGCGCGCTGCTTTATACCTATTCATTCATTATTTCGCTGCGGACAAAACGATATATTCGTAGTGTTATTTCACTCGATGTTCCCATCGAGTACAGTTAGGACCGTAGTGTATGATTAATTCACTTACAAACGTCATAGCTATCGTGGCAGAATTGCACGAACGCTGACTGTTAAACGAGAAGACGCGGGTTCGGTCCCCGCACTTGTAGTTCAATTTTTGTGTTTACTTATTTCATCTATACCAATATTACATTTTAGATTTTTAATATTTTTATTTTTGTTTTTCTTTTGTAATATTACAAAGAGGATAGATACATTTATATTTTTGGATTTTTATTTACAATGAAACTCAAAAATTACTGGAACAATTTAAAAAAATATTTCGATTTTCTAATGGTCTAATCCGGGATTAACAGAACTATATATTTACCTGAAGAGGTTGAAATAAGGGTTTAAATGGAAAATAAAAATGTTCAAAAAAAATTATCTCGAATGGTTTTTATTTTTCATTTCAACCCTTATTTCAACTCCTTTAGCCAAACATACAGCCAATGTTACTCCAGGATAATGTTGGATTCGAATGGTGAAAGAATTTTAAGATTAAGTCGGTCGGTTAAGTAATTTTTGTGTTTATTCATAATAAACAAATATCGAAATATTCAAAAATCTAAAATACAAAAATGTAAAAATACACATGTTACAAAAATGCAAAAAATGAAATGTTTCTTTTATAAAATATTATAGGTTAGACATATAGATGAATTTATAAACAAAAACAATCGTATCGATGCGGGGATCGAACCTGCGGCCACAACAATCATCTAGCGATCGGTCAAACCTTCGGGCCAACAATACTTACTTCTCGGCGACCAAATTACCGGTAACTATCTATTATATTAGTGCCTATTTTGGTGTTTAAATGATACCTACTATTTCCAATATGATCGGAACATAACAATTCATTTATTTATATGTTGGGTAGGTCTCTCATAAGTTGCATGAAATTCAATTGAAATATTAAAACATCGCACGATACTTATATTTTGCTATGTAGGTACAATATTATGATCGTTAACTTTAACAAAATAAATATACTATTATAGTACAGTTACTTTCTACTAAGAACATAAATAATAATTTTATAAAATATGGTAGAATATTTTTTTCAAAAAAATATCTTCATTGATTTTTATTTTCCATTTTAACTCATGTCAACCCCTTTAGGCAAATATACAGCCTATGTTACTCCAGGATAATGTTGGAATCGGATGGTGAAAGAATTTTAAGATCGGTTGAGTAATTTCTGGTTTATTCATAATAAACAAAAATCGTAATATTCAAAAATCAAAAATACAAAAATGTTAAATAAAAATGTTACAAAAATGCAAGAAATAAAATGTTTCCTATATAAAATATTGGGTTAGATAGTAGATAAATGAATTTATAAATAAAAACATTTGTTTCGATGCGGGATCGAACCCGCGGCCACACGTTTTTATTTGGCATCCAAGCAACAGCGCCACAGTTGCAGTGACGTAGTATAGTAATTTACTACGGTTAGACCGGCCGTAACCGTTCTCAATGAATGTGTCGAGCGAAATAGCAATATTAAATTTACGTAGATATTGCGAAGACAAGCGACATAGGTCCGTTTAGCACGGCGGTTCGTCCCGCAATGATTTGTTGGGCGACAGCGGGGACGTGCTCGCGATTTAGAGTATCGATAATGTGAAAAATTCGTTAAAAATAAATGAGACAGAAATTAGAAAAAATAAAAAGAAGGTCCCATCCGCCTTGCATTTCTTAACATCCTGATGATAATAAAATAATCCTAGTGCTCGTAGTTTAAGAGAAAAAACGTTGTAAATGCGAAAATAGAGGTCACTTTGCAATTTTATTTCAAGTACTTTTAATACACTTTTAAGAATTCTGAAAAGAAGGGCCCAAGCTCCATATAGTGTAGATCAACATATATTTTTTTTGAACACCTAATAATAAAGATCACCAAGAAAAAACGTTGTGAAAAAGGCCATTTCACATAGACCCCACTCTTAACACGGTGTCAGGGGGTTTACTCCATACTTCGATACTAAGATTGAATGTTGAACGAATATTCGAACGTTGAACGTCAACGTATAAGATAAAAGTTTTCCACGTCTAAAAATCAATACTATTCTCTATGAAACTTATAATTCACTTCGAACTTAAGGTTTTTAAGGTTTCTAAGATTTTTAAAAATAAAATAAAATTATAAAATCTTAAATTTAGTGTTTATATGGAATAATGTTCGTATTTCAGATTTTTGTGCACTCACCGAAAGTAATATAAATGATTACCAAACACCATAACATTATATACCATTAGTAAGGCAAGACAGGATGATGTTGTAACTATTATAAATATATTTTTTGATTTATGTATATTAGAAGATAAGTTTTAAAATTAATATAACATATAAGAGCAATGCTAAGCAATGTAACAATTACAATAGACATATTATACTGGTCTCCAAGATACAGGCTCAGCCTAGTTTGGGGCCCCCTGCTAAACTGCAGCTGTCATAATTTGTGTAAGCACTAACATGATTGTCAACCTATGCGTTAAAAATGTAACCTTTGTAATTTTGTGCCAAATAAAGTTTATTATTATTATTATATTATTAACTTAGTCTAAGATTACGATGTACGATACAGGATTCGAACATTTAAAAAAATATTAAGGCATATTCGTAGTGTTTATCATGCGATGTTCGAATATTTGCCGTCGTGTCGGAGTACAGAGTAACCCCTCTGGATCTTTGTCTATTAGATATGTGGTTTAAAATATAGTCCTTGCTAGAAGCGACACTTAAACGCCACTTAATAGATACTCTGTCTTGGTGGCGCAAGTTGTATTAAGGTGCGATAGCAAAGCTGATGTCAGTGGTTCGAATTCCTGGTCGAGCAAAGTATTGTTGGATTTTTATATCTATATTAAATATTAGTCCAGAGTTAGGAATTTGTGCCCGATATAGCGACAGGCTCGCCCTCTATCCCATCGTGGAACGCACATCACAAGACGAAATGTGGGTGTCCTGGTAGCACCTTTGCCTACCCCTTCTGGGAAAAAGCGTGAGTTTATGTATGTAATAGATACTCAACTTGATACATAAGGTAAAATAATATTTAAATATTTCAATTTGAGTATACTTTAATAAAAAATACGTTATAAGTAATTGCGCTGCAATTTAAAGTAAATCAGTAACCATAAGATTGTCTTGTTGGTCGACATAATTGTACCAATTCTATCTTAAGATAATGGAAATATGTATATTTTTGGCATTTTATTGTCGTGTTTTTGTGTTCGTTTTGTATCAATAGTTGTTATCTTTATCTACGTTTGTCATGATGTCGCTTTATTTGTTCTAAATCTTCATATGCTACCGAGTACAGTTTAGGATTTAAGATCCTTAATATTTATAGTTTTGAACAATACATACCCGTTTATTTACAAAGTTGCATAGTAAGTCCATAGAGAGAAGATGGCGGGACGAACTCGAGCCCGAACTGAAGACAATTAGCGTCTGACCGCGACAAATGTAAGAAAATAGGGCTATTCTCCCAGCAGTGGGAATTAAAGGGCTTATAGTAATAAATAAGTTCATATCTTATAAAATCCAGGCTCTATTCCTATATAATCCGTCCGTTATCTTGCAGTTGCACTGAGAGTGTATTATCAATTAGATATAGGTTTTGAATTTAGGTAAATTAAAAACCAATTTGAATAATCTGGATATTCATGTCATCATTATATTTTATAGCGATCATGATTCATGTCGTCATCATCAGTTTCATATACTCTATCTAAACGGTACTGCATTAATCACCAAGTAACATGTAGAGATAGTTTAACGAATCACAGCCTTATTTACACACAGTTCATAAACCTATTTAAGTTATCGAACGTTACGTTTTCTTCTCTCAATCTGAATTATTAGAAAATTAGCAGGCCGGCATAATTGTTTCCATTGGCATGGGACTGCCGTCCGATGCCAATGGATACTCTGCCTGGGTGGCATTTGCGCTTACCATCAGGTGCAATGCCGCCATTATGCCGGGCCAGAGTAAAAAAAAAAAATAACAATAGTTGTTCGAAAGGGATAAATTGCATGATGGCCACTACCTCTTTCCCATTCCCATCCTTTTTCTATCCCTTTCTCCTCCCGATTTCATAGTCCGGCAACATATCCATGTTCCAAACATTGTGGATGTTCATGGGCAGCAGTGATCACTTACCATCAGGTGACCTGTTTGCTCGTTTGCCGGAACTATAATTATTATTTTGAGCCCTTTAATTGGCTAAGGCCTCGCTCGTTTTCATCCATATGACGCGGTCCGATGCTAATTGTCGCCAGATCGGAAGATATGATTCAAGCTCAATCTTTCCGGAGCGATGCAATAAATAATAATAATAATAAACTGTTAATAAATGACACCGTCAAAGTGAAAAGAAAACTATTGGTCCACCGACAATCCCAGTAACCAAACAGATCACGATGACTCTATAACTCTATATTATGACTATGTACAATTATTTTTCATAATAATTATAGTTCCTTTATCGATAGTAGCATGTTGAGCGCACTGTGCACTTTCCCACCTGGCTAAAGGCGAGTGTATAATAGGCCGCGATACAAATAGACTTCCGGGAGCACCTTTGTGCGGCTCCGTCGCAGCGACGTGGAAAATGTCACTGCGGCGCTTAAATACACACTATAAACTTATTTAGATGACTAAGAAATACTGTATCAGCTCATACATGCCCCACAGCAGGGCACGGGTCTCCTCTATAATCGAGAGTACGATTGAGAGTGGTTAGACCATTTAGTTCACCACTCCTCTACAATCGAGAGTATTGAGAGTTACTCCATATGGTTGCGCTGGCCTATTGCAGGTTGGTGGACTGTACATACCATATAAATTCTTAAAAATCGCTATGGATGCAAGTATTTTTAAGTTGATGTAAGTTCATTTAGACTTGATTGAATTCCTAGAATTAAATCTTCCGTCAAGTATCCCTAAAAGGTTCATAACCAATCCACTAAGTCCCAAGTTTCGTAAATTGTGATGAGTGCTGAAGCTTATTTTACCAGGTTTCAGGTGTTAATAAATGTTCATGGATGGCCTTAGTCATTTAACATCTTTCCATCTATGTTTTAATTTATTGGTTGGTTGCTCTTACTTATAAAAAAACGTATCACAGTAAGTCCAAAGGGTTATTGAAAATAATAAACAGTTTTGTAAATAGTAATTCCTCATCCATTCATCGTCCACGAATGCGTGTGTCACGGCGGCGGAATCTCGCGGATTCATTCCATCCTGTGATTATTGTTTTATAGACCATTTTATATATTTAGGGTTGCGCTGTAGAATAACTTAATTCTGATGCTGATATATTTATTGTCGTCTTTCTTTCGACTCTTGTGGCATTTTCATTAAATTAGATGGAACATCCAGAGTAAAATTTAATTTAAATTCCAAATTAATAATGCTTATAGAAAAACTAAACAACGAAACAGATTAGGTTTTAAAAAATATTTCAAATACAATTTATTTAAGAACACGTACATTTGTCAAGTTTTGTGCACGTGCAAGTTCTGGAATTCCCTATTTCGGTGATTTCTGAGCGCTATGAATTATCCTTATTTAAGTGCGGCTTAAAAATGGTATTCTTGTTATGGTAGAAAACAGACTGGTTGTGCTGGACCTCTAACACTGTGGGGATCCATGAGCGGTAGTGACAGCTTTCCATCAGTTCAAATTCAAATTCAAAATGTTTTATTGTGGTACATAGGTAAATACATAGGTGTTTGGTATCTGCTTCGTACAGCTATGACCCGCCACATTGGCATACAATAATTAAGGTTAGAAAATAAAATAAATTTAAAAAATCAACCAAACAATTAAAATGTAAAAACATAACCAATAACAAAACTACAAAATTAAAATAGAATCAAAAATAATACAACAAAAACATAAATTCAATTAGACACAATTTCAATTATTATTAATTATTAAAAAATAATAGTTATAATGTATTCCAGGGTTTGGTTTGTTAATTATGACCCACGGTGCTGGCATACAATGATCTGAACTTAAAACATAAAGCTTACTATAGTTAGGCCGACGGTTGAAAGGAAATTTCAGGCAGAGTCACTATTGAATAATGACTTGACATCTTATGTCTCAAGATGGCGAGCACAGTAACATTGCTTTGTAATTCATGGTGTTGTTTGGTTTTGCTTCTGTCCATGAGCGGTCTCGCTTACCATCAGGCGGATGGCATCGTCGTCTCGCCAAATAAAAATAAAACACATCCTACCAAAAAAAAATCCACATTAATCAAGTTTCCCCAATCACCAAACGCAGTCAACCTTAACCGCGGTGTATTTATAAGCACCACAGCCGGTGCACGTTGCATCGCGCGAAACGGAACGACATTGTCGAAATAGACGCAGCGGAGTGGCAGAGTGGCGACCTGCGCGCAGCTATTTACGTGCACTGCGACCCGCGACACGCTGCTTTTTTATTCTGTTGCATTGCTGCACGCTTACAACTTGACTCATTAAAGTATTCAAAACAACTGGTCCTGTGGAGAAATTAGGGTAGGGAAGCCCCGTCGATTAAATTGTTTTTAGCGTATATCATCGAGCGCTATATTCACGTTAGCCAAAGTTTGAATCAAAACAATTTCATTTTTAATTCATTCCAGAAAGTATTTTCGCACAATAGTATTGTGAGTGTATTGCTACCGCTTTTACAAACACAAAAAAAACTCTTAACATTAACATGTAAAAACATTTTTCCACATTGATCCAAACAACAATCTTCAAAATTAATTATAAATAAATTAATCTTGGAGAGTTTTTCCCTCGTTATGCTTTCCTTCAGCGTTGAATCATCAGTAACGTTTAACTAAGAATACAAAGTCTTCGAAAAATCAATAATGCATGCCCTGACCTCACCTGCGTTTAAACCACTGGTTTTTCTGGTCCAGTCATTAACCAAAGTATGGCTGGCTTGATCGATCATACAAATACAATAATGAATAGTATTCGCACGTTTGGAACCCACTTGGCACAGGTACAGCGGCGTGTCTGGTGTCAGTGACACCGCGATAGCCGATATCAGTCCCTGTTGAAAATGTTGTAATACTAATGACAGCCAAATTGGTATTTAGCGCCAAACATTCCTGGTGCCTTATACTACGTTGCCAAATTAACAGTTATATAAATAATAAATATAAATAATAAATAACACCCAACAGTCACATACATACACATTTTTTTTTTGTTGACGCGGGGTAACCGGATTACCGCTAACGCCCCACCTTGGGGGAGGGTGGAGCGATTATGTTGGGTTCACCGATAGGCATACCAACCAAAACCCCGCGTTGCCCTCTTCAGCGCAATTAGAACGGTCCCGGGAACCCGAAGCAAGAGCGCTCCAGCTTCTACCGGGACCAGAAAATTGTGGTTAAATTAGTGCCTTTAACCATTTTATGTGTTCCATCCTTGTCAAGGGGAGTGCTAACCGTCTCTCCTTTTAATAGACACCACATACATAGTCCTGATCCCACACTAAGATCGAGTCTTTTGTCGTGGATATCAGGAACTACGAGATACTTTTCGGTCTCACAAACACCCAGACCCGGAAGAAATATTTGTGGGCCGCACAAACATTTCTCTCGGTGCGGGGATCGAGCCCGCGGCCTCTCGTTTCACAGGCGGCGTCTAACCAACTGCGCCACGGAGGCTGTCTATTGATTGGTTTTACATTTTTTTATTGCGGCTTGGCAATACAGCACCCCCACCATCAGGGCACACCTCTGACTTTTCGGAGTCATGTGTATATTGATAGTCAATACCCAGGCACTTTGTCTGTGAAGGAAAACATCGTGAGGGAACACGCATATCATAGCGACTTGAAAGAATTTCTATAGAATTTAAAGTCCGCCAACCCAAGTTTGTAAGTGGAAACTTCACTGGATTTAGTTTTATTCTCCTGTATTAGGCCAGCGTGGTGGACTATATGGCCTAACCACTCTCAATCATACTCTCGATTGTAGAGGAGGTCCGTGCCCTGCAGTGGGACGTATATGGGCTGATACAGATTATTCATATTTATTACTTTCTGTCTGTTTCCCAAAGATTTAATAAAATAAAACCCACATGAGGCCAGTGTGGTGGACTATATGGCCTGACCACTCTCAGTCGTACTCTCGATTGCAGAGGAGGCCTGTGCCCTGCAGTGGGACGTATATGAGTTGATACAGTACAGTACAGCACCTGATTATAAGTACCTGATGGGCGAGATTGGCTGCAAACAGTCTCCTTAAGTGTTTCTTCACACTACAGCAGAAATATCTAGCATGGTAGAACGCAAGAATGCCGGGAACAGAAACACATTTATAGCTTAATATTATATAGGTAAAAAAATTAATTGACAAACCTTTCGCTCAGATCTACATGGGTATTGGACTACAAAGCTATTGCTTTGTAAGTCAACACGCGCGGTTTTGACAATGAAACGGGGCAATGTCACGAGAGATAGTCATATTGCCTTTCTATTGTTCGTCTTAACAGTACTTTACATATAATCGAATGCAGTGTCTCACGCGGGCATAAAAAAATAAAATGTATTTTTTGTGCAGCAAGAGCTAAAAATTGAGTGCAACCTCCATAAAAATCAGGAAGAGAGTAATAAATATCTTTTAATTGTTGCATATCAAAGCATTGGGCACTTCCTACTGTTCCAATGGGCGGGCACTGAGCTCGCGCTGGTTATTGCAACCGAGAGTTTATATTATAGGAAACGTTGACTGCAGTAGGTCAACGGTTTCCGCCAACCAACGGGACTGTCCATATGGACCTTTTGTTGGGATTCAACTTTATATGGTTGCTATGATCGATATTGTTATAGCATAGCACTGTTTGTTATTTTGATCCTGAAATATATTTATAGCTGGATGTTCGATGTGCCAGGCGAGGCATACGCTTTTTTTTAAATACATTACTTATATTGGTGCATGACTTTAGAGAGATCAAGATCCTCAATAAGGATGTTTTTTTTACTTTAATATAAGCATATGGATGCATGGATTTAAATCAGAAGGGACCAGTATAATCTATTACCATGACACTCAGAGTAAGTGAATTCGGTATAATGGTGTCTTGTCTAAATGGACCCTACTTTACTTTTTATTCCTCCAAAGGTCCCTACGAATTCGTCTTAGTGAAAATAAACCAATGTCAAACTTAGTTCCGTTGATATTTGACTCCCAATAAACTAATGAGCCGACCAAAGGCAAATAGCAGAACCATCAACATCCTCATTTAAATATATTCGTATGATGTCATTGCAAGCTTGCATAACTCCGTTGCGTACTCCCGGGAAAAGGAATATCGGATATGGGTCAGTTGTGCCGGGGTTCGTCGCCCTATCGATCCGACGTCCCAGTTAAACCTGCGGGCATACACCCCGTAATGATATGATCTCCAAAGCCTAGGCGATGCATGCAGTACAGCACTTTTCCAACACGCTAAGTATATTATGCGACACGATAGGTTTAAACAGGTTTTATGGTATGTTTCACTACCTAGTAATTTCAATATTTTAATGTAAATTTGTGCCCGATGTTATTCGTATCCACTACATTTCCAAAGCAAAGGCACGAATTAACATGATTTAAAAAATAAAACCTTAATACCAAAAATTTTTCATCTAATATTTAGTCAACTTACGGTACTCATCATCTTTTACCAAAGGAAATCCACTGTTGAATATGAACTTGCTTCGAGGATTTCCACAGCAATAGGTTAAAATTATTGCTCTTCATCTTATAATAGACTCGTGGACAAAAATTTCATGCTCCTAAATCCATTGGATTGGAATAGTCCAATCCAATGAATCCAATGTGACAGCCAATGCATAGGCATAGGCATTGGCTGTCACGAATTTTATAAAAGAGGTAGGTCCCCGCTGTTGTCAGTCATGACTAAGCATGTAAGGGCAGAGTCGTCCGGGGCCTTGTTTCTTCCCATTATTTTTGCTTCTTGCTCCCGTCGTGATATGATAGTTCGGCAACACATATATGGTCCAAACGTTGTGGATCTATTAACGTTGATTTTTACTGGTAGTAGGTATGTCATATGTGAGGAGCCGCCTGGGTAGGTACCACATCAATGTCAATTTCTCCAGCCAAACAGTAATGTCAATGCACTGTTGTATTTCGGTCTGAAGGAAACTGTAGCCAGAGGAACTACTGGACATATTGTGACGTAACATCTTATGTCTCAGGATGGCGAGCGCAGAATGCCAGTCATTGTTGTATAATTCAAAGGGTTGGTTGGTTTTGTTACCATTCATTGAGCTGTCGTATCGCTTACCATCAGGGAACGGCAAGCTCGTCCCAACATTCATTGAAATAAAAAAAAATGTTCGTAGGTGGCAGACATCACTTAACATTTGCCAATCCTGTGAAATAAAATAAACTATAAACCGGTTGTCAGCATGTGTAGCTTTCTAGGTGATTACTGTAATTGCCTCATTAACCTAGTAACTAACGATATAATGTTCTTTTAGGTATTACAAGGGCCTAGTTACCTGGTGATTAAATACTTAATGAGGTTTTCAAAGAAAGGTACGGTGTAAAAAGAATTACACGGAATGGAATTACCGATCACCGCTAGTTCGTATTAAATAAAACGTTAAAAGTCAACTAAAACATCACTATCCCGTGATATGCTTGTCAGTCTATGAGAGATAGGGGAAATAAGAAGATTGAATAAAATGGGTGGAGGTTAACCGTAGCAATTGAAAAGTGATTGAAGAAGAGTAGCTGATTCAATTGTTAACATTATAGTTGAAAACATAGATACCTTAACAATGTTTTGAAATTATGTAAGAACTAGCAAGATATACATTTTACTAGCGTTTGTCTGCCGTTGACGTAGTTTCTCAAGAGTCACGACCTTCAAGAGCCGCCCCCTAGGATCGCAGAGGCTTGTTAAGAACTTATACAAATGGAAATATGCTTTTGACGTCAATTAATAAAATATTACTTGGCAAAGAATCTAAGGAGTTTTAGAATTCATGACATTGTTAGTTTGATCCATCCTCGTCCTTTTATTACTTGGAGTGGATCGAATTGATATATTTGTTCTGGTTTTGGTTACATTTGGATATGTCTTTCTGTATCTCCATCATTATTATTTAGGATAACAAAGCTTTTTATAATGTAGGTTTCTTATAGACTATAATTTATAAGAATAATATTTCTTGCCCTTGTAAAAGATTCGGCCTTTGTTGTCTTGTTTCTTACGTACATAGATATTCGTCTACAAACGCATGATCTATGTGTTTGCATCCGCACGAAATTTTATATTCCTGGGATAATAATCACCACATTATTATTTTCATTTACATATTCCTTGAGCAGGGTCTCGAGAGTATCATTAGGTACTGCATTGTTATTTTACCAAAAGTTCAAACAGTTGTTTAGGATATTGATGTTTAAAGATCGCTAAACCTGAAACTTCTTGTATTTCATAAGAAATCCCACTGTGGGATTCATTAAAGTGGATTATCATCCTATTTTGTCGATCAAATATGGTATAATTCTTATTATTGAAACCCTTGACAATACGTGGGGTTATCCACGGCAAAAGTATCGCCACAATCCCCTCCAAATCCATTAAATCAGGTAATTATTTAAAACACCACGATCTCGAAATATTTAAAACCTAGTGCTCATTGGAAAGCACTAGATCTGGTACATAAAGCGAGGCAGCGCGAGACCTAGGTTGTGTGACGTCACGCACAGCATCGATCCGTCTGCAAACCCCTTCCCCAGCGGCTCTCGTCTCCACCCACCGGCTTATGCAACTTCATCAGATTTTGCACGGAATCAGCTTTTAATAGAAATCATAATATATTCTCTTTGTGAAGCTTATACTATACGGTCTAAATTATTGTGCAAATAGGTATCATTGTGAATTTACGTTACAGGCGACTTGCTGCCTATGGGATAATATACTAGTTAGCTACTAATAATAAACTGAGATAAGTTATCGAATTCCATAATGACAGCCTATTAAACATTCTTTTTTGAATCTTTGGTGAATTGCATTTGATAATTACACATTACAATTCTGATTTCAGAGAAAAATACATATCCTGTGATGATCAAAGTTTTGGAGTCCATTACAATAACTATTTAATTATAAAATCATTGTTCTCGGTGCGGTGGTTGGTTAGCCTAAGTCGCTACTTTAACGTAATGAACATTGTACTCCTTTTTAAAACACTCCAGGGCTCTATATTATTTTCATATCGGCACGATTCTTTCAGCCATATTATTCTAATAGGTTTAAGTTCCATTTAATTATGTCCAAGTGAAGCATCGTATTATGGTGACATTTATTTGAGTTTTAAATGAGATCCATGGATCAAAACATTTTACTCAAAAAATTGTAAAGCAAAGTTGGGTAAAGCGTAACCCTAGTACTACACCGTAGTGTGTATAGTACTCGTAGAATAGTAAAAATGTTTGAGCTTTTTGCAGAAGAGTTCAAATGAAATGCGTTTTTGTGAAGAGATGGCAGTCTCCGCCCCTCCGCCAATGGCGAGCTCCCACCCTCGCGCCCCGAGACCAGCAAAACATATCTCGTTAAAAATATCCCGCCCCTATCCGCAGTAATTGCACATTCAAAGCGATGTTCAGAGACAAGATGCGGCATGCGCTCGCTCTTGCAGAACTGATTAGCAAAGTGAAACTCCACGCCGACTATTACGGAAGCGACCATTACGAAATCAACATTTTTACCACCAGATCATCAGTCCCACCGCTGCAAATAACTAATATTCACACACTGTTTATGCAATAATTTTTGATTTTATTAGTTCAATTTTATGATGTACATCGTAGTAACGCGCATTGTCCACGGATCATATACTACCTCCGCGCCTCACTTGCACGCGTCTGACCCAGTTACATGGATTGCGTTAGTTATTGAAACTGTAACATTTCGTTGATTCGTTAAAAATTTAAAAATAAATCTGCGCCGTATGCTTTATTCTTATGGTTATAAGTGAGAAGTTGTTTGATCGCGCGGTCATTTCGCGCAGCGTTTTCTCGCACGCAGGACCAGGGGGGTAGTTCGGCTGGGCGGGCGGCTGGAGGGGCGCTCGGGGCGGCCGGGAGAAGGGGGCTCCAGCGTCAACGACCGGCACTCGTCTGTCTGCGGGCGCGAGGGAACACCGCCCCACCGGCGCGCTGCACTCCGTCCTCAACTTTCAACTCGGCAATTTTCAGTGAAACGTGCGGTTTGTGCAGTGTTCGCGACGGCGCGGATGTTTCGTGCGCGAGCCGGTCACCTGTGAAATTGCGCGACTGGCGTGCACTCCGCGCTGCGCCGTGACGAGACGCACGTACCTGCGGCTATGCATTCGCTGCTTGTCGTTCTCTGTTCACGCCAGCGCCCACAAGCTTTCGGCACGTGAACTCTCCCCGAGGATTCTACGATGCCGGCGTGAGTCGGCGTGATTTGGAAAGTCGCGGGACACGTGCGCGTGTGTCCGTCTGCCGTGCCGAGTGGCGGCGTCACGTTGATTGATAATCCCTGCCGCTCGCCGGTTAAGTTGACATATTCAGTGAATCTTTGCAACGCGGCTGAAATAGACCTCTTATTTACAAGTACTGAATGACAACGTGGTATTCTTGAGAGAAGTGTCAAATCGTGTTGATTTAAACTATCGTGTTAGTATCGCGTGCTGCACTTGGCATGATGGTGCGGCTAGGTCTGGCGATGGTGGTGGGTGTAGCGCCGGCGCTGGTGTCGTGGTGGCGCGGTCAGGGCCCTGTGCTGCCGGCGCCGCTGGTCACCACCGCCGTCTGCAAGGATAAACCCCGCAAATCGTGGCCGACGCGGCGCTCTCCGTCCCTCTCCGACTGTCTGGAAAGCAGCAGCGACGAGGACTCGGCGCGATCGATTGTGTGCCTGGTCCGACCAAAACTAGTGAGTAAACTTGAATCACTACCGGCGCTCTCCAAACATTCTCCTTTTAAGGCCGGTTATTAAATGTTTACATAATTACGTCACTTTATTTAGATAATTATAAAAACTTCTTTGATCTTGCTGCTTGGTCGTCAAAATAAGCCGGCCATCGCTATAAATTCTCGTATAAAAACACTGGGTCAAAATACTCTAGCCAGGCTCACAGTTTGCTGTATAAAGTGGTTTAAAGCGTTAGTGCAAGGTCCTTAATCGCTTGCACTGTTCGGAAGTTCGAGTTCTGTGTGCCGAAATGGAACCGGTTCGCGGAGAAAGCCGCTCATTTTGCATAATAAGATGATTGTGCGAAATGTATGTACATTGTCATATCGATGACGAGTATTCCCCATAACATTAAACGGGTTCATTGGCCATATTCACAGTTAAAAGTAAGTGCAGGTTCAGTGCGTTTTCTAAGGAAAATGTATATTTCATATAAAATGTATATTTCATTATCATCAATGTATATTTCATATTATCATTTTAGTAATAGTCAGTTCCTTTTTTTTTTCTACTTATTTTATGTTTTATTGATTATTTTGATTTCAAATATTAGAAGTTAGTTTTTGTTTTTTTTTTTTTGTATTTTCAAACTTAAAATTGTCCCTGTTACTTTTTACAATTGTGATAAACTTCTACACAACCGGCAGGTGGATTTTATTAGCGCCTACTAAGGCAATATTTATACAGGGTGATATCGACACATTGTACTTAATTTAACCCACATGTTTCTCATTACCACGGGGGGCATTGTATATAATTTGAAAAAAAAAAAAAAATAGAGCATTTTTTTGTCAAGTCGTGATTTTAGTATTTATCAATTTTGGGCATCCCATAAAGATACGATTATTTTAACCGCTTAGTTGACCTTCACTTTAGTTCGGGAACTTACCTGGGCGGTAAAAGACTCGGTATGTATAGGAGTTGATCAAAAGCCTTGAAACCTCAAGTCGCGATTTTTGACAAAAGTACCAGACAATTTTTGATCAAGCTTTGTACAATATTACCTATGGGGGTTAGGAACATGTGGTTTAAATTAAATACAATATGTCAATATCACCCTGTATAAATTATTATTTGGTTCATTATTTTATTATTTTTATTGTTTAAGTAGTTTTATGTCTGATAGTCTAAGTGACTCTAGTGATTTCTTTTCTGCAGATGATAACAGTGATAACAGTAGTTACGTCAGTATTCCGTCGCTTGTTGACACAATTTCTTCTCAGTTCTCTGTTGTTCCAAAGAATTTTAATGTCGTGCATATCAACGCTCAGAGTATTCCGGCTCATTTCCCCGATATGCTAGCTAGCTTCGACTGTACGAATCTCCACGCTATTCTCGTTTCCGAATCCTGGCTTAAGCCTTGCCTTCCATCTAGTTCTTATTCTCTACCTGGTTTTCAACTTCTGAAGAATGATCGCTCGGTTGGTCGTGGTGGTGGCGTCGCCATTTACTTGAGAACAGGCATCCCATTCACTTTGGTTCATGCGTCGCCACAACCACCACCTTGTAATGGTGGTGAGCATTTATTCCTCGAGGTTGAACTCCATCATTCGAAAATACTTCTCGGTGTATATTATTGTCCGTCTTTACGTATCGATTACTTCTCTTCTTTAGAATCTATCCTTATTAACCTCACTCCTTCGTACAGTCACACCATAATCATGGGAGATTTTAATACGTGTCTTATTAAGAATGACCACCGCTCTTGCTCTCTTTATACTATTTTAAATTCTAGCAACTTATCTGTCCTACCTCTAAATCCTACTCATCATTTGCCTAATTCTATTCCTTCTCTTCTCGATCTTATGATTGTATCTTCTCCTCATCTTGTCGAAAAACATGGACAGTGCTCTGCCGATTCTTTCTCATGCCATGATCTCATCTATCTTTCTTATAAAGTCCGCCTTCCCAAACTAAGACACAAAGTGGTCATGCAGCGTTGTTTTCGTGAAATCAATTATTATTATTATTATTATTTAATCCTTTTTTGCACTGTACAGAAATACTAAAAAGATATTACACAATAAAAATAAGAGTACAAGTGGCGGCCTTATCACACTAGGTAATTTCTTACAGGCAACCATGGGATGGATATATTAACAGGAGATAGAAAGGGCAGTCTAAGGTGTAAATGAAATAATAATATTCTACAATTAATAATTAAAAATAAAAATATAACATAATCACACTAATAATACATATTTATATATATATACATACATATATACAGAATATACGAACATAAATATTATACATACATATACATAAACATACTATATACCTATCCTAAAAATATACCAAAATAAGAATGGACAAATTCTCTCAGCTACAATCTAGCTGTGAAAGGAAATGTAGTTTGACCTTTCTTTTAAATGACGACAGTGTTTCAGCCCGTCGCAACTCAACTGGAAGTGAGTTCCACAGTCGGACAGCTTGGACAGTAAATGATTTGTCCATGAATACTGTGGAGTGCAAGGGCATTCTCAGTTTCAAGTGCTCCGACGACCTCAAGGATCTTGAATGTGAATCATGGAGAAAGATGAAACGATCTTTAAGGTAAGAAGGCGTGAGAGGATTGAAGAGAATATTATACAGAAGTGAAAGAATATGAGTATTCCGACGAAACCGGATGGGTAACCACTTGAGCTTAGCACGAAATTCAGAAACATGGTCATATTTGCGGAGCCCAAATATGAATCTGATACAGAGATTTTGGAGACGCTCAAGCTTATTAAGTTGGTCCTCGGTGAGATCTAGATAGCTGACATCAGCATAATCAAGGATGGGGAGAAGGAGAGTTTGCGCAAGTGAAATCTTCGTGGTAACGGGTAGAAGGTTGCTCAACCTTCGCAAGGACCTTGCCGAGACAAACAGCTTCCGACTAAGCTCACGAAGCTGCGGACCCCAAGTGAGAGACCTATCAAGAAACAAGCCTAAATTCTTAACAGTTTCATTAAATGGGATGATAGTGCCATTACATATAACGGATGGTATTAGATCCCAATTTATTTTTGAAATCAACTTGGGGCTACCGACTACAATTACTTGGGTTTTGGATGGATTAACCATCAATCCATAGGTCTGGCTCCAGTCACAAATATGTTGAATGTCAGTATTTATAATAGAAATAGCGTCAGTCAAGTTGTGCAAGGGCGCCCGGGAGTAAATTTGGAGATCATCAGCGTAGAGGTGGTAGGAGGAGCAAATATGATCGGTAATGGAATTTATAAAAACTGCGAAAAGTAAAGGAGACAACACGCCGCCCTGTGGAACGCCAGCAGATACGGGGCACCAGGAGGAGAAACTATTCTCAACACAGATGCGTTGCCGGCGTCCAAACAGGTAACTACGAAACCAATCAATTGCCATTGGAGATATGTTAAGAGAACCAAGTACGCTGAGTAACACATCAAAATCGACAGTGTTGAAAGCGTTGCTGAAGTCTAGCAGTGCTAAGACTGTCAGTTCGCCATGCTCCATGCCCGATCTGATGCCATCCGTAATATGAGTCAAGGTGGTAGTAGTACTATGCCCAGGACGAAATCCAGACTGGAGAGGATTCAGGAGGTTATTACTTGAAAGGAAAGTATTAAGTTGTATATAGATCAGGCGTTCAAGGACTTTAGAAAGGAAAGGTAAGATAGAAATTGGACGGAATTCTGACAGCACTGAGGCCTTAGGTTTTTTTGGAATGGGAATAATATGGGCTTCTTTCCATGGAGTAGGAAATATCCCTGTGGAAACGGAATAGTTGAGGATGTGACAAATGACAGGAAGGATTTCGTCTAGGATAGGAAGAATCATATTACGGCTGACACAGTCGCTTCCCATGGCATTTGATGAAATAAGCGTAATGGTTTTCCCAACATCACAAGCAGCAAATTGTTTAAGAACGAAAGCAGAACATTCAGGAGTCTTAATGGTAGAAAGATGCTTAATAGTTTTATCTTTGATCGCCTTGTCAAAAAAGAATGGACAAGAGAAGTGATTATTTAGAGAATTTAAATCAATGGTTTTCGGAATTGAGTCTTGTGTAGGTTTACCCACTCCTAATGTCTTGAGAAATCTCCAGACTTTAGCTGGATCTCCGTTTTCAACTGAATCATGGATATGTCGGCGTTGAGCATTCCTACACACCTTACTGCAGTGATTCCGAATGGTGACGTACTTCAACCAGTTCGACTCACTGGGACGGCGCTTGTACTTAGATTTGGCTGACGCTTTTTTACACAATAACTCTTTAATTTCTTTGGTAAGCCAAGGCGATGGCAGGTGTTTGAGCTTTATTTTCCGAAGAGGTGCATGCTTATCATATAAATTAGTTAAAGTACTAGTAAAAATATCAACCTTGGCATCCAGACAATCGGACTGAAAGAGTGTACTCCAGTTAATGTCGCCGGCATCCTTGCGAAGGTTTACAAGATTCATACCCCGAAAATTTCGCTGCAACAGAACTTTAGGTGACGGTTTAGGAGGACGAACACGATAAGATAGGAATAGGAGGTCGTGATACGAAAAAGCGTCAGCAGAACATTGACCATGTTTTGCAACTAGGTTAGGAGAGGAGACAAAGATAAGGTCGAGGAGAGAAGGAGTGCAATTAGGAGTATGATGGGTTGCTGAAAGTGGTAGAATAGAAAGGTTGCAGGATTGGATAGAATTTGTGAGGGAGGATGAACGACGATCGTTCTTGAGGAGACAGGTGTTGAAATCACCCATGATTATGGTTTGACTGTACAAAGGAACTAAATTTTCGAGAATAGTTTCGAGAGAAGAAAAGAAATCAATGCGAAGCGAGGGACAATAATAGACACCGAGTAACAGCTTCTTAAGTGAGAATTCCACCTCCAAGAAAATGTGCTCACCAGCATTTGGTGGTGGAGGTTGCGGTGAGGTACTTACTATCTTATAACGAAAATAATTTCGGAGATAGATGGCAACACCACCTCCACCACGGGGCTCGCGATCATTTCTGATGAGGTGGAACCCAGGGAGAGAGTACGAGGTTGAAGGGAGGCAAGGCTTAAGCCAAGTTTCAGAAACAAGTATAGCATGGATATTAGTACAGTCAAAACTAGCCAGCATATCGGGGAAATGAGCCGGAATACTCTGGGCATTAAGATGAACAGCATTAAAATTCCTTGAGACATCGGAGAACTGAAACGACAGAGTGTCAGAAAGTGCAGGGACACTTACAAAACTATCATCACTATGAACATCGCTAACCGCCGATAGAAACTCATCGCTATCACTACTTGACGTCATATAAATATATATATAGTAACAATACAGTAATGGTAAATATACTAATAAAAAAAATAAAAATAAAAGAATACAATCTACTACTAATCAAAAAAAAGCCTAAATATAAATAATACTACGAGAAGAAAAAATAAAAATAAAAAAATAATTCTAATACATCATCCATCTGCCGGTTCTGAGAAGACAAAAAATTAACAATTAATACAGATAAACACAAAACATTACAATAAAACAAAACCAAAGAAAATCACTATGCAAAACTAAACATAAGATAATACTAAGAAATAAAATAAAAAGCTAGGCTAGTCCAGGTAAATCAAGAGTTAAATACAAAAGATAAAAAATTCCGAACGAAACGCATCTGTCAAAAATTGACACATGTCAAAAGTTTTTACTCAAAAGTCAAAAGGTTATGTTTATAAATTTTGAATGCCGGGTATATTAAGAAACATGTCGGGGTGTTCTTATGTGAGGCTCATATGCTAAATAATTGTAAATCGGCCGTCAGTAATGTACGGGTAGTTGTAGAAGTAATTTTATTAAAGGAAACCCGATTGTGGTTCTATTTCACTACCCACAGTCAGAGTAAGGGTGGGAGCATGACAGTTTGCAATATAAAGCGCGTCCGGATCGTAGACAAGGCATTCGAGATCCAGCAGTCGGCAGTGAAACAGTGACAAACGCGTGTCTACTAAAGTGTGTGTGTGTAAAGTAACAAGTTGTCGCAGATATTCGGATAAACCGTTTATCCGTTAATTATAACGTGTCGTGATAATAATAATTAAATAATTAACACAATGGATTTTATTACCGACCATCCGACATCAGAAGTGGGATCGTCCTACGTTGTAGCCACAACCGCTTGGTTATCGACATCAGCTGGCGCAGATTCTGACGTGAGTACCACAACTAATAACTTGAGGTAAATTATGATGACTGGTGACTGTTATGTGTAGCTGTCGTGTGTGACTCACGTGTGTGATTGCCATATTTGGCCCACGTATGTTGCTGTCATGTGTGGTTCACGTATGTGACTGTCATGTGTGACACACGTGTGTAGCTGTCGTGTGTCTTTCATGTGTGACTGCCATTTGTGGCATAACTATCAAAATTTAGATAAAATTACTTCGTATAGAGAAGCTATCCCATACAAATGTCTCGTTCGATTTTGGTAAAAGTTGAAACTAAATCGCTGCAGCGTAGAACAAATAATTAGTCGTCTAACCAAACAGTATAACCATGCAGCGCTAGATCGCTTTCAGGATGTAGTTTTCTCGCGACCAAAAGGTCGCTTATGCGTTTTTGAAAGATTGGTGTGCGGTACATGCACTGCACTTAGGTGAGACACATTTCTCACAAAGAATGTCTTATCTAGTGTAACATTGATATCGATGACTATCAAATTGTACCTACCTACATGTAGGAGTTATACGAAAAAAATAAACCTACTACTAGAATCAATCAAGAAAGATTGATGCACATCTGTTCAGCTGTGCCCTTGGTATTGAAATAGCCCATGTGCTGCGGTGACTTCTTACCATCAGGTGACACACCAACTCATCTGCCTACCTAGGCCATTAATTGTTATCAGGAGCAGTGACATGGAGCTGTGACCGTGTGCCCTGGAAGTTCCAAGACACCTGCATCTTCACAGGAGTGTTTCAAATTGGTGAGATCTTTCCATTTTTGTTGGAATTTGGTTTTGCCATTTTACTTTCGTTAATTCGTAGAGCAATTTAAGAAAATATGACGAAGTGCGCAACAATATAGATTACTTAAAGAAAACACAACCTTAAAGCAAAGGTACACAGATACCAATCTCAAAAAGGGATATTGCATTGTTCCAGACTAACTTCGTGGACTCTATGATGAAAAGAAATGTAGACGGCAGGCGCAGAGCACGCTCCGCCGCGCCGCGCCGGTCCGAACTGTTGTATCGGCGCAGCAAAATCAAATCTTAATACGTAAGACCTACTTAGTAGTTGGACCAAAAACAAGCCCACTGAGTTTGGTTCGCTGGATCTACTCAGGACAGGGCCGCGTTGGATCCGGTGGTAATAATAGCATTTAGTAAAAGATTTGTAAGGTGAACATTTTCATAGACACAGTTCACATGAAGTAATTTGATATTACTATTGAGGGGTTTCTTTGAGACCTGTGAAAAAAGAAGAGAAAATACAGTCTGATCTGCAGAGTTATACAAAAAAAAAAGGAAATTTGTGTAAGCTAAAGGGGAATTATCCCGGTCTAGCACAGTTCGGTCCAGTTTTTAAACTGAAGGAACAATCTGCGCACTTGAATGATTGTCTGAAGGGAATGCTTTCCGGACCAGACTGTATAATAATTATTACCATTTTGCGAATTGTTATATTATGTGAACTGAGTCAGGATGAACGAACGAATGATTTCCTTAAATGATGTATAGTCAGTAGACACACACACGAGGACGTGTGCTCGTCAGTATGGCCGTGTCGGGGTGTTCTTATGTGAGGCTCATATGCTAAATAATTGTAAATCGGCCGTCAGTAATGTACGGGTAGTTGTAGAAGTAATTTTATTAAAGGAAACCCGATTGTGGTTCTATTTCACTACCCACAGTCAGAGTAAGGGTGGGAGCATGACAGTTTGCAATATAAAGCGCGTCCGGATCGTAGACAAGGCATTCGAGATCCAGCAGTCGGCAGTGAAACAGTGACAAACGCGTGTCTACTAAAGTGTGTGTGTGTAAAGTAACAAGTTGTCGCAGATATTCGGATAAACCGTTTATCCGTTAATTATAACGTGTCGTGATAATAATAATTAAATAATTAACACAATGGATTTTATTACCGACCATCCGACAAACATTATGAAAACTAGTAAACAAACTATTTAAACATTGAAAAATAGACTAAACAATAACAGTTAATAATTACACTCAATTATAATAAAACCAATAATGGATAGAAGGTAAATCGTGATGTTACCTGGACTGCACACTTATCGCAACAAAACATCACAGCCTATTTCTTAGCGGTCACAGCTCGCCTGGTCCTGGGCACAGCTATAGCCTTCTTGGGAGGACTCAGCTTTGGCGTGGCGTCTACATTAATCTGGCGAAGCAGAGTAAGCGATGTCACGCGATGCCGAATACCGTTGTTTATGACGTAAACAACTCCCTCCCGCGTCCAAGAGTTGTTGACGCCAAACTTCTCCCGTGCAGCCATAAAGATGTCATGCCTGGTCCTAGTCAGGAACTCAGAAAGAGTAATACTGGTCCCTTTAAGCTTCGTCTTGCTGAACCAGATCTTGTCTCTAACTGCTGTGTCTTGAAGTTTGACTAGAATGGGTCTAGGCTTCGATGACGATGAGGGTCGACCCATCCTGTGGCAGCGCTGGATGTCACCAACACCAAAATCTGCGATGCAAATGTGTTTGTTGACTACATCCACAATCACCTGGGCAGGATTCTCATCGGCCGCCTCAGCAACACCATGCAGTAAAAGAATCTTCCGACGCCTCTGCATCTCCATGGTGTCAACAGTCTGTGCTAGGGCCTCGATTTTCTGCTGCAGCAGACCAAGTGCCTGGGTGATGAAAGTTCTGAAAGTAGCAAACTCAGCGGCCACATCGGATGATCCTGAAGCACCAACTGGAGACTTCTGAAGATTGGCTTCAAAAGCAGACATTCTTGTATGAAAGTCGCTCTTCATATCTTCCAGCGTTGCTCTTAATGCAGATTCCATAATGCCAAATACAACAAGTGATAACCAGTGCTGTAGTGTAGAGATAAAAGTGATGGGAAGAAAGGAAATTATTGTGAGTACCGGCAGGTAGGCAGTTTAACTGTTGTTATTCAACATAAATTGTAGAAAAATAGCAATAAAAACTATTTTTAATTCTGCAAATCTTCGTAGGGATGCTAGCAATATTGACTGGGGTCCTCTACTCAACTCGAGTTTGGTTGATGACAAAGTTCATCTTTTCACCACCAATATCATCAGACTTTATGATGTTCATGCCCCCATTCGTGCTGTTAGGATAAAACATCTTCCGTCACCCTGGCTCACCGACGATATTAAAGCCGTAATAACGAAAAAGGTCGCAGCTAAGGCTAAGTTTAAACGTCGACCTACATCTCAGAATTGGGACAAATACGTTGCTCTCCGAAATCACTGCAACAAGATGTGTAGGAATGCACAACGCCGACATGTTCACAAATCTGTAGAAAACAACGATCCAGCTAAGGTCTGGAAATTTCTTCGTTCTATGGGAGTTGGAAAATCTCGTTCAGATTCAATTCCTAATAGTTTAAATTTAGATTCGCTCAATACTCATTTCACTGCTTTGCCCAAATTTGATAGGGCTATTAAAAATAAAACAATTCAAGACATTTCTTCTATTCCAACTCCTAACTATCCCCAATTTGTCTTTAGCCAATTCTCTGATTGTGATGTTAAAAAGAGCATTTTATCTATCTCCTCCAATGCATCTGGAAATGATTGCATTGGTCGCAGTATGATTTTGCCTATCCTAGATGAAATTCTCCATATCCTTTGTCATATCCTTAATTTTTCCTTATCCAACTCCGTTTTCCCTTCCTTATGGAAGGAGGCTGAAGTAATTCCTCTTCCCAAAAAACCTAATCCTGTATCTTTCTCTGAATATCGCCCTATATCCATTCTCCCCTTCCTTTCTAAAGTCCTAGAGAATCTTGTTCATCAACAATTATGCTCCTTTCTAACTTCTAACAATCTCCTTAATCCCTTCCAGTCTGGATTTCGTCATGGATATGGCACCACTACTGCACTAATTCATATCACGGATGACATCAGAGCTGCGATGGAGAATGGCAAGCTAACGGTACTAGCCCTGCTAGACTTTAGCAATGCTTTCAACACCGTTGACTTTGATGTCTTGCTGACCACACTGTGCTCTATTAACATATCTCCAACGGTAATTGACTGGTTTCGTAGTTACCTGACGGGTCGACGCCAGCGCATTCGTGTTGAAGACTCAGTGTCTTCGTGGTGCGATACACTTACTGGCGTCCCTCAGGGCGGCGTTTTATCTCCCTTACTCTTCGCTGTTTTTATTAATTCTATATCAAAAAATCTGATTTCTTCCTACCATCTGTATGCAGATGATTTACAAATATATTATCATGCTCCTGTAGATAGGGTGACAGAGGCTATTAACTCTATAAACAAGGATCTCGAGAGTATTAGCAGATGGAGTAAGTCTCACGGGCTATTAGTCAACCCTGCTAAGTCCCAAGTCATTGTTGTTGGCAGCTCCAGGTTGATATCTAAATTAGATACGGATCAATCACCCCAAATTCTGTTTGATGGTTGTGCTATTCCATTCAGTGATACTGTTAAGAATTTGGGTGTAATCATCGACAAAAACCTATCCTGGGGTCCCCAATTGCAACAAGTAAGTCGCAAATTGTTTGCTGCAGCGGGGTCCTTGCGGAGATTGCGGAATTTTCTACCGATTTCCACGAAAATTGCGCTGGTTCAATCTCTTCTTTTCCCCTTCCTTGATTATGCTGATGCTAGCTACCTCGACCTCACCGAAGCCGAAATGGATAAACTTGAGAGACTTCAGAATTTCTGCATTAGATTCATATTTGGTCTTCGCAAATATGACCATGTTTCCGAATATCGTATCAAACTCAAGTGGCTATCAATACGTTTTCGCCGTAATACTCGAATTCTTTCCCTTTTATACGGTATCTTGTACAATCCCTCCAGCCCCCACTATCTTAAAAACCGTTTTAAATTCATCGGTCAAACTCATGCGCGAACTCTTAGATCAACAGAGAATTTGATCCTAGAGATTCCCAAACACAGCACATCATTTCTAAGCAAGTCCTTTACAGTTCATGCTGCTCGCTTGTGGAACGAATTACCATTGTCTGTCAGACAAGCTAAGACATTACCAAGTTTTAAGAGACTTGTTAAGATACATTATCTCTCACTGCAGTAACGTATTATCCTGTTATATATATATATATATATATATATATATATATATATTTTTGCTCCTCTACTTAAATCATCATTATAGTTAGCTCGATATATATTAGTATGTATGTATGTATGTTTGCATTTATTTATATTATGTAAATTAATATAATATAGCATGTACATCAATTACTATTGTTTATTATTATTATTCTCTCGCTATTTGCACTACCCTTTATTTCAATTTCACAATAATCCAGTCCATCCAAAGGTTGCCTGGAAGAGATCGCAGCTAGCGATAAGGCCGCCTATTGTAACCATGCCTTTAGTTTTTAAGTACTTGTATGTGTCTTACATTTTGGTGTACAATAAAGCATATATAAATAAAATATAAATAAATAAATAAAAAAATTCACAAATATTTGCTTCTTTTTCGATTTGGGTATCGCTGGATCTAAAAATCCTTTGTGATGTATCCACATTGTCTATCTTAGTACAGGGGCTAAATGTATTTACTTTATTCCAATAATTTGTACGTAGGCAGCGGATGTTGTTGATGTTTTGTTGTTACGGCGTGGCAATCAGACCGTGAAATCATTACACCAATGTACAATAACAATGCTCGCAATCTCGATGCATTGTGCTTACATTTAATTCCTATTTCGATTCGGAACTGTTTTGAAACCATTTTTAGATATTCATTGCGGTTCGGCTGAAGTAGCCTTGCGTAAAGTAATTAAGTTTCTAATCATATTTTTGTAATCTGGATGCTAATTAGGATCTGCTACTATTTTGGAAACTGCTAACGTCAAGGCAATTTGGCAATGTCTAGCTTTAAGTTAGCCTTTAGATTTACTGATTGAATATAAGCTTATTATTTTTTTAAGTAGCAAAGATACGATAATCAACACTGCTATGAAAGTTTGAACTTTCTTGTTAATTATTTTTATAGCAAATACATACACATTCCCAACATTTTTTAATTTTCTAATATTGAGTAATATAACTTAGATGTTATTACTTTATAAGGCATCTTATAACTTTTTAATGTACTGTAGGTGCTGTAAGCACAAAGTCGCCCACCACCGAATTGAATTTACACCTCTCATGAAAAAATTTGGCTCAAGTAAACAAGTATCCTAAAATAAAATTATGGTCTATTGTTTATTATTTTATCAATAAATTGCGAAACTTGCCAGCCACTGGCGTACTATCGAACGCGTGTGGTCGACTACGACAGACGCCGGTACGTCGGGCTGTCCGTGATTCAACCACCATTTTATTTTAATAACTTCTAAAAATAATCGAGTGTCGTAAATAAAGCACAGGACTCCCCTGTACGCGGTGATTTAGTGCTTCGTAATCGGTTTTATATCGTTCGGTTTTATGATACGTACTTGGTTTGAGTATGAGTTCGGTTTTATGTGTGTAGACGGTTTTGAGTACCTCCCGTGCTGAAGAATCGCAAATCGTAATTCGCGTATAATATTTACGATGGTTGGAAACATCGAAATATCTTGAGGCAATATAGGTGGAACTTGTAGTACTAGAACCCTCTCCCCGCCCCCTTTTCTTTATCTCTTTCTCTCTGCATGGACAGGAAATACACTGCTAAACGTAGAAGAACAAAGGTTACCTACCTAGCTCAAAGGATTAGCAAGTTGAAATGCCAGTGGGCCGGGCACATAGCGCGAAGAAATGATTGCCGTTGGGGACGAAAGATTCTGGAGTGGAGGCCATGCACAGGCAAGCGCAGTGTCAGACGTCCGCATACAAGGTGAACGGACGACTTGGTTAAGGTAGCAAGAAGTCGCTGGAAGCAGGCCGCTTCCAACAGGTTGATGTGGAGATCCTTGGGCCTATGCTTAGCAGTCTCCTAGTCCCTGTCAGTCCTCCTATCCTCCTGTCAGAATGGCCTCAGGATAGCTCAGCTGATCACTTGGGATGCTTTCAGGGATCTCCAAAGGTCCGCAGACCACCTTTTAAGAACTGATATAGAGTATTCGGGTCATCACATTAGTTTTTTCTTAATAGTTAACATCCAACAATCACATGCATAGTCCTGACTCCACATTAACCAGTGATTAACTAACTAGTATAATATTTTCTAAGTAAAGCGTCAGAAAATGGTTTTGCAACAGCTTGTCTATACGGTTCGAATCCTTACCTACTCCTCGTGCAGTTTATAGGTAGCGCGGAGGAAATATTCAAGATCGTGACTCTGTGTACGCTTCCTAGGAATTGTACGCTTTAATTATGTACATTTCCGGTAACACTTGAAACGGAACTGGATTAACGTATTTAACGTAACATACCTTCACGCTCGTGTGATCATAGTAGTTGTCCAGATAGAAATCATTCATATTTCGTGGAGTTTTTGTACCGCACACTATTTTCAATTAATGAATGACACACAGTGAATGACAGACTCTGAGCATGGCAGTCCATCATAGTTAATTTCTTCACATATTTTCTTCCACTTCATACGAATCTTTGGAGCTAAATGCCTACAGCAAGTTTCAGGACAGATAAGACCAGGCGACTTCAATAAAAGAGCATATTCCCACCTTAAAGGTTGGCTACCCATCTCTATGCCGTATGGTGATGCAGACGATCATGGGCGGCGGTGATTACTTACTATCAAGCAAACCGTAAGCGCGTATGTCTCCTTTAACACAAAATACTGTTGTAAAATAAGAGGTCTGGGGTTCTATCCCATGACAAATATACCTATATTTGGTCAGCATCTTGTGACAGCGAGAGGTTTCTTGCAGTGTTTGATACCTACGAAAAAAGATAATTGTTGCATTATTTTTTATAATATTCATGTTGCTAAAAGTATTTATTTGCCTTCTGATTAAATGACCCTATGATATTCCGATTGAAAGACTCACGTTATGTAAATATTCCAAATATGAACTGATTACCTTACATGTCCTAGACATGTTACAAAAAAGGGGAGTGGAATTATACGTGTTCAATAATGTAATCGTGCGTGATGGCCTGTTGGTAAACGGACTAGATGCGGCTGGCAACATCACGGTCATCGCGGATTCGAATTCCAGGGCGCAAAGGACATGGACAGTTTCAGTATGGCGCTGTGCCTAGTCCTGTACATCAATGAGTTTTGCATTGTTGGGATATTATTTGTTCCAAGATTATTACACTAAAAGTTTCAAAGCCTAGGAACTTTAGGGGTTTTAGATATTTACAAAAATATATGTTATTTTTAGGTTAGGTTTGTAGGTTATCTGTCAATTTATTGAACTTGATAAAATACGTTTACAAATAGATTTTGTCTCCCAATTAATAATTAAAAAGATATATAAAATTATGAAATCACTACATAGTATAAAACAAAGTCGCCTTAAATCTTTAAAACTACGCAACGGATTTTGATGCGTTTTTTTTTAATAGATAGAGTGATTCAAGAAGAAGGTTTATTTTATATGTATAATACGTACATATTATTGTACAGAAATATTTTTGTACCCGGGCAAAGCTGGGCCGGGCCGCTAGTTATATAATACACTAAAACACATAAAATCATTGAAATATAAAAAACCTGTCTTCTTAACGAATCCAGGGCCCTTGCAGACACATTTTTTTTTCATGAAAAAAAAATATTCATCGTCGTACTTTATTTTTATGAATGCGTCAATAGATTTAGATTAAGTTTACAATATATAATGTCGATTGTTGAGGAGGGCTGTGCCCTGCAGTCTTACGTATACTAATTCTTTATACTCGTGAGTTGCAAACAGATTATTCATGAACACACGCACCCTATACACCCAACAGTCACATAAATAATCCTGACCCCACACTAGTACCGATCCTTGTATCATGGGTATCAGGAACTACGAGAGATTTTACGGTTTCACAAACACCCAGACCCGAAACAAATGCAAGTGATTCACATTAGTCTGTCACATTTAGTGCGGGAATCGAACCCGCGTCCTCTTTTAAACACTTGGCGCGGCGTGAAATGAGCTACTGGCAGCCAAGATTACTTGCAATCCTCCCACACATAGCATAATTATTTAAGTCTCAATCAATACAAGGGTGAGTGGGTGCTTTGGGAGATAATATACACCAAAGGATGAAATAAATAAAAATCATTTTTATCAAAACACATATTTATTATTCAAAAATACATTCACAGCCTTCGTGGCGCAGCTCGTTATCTTATAACTCGCGTGCACCTGGGAGCATAGAATTTCTCTCTTTGAGTTCCTAATCGTTCAGGATAAGTTCCTCATCGTGGCCTCCAACCTCCGCTTTATTAGCCACCCCGAACCTCGCTTTATCAACCTAATATTACTGACACTTAACCGAAACTGAATACAACCAATGAATCAATGAATCTGTATACAGTAACTAATACTTGCAGTGAACGCTCTAAGAGCGCTCTCTCAGACAGTATGTGTAATGTATTGTTTATAACTCGCATACACCAGTGAGCATAGAACCTCTTTCTTTGAGTTCCCAATCGTTCAGGATAAGATCCTCATAGTGGCCTCCAACCTCCCCTATAGCCATCCCGAACCTCGCATCAACCAGCCTAATATTACTGGTGTCAGAACTATGTTACATTAGAGCGACTATATTATATTAATATTCAACAATACGTACAAAAATATCGCCTAAAAATTAAGCTGGCGGACAAACATTGTTCCGATACAGAGCTCAGCTTAAATACCGGATCGTGGTCATTACATGACAACAACATTCTACTGTTCTGTTGTCAACCAAGCAGCTGCAATAATATCCTAAGATGGCATCTAATGGACAGTTGCTAGAAGGTTCAACATCGAACAAAATATATTATGTATAATATATCCTTTGACTTATATGCCTCGATTTAATTCGTCCTCTTAATAAATAAGGATTGTTTCCCCCAATATGTGAGACCAGTTCTTCAGAAAGATCACGTTCTGGACACACTTCTATTTCATAGGCGCCATTCCCTCTAATATATTCGCCATAATACGATCGCGATTGCTTTATTTGATAAGGCCCTAAAGCAATCAATAACAATTGTTCATGAGTTAATCTAGGGAAATTCCCTAATTGCGGTAGGTTACCATAGATTCTAGTAAACATGACCCTACACCTATTTAAGTTGTAATCATTTACAAAATCACCTAAATAATACCTTTCGTCCATAAATAGCAATGCTCTTTGAATAATTTGCCCACACAGTGGGCTATCTACAAGAACAGGATGATATTTATTTAGAATAGCTGCTGCTATCTTGACAGCTTGATTAAAATACCGTTGCCTAAACAATTTAAAATCCCGTTTAAATCTCCCATTGACGACCTCCACAACCCATCAACAAAGAGTTACCCGTCTACTTTTGTTGGCTTGTGAAGAAGACAGTTGAGTTTTACCTTCATTTAGTGATTCTGGTTTATAAACCCTTTAATTATAACTTTCTAAAGTAGTAATTGCATCCCGAAATTCTCGATCAAGAACAAAAATGTCATTGGGTTTAAAGTCTATGAAATGACCCATTTTCATTTTCAAACAAACTGGTCATCATTTCTGCATCAGTCTGAGTTACTGGGAATGGACCTACAGCGTCAATTATGTGTCCATCACAAGAAACAATCATAAAAGGTTTGACTAAATTATCATACTTATGTAAGCTTTATGTTTTCTTTTGAAACATATAGTTTAAACATTTCTGAAGAAAAATGTAAGTGCCATCAAATATAGCTATAGCAGGTCTACTCTCTATTTGTAAATTCCTGGCAACAATATCAGAATGACTAATATGTTGCGGTCTTAAAGTTGTGGTACAAAATGATCATAAAGGCAAGTTCTCACTTTAATCATTAAGAGTTCTAAAGTTGATCTAGGAATATTAAAAATTGTCGACAACCTTCTACTACTTTCTCCTATACGCAATTTAGATAAATATATAGAGCTCGTTTTGGTTTCCTTACATTAAGTGTAGGTAAACCATTAAAAAGGTTCAAGAAATCATTTGATCGAAGTCCTGTCCAATAATGACAGACATGGTTTGGCATATCTTGAATGTTTTCAAAATTAATTAATTCCCCTGTGGAATTTGATATGTTGATAATATCCTCTATTTGGTTGGCATTAAAATAAGAAAATGTTGTGATATTTTGTGGCAACTCATTCCACTCGCCTGCATACAAATGTGATTCACACACTCTAGAATTACGTGGTACATAAAAATGATGATCATTCAACAACATCCTTTTGATATAGTTAGGAATCATAAAAAATGCCCTGTGATTACATCTGTTAAATATACAATGAGCAGAGGTATTTGACGCCCTTTTATAGTTTGGCAATTTTATTTGAGATGAGTTACGGGATGGCAGTGTAACTGAGGGAAGAGGAGGTAAAGTAGGAGGCACGGGACTGAGTATCAATGTATCTTCTTGGTGCATAACATTGTCTAAAGATTGACTCATTTCTTCTCTCAATCTATCATGGTATCTATTAGCCTTCATCCAACAGGGATGGCAAACATTATTCATTGTTATTCCCTAAAAAAAATAAGTCTTAATATTAATTTAAATCTTCAATACATCTTCTTTTTATTATTATTATATACTTCAACAATTTTGTTTGTTTTAGTATATAATAATGTATTAAATATATGTATAATAATGTATTAAATAGATTTAAGTAGATAATATTATTTCCTGCATCTAAATCATTTTACAATTTGTGTTTATTATATATATTTATGTAGTATTATATATGTATGTATTTATGCTATTTATCATGTATGTATGTATGTTATGTTGGTGTATTTTTATGTTTAGTTAGTATGAGTATTATTTAGTTTCCTCTCTTTTAATTATTTATTTTACACTGCCCTCTCTTTTTCCTTCTTTTAAATCCATCCCGTGGTTGTCTGTAAGACATTGCTTTAAGCGATAAGACCAACATTTGTACTTTTTATTTATTAGTTTCTGTATGTTGTAATTTTTTTAAGTGCACAATAAGGATTTAAATAATAAATAATAATAATAATGTGTATACAGCATTTTATGTGTTCTTGTTTACTGCATAAAATATAAAAATAAATATTTATCTAATCAAAATAAGTACCTGAAGTGATATAGCAAAATGAAAATTCTGTACAAGTGGATTCCCAGTTTCAATAACATGATGCTTTTTATTCTATACTGATCGACCACAACCAAGACATACCATGTTATGGCCCAATAACCAATCAGATGTACCTTCTGAAGTTAATAATAGGTAGCACGAATGACAAATATGTCCATCTGCAGGAAGCTGAAAAAAATATACTTCATTATACAAGTTTAACATTATAAGCATAGCATTGCTGATGTGATAAATATCCATTTTAAATACTAATAACTACAATAAATCATTTAAATATTTTTGTCCACCCTAAACTGCTTTATACATAGATAGATCTTTCATTGCACACGCTGCTCGGTTGTGGAATACTTTATTAGTAACATTAAAAAGGACCAAATCTAAGTCCATCTTTAAAAGGATGGCCAACAAGCATTATTCCTAGGTTGAATGAAGACATTAAAGTTGTATACTTATTCTTCTGTGTAATCAAATCAAATATATTCATTGTGGAACTTGGTTACAATAAGATGTTACAATATGTTTACTTGAAATCTACGACCTGCTACGTTGGCATAATAACAGGATAAGGGTGAACGGGCTTGGGTTGAGGATTGATTACTTTCATTGGGTTTTCTCAGAATGTTGCATTATCTTTCCATGGGAGTGGTACCAGGGAAGATTACCTATTAATTGGTTTTTGAATTTCACTTATCAATAATCATTAATAATACTACGTACTACCTTATATGTTTACCATTTGTATAATTATATTATTTGGTAACTTCGTTATCTACTTAAGTCGCTATTTTTATTCAACTTTTTGAAAAATAAGTTATGTTCAGTATAAGTCATACGAATGTTTTCCATGATAATTAACTCTACATCACCCTGTTAACTTTGTAGTCATCTCACTTGATGTTGATTACATAGCTTGGTTTCAAAGATACAGGCACGCATAGTTTGGGACCAATAGAAATAAAACATAAGGTAAATAATTCACATTTTGGATACAAATAAATTATTCTATTCTTCTTTATAATCAAGAGAAAAGCGTTAGTAATGTTTTATAAGTAGACCTAAGTACCTCAATTGATATCCATCGTGAAAGCGTCGTTCTGGAATTAACTGACAATGTGGAGATAGCATGTCGCTTTAACCGCCCTGTCGCTATTCCACAGTTAATGCACCTCATCGTTTTAAATGGCAAACCCAGTTCTTGTAGCAATGGTTTACAAATTAACATAACTTTCCTATATATTATTATACTCTTTGAACATAACCCTTGAACTTGGCACAAAATAGAAACAATAACGTCACAGACCAATTAGAAACAGACGGATAACTGGCCTATATAATCTTTAGCCATAGCCGCTCATTCTTTCGATCACGAATGTCAGTTGACAGATTATCAAGATTATTCTTTTTTAATATAAATAAGGAATACAGGCAAAGGCAGTTGTATTCAGTCTTGCGCGTGGCTGCATAGGATATTTTTTTTCGTTTTTATTATTTTGTTAAGTCTCTATGAATCACATTAAAGTGATCCAAAGAAACTTAACAAAATAATAAAGTGTAACTTTTTAGATGAAAAATATATAGATTGTGAATAAAACACTTAAAAATATTTATTAAATGATTTATTTTTAATGGTTTTTTTGTACTTAAATAATACATATTTTTGCTGAAATTTATGTAGCATAGTAATTTTCGTTACTCTAGAAATGTCAATACTCTGTACAACGAATAATTAAAGAAAAAATATTTTTACATGTTATTCTAGATTTCACTTACCAGTTATTTTTTTATTTTATTTTATCTTACTATTTTAAGAAAGCTTACAGACTAATTACCTACAGACATAAATATTTAAATCTTATTGTGTGTTACGAATTTGCCAATAACAAGCTTTCAAATAATAGATACTAAGATACTGTAGTGTCTACATAATGTGCACCGATTTATAAATGCTAGCTAATATAAGTTATTTTAATTTAAGGAATGAACTACTTTGAGATATTAATTAAATTATTGACAAAGAAAAGAAAACAAAACCAAAAGTAACAATCAAACATTACAATATAAAATGTTTAAATATACATTTTGAGTTACACAAGGTGTACTTTTTGACCTTTCATTATTAAGTTTCAAAAAGCATATTGCTCATTTTGTGTTTTACTACCCATGTATTAGTGCAAAACAAATCAAAATCAAAATGGCATGACACCTCATTAAATTTACTGGCACTACGTAACAAAAAAGCATTGCGTCTATAATTGGTAGTTGCAAATGGTACGGACAATAATGACCGTTGTCTCAGCGTAGTTGAATGAGCATGGATAAATATCCCACTCAAAAGTTGTTCACAGCCAATGCTACCATTAGCAATGTTCACCAAATAACATAATATGTCATTAATGTCGCGTCGCAAGTATAATGGTAAGAAATGATACTTTTTACAGCAATTAATATAATCATTAGAGACCTGTCTAGCCCTGAAGTCCAAATAGTGTAAAAATTTCTTTTGTATGGCCTCGATACGGGGTTTATAAATCTCATACCGAGGGTTCCACACCTGCGATGCATACTCTAAGTGGCTACGGCGTACGAAAGAACAATACAGTATTTTAATACATTTAAGTGAATTGAATTCTGATGAAACTCTAATTAAAAATCCTAATGCTTTTGATGCTTTATTAACAATTCTATCTACATGTTTGTCAAATATGAGTTTATGGTCGTGAATAATGCCCAAATCACATATTTCATTAACTTGATTAATTTCGATTTATTTTTTTCGTAATTATTTTTTCTGGAAAAGCTTATTTGGTAACATTTAGATACATTTAAATTCATACATTTAAATTAAGTTATCAGTATTAGCTGTTAAACAACATCACTGCTCCTTCAAATAGGTACTTGTGCCTAATTTTATGAACAATCTCAAATTCTCAAATACTGATCCAACTGTAAATGCCAAGACTTACATCTCTCGTTAACTTATCTTGGCATTCACAACCATTTATGTAACTAATTACTTTCTTTACTAACCACCCAGCAGCATAGGCCCGCAAGTGAGTTTTCGTGCCTTCTCAATGAGCCTGCTTTAGTATATTCCCAATAACACATATTTTCTTTTGATGATTTTACTGTCCATAAATTCCATTTTCGAATAATTTATAGTTATTTCATAATCATCATAACAATTGAAACTATTTATGAAATTTGATTAATCATGTAACTAATAAAGATTTGGAGGTTCAACTGGAGGTGTGGCAGTTAGAATCATTGTATCTATAATTATACTAATTTGTCTGATTTTCCTTTCACTAGGGTCTGAATTAAAATCTCATCATATTAATTTGATATGATTTTGAACACTTCCACACCCTCATAAACCATTTTAACCTATACTCCATCGGTTTAGGTACTTAACTAAATGTAAATAAACCATAAAAAAGGCTATTTAACAATGCCATTTTTCATTTCTAAATTAATTGAAGACAAAAAAATGTTTATGTAAATGTAAAACTACATTGCATGTCCAAATTTATTATAACTATTATAATTATGAACATGTGAGCTTGGAAACAATTAAATTATGTAAGATCATAA
Organism: Hyles euphorbiae; assembly: GCA_023078785.2. Classification (NCBI taxonomy): domain Eukaryota; kingdom Metazoa; phylum Arthropoda; class Insecta; order Lepidoptera; family Sphingidae; genus Hyles; species Hyles euphorbiae. The sequence continues at coordinate 1,996,736 of CM041038.1, read as the reverse complement.
TTAAATTATCTAATTTCACATAATGCAATCTGTCTATAAAAAAGCCCCAAACAGTCAGGCATCCAAAACATTTTCATAAAAGTTACAAGATATAATATGCTACAAATTCTAGAAGTATGACTTTACCGTAATGTGACCATTTAAATTAAAGATAATGCATTAGGTCGCATAACTAAGCATCATCATATGTTATCTTTGGCAGCCAATTATTATTCATTGCATTAATGTACTTACTGTTTTCGTGAAATGGTGAAGTGTTTGGAAGTGTTCATCATTGTTCTTTACTCTGTTTTAGTTATTATTTGTTATAAGCTGCTGATAATTGTTGTTAATACTTGTAACTTGGTTAGCTAAGAAAATATTCGTAAATTGGACATTGCAATAAAATGTTGAACAATCATGCGTCACATGTTCTGATTTGTTTACATTTAGTTAAGTACCTAAACCAATGGAGTATAGTAATAGTTGTTTTTTATAGCGGGTACTGACTTTTCTCTTGTTTTTATAGTTTCTGGCCAAAATGTGTGTTGCTCAGGATTTTCTGTTACTGCATTGTTAGTAGTTTTTATTTGAAAAAAGCCACTATTGCAGTAGTCTTATTTGTCGTCGAGCTGACTGAGTTTTCATCGGTATATATTGCTGGAATGAAAAATATCAATGATTACAAAAAGATAATAAAGAGTTTGAGTTTGACTTGCTAATGGGGTAGTTGATTCTATTTAATTCTATTAAAAAGTTGCAAAATGCACAATCATAAACATAAGAAGTCAAAAATTCGTTTAAATTCTTACATTTTTTATATCTGCTTTATATGACACAATACAAAAGCTTAAATCTTCATCAAGTTCATGAACACAAACCAAGTCTTTTGCCCTGCATTAAATTAACATTAACTATCAAATAAATCGGACTGATTGTATTTTTTAATACTTACAATAATTTGTTGTGTAAAGGAGAGCAGCAGATATAGTTCTGCTGAAAACATTGACACAGCTTTTGAACTGAAAATAAATTAGAGAAATTAATTGACAATGTTGTCTTGACAGATACAATTAGAACTAAAACACACACTTTAAAATGTTCTTGCTTTGATTTTAAAATGATTACTATTTACTGTAATATTTTACAAAATAATTTTCAGACAACTGATGATTAAAAGGACATTTAATTAGTTAATTTCCTTTGATTCCATTTTTATTTTAAAAAACATAAATTATGACTATTAGGCTTAACCACTCTCAATCGTACTGTCGATTGTAGAGTAGGCCCGTGCCCTGCAGTGGGATGTATATGGGCTGATACATACACATACAAATTATGACTTTGATGAATATTCAATGATCAAATACCTTAATCTTCTTTATTGTTTCAAGTATGACATATTGGTCATTTAATTTATGTAAATCATTTTGGTATGCAGGCAATCGGTTTCATAGACATCAATTATATCTTGCTAATGAGATATGTGTCTATCCAAGACTATATTATTGGCGATATATTTAAATTCGCCCACCTATATTATTCCATCTGCAAAAAAGAAACAGTACACTTAGTTACCATTATCATCAAAATATGAAAACATAAGCTTATAGAGTACTTTGTTTGAGTTACTAACCTGGATTTTGATTTCGCAAAATATGATGATTTGTTGTCTTTAATTCCAATTTTTTAAAAGCTTATCGGAAGTATTTGCCTTGGTCTCATATTAATGCCGTAAGGCTGTCTTAATATAGCTTTTATTTCTGATACAGATGTAGCCCCTTGAGAAAAGTAAAATCATATTTTCTGCTGCCACTTTATGAATCCTCTCAACATGAATATTCACATTTTTTCCAGCACCTTCACAAATCCTTGAATACAATCTTTGTATTTAACAAACTATACGCAGTACTAAACCCCGGTAACACAATAAACAACAAAGGTAAACAACTTGTTACTTGACAACTTGTAATGGCGGCCATATTATAAAAGTATGATGGCGGCGCAGACGCCGGTTACAAGAGCGAAAGACAACCGAGGGGAATGCAGGGCTTGCGGGAGGGGTGCAAACTGAATGCAACTGTCAACTTTGTTTTGCAATCAAATTGCGCCACAGATTATACCACGGAAAAATGTTCAATACGGAGTTGTACAGGCATGAATAACGTTCAATGAGCGCTAGAGTCTAGGGATGTGAAAATATAATCGATTATTTAAAATCAATCAAAAAGTCGATTACTTTTTTAAAATATTCGATTTTTATTAATCGATTTGTTGACCAAGAATAATCGATTTTTTATTAATCGATTTTTTATTTCGCTATTTCATACTCTCGATTTTTTTCAATAGTCGCAGCTTTGAATTACTACTTACTTATTACTTACTACGTAGCTTTGGATTTATACATTGCTGTTCCTTTGTCTGATTTAAAAATTAACCCATTGGCTGTATGGAAAAGCTATGAAGGAGCATACCCTAAACTTGCAAAGTTAGCTAAAAAGCATTTACTAATAACTGCTTCATCAGCTCCAGCAGAGCGCCTTTTTTCTAAAGCTGGAAATGTTGTTCGTAAAACAAGGAATCGCATCTTGAGCAAACGATTACCCAAACTTCTATTTCTCCATTCTAATCTTTGCCAAGTGATTTATGGCAGTAGGTTGATGCATCCGTAGCTTTTTATTCCGTTAATTTTGCATAATAAATAGAGATGATTTTTGTTATTTAGTGAAGCGTATCGTTAGTTTAAGATTTTTATTTTGTTTTCATGAAAGAAGTGGATTGTTTTTGTTTATTTACATTTAGTAAGTTTTTATTTTAATTTTGATTAACAAATAAAGACTGTAGTATTTATAGAGATGATTGGTTGCTAGATCACCAAGATTTACTTTTCTGTAGTAACAGTAATTTATTAACATAACACAAGATTGAATTATAAAGAATCCAATCTGCTCAAAAATATTTTATTTGTATAATAAATAATTATTTCATACAGCCTAGTAGCTTTTGATTATTGAGTTGGGTTGTTTTATTATTTTATCAAAAAATCGATTATTTTGACTAAAAAAATAGATTTTTGGAAAATTGATTATTATTTGGTAAATAAAATCAAATAATATAAAAATCGATTTCTCCCCAGCCAAGTCACATCCCTACTAGAGTCGTATTTTACCACAGATAACGTACAAAACTCAAAAGCTCGGCTCCTGTCAAGAATTATAACGTAGCGTTTAGTTGTTGCAATGAAAATGTGTAAAAATGGGGAGAATATATTATGTGTAAGTATATATGGCAAAAATGACTTTATATATATATATTTAGTATTGTTAATGAATATAACTTATTACCTACATATAGATTTTTTAGGATCATTTTACGAAAAGGTATTATCATTTTCCTACACTTGCTTTACTGCGAACAAAACGTTTATGTGGGGCCAACAATGGCGGAAATGAGTAGATATTAATGCAAAATCTTATTAAAATTTATTTTACTCCCTAAAGTTCTACAGAAATGTGACATATTCTATAATTAATAGTAGATTTTTTATATTCATGTCATTATTGCCTTGTTTCTGTGCATGATAAAAAGTAACTAGGCAGAAACTGTCCAGGTCCTTTGACTTTTCGGAGTCATGTGTGTATTGATAGTCAATCACCACTCACTATAACGGTGCAGAAAACCATCGTGAGAAAACCTGCATAGTGCATACTGTTAGCGACAGAATCATAAGAACCCATATGGATGACTAAGGGGGTGCCGCGTCGGGGACCGGCGCCACTTGACACCGGGAGCGCCGCGGAGGAACCGTGCGGGGTCCGCTACGCCGAGCCAGCCGCACGCCGAACTACTACAAACAGTCCACACCGTTCTCCCAGAGTGTTAACACGTTATATATAATATTTTTGTAATCACTAGTACTATTGCTAATAAAGTCAAGAAAAAGTCTTGCATTTATATTCATCCCTTACAAATTGGTCCTTCGAGCCGGATTAAATACGCTGCATACCACCAGCAACGTTAATGGTTATTACGCGAAATAGCGCGCGTAAGGAACGCGAAAATAACTGCAAAGACGAAGCATCGACCAGCCAGCAGAACTCACCACAGAAGCCAACTTCGCAAGCAAAAATGAACGAAACCGGAAGCGTAAAGGCCGGACAACAGCCACTTCAGGTACGCGGAAAAACTACAGCTGAAAGTTGTATATCCAAGAAAACATCTTCATCCACGCGATCTCAAATAGCCACGCTGAAATTACGTGCCGCAGAAGAAAAAGCGAGAATTCAAATGGAGCTGGTCGACAAAAAATTGGCAATAGAAATAGCTGATTTTCAAGAAGAAACTAGTGAACATCAATATGAAAAGACGCATAGTGAAGTGGAGAGGTGGTTAGATAGCAGCCAACCGGAACTGGAGCATTTGCAGCCCGCCCACGACAAAGGTCGCCAAGAGGGCAAGCTGTGCGAATCAGGGACTTTAAACCCTGATACTTGTGATCCAGCTCAGGAATCAGATGCCGCACTTAAGGATCTTACCGCCAATTCTGCTAACGTTACGTCTACAAAAAGGCGACAAAATTGCGACCGACATGAGCTGTCTCATCCAGGTACTTCAGATGGAACAGTTCAGATGCTAGCTAGCGCACTTAAGGACCTTGCCGCCACGTCAGCAAACACTACGTCAAACGCAAAATTATTGAGCCGAATAAGCACGCCGCGAGACCTACCAATATTCTCCGGTGACCCGATGGAGTGGCTGCAATTCAAGTATGCGTACGAAGAATCGACGGAAGTGTGCAACTTTAGTACAAAAGAAAATCTCTGGAGAATACGCAAATGTCTTCGTGGACCCGCCAAAGACGCCGTAGCAGCTCTATTAATTAGTGCCACCGATCCGGACAAAATAATGGCAACTTTGGAGCTACGATTTGGAAATGCCGACGTCATTATCTCAAAAATAATACAAGACATTAAGAAGTTATATCCAATGAGTCAAGATTATCACAAGGATATCGTAACATTTTCCATAAAAATACAGAACTTAATATTTGCTGTAAAAGCTGTGAAACGCGACGAGTATCTACAAGGAATAAATATTGTGTCAATAATACTGACAAGATTACCTGCAGTTCTCATAGCAAAGTGGTCAGACTACAGTTTTCCTTTGATCACTGAGGGGAAGAAATCACACATGGAAATTTTAGCAGATTTTCTAAATGAAGAAGCATTGAAAATATCTACAACGGTAAATATTAACATGATAAGTGCCCGAAGTGACTACTACAAAAACAACAACTATAACCGTGCGAACAACTCAGTACTAGTAACTACGGAAGCCACTCACTCAAAGTGTTCATACTGCCACTTATCAGAACATAAATTAACCGACTGCAACCGTTTCAAAAGATCACGACGCATCGACCGCTGGCGCTACGTTAAGAGTCATAACATTTGCTACAAGTGCCTGCTATCGCGCCACGATCGAGATACATGTCCAGCTACCGCGTGCGATATAGATAACTGTGGAAGACCGCACCATCGCTTGTTACATTCACCCATGTGGAAAAACTCTCTGCCACAAAACAGCGTGAATATCACAGAAGTGACCGAAGATGCAACAGTGACAAATATCAATTTGACGCACTGCAAAGTACTTTTGAAAACTGTATCCATCAACATTCACGGCCCTAAGGGTGTGGTGAACACAACGGCGCTTTTAGACGACGGTTCAACCGTTTCATTGATAAGTCACGAGCTTGCGCAACAAATAGGACTCCGTGGACAAAAACAAACAATTCGCGTGAGTGGTGCTTGGAACAATAACACCTTAGATTGCGTCAGCGAAATAGTAGACTTCGGAGTATCAAACAAAGAAGGAACTGTTTTCGACATCCGAGCACGCAGTATCAAAAATCTAAACCTACCAAAACAGGATGTAACGTCAATTGACTTATCGAGTTACGAGTGTTCCATGCCAAATATAACAAAGCTTATTAATTTGAATACATGCAAACCTCAACTATTAATTGGGCAAGACAATTATCATCTGCTGATGCCACTGCAAATAGTAAAAGGAAAAACCGATGGCTTGTATATCACACGCACCAAACTAGGCGCTTGTGTACATGGCTGTATACGCGAATCTTTACTGCGCGAACATGCCTCGACCTCCGAGTCAGCAACTTACGCCGCTTTGTTACTTAACGATAACCCAAAGATGGAATGCTGTGAGAATAATCAGTTATTGAGAAGTCTGGAGGAACAGATACGCCTATCATTCAACATTGATTCCATGGGCGTCAGCATCAAACCTAGACAAAATGCCGAGGATCATCAAGCTATATTACGTCTGGAAAATACAGCCGTACTCAAGAATGGGAGATGGCACGTCGGCCTACCATGGAAGGACATTAACTGCAAAATGCCTAATTCTTACCCCGCTGCATCGTTGAGATTAAAAGCTGTTGAGAAAAAGCTGAAAGATGGACGCGTAAGATTAGTTGAAGTAAAAACGGCTTCGAACGTGCTACAACGATCGGCAACCCGCGTCGCTAAAATACCCACTGGTATGGAGTGCTAAATATAGCACTGGGGTGGAGAGTGTTAGCGACAGAATCATAAGAACCCATATGGATGACTAAGGGGGTGCCGCGTCGGGGACCGGCGCCACTTGACACCGGGAGCGCCGCGGAGGAACCGTGCGGGGTCCGCTACGCCGAGCCAGCCGCACGCCGAACTACTACAAACAGTCCACACCGTTCTCCCAGAGTGTTAACACGTTACTTATAATTTTTTGTAATCACTATTACTATTGCTAATAAAACCAAGAAAAGTCTTGCATTTATATTCAACCCTTACACATACCATAGCGATTTATTAAAAAAAAACTATGTGATGTAAAGTTCGCCAACCCGCACTAGACCAGCGTGGTGGACTATATGGCCTAACTTCTCTTAATCGTACTTTGGATTGAAGAATAGCCCCGTGCCCTGAAGTGTGACGTATATGGGCTGATACTAATGATGCTGATTATAATTAATATAATCAGAACCAAAAAATATAAAATAGTATCATTAGCATCAGGATGTCCACGTAAATATCCACTTCTAAATATACTTTTATTTAGAAGAAAGTGTTGATTTCGAGACATTACTAATGAGCTCTTTGCTACATAACCCCGCATCCTGTCTCATTGTCTCCGTAGACATGGATTAGTGCCTGCTATTTTTAAATTCCGATACTATTTACGAAAATTTTGTTTGTGTATCTGTGTCCTACGTTCCTAGAATTAAGCTTAAGAATTATACCTTGATATTTATTTTAATTTCTGCTATACTTATTGCATTCTAGTTTTATGTTTTTTTTAAACTATTTATATGCATTTATTTATTTTACATACATAAACTCACACCCTTTTTACGAAAGGGATAGGCAGAGGTTTACCTGGTAGCAATCAGGACACCCACGTTTCGTCTTGTATTTTCCGTCCCACGAAGTAATAGAGGGCGAGCCTATCATGGCAGTTATAAAAAATATATTAACTGTACTGAAAATACCATTGATAGGTAATCATTTTTCATTTAAGTTCAGTGAAACTATTTTTTTGTAAGTCACGCATTTATTTCTTGTATATTCAGTCACTCGTTTTCCAGCCGGCTTTTTGCCCACCGCGCCACAAACGTCAATTTGTGGGTAATTTACAATTCCATCCTCTATACGCGCAAATTTCGGCAATTGCCTCCAGTAGGTCACATTACGATCAATAATATGTCTCAGTGATCGATCATTCACCCGCGGTATTAGTGAGGTGTGACGTCACGCGTTGCAAGCGGTGTGCCGGCACGCTGGCGTCGCTCGGCCGTCGCAAATCGCGCGCGCTCCGCCGGCCGACCTGGAGCCTGGCAAATGTCGCGATATTTACGGCTGTCAGGGATGAGCATTAACATATCGATAAAATAGTGCGTAAATTATGTCAACATTAGTAAGACGCGGCTCATGTCTGTGATGCTATAGGGTAAATTTACGCTCCACCACTTTTTTGCGTGGTGGACTATATATGTGCCTTACCACTGTCAATCGTAGTCTCGATTGTAGAGAAGGCCCGTGACCTGCAGTGGGACGTATATGGTCTGATACAGATACAGATTAATACTTTTTATACCTCTTTCATCCCTTGATGAAAGATGCATAAAATGAAAAGAATTACTTACTGAGCGACGATTCATTCAGAGCTATAATAAATGCGCAACTCTTCGACTGATGTGCACCAAAGCAGATCATTTCTGCATAATTGACGCTACACTGGGCATAGTCAATAACTAAGCTTCCTCTACCAAAGAATTACAGGTTCAAACTCGAAATATGAACACTCACACACTAACAAATATGAACACCTCCTACAGATATTCTTCCGAGTCTAGGTCAATTTGTATTTGAACAAGGCTCTCACGAATCACGAATCACGAAACATACTTATAGTGCAAGTCAATATTAAAAAAACGTGTCGACATCTGTATATCGATTATCGTTACAATATCACAACGGTCCATCCCTACGCAAAGTCGCGTGCGCATCTCGTCCATCGATCCCGTTCGATTTGCGAACAGTTAATCGGCCGCGTTAGGTTTTTTGAGACGCGTGCGTCGCCTTGTCGCCTGTGCCTGTCGCGTGTCGCGTGTCGTGTGCCTATCCCAATTATTTTTCCGCTGCGTATGCGTATGTTTTTGCACGAGTTTACGTCGACTATCAATCAGTGTCCGTCGGTTCGCGGGCCACGCCGGACCGCTCGTTACGTCACGCGCGCGTTTCGTAATTGCTAATTAAAACAAATCGTGTATAATATAGCCAGATAAAAAAAGTATTGATAATAATAGGGTCTTAAAAGGAAAGTGTAAAAAAATGTGGTAATAAAATATAAAAACCCTTCATATAAAAAGTGGTAGTGGTTGTTTTTGAATGAAGAGTAATTGCGATGTCGCGTCGTGGTGATTGATCGTTTGTGGTGCGCCTAATCAGTAGTTTTGTTGACTTTTTGCAATTCGTCTCGTGTCGTAATGAAATTCGATGCTTGTTGTTTTGTATTTGCTTGATCCATTTACATTACGCAATAATCTATTGCAAATTGCATTTTGATTGAATTGATTACTCAAGTTTAACTACAATTTGACAGGTACAATATCCATTTGTATAGCAGTAATTTATAAGCACACCTTTAACATCTTATTTTTGAATTATGTTATGAAATATGGTTATAAATGAGATTGGTAATCGATATTATAATTAGTAGTAGATAATGTAGCTGATTTTTGTGTAGCAAATATAAAGTTAGGTTTCTATATCCAGTCTTTGCCTATCCCTATGGGATAAAGGCGGAAGGTTATATTTATATGTCTATGAAAAATCTAATTGAGGTCCTTTTCAAGATGTAATAGAGCTTTACAAGTCGAATGCGAAATCAGATATATCGTGAGAATTCAAACCCTGCAATTTCTAGTGAACAAGGTTCTAAATGCTTAGAACGGACATATGAATAAATAACTTGCCCTAACCGCCTTCCGACCACAGCACAGATCACTCCCAATAGATACCTAATGCAAGGCAGCGACTGTGCGCCACACATTTAAGTTATCAGATATATATAAACCGATGCCAAATATCGCGTCTTCAGTGTCATCCAAGTAGTGGACCCGCACATATCGTTGAGCGTTGGCGAAAATTAAGTTTTGAGAATATCTTAGTACAGTTAAAAATGACTTGCTCAATAAAATGGTGTCGAAAAAACTCAAAAACTTCAAGTATGCAAAAAAACGGAATAATGTTTCATCGGTAACTAATATTCTTTAAATTAATTTGTTCACAAGCGAGCTCAATTTATACTGGTTGATGTATTGACGTCACACAGTCGAGTTTGAATCAAAAATCAGCCATCTCTTTTTCGCATAGCAATAACCATAATAAGCCATCTTTTTCTGTTGAAATCACACGTTCTTCTAGTGCTTGACGCATGTTTATAATTCCAATCAATATCGATATTTTAAAACATTAATGTAAAATAATTTGATCAAATGACAATGTCACGAAATGTTTAATGATGTAAATAAAAATTGCAAATCACCATGACGACATTATTTAATGTAATTTGAAAAAGGTCAAGTTTTTAACTAGGTACTATTTCAATAATTTTACTCTTCCGTTTTTCTCATTTCGTCGAGTAAAAACTGTGGGTTAGTATATAACATAATGTTTGAATAATACCATTTTTATTTTAGATTCCCCGCATGTCCCGAAAGGAAAAAAAATGGGTAGATGCAACATGTCGAGGTGACGATTGGTGGCCTACAAAAATAGCGTAATTTGTTCACGACATTTTACCCAAGAATGTTTTTTCCCAATGAAAAATCGTCGTCGTTTAATTGATACTTGTATCCGGACAGAATATTTAAAAAATTCTGGTACATTTTATTTATTTCAAAATTTATAATTTCGTAGTTTTGTGTGGAGAGAATAATTTGATTTTCAAATAATATAATATTATTATATTGATTTTGTCCAACAGCCAAGAGTAACATTTATAGCCTTCAGATGAAGCTCGTTTAAGCGTATTCGTCTGATGGTATTTCGGGTCCTATTTCTCGAATCAAGTATCTACTGACTATATCTTTCTGGAAGACTAATTTAGCGTAAGTGTTGTGGTTTATTATTTCGGACTACCACGTTGAGGTCTCAAATTGGAATTACGAGTTGGGTAATGATATAGGAATTTTCTGTTCAGTATCAGTTCCGGGCTCTGTAATGTGTGGCCCAATTGTGTTAGGTTAGCCCCCTATCCCATTATAGGATACAGCAAAAGGCGAAACATAGGATCACTGATTGTATTTGCCTATAGGATGAAAGAGAAGTTTACTTCATTTGTTTTATACTCTTAATCAATGAGAGACGGTATGCTATCTAGTCAAACTGAACACTAACAAAGCTCTCCATTGTTTATGTATAAATCTGATTACCATTAAAAAGGTTATAGCGAGCGAGAAAAATAGACAATCGCTATCCCGATATTTTTTTAGTTTTTTTTTATTTGCATCAGTAATACACAGATACTACCGCTAATCACAGGATTCAGGAAAATGCCGTCAAAAATTCCAGTCGTTCCCGAGATTAGCGGCAACAAGCAGACTGACATACAGATAAAAAAAAGTTCATTTTCGATATAGGTGTCATGTAAAACATGATATTTATGTACGTGGAAAATAAATCACTTTTCAAACAAGAAGTTCCTGCCTAAAAAATATTTTTATGTATACATTAGTACCTAGATATTTCTTTGTAGTGTAATATTGGTTATCTTGTGCAATTATAGTTGCGTACTTATAGTTTTAAGAAAATAAAACACAAATAAATATTTCAAAGTTTTTTTTTAATTTTCATTTTTATTTTGACTAGGCACAGATCACTCTCAAAAAACAACACGTTGAATAATATAAATAAAACCGTCACATACTAAAAATAAATCTTAATCCTATTTTATTCGTAGTCAGCGGTTGCCGGTTGTTATAATTTATTAGATCAGACCGGTGAAAAAATATTATCAAACATTTAACAAGTTGGTAATCAAGTTATAGAAGCGATCATAACACATGAACTTACTGGCAAATGCAACTATCGATACGTTTGTTTTTATTTATCGACTTGTGCCGCATCTCTTGAATGCAGTCCACGTAAGCGCGCTGCAACCCGCCCACCCCCCGCGCAGTTCCCTTCGTTGGCGTTTTCGGTTCAAAACAAAACTATCGTGATGCGGTATCTATTGGGAGTGATCTGTGGACCACAGCCATATGTTCATATTATCTTCCGGGGCAGCATTTGTAACATAACCCATATTCCAAGGCAGTAAAGTTGAAATTGAACTAAACAAACTATATGGTATTGTGAAGAAGTCGCGGCCCGTGACGCCCTTGCACCTTTGTTCAGGTTCAGTTTCGTGACCGAGACCTGTAACCTGTACTTGAAACACCGGTGGTATGCCACATAACATTGTCTGGTGTAGACTGGAGTGTTATAATAAATACTTTACTAATTTACTGGTGGTAGGTCTCTCATATGTTGGGCTTGCATACATGAAGCACTGCGGTACCACGCGGTGCCACTCTATCTGAGACGTCTGGTTCATTCGTACCTGTCATATAGGGACGTGATGTATCCGGGCGCTGATGGGTGGCACCGACGAGCCATGACCTGCGGTGTTCCACAGGGTTCAGTTCTAGGCCCACTGCTGTGGAATATCGGGTATGATTGGGTGCTGCGTGGTACCAATCTCTGGGGCGTCAGCGTAACCTGCTACGCTGACGACACCTTAGTAACAGCTTCTGCCAGGACTTTCCAGGAAGCTGTGACTTTAGCGGAGGCTGGCACTGGCCAGATAGTCAGTCGCATACAGCGTCTTGGCTTAAGGGTGGCACTCGAAAAGACTGAAGCTCTTTGTTTTCATGGGCCTCGAAGAGGGCCACCTGCTGGTGCCTATATTGTTTTGAATGGGGTGCAGGTGCCCATCGGTTCCACCATGAAATACTTGGGCTTGATTCTTGATGGCCGGTGGGCATTTCGTGCCCACTTCAAAGCATTAGCTACAAAGCTGTCCCGGGCAGCGGGTGCACTTAGTACCTTGCTGCCTAACCTGGAGGGTCCTGGCATCTTTTGCCGAAAGCTATATGCCGGAGTCGTGCGGTCCATGGCTCTATACGGTAGTCCGGTATGGGCTGAGTCCCTGAGTGACCGTTGCGTCACTCTCCTACGTAAGCCCCAAAGATTAGTGGCGCAGCGGGCCATCAGGGGCTACCGCACGGTTTCCTTCGAGGCGGCTTCTGTGTTAGCTGGATATCTGCCCTGGGATCTGGACGCCAAAGCCCTTTCGGCTACGTTTTACTGGCGTGAGGAGGCGTTCAGACTTGGACAAAGACCAGTGTCCAGAGAGGTTGAGGTAATGCGTGCCTCCCTCCACAGGGCCGCCGTGGAGGAGTGGCGTCTTAGATTGGACAACCCAACAGCGGGTCTGAGGACTGTTGAAGCAGTGCGCCCTGTCTTTGACCAATGGCTAGACAGGCGCCACGGCGTGGCGACGTTCCGACTCACACAGGTGCTCACAGGACATGGTAGTTTTGCCGAGTACCTGTGTAGGATAGTTGGCGTCGAAAGATTGGCCGTTTGTCACCACTGTGGCAACGGTCCAGAAGATACGGCCCAGCACACGCTGGAGGTTTGTCCGTCCTGGGATAGCGAACGCAGCGCTCTCACAGAAGTTATTGGGACCGATCTCTCTCTGCCGGCTGTGGTTTCGGCCATGGTAGGCAGTCCAAGGTCTTGGCGTGCGGTGGCAAACTTCTGTGAGAAAATAATCTCGCAGAAGGAAAATGCCGAGAGGGATCGAGAGCGGTCAGATCCTTCCCGCCGCCAAAGAAGACGTAGGAGACGCCGACGTGACGTATGATCGGCGACTCGCGCCCTGTGGTATGGGGGCGCTTCAAGAATCCCGCCACGGTATCCCCTGCCTGTCGTAGGAGGCGACTAATGGGGAACTGAAGGTCGCGGGCGCGCAGTGGGGGGCTGTTGTTGCGCCCATTGTACTCACGTACAATGCGACCTCGAGATGTTCGGCAGCAGGAGGAGGAGGAAGCAATTGCCTGTTGCCGGGAAATGAGGAGGCTTCTTAGCCTCCAACATACCTATGGTACGTGCCGCAAATTGAGCGGCATTGTGCAGGGATGGTCCCGGTAGAAGCTGGAGCGCTCTTGCTTCGGGTTCCCGGGGCCGTTCTAATTGCGCTGAAGAGGGCAACGCGGGGTTTTGGTTGGTATGCCTATCGGTGAACCCAACATAATCGCTCCACCCTCCCCCAAGGTGGGGCGTTAGCGGTAATCCGGTTTCCCCGCGTCAACAAAAAAAAAAAAAAAAAAAAAAAAAAAAAAGGTCTCTCATATGTGAGAGGCCTCCTGGGTGGGTACCACCGCAATGTCTATTTCTCCCGTCAAACAGCAGTTTAAATGCACTGTTGTGTTTCGGATTGAAAGACATTGTAGCCAGAGTAACTACTGGACATATTGAGACTTAACTTCTTTAATGTCTCAGAATTCCTTGCATTGCTTTGGAATTCAAGTTTTTGTTTGGTATTGCTACTGGCAGGCGAACGGCACACTAGCCTTGCTATTCAATGCAACAAAAAAAATTGTGTGCATTTAAGTAAATATTTAACATCTTTAAGACGGCCTCCGTGGCACAGGTAAAAAAATATTTGTAAAGTAAATATTTGTGTGATCCTCAGGTATTTGTTTCAGGTCTGAGTGTTTGTGAGACCGAAAAGTCTCTCGTAGTTTCTGATATCCATGACACAAGACATGATCTTAGTGTGGGTTTTTTTATTTATTTATTTGTTTCGGTGCAACGGTTGAACGTGCACCTTTCATTTCACAACCAACAATACTACCGAACACGTTGTCACTCTTAAGACATACACATTATAGTACTTATCGAAATCACGTAATAGAACCAAAAGTCACCAATCAAACAAAGTGTACATACATAATCGTCACGCCTGTATCGCATACGGATATGCAGAGTCTATAGACCGCCACATTGCTCGATCCTAACATATTACTTTCGCTTCATAAATTTTCAACCTCTTTAGGCTGTCAAAGATTTGGATGGTGTGTTACAAAAAAAATGCGTAAAATGTAAAAAAGATTCCTCCAACTTATCCTGTACTATCACCTGCCTGTAAAATACCCCTTCCTGCCTAACAAGTGACTCCTTTGTACCAACGGGTCCACCGACCAGCTATCACTCTCGACCAACTAGTTGTGTTATTTTAAGAACGGAAGCTGAAGCTACCGCGCCCCGCGCTACATACAATACTGGTTACGCGACACTTGCACGCAGATAAATTAATTATGTAATTATTAATTACGACTGCCTTGGTGGCGCATTTGTATTGCGGTAGGGTTACAACACTGAAGTGTTGGGTTTGATGCCAGGGTCGGCAAAAGTTATATTGTTTTTTTCTATTCATAATTATCAGCCTGGAGTAGGGAATTTGTGCCCGATATGGCGATAGGCTCGCCCCAATCACACAGAACGCGAAAATTGGGTGTCCTGGTTGCACCTCTGCCTATCCCTTCTAGAGAACAGGCTTGTGTTTATGTATGTATGTAATGACGTATTGAGAGTTAATTATGTAAAATGTTTGTTCTGCTTGGTCGATAAAGCGAATGCAATACCTCTTATGTTAATTGAAATGTAATCTAAGTAGCGTATCCACCGACAAGATACCGTTTTCTCTGGTTAATTACGGTTTGTTTAATTGTGAAAATTATTTTTTAAGAAAAGAAAATTATGTCTGAAAACCTTCGTAATTGAAAGTTAGAGAATAGGTGTATCGGAGGAATGTAGAGTCATATCCATCAATCATTACTAAGCCTAGTTGATAAGGATTTGATTCGAAACTTATAATTAAACTCAGCCTTTGTCCCACAGCTGGCTTTCACCCACAAAGTCGCGGGTGGGTTTCAGGTATAATTTTCTGATTCCATCCCCAATCGGTGAATTGCTTTCGCCAAATGGACGAGCAAAGGTGTATATTTAGGCTTTCAAAGGTATGTCTACCGAGTATCATGTTAAGTAATTCAAAAAAGGTGTGTTCTACTGAGCACGGATTGTAATGGCTTCGCAGCCTCGATTTGACTCGTGTGTGACCGGTAATCATTCATCCATATACGTCTTACATGCTTCTACCGTTCAGAAAGATATTAAGTTCACGATGTTGACCTAGAGCGGGCTGGTTCTTTTATACTTCTGAAATGATAGCGTGCCTCTTCTCAACAGAAGAAACATCATTAGAAAACATGTATCAATGCATGTTAGGCCTTAGTCAGCATCGCTAGCCGAGTGTAGTTTACCTTAGGATCTCATTTATCTTTGCAATTCTTTGGGTACCTCTCAAATTTGCGTGTTATCTAATATTTCCTTTCACTGTTAAATTGATAATATCGAGGACTAATCATCCTGGTTTTTCCCATGATGTTTCGTCACTGTTAAAATGATATTCAAGATCAGATAAACATGTAAATGGAAATGTCACGTGTATGTGCCTTTGATTTGAACCAGCAACCCCAGTATTCTCAGTCTAGTAGTCCAAGTAGGGCATCGCACACCCGCAATTTACAGTTCCGTTAAATGTTATTGCAATCGATCAACACTTAAACGAGATTACAGCAGTTGACTCTACAGGGCTATCTGTGTCATGTTAGATTCGATTTATGTAAATATTGCACGTGTAATCGATTTGGCTTGTGTACCCAATCGTTATTTGGTTTATAACTTCTGATATTCACAGGTCAAGGAGCTAGAATTTGGCACCATTCTTGAAATTATGTAGTTTTTGATTGATTAATTTATTTAGAGTTCTTGATCGATTAATAAATTCATTCACGTACAAAATAAATACCACAAAAACAAATAAAATTTCCTAAATTAGATTTGTGTATTTGTTTGAAACTGTATAAACAATATTAATGTTTGAAAACAAGTGGATCATTTCGGCGAACTCTTGTCTAGCCGTGCAATTGTATTTCTTATCTTAGATACTGTTTAGTGCTTACTGATCGGTGGTCCATAAATATTTAAGAGGTGATAAATTTTATTTTTTACGCTCCTTAGAAGTTATCCGATACCTTCAGTATACTGACGATAATATTCCACTTTTAATAATGAGGAAGGTTCTAGACTTCTCGTCTACATTAAAATCTATTGCTTTTTAACTCTTCAGTAATCTGTGCAACACGTTTGGTTTATAAAGGATCCGGTATAAAGTCCAGAAAAATATTTGTATCTCACGGGAGGATGCTCGATTTTGGATTACGCAGCACTTACCATCAGGTGCAGAGTGACTTTTGTCAACTAATATAAACATATTTATATATTATACAACATTCTGTATTATTCTGGCCTTGTCTCCACTCACCCCTCAATGAAATAGGAAGCGATGCAACATACCTGTATAACATTACCTGTGTTTATGTACTCCCTGCCGCCTGCGCATTATTGCCGTTCGCTTCCCGGACGAGGCAATTATCCGCGAGGTTTCTTTGGAGTTCGCGCTTGCGTAATCAGCGGATGTTATTCCGATGTCCCCTGTAATAGCTGATAATTATATTGCGTTCGAAGTACTGGCATAATTTATAGTTAGGCGAAATATGTTTAGGATGATTAGTTTTTAAATCAAAACTATGTTAACAAGGATTGTTTTGTAAGGAATGCGAATGCGTAGATACTGGATCTGCTATGTTTCCTGTCCCATTTAGATTACACAGATCTAAGTATATTGTAGTGGATGTAAAGCCGCCAGCGAACAAAATGAAACTGCATACGATTCTCGCACCCTAACATACTATTTCCAATATGTAGGCTTCAGGTGCAATGTATCCGATAAGGCCTTGTGACTTTCTATTGCCGAATATTAATTGTAGAATAGTCTTATGTTATTTTTGATAGTATGAGTGACTATTATTTATTTAGGTTTACTATTAAGTAACTACTAGCAATTGGTCAAATTTTATATTTCCTTATGATATTCAGTGGTCATCATTCATTGACATAGCATTGTGTTTTCCTCAAAATATCCCTTGGTATATTTGAATAACGCCAGAAATAACATTGCTTCCCGTCGTACGTGTTATCACATGCGGTTGTTTGCAATGTGTTCCTCTGATAATTCCAATGTCGCCACATGGCGAGCCATGTTCGACAATGTTTGTATAGCGCCTGTGTCGTACTCGTGCTTGTTTTGGGCATGTATTTTGATAATGGTTTTTAATTATGCGTTAAATTAAATACAGACACAATAAGTAACTAACAACCAGCCCTCATTAGGCCAGTGTGGTAACCACTCTCAATCGTAATCTCGATTGTATAGGAAGCCCCTGCCTTGCAGTGGGACTATGGGCTGATTCATAGACAATAAAGTAGGATTTTATTTAAATCGTGGCCAATTTTTTGAACTGTCTAGCCTGTAGAAATAAAAGTGATTCCAGTTACTATCATTATTATTCATTTTACCATAAACAGCATGTTTTTCTCAATTTCCTACAACCATCCAACCAAAAAGCTTTGCGTTGGCACAGCCTGTAGAAACGACACCGCAACCTCGCCTTTCCTCGCGATTTAGGCTGAGATTAACGTAACGCGTGAACGGTTAGGTGTCACGAGCAATGGAGAGGGGGGGGGGGTAAATGCATTGCTCGGTGACTCACTTGCAAAGGTGGAGGTCGCGGATAGTCAGGCCAGTTTGTGGGTTCAAATGTCAGTTCAAGCTAGTTTGTTAGTGTTTTGATAAAGGTCATGCACGTTTGGTTCGTGAGGTTATGTAATCAAATGATGTGATCACTAAATTGATAGAATCTTCTTTGATGAAAAGTTGGGTTTTAGTCATTGATACATCAGTAGTTTCCCGTGAAATTGGGGATATTTACGTTCAAACGTATTAATGCAGCTATATAAATTAAGTAAGTAACTGTTGTTTTATTATCATATGGACCTTAGTTTACACCGGAGTACGTCCACAATATAATAAATATTAATCTGACTATTTGTATTTACCACGCCTCATTCTATAGAGCCATTAAATTATGATAGTAATATTAATAGAATGATAATAGATTAATAGAATATTCAGAGCGGAAGTATAAATCGTCTGTATGGTCACTGGACTTTCCAGTCTTATTAGCTAGACTGATTTCTTCGAATTTCTATGATTTATGTCCTTCACAAATGTCATCTGATGTCACGTTTGCGAAACTTGAATAATTTAGATTTATACAAGGCAACTTAACTCTAAAATAATAATAGAATCATTATTATGCGATGATGTCAGATTGAAATGATTAAAAATCCAATGTGGATATACTGCAGCCGTATAAGGTGGAGGTTTCCTGTGTGCGAAAGTAAGTGCATCGTGTGTACCGTTGGTTAATTCCCCATTCAGCAGCGGTGCGATCCGCTTGCGATAGCGACAGTATGACGTGCCGGCACCGCTGATAGTCCGCACGCGGCAGTCGAGCCGACCACACGCGCCGGCACTCTCGCGACAACACCACATCGCGGACTTCACGCGCGACATTCAAACAATTATCCTATTGTCCACCGTCTGTTTGTAAATAAACACTACACAGAATCCAAAACTGTCATTATCAACAAACGCTAATTTCATTATGAACTAAAACAAAAGAATGTTGATCAAGGAACGACGTTCCATCAAGTGGAAAATATCGATAAGATAAATTTTGTAATGCGACAATAAATATTATCGCGGTTGTGTCGAGTGCAGTGCAAGAAAAACGCGACGCAACGCAAAAATTACCCGACCTTCCTTTCTATTCAGTAGTGCAATCCTTCATATTGTGCGTGCCGTTTGCGCAGATGAAGCGTTCCGTGATCATTGAGCCGTTTTTAAATTTACAATTGTGAGTGCAATAACAACAAATATATTAACAATGGGCCAGCGATCGGAAGTGGCCACGCCTGATAACAGCGACGAGGAGAGTGGGGACGCCTTCACCGATGGTGACTTCGGAGACTCCGATGAGGACGTCGTCGAACGTAGTGACACTAACTCCCACATACCGGTCAATGAGACTGTTAATCAAGCAGTAACAACAGTTAATGGCAGTGCCGCTCTGGATGATCCGAGTCCAGATAAATCTAAAATTAATGGACGGAGAATAAGTGAGAACCATACAGAGGATGAGGGTATTACAGACGTGAGAAGGGATTCACACGAACAAATACCTTCCATCGTTGGGATACTTGGAAACCAGCAGAATCACGTATGTATGATTCATTGATTTCCTTTAGAATATACTAATTTATGGCCCAAAATGTTGGCTTTATTGAATCACGGATGAGTCATGGAGGCAGGTAATAAATTGCACATGCGAGCGAAATCCCTTTCCCTTTGCTACTGTATTCATAAGTACATTTGTTTAACTGCACTATAATCTTGCCTGTAAGACACAGGTGTCTTGATAATGTTGATAGCAATCTTAACGCTAGATTAACTTGTTAATCTAAATTGGTTGCATTAGTCACCGACAGATTTATTCATTCAATTAACAAATATTCTAGAATTTCGTTTTAAAATATGTTTGAATGTTATTTAAATCAACAAAATTATGAAAAAACAACCAAGTTTTACACATTTTTATCATCATGACTAATTCAAGAGCATAACAAATGCGTTCCATATTTGTTCTTTTATTATTTGCATTCAAGGCCGTAACTAAAAACTTGTTAAATTACATAGAGCCCTACTCGTTAGAAGGTCACTCGAGCTATCTTATCGAAAAATGTCCACGTACAAGATTTGGAGGCCTTGTTCACGAGGCTCAGCTGTTTGCGATGCTCTGTCATTCAGTATCACAAGTGTTTTAAATATAGTAAACTTTCCCATGATGTTGAACGCATTTGTATCGTGACTTTAGTGTTTGCGTTGAGCAATTTCAATGTGATATTTTGTCGCGCCGCCATTTCGAGTGTTGTCATGTGTGTTGTGTGAAGCAATGGATGTGATCCCTGAGAGTTTATTGGCACTGTTTGGCAAGGTTGTTGTACTTTATGTAAGTTGTTAAGTTGCTTTAAAGATATGTTGGAATTGTTAATTAGTATTGTTAACATCGCTTGCGTTGAGAAAAACACTTATAAGTTTTATGAATTTTTGGTATTCCTAATGGAGATCGCTGAGACATACGTTATGGGTGAATGGATTTGGATAGAGAATAATGTACTAACATGATATGAATATGAATATATGAATATGAATGAATATGAATGTGATCATTATAAAATTTTGTAAAAATGTATCTCGTTAAAATTATTAGTATGACATTACGAGGTATTTAAGACCAGTACAATGTTTTTATCAAATTTAAAAACAGTTTAGAAAATTATTGTTATACGTTCTACAAATTATATAATCAAATGTTCTGGTAAGTATAAACAATTATTCTATAATTGTTACATTTGGACATGCGGATGCGCGGAAGTGTAGTGTGTCGCCTGTAACAACCACACCGCAATGACCGCATTGTTACGAGCGAATCCTATACAATATCATAATTAAATGTTCTGTTTACGCAATGAGCATTATTTTTAAACTGGTCCTGGACTCGATAAATGAGAGTTTCTAAAGCTTAATGGTCCTCAACGCTTACAAGTTCCGGGAATTTCTAAGCGCTATTGACAGTTTCTTCAGCTTCTTAAGCCACTGAAAGTCGATTAATGAATATATGCCTCCCTTAACCCCTTACTGCATGAATTATGAAGGATGCGGATAAAAAAATATTTTTTGGCAAAAACGGGTTTATTTGTGTGTATTATATAAATCAACTCAAAAAAAAATTATCATTAATTATTTATGAAGCTACCCATAAGAGCCATATATGGATTCGTATGCATTCTAGTGAAAAACAAGTATAGCCATATCTGGCTTTGTATGCATTGCAATTACATTTTGTGAATTATTATATATTAGATTCCGTTTGTATATTATATCATTATAGCTTATAAACACCTCGCAGTTTTTATATCTTGAGTAAATACCTAACTTAGAGGAATTTTGGTACATTTGACGATTATTTTGACAAATTAGCAATCAAAATCTTCAAACTATGGAACAAAACTTTGAAAATTGGACTGGTGAATCTATAGCTACACATCAATGTACTACATACCAAAGCTGCCGACCCGCCGACACAACACAGCGGCTTATAAAAAAAGAATAATGTCGGCAACAAGTACCCGCACGTGTTGCCGACATTGCATGTGTCGGCGCATTGGCGGTATGTCACCTACAAAATTGCTTAGCTATTTTGATCAGCAACATGCAATAAGTTCACTAAAACGATCTTCATTTCGAGCTCGCGACATGCTGCCGACAAAATTTTCCGACGTGCAACTACCCCGCCGACAAAAAGTTACTGGCGTAAGTCGGATCGTGGCTTTTATGTGTAGTGCGCTTTACTGTTTTATTTTTTACGGCAAATCTTCGTTGCCTGTAAACTTGAATTTCTCTTCGACATAAGGCTCCATTATTCCTTTCTTCCAAACAATCGAGTAATTTTTACATTTTTAACCCTGAGTTTTGCAGCATGCAAGTAATGTAAAGGGTTTATCATAGTCCGAATTCCGAACTCTTCGAGACAAACTCGGGTATGATAACATGCTTTTTTTGGTGAACGGGAAGAGAAACATTCGTATTGCAAGTCCAGAATCCAAAGCAAGCTCATCTTTACTCAAAGAATCATCACCCAATACTAGATTTACTCGTTTGAAAGAATAATAAAAGCCTGCAGGATAAATTTCTGAAAAGTATCATAATGCTTAGGAAGCCATATTTGGCAGACTCAATGTTGACGGGATTGCATACGAAGCCATATATGGAGTTTGCAAAAAACATATCAAAAACCAAACAAAAATAAAAAGAAAGTCAAAAACAACATACTCTTATTGTATTCGATGGTTTTAAGAGTAAGTACAATTTTTATTGAGGATATCAGTCAATGATTTACCAGTTTTTTTGACTAATAAAAGTTTCACTAAAATCGTGCACCACACTCACCGGCCGCGTTTTGAAATTAACTCAAATAGTTTTGACAACAATTGCATAATGAACGAAAAAAAAATACTCGTCGTCTTACGAAAGACCACTTCATATTATAACACTTATTTAACATTAATTTAATGATTAGTTAAACTGTAAAAAAATTACAAACTTTAGGAGCCATTAATGGCTTCGTATGCGGTAAGGGGAGATCTCCCCGGCGACCTGTTGGAGTCTGTAATAATTTATTACAAAGTAATTTTTAACAGCTAATGAGCTAAATCTAATCAATGATATTAATTTTTATGATTAAGATGATCTACTGATGTAAACTTGTTGATTTTTCTTAATAATCTCCCATCTGCATCTTGTTGAAATATAAAGCCAAGAGCATAAGATCAACAAGCAAAATTTACGTGAGCGGAGCTGTTGGCACAAGTGAATAATGTTTGAAGTAAATGACCGCGTTTTCAAACTAAACTCAGGAACATTAACACAACAATCATACCTAGATATCTAAGAGCTTTATGAAATCGCAGCGAATTACTAGTTAGTGTTACAGTGACATCAGTGAGGAGCACTTGTGTTATTTTTGTGTGGTCGTGTCGTCGCGTCGTCGTGTCGTGTATCGTGTCTGATGACGTCACCGGGCTCGCTCTGCGACTCAGCGCCTCATTTCATGCTGCAAATTATTTGTCGTATAATCATACTGTATGTAAGTGAGCGCATCTTGTGGCCTAACCCCTCTGAATCGTACTCTCGATTGTAGAGGAAACCCGTGTGCTGCAGTGGGACCTATATGGGCTGATTGAATCATACTGTATGTGAGTGAGCGCATCTTGCAACACCATGTATATGCGTGACGCGTGTTCAATATCCGAGCCAAATCTCCCCTATGTGGTTGCCCCTATTGTATGAATTTGCGAAAATGAGTAAGGAAGCGTGTCTTCCCCTATCTGGTTACTTCGTTAATATAGTAAAGACCCTTCACTTGATGGATATATCCGGCTTGACTGGGGTGGCAACATTATCTAACAGAAAAGTCACGACATTGCTGTCGGCATTTGTTTGGCGAGTGTGATTCTTGGAGCCCGGATTGGATTATTACTTCTTGTTTTGACATGAGACAGTGAAATCACCCTATGAAACTGTTCCAATCCTTGTTATTTCACATCATCTATCGTCTCCCAAAATGTGGAATCGATGTCTTGCGAGATTATGAAAAATTCAGGCTTTAGTAGGAGTCGTTTAGTAAACATGAAATATTTACGCTACAATTTCCACAATTATTGTTATTAGAAACCCTTCTTATTGAACTGCCAGTTTCCCAATCCAGTAACTCTGCGGTATCGGTGAAGGGAACGAACACGTTACATAAAACCGCAGGTTTCGTTTGTATTATTTCGACAGCCACCAAATATTCAAATATTAAAGATACGACTTACTGGACTTAATGAGTAACATTCGCGTAAACCTAAGAAATTAAAGACGTGTTACTTTTAAGTCTCTCGTGTTTCTTGCCTTATTTTCTTAAGCTTTACTTACGTCATATTGATGACAATGTTAATAGTCTACCGTAATAGTAACTGCATATTTGATTTGTTATCATCGATTTTTATAGCTGAAGGGGAAATCTTATGAGTCCTAACCGATTTCGGCGATTACTATGATAAACATCCACAACACCTAGAAAATTATGGATGCTTAATGTTTCAGTAATTGGGTGTGGGAGAAAGAAAAGGACAAGAATCGTTAAGTCTCCAACAAATTTTAAAACGGCAATTTTATGTTACTGCGGAAACACTACATGTCGGCTCTCGCTTCTCCAATAGTTTTAATGTCATAGAATGTCCTGAATAAAATTTTTACAGCTTTTCCCCCTCCACATGTAAAATTGGATTTTCTCTACGAGATTTTCAAGCTTAAACGACTTAGGTACTTTCAAAGAAAGAACGTTCTTCGTTGAATCCGTAAAGATTAGTGGCCACAGATAATTTGCTATTCCTCTATCCTCGTATATGAGCGGAGGCTATCATCAGATTTCCTGCCAGCTAGTTTGACTTCTATGCCTTGAGAAATACATACATGCACACTTAAACTCGACCCTCATGCCGAGAAGAGGTAGGCAGAGGTGCAACTAGATAATTCACGTTTCGCCTTATGCCTATCGCCATATCGGGTACAAATTCCTGACTCCGAGCTGATACTGAATAGAAATACAATATCACTGCTCCACCCAGGATCCAAACCGGAGACCTTAGTTTTGCAATCATACCTTAGGGCTTAGTACAACGGCGCCACCGAAGCAGTTATTAAAAATAAAGTCAATAAACGATTTCGTTCTTTCACACATTTTTCTCATAAAGTGTTTACTACACATCGAAATCACTAGTAACATTTAGTGACGTCATGCATAATTCAATTTTACGATACTTACAAATGGAAAACAATTATTCCGCTACATTAACTTCATGCATACTGTTAACGTGCTCGTAATTGTTTTGTTTTATGAAGCTGTGAGATCACCGCGTCTCTCCAATTAGCTGATAGATTTGCTTATGGCTTATGTATTATCCTTATCTTTGCTTCTGATGAGGCTTGAAGAGGATTAGGGGAATTTCTTTCGTGAAGTTGTATTAGAGATTAATTGCTAAGAATATGTCTATTAAAATATTGTCTACTAAGCGCCCATTTTCATTCTCAGGATATTAGGTGTAATTATGTCTAGACTCCACTCACTCAGTATAGAAGTTTTCTCTTGTTATATGAGTGGTTGTAAACTTTTTACACGACGGCGTTTAATTTTGGAAGACGCATATAAATTCTAATACCAATAAAATCAAGGCGTATGCTTCTTAAAGTCTTGTATGTTAGCTCTTTAGCTCATCGTAACTTGTACATCGACACATTTTTATATCTCTGAGGACAAAATGGAGAAACCTTAAGTCAAAGTAATTAAAATTATATTCCCAAATTATTTAAAATAGGCTAGACTCTAATGAATTATATCATTAACTAATTCTTAAAAATACATTAAAAATATGTCAATAAAATCGAAGATCGATCTAATTTTGAATACCAGAGAGCCTACCTATAATTTATACACAGTATGTAAGACGTAACTACCATTGTCGCCAGTTTTTTTTGTCTTAGTTACATCTGTGGTTAGTTAGTGACAGCCCATATACGTCCCACTGCAGAGCACGGGCCTACTCTACAATCGAGAATACGATTGAGAGTGGTTAGGCCATATAGTCCACCACGCTGGCCTAGTGCGGGTTGGCGGACTTACATACCATAGAAATTCTTATGAATCGCTATGGTATGCAGGTTTCCTCACGATGTTTTCCTTCACCGTTTTAGTGCGTGGTGATTGATTATCAATACACACATGACTCCGAAAAGTCAGAGGTGTGCCCTGGGATTCGAACCCGCGACCACCCTAAACATATGGGCAGCCGCGTCTAGTCCGTTTACCAACAGGCCACCACGCACTTCTGTGGTAAAATAGTGAAATGAAGGAATAGGTTAAAGGTCCAACAATTCATATCACTTGGCACGTCTATCGCTCCTTTTTACTGTCCATGTGAAAAACCTAGCACAGCGCCGACGATGCGCTAGTTTTGTGGATGTTTGTGGGCGGCAATGTTCATTTACCAACAGGTAAGCGAGTTGCGATATTCTAATTTATTAGAATCTAATTGGAAGGAGGTTTAAGCCCAAGTCGTTGGTATCTAGCTTAAGTTATGAATTAATAGTTAATTATCACCTACTTTAACGGAGAAGATAAACATCATGAGGCAACCTGCATACTTGCATACAAGAATTTTAAAGATATTTCTCGTACACCAATCCGCACTTGCCCAGCGGTGTAAAAAGCCCGTTTAATATTACATTATAAGTTGGTACTAAGCATTGTATGGTCCGATATCTATAAGCAAGCTGCTCGCTTATCTATGTTATACAAAAAATACCATTGCCTTTACCGCATTAAGTAGCCATATTGTGAATAAACATGGACAATACATAAGGAAAAAATCCACTTATACGGCGCTGGAAGTAAGAAACCTTCGCGTGCCCGCAAATATGGAATACGAATAGTAATTCATACAGGTGTTACGATTTGTATCGCTACTTTATAACGCTGAGTTTAAATAAATACATAATAATAGCTCTTCTCTCGTAAACAAGATAGTTTGTTTTGTTTTCTTCTCTATGAAGTTTGAAGAACAAATGGCAGTATTTGTTGCTGTCTTTGGCAGTTTTCTTCAGTTGTTTTCAACTTTATCGACAGCTCTTTTTCATGGTCTAATTCTCGTAGTTCTTTTTGTGTAAAAACCATGTGAGGTCTTCAGAGAACATAGGATAAGACGCCCCCATTATCTTTGCAATGACATTTACCAGACAGGTTTGACGTCTTATTATTGTAATTATAGACATATGTATTAGAAAAGGAACAAATTGCTCAGCGGTTAGAACATGGTCATATCACCTTTCGTTTTTACATTAATTGCAGTATGAGTGAAAGAGAGGTAAATATGTTCCTATTTCGCTCACCGTTTAGAACATCGCCTACACGCGCGACAGATGTGTTAAACAATAAACAAAACGGTGTCGTCACCCTTTTGAATTAGAATCGTGTGAATTAAACGAAAAATATTTTGTAGTTATTAACATCTTTTGTTTCAAAATTATATTATAGTGCCTCAAGGCCCAAGGGTAAACATTAGAATGATGTTGCCCAAATATAATTTATTTGTATGATCACCATACCTTTAATTAATTTCATTAAATGATTATACTCATGCCCGGACATAACAACCAGAACATTTTGATTAATTTAAATGGCCCTTCAACGAATAAATCCTTCTTTTAATTACTTAAATGCACGCCAACAATTAATTTCAACGATTTTGTCAAGTGTAAGGGACGTAATTCCACGAAGCCTAGTGTCCGCTGTGGCATCAGACAATGTTGTGCAACACAACGGAATGCCGGAAATTGCGACAGTATCCAGCGATGCGTCAAATGTATTGGATGTTTGGCCATCATTGATCGTGGTATTTTGTGTACACTCGAATTGTGGTATGACGTCGACCGAACCGGGCATGTTGCAAATACGTGACTGGAAACATACATTCCAGCCTCCATCAGGCCCCATAGACTGTAGGATATAGGCATAGACAGTCACGAGCTTCGGTATCACGCGTGAAATGCCCACTTTATAAGCCCTAATTATATATGTTTGTCTAAGGATTTTGATAAAATATTCTTGGTAATTATTATCAGGCATAGTCTGTTTTTGTACATAAAACATATCAGTTCCAAAAAAGCATTGTTTTTACAATTTACATATAACCAAATCTAATCACAGATGATGTGTTTTGTCCCAAAATAATGTCTATCATTCACTTTCATAATATTAACCTATTAAAATGAAGAAAACTAATCCCCGTGCATTTACTTACGAGTAGACTTCCTACGCATCCTGAGCGTATTGAGTCAATCGTGATGTCACCGCTAAGAACCGCCAACGGTTCGACATGCGGAGTGTAGGCCACATGTGCATTGCTTCCAAATTGTAACAAGTTGTTGCTACGCGAATATTGTTTATATTAATTTATATTGAAATTCTACTTCTTTGCTGAGTCAATAGGAATAGTCGCCTTCTGATGCGTTTGAATTTATTGTTGCAATAATAACAAATAAACGATTATGTTTATTACGGCTAAAACTGCCCTTACGTTGCACTGCTTTGTTACTTTAAATTGTGAAACGGGATACACTCTAAAGGTCATGTTTTCCTAGTTCGAGGCTACCTTTACAATCGGGCAAGCATAGTTTTGTCGATCTATAAGATAATCATCATCTTTTGGATACTCTATCTGAAGTCTTCAGCAATTACCACGGGGGAGTTACTTAACTAAACTTATCAGGCAGTAAATCCACTTAACTTTATTTTTTTTGCATTTTATTATCTTCTACTTTGATTTTTTTTCTGTATCGCATCAAAGAGTCTGTTTGATTTTAAGGTTTATTGGATTGATTATAATTATTAATTTATCGAAGTCACACTTGTAGGCCAAAAAGCAGATGATAGAGCGCTTTATAATTTAACCGCTTTACCAACTATGTAACCTATGTGTCACAAGCAAATAAATGATGATGATGATGATTATCATTCACTCCGAACATAGTCTCAGGATTCGGCTTCGGACATTTTGTAAAGTATTTAGGCATATTTGTACATTTTTACGTACGTAGTTCGAACATTCGTCGTTGTTTGGAAGTATAAACTATAAGGTAACTTCCAGGTGCATGTGTACGTGTGTAAAAATAAGATATTTATTGAGGTCTCTGCAACAATACCAGTACGATTAATATTTACTATAACACGGTGACACACTGTGCCGTAAGATTATTGTATACTTTATCACCTTCCAATTTTTGGCAACCATGCCTTTGTCTCTTTGTTTGTTGTGCATATTTGGTCGTGCGGTGAAGTCACAATGCTTATGGAGTGCTATCTGGCGATGACTTCATTGGATTATCGCCTCTCGCATTAGCCGATATTATATCTGCCATTGTGTCCATTGTTCCAATGGATTCCTCGCGCGTGGAATTTTAAATGTTTGCACATGATTTCTGATTGTTGTGAGGGATCGTTTACAAAATTTCTTCAAAATATTTTAATTCTACTATTTTATGTGCATTCATTTTCTACTCATTTCTGCTCTATCCCTTTATTATTTTTATTGTCTTTGCTATATTACTAAATGTCTTCCAGTGGTTTTTGTTATTATTATATTATGTTATTATTTATAAATTATTAATTATCATGGCTTAAATGACATCGTGAGAAAACACGAATACCATAGAGATCTTAAATCTTTGAAATATCGATAATAGAAAAAACACTTGCATAGCAGTGCACGATCATGTCCTGGTGCAGTGTACTAATTACCATTTAGTAGCCAGCCTCCGTGGTGCAGTTGGTTAGACACCAGGTGTGAAACAGGAGGCCGCGTGTTCGATCCCCGCACCGAGACAAATATTTATATGATCCACAGGATAAATCCAATATATAAAAATAAATCCAATATTTGTGTGATCCACAGGTATTTGCTTCGGGTCTGGATCTTTGTGAGACCGAAAAGTCTCTTATAGTTTCTGATATCCACGACACAAGACTTAATTGATCTCAATGTGGGGTCAGGGCTAAGTATGTGACTGTTTGGTGTGTTTGTTTATTTATTTATTGATACACGAAAGGATAGCGAAGGCACTTTGTACCAATAAACATATCACTTATTGGATTTAGTGATTCAGACAGTTCTAATGAGTGTTTATTTCGTTGCACTGTTTAATAGGCGGCTTATCGACAATTAATTGAACAGGATATAAGAGGAAAATATCGTGATACATTACTATTAACGTCTGCCTGCAGATAACGTCAACTAATGAATAAAACGTGTTTCCAGATGCCATTTCAATATCAAACGTTGTATGGTGAGTTGGTGACTGACCGACATCGTGCCTCCTTTTTTTATTGATTTTATTGAAATTAATTTGCGTTATGTAAATGCTTCTAGTTTCTAATTAATTTATTCATATTTTATGGGACATCAGTCTTTAGGTATCTTATTTTGTATCTATATGTCACACAAATCAACCACTGACCCGTATTAAATCGAAGTGAAATATTGATATCAAGATTCGTTCATTTGGTGTTAGTAAAAGTTCTGTTAACTTCAGTCGAAAATGTATTATATTTGCATTTTAAAATTTAAAGAATGTCTTCCACATGTGGGGTATTCCACAAATGTTGTTTCATTAGTCCGTTATTAATTAATGTGCTATAAATCTTTCGACCCGAAACTAGGCATGACATGATCTAATATGCGTTAATAATATTATTTCAAGAGTATTTGTTAATTTTACTCCGATTTTATAAGCAGTATTGATGGTACAAATTCATTAGCTTCTCCTAAATCCCATCTATTATTGTTAAATTTAATTTTGGTATCTTATACCTCAACAATTTATGTCGCAATCTTCTTGGGCTTGCCATATTACTGAGAGCAACTTTTCAGCCGTAAAGCTACCTACTGTGTTAGCATTTTCCCGGTATATTTACATTGTAAAAGATCGCGTTGGCAGTTAAGATAAGAGCATGTGCAGTACAATAGCATAATGATAGTAAGCTGGAGGTCGTCGACACCCGGCCCGCATGTCAACGCATTTCACACTTCGCCGCCATCAGTTTTGAGGTCGAATATCTCGGTTCTGCTGGTAAATCGACAATGGAAGTTGTCGTGAAACCGATGAGTTTCGGTTGACAAAGATTTGAATAAATTGTTGGAACTGAGACTAATACCGTGAAGGTTGCGAATTGTGAAAGAATTTTCGGAAAAGTTATTTGGCACTTTTGAATTATAATTTTATTGAATTGTCCGATTATTGATATTGATGATACTTACAAGGTTGCTACGACCTTGCTAGGGTTGCGGAAAGTCAATCGAAACAGGTCTCTACCAATAGGTATCTATGGAAATATTTTGAGGTTTCCTATGTTCAGAATTGGACTAATTTCAGTTGAAGAGAAACAGAGAGAATTGAATTTTGCGATGCCAGTAAAAACAAGTAAATTAATGCCTTATACTTTTCGAATTTTCGGTCTCCAATCATAAACATTCAGTATTTTATGCAAAATTTTGATTGCTGCTTCACCGGTTTTAACAGATGATAACAACTTTCATAAATTATATTAATTTATAACCAAAGCTTACATTCAACATGTTATGGAAGTTATTTTTACTTCAAATATTTAAATGTGTTTACGAAACTCACTTTCGCAATAAACTTTGTAAGCAATTACGTACCGGAAATTGGCAATAGAATGCTGACTTAATATCAATTAGCAATACCTAGCGTGGCTCGTTGTCTAATTGCATTTATATCTAACAGATGTTGAAAGGTTCAGCCGATCATAAACATTCGTGAATATGTTAAGTTTATTCAAATGATTTTGTTGGTTTGTGATGTAACACCCACTAGAATACTTTATATGGCAGTTGATTTTTAGTTTGTTTCCGTTTTATGCTATTATTTAGGATGCCGCTGTTCTAAATGTTAGTCTCCGTTTTCCTTAAAATAATCAAATTGATGAACGAGATGTCAAATTTTATAGTTGTTGACCAGGGCATGCTGAATTCAGAGAATGCACCGACTATCGGCAAAATTATTATCAATAGCCAACTTTTTCTTTTAATTTTTCTCAACTTTATTAAAGTGTTGTTGTATTTGGTCAGTCTTTCTTATACTTTTCTTTCGCAATAAGTAATATAAATGATTTTAGTGTGTAAAAAAAATCGCTTTTATAAGCATGGGGCTATATTTCCTAATCTTCGACGACAACTCCTAAATTCAGTCATTCTTAAATTTACATTTCTATGAATTCAAACTTTTCCTCTTGTACGTCCTACATTTTCCTCAATGTATTTTTCGCCAATAAAGTTGTCATTTCATGTCAGACCACTAAGTACCGAGCTATGAAGGGGTTCCCCAAGTTCATTGGAGTCATCACGCTACGGAGTGATATCACTTCGCCCACAACTACTCGCTCCTTTGTGTTGCGTCTGGCGCCATTGTTACAGGCTATTGCCATTGAATGGCTCGTTTTATTTAATTTTGAACGTTAATCGAGCTGGCAATTTTGTCATCAAGATAGAATTAATTAGTTAGTATTTTTGGGATCAAAATCAAAAAGCGTAATTAGGAACAGTATTGTTTGAACGTGCAGTGTATACCTATAGTTTTTTTTTTTTTCTCTTTATTTACGTAAACAAACAATGACACAATACAAGAGATACGAATAACAGTTATTTAAGTACTACATATGCTAATCATGCCACCAACACCGTTTACCACACATTAAAAAATAAAATATACAAAATAGAGAGAAATAGGTTGATACTAAATTAAATTAAATTAACTAGATGATTAGAAAAAAAAAATCACATTAAACAGAAACTAAAACTAATACAGTCATTACAATTCATCTCAAATTCAATAAGTTGATGGTTGAAGCCACTAGTCTGTGTTGTTGAGGTTTTTTAACATAACATTATACTCGTACGAGATACCAGTTTACAATATTTGGCAGCTGATAAGTATTACTATATATTATTAAAATAAAATTAAACTATTATAATTATTTTTTAGTTTTCTTAGTACCAATTTTTTTATCAACGTTTTCTTCTTAATCCCAACATAGCGTTAAGAAGTTAAGTTTAAGAATACTAATAGTATAAAATATGTAATGAAGTATAATATGAGCATACTCGGTTTTTGTAGAGTTTTTGACTGTATTGCAAATTTACATCAAGTTTGCGTATTTTTACATAATATCTACAAGTGAAAGACAGCAGAGACCATTCAAGAGCACAATGGTAGTACTAAAACTATAACTACCTAGCTAAAGCAACGTTTTGTTTGCAGGCGGAACAGCGTCTGGCGGCGCGTCGAGCGGCGCGTGCTGAGGCGCGTGAGATACGCATGCGCGAGCTGGAGAGGCAGCAGCGCGAACAAGAGGACCATGCAGACAAGGCCTACGACATGTATGCAGGTAAAGGTACTGCCGGTTTTTTTATATTTATACTTTACATATATCGCTGGTGGTAGGTCTCTCTTACGTGTATATATCTCCCATTAAACAGCAGTGTAAATGTACTGTTGTGTTTGGATTGAAGGACATTTTAGCCAGAGTAACTGGACATATTGAGACTTCACATCTCTCTCAGGATGGCGAGCGCAGTGAAATGCCAAGCATAGCTTTGTAATTAAAGGTGTTGTTTAGTTTTGCTACTGTTTATGAGCGGTCGTATCGCTTACCATCAGGCTTTTGCTAGTCTCGGCAATCAATGCAATTTAAAAAAAAATTAACTGTAGACTTGGTAGTCTATGATACCCATGATCTACTCATTCTTACGTCACTCTTACATCCTTTTAGGTATTCCTATTTTTTTATTTATCCAAGTATCGTGTACTCTTTGAATAAATGCCATTTCCATTTTTCTCAGATATCACCTTTAGGCCTTTCGCCCAATATTGCTCAATCTTACAAATGTGGTTAAGATATGTAGATTTTCAAATGAGCGATAGCCCATTTGAGAGCGGATCGGAAACATCGTGACTCGTGAGGAAACCTATTGACCTGAATACTTGACAGTTCACCGTGAGAATTTCAATGGTGTTTAAAGTTCACGATACTGCACTACATCTGAATAGTAGACCCTTTCATTGAAATAGGTCAAGATTTTAAACTATATATGCGGTGGATTATAGGGTTCTTATTCATAAACAGTTTAAAAACCGGCTTTTGAATTCAATTTGGGCGAAGAAGATAACAGTAAAAGAGGTTATAAAATAATCATTTTAGTTTGACCATAATTATGCTTATGTTTCTGAATTCAGCGTCTGATGCAGTAATATCCATAGTATTTATGTTTTGTGTAGTTTGAGTTGTTTGTCTATTTAGTTTATCTGTTATATTTAGGCTATCCATATTTTATAATTTAAGAAAGTTGATAATTGTATCGTCATTATTTGGGTACGAATGGCTCTGCCTTTGTTTGCGTTATCATGACGATAACATAAAAAAATATATGAATCATTGTTTTCATTAAATGTTATTCGATAATTGTCTGTTTGGTGCCACCAAAGACTAACGGCCGATGCCAATAATCAATCGAAAAAAATTAGATTGAAGTCAATCTGTTTTGTTGTCAATTGTTTTCTACTTTTCGATTGGTCTCCTGTCATGTTGCCATAGTTTATTCACTACTGAGGTTGATTATTGGCAATATAGTATCAGAAAAACGATTGAGCTGTCAATCTAAAACGGCAAATTTTGGATTGGGTTTGTTTATTGGCAGCGGCTGTAAGATAATCCATTCAATATACTTGAAAATTTAATAATGGACAAACAACTAAAAATGTGAATTTTAATCAAAATTCAGATAGACGTGCACTAAAAATTCCATTTTGCCTTTTTGAATACGCAATCCTAAAATTAATTTCAACGGAGATTGCAATTATGAGCTAATCTCCCACGTTAACAATAATCTCTGATCTGATGGACAAGTTAGATAACGTGTCGCACCTGTAGAATTACAGTGACCTAACTAAAAAATCTTATTTGTTGGGAAACGTTCATTAAAGATTTGTAACATAAGAAATTTTGTGCTTATGGAAGACACTAGAAGATTAATTTATACATCCTTCTGCCTTTCATGCGTCAATAGGTCCTTCTTTAATAACGGGTCATTTTGAGCCAAAATATGATTAAAAGCCAACATTTTTTATTAGGTCTTTCTAATTCTATCCGTATAGTATAGTCCGAAGTGTGTATGTGTATGTATGCATGTATGTATGTGTGTGTGTGCAGAGACGGTGGGTCGACGCGCCGGCGGGCGGCTGGCGGCACTCAGCCCCGGCGGCGTGCACTCGCCACGCCGCAGCTCCGAGGACTCCGTCGACGACAGCTTCAATGTCAAGGATCTTAGGGTGAGCACAACAGTAACAATGTGGAGGGATGTTTCTAAGCTTGTACATTTTGTAGTAGGAGAACTGAAGATAGTTATGGAACTAGATATTAGGAAGAAAAACGACTTGTTTGTGGCGCAACATACACAAAGTGGTTATACGGACATGGTTAAAAAAATATATTCAAGAACATGGTTGGTTATATTACAGAAGATGGGAAGTAAATGCTTTCCCTTTTCATATCCTGAGGTTTCATTAATAGAAGGAGATAGAGATAGAGTAGTAGTTACCAGTTCATTACTTGAAAAATGAAATCCCTTTGGCTTTGATGTAAACAAATGCCATAATGGATTTCAATTGTATGAGTTATTTCATAGTCAAATATTTAATAATAATAAATTATTTGAAGTGTCATTACAAAAGAACATCTACATCGCCATTGCAGCACGAGCTGAAGGAGGTTGAGGAGAAGTTCCGCAAGGCGATGATCCTGAACGCGCAGCTGGACAACGACAAGGCGGCGCTGGGCTACCAGCTCGAGCTGCTCAAGGACCGGATAGAGGAGTTGCACGAGGAGTATGCGCAGCTGCAGGTCAGCATCTGGCTTTATTATGAGGCGTCAATATTGTGCAGGTGGTTAACGAGTTGTGGGGATTTAGGACGCGAAATACGATGATGAACTAATGAAGAATTGCCTCTCCCAAGAAGTTTGACTACTTTTATGATACTTTAGGTTAGCAGTGAAGCAAAGGTCGCCCGAACGTTGTTTTTTATGGAGATTAATATTTAAATAGAGAAGAATTTGTGTGTGGTTGTAAGGCAGCAAAAAATGCTCTAGAATTACTTACATCTCAAACAGATTTTTTATAAGCCAAATAGGGAATCTTCATTATAAAGGTTCTTGCCCACTTACAGCGCAAGCACCGCGAGAAGTGCTTTGCGCACATACCCACAAAACAAACTTGACTTCACTCTTTGAAAATTAGGCTCACTTACTTCTACCAAGCTAATCCTCATGATAAAGGCTCTTTTCGACGTGGTCGCAAGAAGTGCTCTGCGCACAAACGCACAAAATAAACTTGACTTCACTCTTTGCAAATTAGGCTCAGTTACTCTTCCAGTCAGATAATCCTCATTAAAAAGTTCTTGTCTCGTTGCAGCGCGAGCACCGCGAGAAGTGCTCGGCTCACGAGCGTCTGAAGCGCGAGCACGTGTCGCTGGAGCGCGAGGTGTGCGCGGCGCGCGGCGCGGTGCGGGCGCGCGACGCGGCGGCGCACGCGGCCGGCTTCGCGTTCGTCGACGCCACTAGCGACGCGCACACACCCGACAGTGCAGACGCGGCGCCGCCGCTCGCGCTCGTCAGCCACCAAGCTGAACAGCTGCTCAATGATGCCGGGGAGGGCACGCTCGGTATGTCCATGATCCATCACTCTTTTATTGTAGAGAAAAATTAAATATACCTAAAAGGAGGGGGGAGATGAAATTGAAGTGTGTACTGAAAATAAATGAGGGTTTCGATATTCTGGTGATATGATTTAAAAAAGAACACACAAGTTTCGCCTTGCATTTTCTGTCCCACGATGTGATAGGATAGGTTTCAAATCTGCCTACAGCTTCTAAGAAAAGAGCGTGCACTTAAGTGTGGATGTATGATTTAAAAATATATGCAGGTGACTAAAGAATCTTCCATTTCTTAGGTTTTGAATGTTTAATCTCCTCCTTCTTTAAATTGTAATTAAATAATTTTGCCGGTACACTAACTAACTGTATGTACGTCTATGCAGACGTGCGATTGCAGAACCTGGTGAGTTCGAAGCAGGCGCTGGAGTCTGAGGTGCGCAAGCTGAAGCTCACGCTCAACGAGGAGCGCGCCGCCAGGCAGAACGGCGTCGCCAACCACCACGACCACCACTACGAGACAGAGCGTTAGTCACTTTACCACCACTGACATACAATTGGGAATAGTAGATAAACCATTCCAAATACTGGGTGGTACGCCGCAGTGTTGAGACATGGGTGTAGGAGTATGGGGAGAGGGGAGGGGTGTTACATACATGGGGAGGGGGAGTGAAATGAGCTTTTCCCATATTTGTTCATTACATAAGAATTTCATGATACTTTAAATAAATCCATTATAAGAAGAGAAACTAACCTAATGGTATCACTACCACAAAAATTAACACCCAAAATCATTTATTTCTTAAAATAAATTTCAGTTTTTGAAATTCATAAAAATGAGATAGGTATCTTACATCTGTTATACTAAATCCACGACTAACCGGTACTATAAAACGCCATTTTCCCCTCAGTGGAGAGTCTCCGCAAGAGCGTGTCCGAGGCGAAGGGTCGCGCGGCCCGCGCGGAGGCGGAGGCGGCGCTGCAGGCGGCGGCCACGGCGCGGCTCGAGGCGCAGCTGCAGCGTCTGCGCGCGCGCCAGGACCACCAGGACGAGCACGAGGAGCTGCTCAAGCAGGAGAGGCGCCGTCTGCAGAGAGAGGTATGTACACGAACACGCACACGCACACGCACGTAGTTACACACGTGTACGTTAACATGCACTTGTACGTATACGTGCGTACGTAGCTACATCCGTGTACGTTTACGTGCGTACGTATACATTGATATACATACGTACGGGTACACACGCACTTGTATGTATATATGCGTACACGCACACACTTAGTTACACACGTCGCACCTTTAGAATTAGAGTGATCTGGCTAATAAAAATCTTAGTTTTGAAAAACTAAGATTTTTTATGAAGATTTGTAACATAACAAATTTTGTTCTCATGGAAGATAAATCTAGAAGACCGATTTGTACACATTTCTGCCTTTTATTCGTCAATAGGTCCTAATTGATAGCGGGTCGATAAGTCATTTCGAAAGAAATGATTAAAAGTAGAAATCTATTATTATTTTTTTGGATTAGGTCACTCTATTTCTAACACGCACTTGTCACATGCATATCAATGTATACACACGCACGTATACGAGTACGGAGGCACGTGAACGAGTTCGTACCTACGTGTAATCATACGTACGTACGTGTACGTTGATATGCATTCACGTGTACGCAAACAGAAGTACATATGTGCACATATACATCTACATCAATCCATATACGTCCACTGCAGGACACGAGCCTCCTCTACAAACGAGAGTGTGATTGGTGGTTAGGCCTTATAGTCCACCACGCTGATCTAGTGTGGGTTGGTCGACTTTACATACCATAGAAATTCTTACAAATCTCTATGATTGCATCTACGCTTTGAGTCCAACAGGGGATTAATAAAAGTGGAGTTGATAACATATTATGCTCGGCTTTAACATAGCCTGTCAGAAAGGGTGACCTACCAAAATGTAGTATCGCAAGTTTCAAATGCCACAGTCACATTTATTATACTTTTAAATTAATTAATGAAATTTTAGTATTGCATTCCAAGGATTTTTATTGCAAATCTTATACTTCGATATTTTCTGTCACGCAAAATACGATAAATAGACCGTGATTGCATATCTACTCCACAACTCCACATATTGTGTTAAGGGCGTTGATATAACACTTATCATTTGTAAATGCATTTGATAATTTGACAAAACACTTTAATCAACAAGCAATTGAAACCTGTTTTAGAAATAGAATCAATTCCAAGACTTGTGTTATACCACTACTCCAAGGTCAATGTGGATTTTAATCGATATAAATTTTAATTTAATTTAAATTAAAACCTGGTATAGGGGCATAGGAGTTTTCAGAAATACTCAGAGTATTGTGTCTGCTGATTTTTCACTGCACCGTTCGGGCGGAGTTTTGTTTAGTTGGAATTTAATATTCGAACTATTTGACTTTACATACCCTTCTTATCATAAAATCAAAGCCCTTTTTCTCAGTGAACAGCATGGAAATCCTTGCGCATTGTGAAAATATGAGGTGAGGGCTTTACCCTTATTATTCCCCTATTTATAATGGGAGGGGTTCCCGCCTTGGAAGATCAGAATATCGTGACGAAATAAAAAAGTTGCAATGTGTAACTATTTGTCAATACGATAATCTCATGATGGAAATGTTAGGAATGACCAGTTGCTATTTTCTTTTGTTCCTCGAACGTTGAAAATGTATGATGTATTTGTTATTGAATGTTGTTTGTGACGTTGCAGGAAGTCGTAGACTTCTGGGCGGTAATCAATAACGGTGATAGTTAACGGTACAGTCCACCAATAAGGATGCAACGTGTTCTCTGTGTTCCCTACTATGAATAATGTGTGATATGCGCTACCTACTGTACAAATGTCCAACTAATATAGGCGTAGAATTGATATGCGGGGATAATTCTGAGAAGGGGTGTAATTACTTTGTTTACTTTCTTTTTAATAATTATAATGCTGTATATAAATAATATTAATTCGTAATAAATTTTTCCATAATTAATTTATATTAAACAACTTCTATTTTTTGCGTGACTTAAAACGGTATTAATATACACGTAATTACTATAGTACGAGAGATGACCACCAACATTTTTGTCTCATAGCAATACGGCCACAACCGCATAAAATTGATAGATTTGATTATTTCGAACTCGAAAATACCAATTTCAGACATTTTTCGCGTAGCGTTTAACCGCACTGAATTTTCAAAAATGTCAACAAATTTTACCGGACTTTATCATAGCAATCTGTCTGATTTTCTGACTGTAGTTATATAATAGCTATAAGATACCGAAAACATATTTTTCAGAAGTTAATAGTGTAGCGCGAACCCAAAAAATAATGTAGAAAAATTAAAAATGAGACAAAAAAATATGATGATAGCAATCCGTCTGAAAATGTTCTTTACGGGTTAATTAGGATTAGTTAATACGAAAAAAAATATTTTCAGAAGAAAATTCGGATGGAACAAATTTTGAGACCATTCTAAATATGTTAAGGAATTTTACCGATCGGTATCATAGCAAACTGTCTGAAAATTGTTGAAATTGATGAAATGAATTAACCAGATGTAAAAAAAAATTATATCAGAAGAATTCAGTGTAGCACCTCCCTTATCAGACAACTTTTCGATATCGACCGTATTGAAGCGTGAATGATTGCAAGTTGGGCAATCACCTTGCTTTTGTCTTGGCAAAATAGAGCGCGGACAACGTATCTATGCTATAAAAACGTCAATTATAATTGATAATTTTGAATTCTTAAAATACTACTCTTCCATCCCCGAAAACTTCGTCAATGGGAGATGAGCAAACTATGCCTTATCATTGGGAATAGAAGAAAAAAAACGTCCGCGAGCCCTCGGATAACCAGCGACACACCAACGTCCGCCTGAGCTACTTATAGTTTGTTGTCACTTTAAGTGAGCGTTATTTCAACGGTTAGGACAGCTGGTGAGTGACTATGTATACTAAGAGAGTGGCAGGAGTATAATATGCGAAAAAACCATTCCCACCGCAGCAGAAACGTAAGAAGCGCTCAGGCATCGGCCAAGCGACTCCAAAACGTTCTTTTCTCTTTTGGGAGTACATGCGACATCTAAAATGTCTGAAAACATTTTTTTTGCAATCTTGCCTTATTTACGAACGGTAGAAAAAAAATTCATTCGGATTGCTATGATACAGGTCGGCTAAATTTGTTGACATTTTCAAAAATTCGCTTCAGCTATATACTACGCGCAAAATGTCTGAAAACCAACTTATTCTATATACATATAATCTATGTACATTTCCAATATCAGACGTATTGCTATGATACCGACTGCCTTTTTTTTTGGACACAGCAGAAATGGCCTCACATGCAATTGCTACACTTTTGACCGTTACTACCTACCTAGTCGGGTTTAGAATTATTACATAATCTAACGATTTTATACAGTTTCAACCGTATTGCTATGATACATGGTTTTGGTCGTCATCTCTGGGACTACTAGTTTAATATGATTTTAGTGGGATCATAGGCTATAGAAATATAATTTTATATGGAACACCTGAACATTGTATATAACCATTTTGGCAGTATTTCAAAGATTCTTAAACAGTGTATAATATTACATCCTAGGTTGGTCCCACGTCGCATGAGACCATTAAAAATGTAAATAAATTGAAATCCTTGTAAACTTCTTTACATAATTATTTTTTGTTGTTTAAATAGCTAAGTAAT
Source organism: Hyles euphorbiae (assembly GCA_023078785.2). Taxonomy (NCBI): domain Eukaryota; kingdom Metazoa; phylum Arthropoda; class Insecta; order Lepidoptera; family Sphingidae; genus Hyles; species Hyles euphorbiae. The sequence goes on along the minus strand of CM041038.1, from coordinate 1,955,424 downwards.
ATTTTTAGATATTTGGTGTTATGTCCTAAACTTTACTAAGCGTTTTTAAAACCTAGTTCGGACTACTTTAGTAATTTAATCAATGCCAGCAGTGCTAATTAATCGAAAATATAAACAGCTCTAACTAACCTGCTCGTCTCTTTTTTGTCCTGTTATACATGAATTATATGGTCACCATCATTTTTTGCCATGCTGCTGTATATTCTATCTTACATGAGTTAAAGTAATATTTTTGTGGCCAAATCTTCTCATATTAATTTTCCCTCTACAAAATTGCTCACGTAGTCCGAACTATATTTAATCCTCCTGTAATTTTGAACCCCTGTCTCCTACTCCAAACATTTTATCAATTAATCTAAATTCCCTCATTTGTTCAGGCCAGGGAAGCACTAAACAGAGTGGAGGAGTTGGAGACGGAAAACAGTCACCTGACGAAGAGGCTGGACAAACTGAAGAACGCCAAGTCTGCGCTACTCAAGGACCTGTGACACAACTCCTAGGAACTCACAGAAAATATGAGGATGTAGGGGCGAAATTTTATTTGAGGTAGGGCGTGTGGGCGGGCTTTGGCTTGAGAAAGTGCATTTTATATACATATACGTTGTTATATAGAAGTTTTAAAAATATGAGAATTTGTTACTGATGTACCATAAAGATGGTTTCGTTTAGTTGTGTATCCGAATGCATTTTTAAACTGTATTTTAATGTTTGACATTTCTGTATTGCCAGTTGTCAAAATAAATAAAACTATAATTTATTCTAATGCATTTAAATTTATTACTATATTTTGCAAAAAAAAAAGATTTAATCAAATAATATAAAGATTGTTTAAATGCATTTAAAATAGCCCTCAAGTCAAAGCTCGCTAATACCCACACAAGTCTTGATAGTTAAAACGAAAAGTACTGAAATTATCGAGTATTGTCTACGAATGATTTTGTATTGGATTTTTAATAAAAAAAAAACAATGTAACCTAGCGAGTAGACTAATGCTGAATATGATAATGGCATAATTGGTAGTGTCTGAACAGTTGTTGCATTATGTAAACAGTAAACCGTTTGTCGATGTGTTGACAGTCTCTGTACTGGATATGTTTCTTTATATATTTTGTTAGGATGTTTTATAATTAGATAAGAACGAAATAATCTAGTGAAAATGGAGAATTCGTGGCCGTTATCGAGTATGAGGTTTTCTTTCTATGTCATTGCAGAATTAAAGAGACATTTTTGATTTGCAAGTTCCCTTATTGGTTTTATAGACTTGATAACATTAAAAAGTCGATAAAAATACGGCATTTTACATAAACATTGTTCCGTATGATAGGAGTAACATGAAGTTAGCTTCACACTGCTTTGTGTAGCATCAGTCAACTTCAGTGTAAGGGAACTGTTGTAATTTAGATCGGCGGCCTGCGGCGGCCATTTTGTAATATATTTTTACTGTAGCAGTTATCGATATATGCTTTGTTTCGTGGGATATTAGAGTAAATACTAAATAGTCCCACGCTCCTTACATCTTGAATCGAAGCTCGGGCATACGTATATCAGATATTACCAAAAATATTTTATATTGATCTATTAAGAGGTAATGTAAAGTTTGAAGGATATTTAAAAAAAATCCCAGTTCAAGAGGTTCCATTCTTTGAAAATATCTTTATCTAGATGTATTTTTTGTGTTTGTCGTTGGAGTATGCGCGAGCTTCGAAGGCAACACGAGGTTGCTTCGTAAAGTAACATTTATAGTAAGTATGTAAATCGCTTAATAATGATTTGTTTTTTATTATTGTATAAACTGTGTATAATTATTTTTGTTTAAATTCTATGGATTAATTAATGATAAATAAAACTTATTTATTTGTATTATGTTCGTAATTTTGTGTATAGTTTAGCTTGCCGTTTCGCTTCGTTACTAATCATTCGTGTGTGATGATTACTTGCCATCGGTATCACAAATTGTTTAGTTAAGTGACATTGGAGTATTTGCGAAATTATATTTAATGATTGCTCAAAAATTGTGTATAACCCGCGAGTTATGTGATACTTTATCGCTAATAAACGTCCAGTAGGGTAAGGACACGGTTTTTTTGTAGGATCTTGTTTTTTTTCTAACGTTTCGTGAGTTTTCGTTCGTAATTCGATAGTTACCATGCCTGATTAATCTAAGTACACGAATTTTAATACAAAATGCTTTTAAAATTTATTTCGAGAGCACTTTTTTTCTTTCGATATTTTTCAGTGAACACGATTTAAAAGTGAACCTCAATTTACTGGTAGTGTGGATTGTATGGATCTCCTGGTGGACGTCTGTGTATGTAGATCGCAATGTATTTAGCTTATGTATAAAAGACAATTTACAAGGTTTCAAAGTTAGATAGGATGGAAATGGTACTTAAAATGAAATGTTGAAAAATGCAGCAGTAAATGTTCTTGAAATCATCAGAGACTGATGCCCAAATCTTGAAAGCTTGCAGGCACGGACTTTAAAATTTTTATAGGGGTTATATCTCCCTTTATACTTGAGCAAATAGGTCCATTATAAACATTAGGACAATAGCAGTGGAAATTTTATTTGTCCCTAAATAAGAATACCAATATACTACCCAAATCCTTAATGCGCCAGAAAATAAACGACTGATAAAAGATAGTAGGATTTTGGTCAAACTTGATGAGGCTTCAAGAATATTTTAGAAAAATTAGGAAAGGCTGTACTAACTTTGAAATCGTCATTTAGTCAAGTCCGCAGTGCCATGGCGCACCAAAATTAGCATACGATACGTTGAGTGGCGCAGGCCAGTAGCGGCTGCCACGTGTTGTGTAAATGTGTACTATAAGTTGGAATGCAAAACGACTGTGTCTATGTATTCTTGAAGTTAAATAGGGGCGGGCTTAGGGGTTTTTAAATTATTAAAAATGAGTTTTATTGAAATAAGTAAAGTCTTGCTCAATCCGTGCACTTTACGATTTACAGTAGATTTTTTTATGATATATCGACGCAAGAAAGCGATTTTATCGCATCTTAAAAAATGCATACATGCGTTTTGTATATTATTTAATTCATAAAAAATTACCGCTTTGAATTTCCTCGTGAAAATGTAAGGTTTTATTTTAAAATGTTATTATTAAAGAAATGGTATTCCTTAGTAATCTAGTTTAGAGTTTATTCATTTTTAAATATATTTTTTTTGGTTCTGGTATGAAATTGCTTGATTCGAGATACGACAAAAACGCTTTCCTGCGTCGATATATTCTCAGAATATTTTAAATATGTATAACAAACATAGCAGTATCTACCATTTTGTTTAATACTTAAATACCTATAAAATTATGAAAATAAAAAATAACATTAGGTACACCCCTATCACACCCAATTATATTTCCCCATCATTCTCCCCTAAATCCGCCTCTGCTTACAAAGCTTAGTGAATGATATTAATTGAATAAAAGTTAGTGAATTCGAGAGTTTATACATGTATCCTAATCGTTTGATGTTGTTCTTCCGCATTTATTTGCCTTTGATACTGTAACCACTTGTAACAGTGCAAATAGACAATTTTTATACATATGACGTAGAAATGTTCGTAGCTAGACAATGTTACTGCAATGGTTAGGATCGCTTCCTGTTACCGCTAGATCTTGTCCAAAGAGAGCGACATACTTGCGAATTCAGACGCGTTTTGGCAAGATACAGGGCGCTGATATATCGCGCGTCATTCGCCCACTTTGTGGACAGACGTATGCGCTACTTTCGCGAGTAATTCGCCTCTTATGGACTATGTTTATGGCGGAGCGCATACTGGCCAAAATTCGATATTTGGTATAACAGTACATTTTCGTTTATAGAATTTATAATGTAATCTTTCCGTTGTGATGGATTAAATTATCAATTTTATACGACACGCACATAATTCAGTAATTCTCCAAACGAGGTACGTAAATCTTTAAGATAAAAATTAAAATTAAAATGTACTGAGAAGTCGGCCAGTATGCGCCCGCCCTGCCTCCCCATACCACCGCTATGAGACGCGAGTGTCCGTACATTGGACTCTGCGCTGGCGTAAGATCTTAAATCACCTTAAAATTGTAAGTAGATTCTATAATGTTGTAAGTATGATGTATGTATTTTGGTGCTGCATTACTAATTTATTTGTTTTGTTTCATATATAGCGATGACCAACACGATTTTTTTATATGAAGCGAAAACACTTTTTAATATTGTGTACATTTGGATAATTTAATAAATTTCGCTCTGAATAGTGTTGTTTTATTTTGTGGAGAATGTCTATTTATTCTATGTCGTCAGTTGCACACAAGACAAAGGAAAAATAAACTTATATTTTTTTATTTTGGAACGTGAGCAAATTGAAATGTGTTATCAGACACAAAAATTAGTGTTATCTTGTGATAGTTTCATTTTTCACAATAATACACATTTTTGTTAAAACCTTAAATATTACTTTTACAACTTTTTTTGAATATTATTTTTTTTATTATTATTTTTACATCCCTTATCGGTGTAATAAATAAAATACAATCAGACAAAGGACACAAAAATACAAACACAGGAACGTTCTATCAAATTTATTCTATTTGAATGGTAGGTAAAAAACAAAATGCATATTTACAGTGAATCTTAATTTGAGAACTGAGACACTATCTAGCTATTAAAGGTAAACAAACTATACGACTGTGGCCGCATTGACAAATAGCCGAGCGACATCAGATTAAACAAAATAATTTCTTTATCATTACCTAAAACTTAATTTGAGAGAGTCAAGCCCAAAGAGATTATATAACAATACAGCAAGCTTAAACCAAAGCGGTCTATTACAATATTTAAATGTGGTAAAAACACGGAGCTATCGTCCTTACGAATATAGCTAGAGTTTATCATAAGTCTCTATGTTGGAAATAAATACATATCTTAACTATCGGCACTTAGTTTAATTGGTATTAAAATTAATTAAAAATAATATTGGTATAGACCACTTCAGAATTAAACTAGCTAGTTTATGAAGTGAATTACGTATTACATCTATGTCAATTAATATAAGTGGAGACAATGCGAATTGCAAACAACGCAACTTGGATATAACAATAATTGAACGCAAACTTTACTTCGGCAATCAACATGATTAGATTAGCTGATAAAGGTACATTTTCTAAGAGACGAGAATACATTATGGTAATCAATAGAACCCCTCATGGACAGTAGCAAAACAAAAAACCGTGAATTACAAATCAATGCTTGGCATTCCACTGCGCTCGCCAGTACTTACTCTTGATACAACTTTTTATAATGGTATAGCATAGTACCTACATTACATTTGGTGGTAAGGGCATTGTCGTTAATAAAACATCGCGTGTTTTAGAGTATCTGATGCCAGGAACTAGAGATTAGTGTTAAACCAAAAATATCTAGCCAACAGTGAATGGTAAAATATTTGAAAGTTCAAACCGGTTTTTTGTCGCTAATTCATTTATTATACACATCATGCACATTCTAATTCCGTCTCTGGACCAAATTAGTTATATAATAAAATGAGCATTTCAAATAGTTAAAAGCCTCTCAATATATTACTGTAATTATTAATTAATTAATTTTAAAAGGTTGAAATACATCCACGGGATAATAACTAGCCATACTCAAGGATTTAACAAACATATCAGCCTTAGTCTTGCCTGAGCGGTCAAACTGGTAACATGTGGCTAAAATAAGCGCTAATATGTCACATGTACAACTTTATTTTTAGTTTACTACAAAGCCGAAAGTAGTTTGCTGAGATTCAGCAGCACAATCCATTGCGATATTTTTTAATACTCATTTGTTATATTTAATTCCAAAAAAAATATTATCATTACAAAATACATTCGTCTTTGCATGAAGTAGAATCAAAGAATACTATGCTTCATCAAGAGACTGCACATTATTTCTCTAAATCTCTCTAAATGATTTTACATTTATTTGCCTCTTTTGCATTAGTTCATTGTCAGCTTTTATAATAAAGTTACTTCCGCAATTCTCACTTATCAGATAATAGAAAATTCCTGAAGAAGCTATTTAGTTACAAAAACCAGTCAATAACTTCTTTTACAAACACAAGTCAATGAAAACTCATATTACGTTCCACTCAACTACAATCCTTGATCTCTCAAATTTGTGCTCGAGTACAATATAAGCACACAACGATTATGAATAGACATGAAAATACATCTGTCTTTTAAAATATCACATACATTTATTCTGATTACTTTCCTGGTATATATCACTATCAATTTAATTCCAGAGACTCGGTGTCATCATAATGGTTTTCGACACATATTACATATATTTTATTATTGGAAGGAATGGCGAATCGAGCACACCATTCGCCTGATGGCAAGCGATACGACCGCTCATGGCCCCTATATCACTACAAATTAGAAAGCAATGCTTGGCATTCCACTGCACTCGCCATCCTGAGACTTGATATGTTCGAGTCTAAATATGTCCTGACCCTGACTACAATGTAACAAATTATTATTGAATCAATTGAACAAGATTTCGTATATAATTTTTATGAAGGGCAAATTATAATGTATACTTAATTATTAAGTGATTCTTACTAAATATTGGTCATGACATCAATTTTAATATAGTACAATAAACAAAGCTGTAGAACAACCTATATACATACATACATAAACTCACGCCTATATCCCAGAAGGGGTAGGCAGAGGTGCCAAGACACCCACATTTCGCCTTTTATGTTCCGTCCCACTATGTGATAGGTGGCGTGCCTATCGCCATATCGGGCACAAATTCCTGACTCTGGGCTGATAATGAATAGAAAAATCCAATATCACTTTGCCCAACCCGGGATTCGAACCCGAGACCTCAGCTTTGTAACCATACCTTAGTACAACTACACCACCGAGGCAGTCTACCTATATATGTATATATAAAAAATCCTGCAAATGAATGATGACCTTGCACATTCTCTTTGGGCTCAAAGTATCCACTTACAATCTAGTTCTAGGAGATTATTAAAGGCTACGGCAGCGGATGCTGGTTGGGTGTGAGACCGCCATGCTCCGGACTGTGTTTCTGTTTTTTCCTCTTTTTCTCCTTTTTCCTTTTCTTACGCTCCTTGTCGTCATCGTGACGTTTCTGCTTTTTGTGTTTCTTCTCGTATGTGTCAGGGTTTGATGAGTCTGCAATTAAATTGATGAATGTAGACAACTTTCAATATTTGTGAATCACTCAAACATTTGTTCCAATCTAACCCTAAACCTGCACACTCTCGATTGACAACAATGTCTATAGTAACTATACTATGGCACGGCAGCTGCTTACAATTAAACACAAGCCAAATATTTGATGATCACCGAAATATCTATCTCGTTAGGCAGACGCCTACAACACAACTTTTAAAATTAGAATTAGAAATTTATAAAGTTGCTTATCATTCTCTCCTATAAGATATTGATAAAAGAAGTAAATAATATTAACCTTTATATTTAATTTCATTGGAGAGTTCCATGATGCTTAGGCTATGCCACATGGTGATATGGCCATGCCACATGTGTGAATATGGCCTACACTTACTGGGCTACCACAGATCATGGTTGTGAATTATTATTTACCTAAATATTACATCTATGGTGCACAGGTGTAGAGGTCATTATTTTGAACTACATAAAAATATAATGTAAAGATAATACTGCATATTGATACCATGATAGCAAAGCCTTTAAAGTAATTCAATTTTACTACAGTAAAGCATAAGGTGAAAGTTAGTGACTGCTAGTGTTAGAATATTTATTTATCTATTATGTTTTGTTGTGTATACCAGAATGACTCAACTGTACTTGTATTATTGCTCCAAATGTATGCTTAAATTAAGAAAATATAATGGTAATTCATTACCTTGCAAGGGAGCTTCCTGTCCAGGGGGTGCTCCATCTTTGTGCTTGTGTTTCTTATGCTTACTCTTATGCCTCTTTGGTGGCGTTGCACTCACATACCGGTATTGTTCAGGCAATGGTCCAGGGTGAAGTCGGAAGCCAGCTAACTGCGCACTAGTCAACGGCAACAACTCCTTGCCACCGATCGGTCGCTTAGCTATTACTGAGCCTAAAGTACTGTTGTCTTCCTGCCCAGGGCCATCAACGATACCCGGAAGATTAGGTAGAAACGAGGACAGAGATTCTTTCAACTTCTTGCCATTAAATTTACTGTAGGAGTGCTCGAGGCAGTAGTATGCCATCAAATTCGTAGCCCCCGTCAGTTCACATTCTCCTAAAAATATTTAAAACGTAAATAATTCTGCAACTAAATTCTGGTAGTAAATAAGTCCCAAAACATACCTGGAGGTTCTTTCATCAAATAGAACGGCCCACTATTCACTATAGAAGGGTTTTTGCCGAGCGAGATAGTAGTCTTGAGAGTGCCAGAAGAATCCTGTCGCGAAACTACTGGCGACCTCGCTCCCCGAGGTGACGACTTTGGAGAATAAGGTTCTACTTTTCTAAACTGATCAGACATCATCTTTAATCAGCATTGTCTACGTAAGTAACATAAATAATAAATGATACAAAACAAAACGATAAAAACTTAAAACGATCTCCTGCCTTTACGAGCTTTTTGACAAATCTGCAAAATAAAAATTAAAAGGCATTCGATTGTATAACAGATTATATACATATCGATTATCGTGTCTTAGATAATGTGATATCGACTAAAAATCTAATTGTCATATTTCAAGAACATTAATTATTTTATAGTTATAAGTTATTAGAAAACACGTTAAAATATATTTATTTCATATCTATTGTAAAGGTTGTAGATCTATACCAACATTTTTCATTGAGTTTGTATTGCAAAAATATACATATTATAACCTCGAACGAAAAATATAAAGGTGAATCCATACAATCATAAAATGATAAAACTTCCTGATTCATCAATTCAATAATCATTACACTCCACTCGGTTCCAAGATCATAAGCTACTCCCGTGAGTTTGTCTGTCACAATGCTGGTGGCACCAATGCAATGCATGCAATTGGTGCACGAATCACTGGTGGTAGGTCTCTCATATGTGAGAGGCTGCCTGGGTGGGTACCACCGCAATGTCTATTTCTCCCGTCAAACAGCAGTTTAAATGCACTGTTGTGTTTCGGATTGAAGGACATTGTAGCCAGAGTAACTACTGGACATATTGAGACTTAACATCTTGTGTCTCAGGATGGCGAGCGCAGTGGAATGCCAAGCATTGCTTTGTAAATCAAGGTGTTGTTTGGTTTTGCTACTGTTCATAAGCGGTCGCATCGCTTACCATCAGGCGAACGGCATGCTCGTCTCGCAATTCAATGCAATAAAAAAAAACAATGCATGCAAAAGCTTATTAAACAATATGTATTTTGGGATCAGATTGAAAATTGTCTTGGAATTCCAATACAATTTCAGCTCGTTACTTCAAAGTTAAAGTGTATTTTATTATAGTAATATAAGTCATAAGTGAAAATTGTTCAGTTTTAACTAAATAATTATTCATTATTTCCCACCATTAGAATAGCTTGCATGTTAAAATAATTTAACTTGCCAAGCAATATTTTACAAATATTCCATTACTTTATTTCATAGTTTGTGTTACGTTACGTAAGTTTGAAATATATTTGATAAAGTCACAGATCACTGTGGATAAAGTAGTACTATTGGAGGTTGGGAGTTTGTGTAGATGAACCCTTATGTCCTTGATACAAAACAATGTAATTACATTCAAACATATTTTGCAAGAAGGACTCATTACTTTCATTACATTTAATTAGTTGAAATAATATGTTTTCGTAAGTTATTTTTACTATTGTCTATGCTTCAAAACCACGTGTCCACGGTTCAATAACACTCTAGTGCTAGAAAAAAAGTAAAATTAAAAAAAATACTAGCGTAGTCTATGGTTCATGATTAGCTTCTCGTTATGCGTTACAATTTTCAGCAATGTGTTTGGAAATAAACATAATATGACTATAATTTCGATATGTTTGCGTCAAATTGTGCAGTATGAAGTCTAAAAAATGTTTGTGAATTGTGATTTGAGTGGTACAAGAAGAGAGCAACGCTTTTGATATTACCATTCCTCGCTGTGTGAAGTGACGCCATTTTACGGGAATGATCAGCCCGCGGCTGCCTCTTAATAAGCCTGATGTAAGGATCGTTCTACTCAAACGGATGCATGGAAACGAATCTTTATTCTTACACTCGTACTGGACGTACGATTTTAGAGGTATATATGACAACATATTTATTGTTGTTATTGAGATTGTAATTCAAATCATGTTTCGATTTCCTCTTGTTTGAGCGTCTTTTGTTTCGCAACAGTCACAAACACGTGTTTACGATTTTTCAGAAAACTATGGAAGATGGTAATGTTGTCAATACGAAAGACGACAAAATTAATTCTGCAGCACTGGCGAGCTTGTACGGTGATAGACCCGCCAAATTGACCGCCAACGGCCACGAGCACCTCGGCGAGCCCTCGAGTCCGCCGGACGAGCCCTACGAGCCGTGCCGGCCGCACGCCGACGCCGCGGCCGACGACAAGTTCAGGAAACGCATCAACCCACTGAGGATACATCTTGGCAAGCGCCCGTTTGTGGATAATTCGTTGCAGTACTACAGTGCAACCAAGAAAAAGAAACCATTAGTGATCAAACACAGTGATACAAACGCGAGCAATGTTCCCAGAGTGCCCAAACTTATCCCCAAGCGACCGGACATCAACCAGTTTCGTAATATCGCAGCTCAAGTGGACAGCAGTGTTGATGATGAGCAAGATAAACCTGTACCGCGACTCGTGCCTAAAAGCCAACTGTTACAGTTCAAAAAGGGTAAGGTTGAAAAAGGAACCCAGTTGAAAGAGTATGCACAGAGCCTGGGCTTGCAGCCAATGGTTAAATTTAAGTGTCGGAAGTGTTGTTCAATGTCATTCAAAACATTAGCCATGTTGAAAGAGCATCAGTTGGTGTGCCGGGCTCAGGCTAAAGAACCTGCACTGAGTCCAGAGGCAGCCCCGTGTCCGGAACCTAATACTGGTGGACCATCAAGAGTCACAAGAAAAGTGTACCTGTGTTCTGCTTGCGGAACATATTATGAAAATTGGAATCTCTTCCTGCACATGAGAGAAGTTCACAATAGACATATTTGCCTTTTTTGCCTAGGAATGTTTTCAAAAGCAGAGAAACTTTCATCACATCTAACAAACAAACATAATGTAAAAGAGTTCAGTTATAACAGTAAAGAGGAGTTTTTCAAAGTTTACAATGGGACATTATATCTAATGTGTTGTGATTGTGAAGAAATATGTAGTGAACAGGATGATTTATTCAATCATGATTGTAATAATGTGAAACCAAAACCCGTGCCTGTCCTTATTAGCAAAAATGCAGTGAAACCTAACAGTATAAAAACCACTAAAAATCCTACAGAGTATCCAACGAATGGCCCCATTTCTTTAACAAGGGAAACAAATAAGTCATACACAGAAAAACGAGAAATCAATGAGACAAAGCTTGAAACAATCACATCCCAATTACAGAAACCCTCAATAGATATGGCTACAAATGATACAGTTAATAGTGATAATAGTATAAGTTCAGAAAGTTCAGCTGCCACTAGTAAAAACACGAGTAACACTGTAGATTCTGGCATGGAGCTAGAATGTTCAGACAACAGGCCTGCCTCAAGTCCTGTGCACCTTAATACACTTAGCCCTGACAGAGCAAAGCACATGATTCCAAATGGTGATGACAGCATAGAGCATTCAGATGAAAGTGACTCTCCAACTCACGAGGACAATCAGTCATTTAAAGACATTGAAACTGAGATGAAACCTGAAGAACCCAGCTCAGCACCTGTAGAAAAGGAAAAAGAGTGTGGTATAAAGTTAACACTCAGTCTAAATAATGCAAACTCTCCAGTGATTATAAACTCAACTGTTGATCCCACAATAGGGCAACAAAGTCAATATAAACCTCCAACTAGGGTAAGAAGACCACCAAAGAGGTATGAAAAAGAAGTGCCAACAGAACCACCTCCGCAGCCAAAAACCCCTTCCATAAAAATGACAATCTGTGACAGAGCCGACAGTCCATTTGTTAAGACCACTATATATGAGAATAACAAAGAAACAACATTGAAAACTATACTGAACAACAATCTCGAATCAGCATCCAAACCACCAGAAACTAAACAAGATAATACTGTTAAAACTACAATATATGATAACAAAGTGGAGGAAATAAATACATTGAATAGGGTACCAAAGCTGACTGTGCGGGTTCCTAAAGAGTTGCTAGACAAGGATTCATCAAGTGACTATTCGTCTGATAGCGACATCAGTGATAAGTTGACTGTTGATGAAAATAATACTACAATTGATGAAGAAGAGAAGCTAAAACAGGAAATTGCTTCACAAGAACAACCATTAGAACCGCCACCACCACCACCAGTATTGGACAAAATTAAAGAAGAACAAACCTCTGAAGTAGAAGACAAGCCCAACATATTAGAAGATAATGATACAGATCACAAAATAGAACCTAAGACTGAAGTATCAGATGTAGAGACACCGAAAGAACCAATAGTAGAAGAACCTACTATACCTGTAACTCAATTATCCTTAGATAGGCCTTTAGACAAATATCCTCTGAAAGAATTATTGAAAGTATTCTTGTCATCAACTATGTACAGTTGCATATATTGCAATCATGTGCGCAAGATTGCAGTGAATTGTGAGCAGCTCTCATTACATATGGTTGCTCAGCATCGATTTGCTGCAACTGTGGACAGTATCACGGCAGAGGAACTAATGCCAGAGACTATTATAGCAAAGTTAAAATCTGGAGCAGAAGAATTAAGTTCAGTTTACATAAACCTAGACTCTTATGATAGTGTTGACAAGTGTGAGACTGTGCAGTATGATCATATGTTTGAATGTTTTCAGTGTTATTTTAAAACTGCAATCCACAAAGATCTCTATTTACATAATCGTAAAATGCATCAAAAAACAATATTGTTATGTGTTATGTGTAAATCTAATTTTTATAGTTATAGTGAATTATTATGTCATTTGTGCCCTGGGACATATGATTCAGAGTATGAAATTAAATTTAGATGTTGTTTGTGCAATGTAGACTCTATACCGTCACAATTCAGGCTAATGGTACATCTTCGTAAAATACACCATACTTGTGATGTATGTTTAGAGTTTTGTCAAAATCAAGCCCGTTTGTCGAATCACGTATGGAAACACAAGTTGCACCATTTATGCTATCGCTGTGGCATTGCTTATAGAAATAAGCCAGACATTACAAACCACTTGTTTTGGAAGCATGGTACAGAGAGTGTTTTATGTAAGAGATGCCTCCAGAAGAAATGGCCTCATGTATATCATTTTTGCACACCACCAGCTATTTTTGCGTGCGAAGAGTGTAATTTACAGTTTACAAAGGCTGTGTGTTTGAAAGTTCACAAAAGATTTCACTCAGGTGATTTTCCCCATGTATGCACCGAAGAAGAGTGTACAGAAAAGTTTGTTTCGAAAAAACTTCTCGACAAACACATGCTAGAACACAAGAAGAAACTATTCCTAGAGGATTTTAATGATTTAAAATTCACTAATCCAAGTGAAAGTATAAAAGCGATGGAGGACCCCATACCGGTTATAAATCTAGTAGATGATAAGCCTCAAGAGGAAGCTGGACCTTCTGAAGTTAAAGCTGAGTCAGGAACTGAGCAGTTATCGAAAAAGGCAAAGAAAAAGAAATTAAAAGACAAAGATGCTTTACTCCTAGACGTAAATCTCCCTGCATTAAATTTATCAGAGAGTGACAGCAGTGACGAGTCTGACAGCGGCATGCCAACCGCGAAAGAAGAAAAGTTAGATGAACAACCAAACGAGCAACTAGACACAGTCAAAACTGATGCATGTGAAGTCGATGGAATCAAAAAGAATGACGATGAAAACTTGGAAACAAAAGCCGAGGAGAAGGTTGATCCACCCGAGGAGGAAAAGCCTGATGAAAAACAAGTTCTTGAAATATGGGACAATTTCAAAAAATACCAGGCTAAGGTTGAGAAGCAGAAAGAAAAAACCCCACCATTGGTCCCCATAAGAAAACACGTTTGTGAGTCCGACCATGACTACTGTTTGATACCAACTGATATGAATGGTGATGAAGATATATTCAGTCTAGATAAAAAGAAAAGTAAGAAGTCCCCTAAAAAGCAACGTGGAGACCTGTCGTCCACGAGTAGTAGCAGCAGTGACAGTGATTCGAGTTGCTCTTGCGGCTCTAACTGCAGCTGCTCCTCAAGTAGTGGATCTTCATCATCCAGCTCTTCTGACTCTGATTCTTCAGATGAATCCGGCAATGAGAAAAAGAAGACAAAACGTATCAAAAAGACACTTCCCAATAGAAGGCTTAGTACTGGTTCCAATGTAGATGTCATGGGAAATGCTGAGACCCCAATATTAGTACCAGAGAAAGTAGAGCCACCAATTGCGGAGACAGATCTTGAAACGGATGAGAGTGATACAGATGAAGAATTTTATGATGAACATCCGCAACGGATAGCCAACAAGCTTTATGAAGAAAAACGAAACCAATTGGTAATGTCGGTTGCACCTTCTGATGGCGGCTCAATATCAGGCGAGACCAGCCGCCCGTCCACACCTGTTAAGGAAGAAAAAGAACCCGAGGAAACTAAAGAAGTGGACGTAGTAAATGAAGAGGTAAAGGAAGAAGTAAAGAAAGAAGAAGATGTGGAAACAAAAGTAAAGTCGGCAAGCGCCAAGAAAAAGAGCAAGAAGAAAAAGAAATCAAAGAGCTCTAGGAAGCACGCGCCCATTAAAATTAACATTCCTAAAGATATCATCACAAAATCTGAGGTTGAGGCTTCGCCGCCGCCTCTACCTCCGAATAAGATTACGATATCTTTACAATCCAATACAGTACAAATACCAGAGGCTCCGAAACAGATTGCGGCGGTCGCGTCAAACCTCAGCACTCCGGCCACCTCGAACGAAAAGAAACGAGCATCCAAACGAAGAAGAGTTCCAAACAAGTTTTATGGCTACTCGAGTGATGAAGAAATGTCACAGTCGACAACGACGACCACGACACCCCTGAGTGCACTCAAACCTCAATTGCCGCCTAAATTGGAATGGAGAAAGGAAGACCTACCATCCCCAGTGACACAAAAGACTAAGAAAGAAGTACCTTCGACTATAATGACAAACAGGCTATATAATTATACAGACACCATTAGATTGACCGCCCCGATACCTGACCCAGAGCCGCCGCGTATCTTAATGAATTCCGAGTCGATGGAGTCCAGTGACTCGGACTCGAGCGAGGAAGGCAACCTGGAGATATATCAGCCGAACAGCAACAGCAGTGCCACGGTCCACACCCCGCCTACGTATCTGAACTCGGGCACGTCTAGTCTCCCATACCCGTTCCAGCGGCCGGCGGTGCGGGAGGCGCGCGAGGGGGAGAGCGTGTACTGCTATTGCCGCTGCCCCTACGACGAGGTGTCGGAGATGATAGCGTGCGACGCGGAGGGCTGTCCCATTGAGTGGTTTCATTTCGAGTGCGTCGGCATCATGGTACCGCCTAAAGGCAAATGGTACTGTCCGGAGTGTAGGAAAAATCAAAGTTTCTCAGGTTACAGATAATTATAATCGAAATGTCTTGTATATAATTTTTGCTGTATTGTTATTTGTATATAACTTATTGATTGTAGATAATTTAGGCTTTACCTGTATATCTTTGTAGGTAGTTTGTGTAAGATTTAGGTTATTAGGTCTGAAAGAAATGTATCATTGTTATAAAAGTACATGTTATGCTTGATACCGGCTGTGCAGCCAACTCTGTAACCTGGCAAATTGTTAATGACATACCTACTGCAGCGAGGCGGAAATATAAATCCGATTTTTGATACCAACATAGTAGTTTTTTTTCCTATGAACAAACAAGAATATAACAGGTCACTTGACGGCACTTGCGACACGTAAATTCATTTGTTTAAATGCTGCTCAATTTCATTAGGAGTAAACAATTTTCATATATTTTATATTGTGCCTTGTGTATATTTAAAACTAAGCAATTCTATTAAGAATTTGTAAAAACGTTTTTTTTGCGCAAGCATCATATTGCTTTACACTAAATTTAAACCCTATCAAATTAAAGAGTCGAATTCCCTTGTTTAAATGGTTCAGTCGCCGTTGATATTACTCTCCTGGTAATAAACAGGGAAGGGTGGTAAATTGTTACGTCAAAGCTCTATATAGCCAGCAGTCTAATTAGGGTATCAATTCGAACAAATAGATAAGGTTTATCTACAGTGTAATTTAATTCTGTAGGACCGCGAAATCACTTTTCTAATCAATGAACTCTGATGACCCTTTTAGGTTGCCTCTTACGATTGGCGTACGATGCCTTTCGTGAGTTTTATATGTCTGGATATTCCTATGGGATATTCCAAGTGCAATCGATTTTTTTGTACTATGACTTATTTAACTTCATACTTTTTAATAAATAACGAGAAACTTGACTGCGTCACTCAGTAATTTTGTGAGTGTCGTACCGGCGTGGTGTGATTTTTTTTTATTTGTGATTTTGTGAATTTCAAAATCTTATTTGTGCAAAGTTTTGTGTGAAGTTTCGGCATGGACCCTATGTTTCTGTGCTCCATGAGGAGTCAGTGCAACAGATTTGGAGGTAAGTACGAATAATTTTTCAAAGTAATTTATCCGCTGGTGACATAAATTTATTCTCGGATGCCGAGCACCGTACACGATGGTGCAAAATTCGTTAATAGCCCATGCAAGATTGTGGCATTTTTATTCTGCCAGTCGGCGCGGATCGGCGCGAGACCATCGTGCCTCATCGGTGGATTTTAAACTTAAATAACCCAATAGTCACACAAATATTTAGTTCTGACCTTCGACAGCCTCCGGGGCGCAGCTGATTAGACGTCAGCTGGAAACGAGAGGTCGCGGGTTTGAACCCCACATCGAAACAAATGCTTGTGGTTCCCACAAGCATTTATTTTGAGTTTGGATGTTTGTGAGACCGAAAAGTATCGCGTAGTTCCTGACACCCATGCCATAAGAGTTGATCTTAGTGTAGGGCCAGGACAATGTATGTGACTGATGGGGGTATTTATTATTTATTGGGTGTATTTACCTCGTACTAGGATCGAGTCTTGGGTCGTGTACCAGAAACTTCGAAAGACATTTCGGTCTTACAAACGCCCAGACTCGAAACAAATATCTGTAGATCACACAAAAATTTGACCGCCTCGGTGGCGTAGTTCTACTCCGGTACGGTTACAAAGCTGAGGTCTCGGGTTCGAATCCCGGGTTGGGCAAAGTGATATTGGATTTTTCTATTCATTATCGGCCCAGAGTCAGGAATTAGTGCCCGATATGGCGATACTCACCTATCACATCATGGGACGGAACATACAAGGCGAAATGTGGGTGCCCTGGCACCTCTGCCTACCCCTTCTGGGAAAAAGGCGTGAGTTTATGCATGTACACAAAAAATTGTTTCGGTGCGGTGTTCGAACCCGCGGCCTCTCGTTTCACAGCCGGCGTCCAACCAATTACGCCACGGAGGCTGTCATTTTTTTTTTATTGCAATGAATGGCGAGACGAGCAAGCCGTTTGCCTGATGGTAAGCTATACGACCGCTCATAAACAGTAGAAATATTCCACTGCGCTCGCCATCCTGAGACATAAGATGTTAAGTCTCAATAAAATTATTTAAATTATTTAAAAATTTAAATTATTTCGATTGCTTTGCATTTATTATCGGGTGTACTGTTGTCTCAGTGACGCGGCTATTATACATATGATTTAGTAAAGTGGGAATCTGGCCTGCTTGACTTTATGTGTTAGAAGCATGACAGCATATAATTGTAAGAAGTTAGTGTTCACTGCGAAGAAGGACCCTTTTGTCATGGCGCCGCAATACCAAGGTATTAATTCTCTAGGATCCGAAACTATTGGGGTCCCCGGCGTTGAAATATCAAGCAAAATCGAGTTTAGAAGTTACTTGCAGGACAATTCAAAGCCAAACTGGCAAGCAAGAATTTGGGTATCCTGAACAGGGCCAAGCGGTACTTCACGTCGTATGATAGATTGGCACTCTATAAAGCGCAAATCCAGCCCCACGTTGAACACTGCTCTCATCTCTGGCCATGTGCCCCAAAATACCAGCTCGACCCACTTGATGAGTCGCTGATCTCAATCTCACGGACAAAGTGGAACCGTCAGAACTACGGAGAGATTTCGGGTCTTTCTGCGTGTCCTATCGCCTGTACCATTAGGAGTGCTCCGAGGAATTGTTTGACATGGCACCACCCGTCACCGCAGCAGAGTTCTTTCCTACCCCCCGAAAGTTCCCGAACAGTACATTTCCAGCGTTCTAACCACGCACGGGCAAGCTCTGTAAAGAACTCACTGCTTTGGTGTGGTATGGCCTGACCTTCAAACGAGGCTTAAAGAGATTACCCTCCTTATAGTAAATAGAAGCTTTGTTGTGCTAAACTCTGGTACTGCGAAGTTCCATGAGTAGCGATAAAAGCTTACCATTAGGCAGGGCGCTAGCTCGTTTGCCTAAAACGGCAATAAAAATATACATAAGTGTAATATTGTAATATTACATAAGTGGTGCCTCAGTTCATGAAAGTTTTTGGAATTTATGTGTCAGCGTAGATCTTTGATTCTGTATTCGCTTCCTCGTGTATCGGTTGTTTTAAATGAAGCGTAAACAAGCAATAGCGCTTGATATAACGGTGGCGAATGTCGCGATGCACTCGGTTCTAGATCGTCGTTACCGTTTTTGTGAGAGCCATTACAATACATCATTTTATTGATCTCTCGAGAATAAAATGTAATATAAAACGATCAATTTACCGGCATAGCTACCTATTTATATCCGGTTTCAGCTGGACCAGCATATTTATGTCGACTGTCAGAGATGATATTTCTCTTTCGCCAGATGTCACTCTAGATTTAAAATTACGCTTACCACCCGGTTCACTAAGTACAACCTTTAGCAAATGAAGCGGTTAGATAAAGGCCGCTAGGCACAGGCAGGAAATGGAAATTCTAAGTGTAGATAGACCTTTGTTGTCGCATAACACTACATTAGCATTTTGGTCCTTTATTAAATAGTGAGTCCATCGCGTAAAACCCACTTAATAAGATAGAATTGTGAAAAATATGAATCATTTGATTGGTTCTCAATGTTATGAAGTAATATTTCATTAAGTGAGAATTACATTTTAACTTACCGTTTAATAAATTTACGCTGGTCCTACCTTGATCAAATACTTTTCAATTGTAGGCACTCGCAGAGAAGCTGGCAAACTGTAGGCAGTAGTATATAGGTATAAACACTTTCAAACAGAAACTTTACTCGTAAAGTTGGCCGAGCAATGTAGCGTCATGCTATTGTTTCGTCAGAACTTTGAATTACTTTGCAAAGGCATCCTGAAAGTATACATTTTACTTTACTGTATTTTGTTATTGAGATTTTTTTATAGAACCGCTAACTTTCAAGTCATTTTCATTTTGATCTTTGCGGCGCAGTGTTTGAACTGTTTGTTAATTTGGAATTATTAAATTACCTACCCGTGTTAGTCTAGACTCTAGAGCCTAATGAGCTTTGATTTTCATCATACAAAATGTTTAATATACAAAGGAGAAGGCGCAAAAATGTATGGAATAACGACGAGCGATATGTCATTCGAAAACTCTTTTTATTTTCTACTACATCTTCTGTGGCAAGTAATTGTTATTCACTGTATGAAAAAATCATCATCATCATCATCATCAGCCTATTCGCGTCTACTGCTGGAATGATATGAAAAAAATATTTCAACGTAAAGGCACACGAGCGTCATAATTATGTATGGACTTCAGCCTAGTAAGCAATAGCAATAAACGTCTTTGGAAATATCTCTTTAAATGCTACTTCTTGTACCGCGATTAATGCTAAATCGCCATGGGAAAAAAATCGTCATGTAAAAATAGTGCCAAAATCGAAATACCAATTTGGATTCAATCTTCTTGACAAATGACAACGAGTGATATATGATTGTAAAGGTCTTTTCAAATGCTACAACATCTTCTTTGGCAAGAAATCCTAATTTGGTGTATGAAAAAAAAAACAAATGTTACCCGAGAGTAATGTATGGAATTTACTAAAAAGCATATACCATGCAATGTGGCACTTATCGCCCTAGAAGATGTAGCATTAAAAGAGACTTTTCTAAAGACTTACTAAGCTAAAATCAATTCATATGACGCTCGTACAGACCAAGAAGTAAAGACGCTCGCGTGCTTTTATTTGGATTTCTTGCCAAAGATGAAATTGTAGAAAATAAAGAGAGTTTTCGAATGGCATGTCGCTCAACGTTATTGGCCGATAGGCAAGAGTCCATATTAGTATTTTGATTTTGGCACCATTCTTACATGTCGATATTTTTTTCCTATGGCGATTTGACACTTATCGCCGTAGAAGAAGTTATAGCATTTTAAAAGACCTTCCCAACGACGCGACGTATCGCTTATTACCATTGCTTACCAGGCTGAGGTCCATACGTATTATGCTCGCGATACCATTATGTCGGTATATATTTATAATACAGCGAATTAGTAATATTTTCCCAAGAAGAAGTTGTAGCATTTGAAAAGACAATTTCGTTGACATATCGCTCATCGCACTGCGAAAATTTAGAGGTGTGCCCTGGGATTTGAACCCGCGACCACCGTGAATGTGTTGGCAACCGCGGCCAGTTTGTTACCAACAGGCCACCGCGGAATCTAAACATAATATATTCGATGTTAATTGCAACCAAAAGGTCACAGTGGAAAACTTTCGAGGCCTATTTTTAGTAGCGAAGATCTTGAAATAGATTTATTCCAAATAATATTTCATCTTCTGTTCATTACCGAGAGGCTTGATGTCAGACAGATGACTGGTCCTAATAACAAAATAACAATGGTTCTGCGACAATGTTGCAACTGAACCCATTAAAGTTATTATTACCCAAGTGAAGCAGACATTTTCATTCTGTATTCTTCATACATGAATAACTTTTAATATAATAATTGTAAATAACCACAAAAACTCAAAAATTAGGCTAACAACTATTTTTTGAGATTTCGTGGATAAAAAATGTTGAAAAGTGTGTAGGTCCGCTAATAGTACTACATTTCACATGTTAATGGAACATACGTGAAGGTGAATAAAACATCGTGAGGAAACCTGCATACCTACCTTAGCAATTTATAAGAATTTCTATGGCATGTAAAGTCTGCCAATCCGCATCAGTGCGACGCGGCGCACGGTGGGCTGAAAATCGCGTTTCATGGACATTCAAATTTTGTTTCGAATTTGACGGGTTTTTTAATTGGAATCTATTAAAACATGCTTGTTCATTATACCTTTTAAGTATGAAGACATAAATCACAGGAAAAGGTACACTTTCGATTTTTTTTCAAAAATGTTGTATGGAGAAAACCATAAAATAAGCTATATCTCGGCTGGCACAGGAATGGCCGTTATTTCCTCTCGCATGAATTTTGCTCTATTTTTTTGCAATTTTTTGATGTATCACACCACAGGGGGCAAAGCGCGGCTTTTGAGAAAAAAATTATATAAAAAAAATATATATTATTTCCGTTGACTTCAATCTTGGTTGGCAAATTTGAACCACATGTCTCTAAAAATAATAAATAGCGGTCACAAAACAACTTTATTGCTGGTTAACCCTCCCAATTTCACAATAATAAATAATACACGGCTTATATCAAAGAAATATTTTTTTACCTTACTTGTTTATGACACACAAATCGGTCTTGGATACTCGAACTTTTCCAAACAATGGATAAATTTTCACCTGCAAGTACTTACTACTTACTATTGTTTTGTTCCTGATTCACTTATTTAAGACCCAATAAACAAAAAAAGGCAGCTGCGTAATTATGATGGGTCATTATAATGACACAGGTGCATAATGATTTTGTTATTTATTTAAGAAGTATAAATAGACATTTGTTTGCTGTAATTTTTCAGTTTACCTCGATTTGTGCTTGTGTAAACATCGATTATAAACACGGAAATGGAAAGTTTAGCAAATTACTTAGACTTGTTTATGATTTTGAAAAACACGGGTAAGTACAGTGACTTCCTTTCGTTACATAACAATGTCGGTTCATGTTTGAATTTAAATCTTTCAGATGAAGACAGTCTTACGTTGAAATTATACTGTAGAAGATTTACTCATACCCTTGTGAAAAATTGGAAGCGATCTCATCGAAAATTAGAAGATTTTTTGAAAGATTATGAGGACTGGCTTCAGTGTGATATCGATTGGCCAAGTTGCATTGCAGAACCGAAGGCATCAGATGTTGGGGCATCCGAATCTCATATCACCCTCGAAAGTCCAGTCCTTTCCACATCTTCGTCCCGTGCACCACACACAAGTAAGAAGCGTTTGCCACGAAAACCATTTCAAGATTTAGCAATGAAGCAAAAGAAGAGAAGGACTGAAAGTCAAATAGAATGTGAGTCCAGTGAACTTGCATACGCTACTGTGCGAAAAATGAGACAAGAAGGTTTGGACAGTATAGCTGCTGCTATTGAGTATATGATAAAACATTCAGAAGCTGCTGATAAGTTTAACGCAATTACCAAAAAATCATGCCCCAAGCCTGTTTTTACACCGGAGAAAGCACTTGGTCTATGTTTATTATTAAAGTTGTCTAAGTGGCAATATATAACATTAAGGGAAACAGCAATTCGGGAAGGTGCGATGGAATTGTACCCATCATACTATAAGATTCAGCAAGCTAAATCTCAGTGTTATCCTGACAAGGAGACAATTACAGTTACAGATACAACAGCCAAAATTTCCCTTCAGGCTCTTCTAGATTTAACAGTTAAAAGGATTTTGAAAAGTGTACCTGTATGTGGCGATAGAAAAGAACTTATTTAAGTGGGGTTTTGATGGTGCATCGAACCAGAGCAGGTATAAACAGAAAATAGAAGACGAATATAATGATTCCAGTGTTTTCATGACCTCGTTAGTTCCGTTAAAGCTGACCGATGGTAACGAAGTCGTATGGCAAAATCCAAAGCCCTGTTCAGCACATTTTTGTCGTCCAGTGCAGTTTAGTTTTGTTAAAGAAAATAAACTTGTGGTTACTGAACATTTGAAGGAAATTGAAGACCAGATCAAGTTGCTAACAATTCTATTTGACTTTCAGTCCTTCTCTTCTTTTGCTTCATTGCTAAATCTTGAAATGGTTTTCGTGGCAAACGCTTCTTACTTGTGTGTGGTGCACCGGACGAAGATGTGGAAAGGACTGGACTTTCGAGGGTGATATGAGATTCGGATGCCCCAACATCTGATGCCTTCGGTTCTGCAATGCAACTTGGCCAATCGATATCACACTGAAGCCAGTCCTAATAATCTTTCAAAAAATCTTCTAAATCTTCTACAGTATAATTTCAACGTAAGACTGTCTTCATCTGAAAGATTTAAATTCAAACATGAACCGACATTGTTATGTAACGAAAGGAAGTCACTGTACTTACCCGTGTTTTTCAAAATCATAAACAAGTCTAAGTAATTTGCTAAACTTTCCATTTCCGTGTTTATAATCGATGTTTACACAAGCACAAATCGAGGTAAACTGAAAAATTACAGCAAACAAATGTCTATTTATACTTCTTAAATAAATAACAAAATCATTATGCACCTGTGTCATTATAATGACCCATCATAATTACGCAGCTGCCTTTTTTTGTTTATTGGGTCTTAAATAAGTGAATCAGGAACAAAACAATAGTAAGTAGTAAGTACTTGCAGGTGAAAATTTATCCATTGTTTGGAAAAGTTCGAGTATCCAAGACCGATTTGTGTGTCATAAACAAGTAAGGTAAAAAAATATTTCTTTGATATAAGCCGTGTATTATTTATTATTGTGAAATTGGGAGGGTTAACCAGCAATAAAGTTGTTTTGTGACCGCTATTTATTATTTTTAGAGACATGTGGTTCAAATTTGCCAACCAAGATTGAAGTCAACGGAAATAATATATATTTTTTTTATATGATTTTTTTTCTCAAAAGCCGCGCTTTGCCCCCTGTGGTGTGATACATCAAAAAATTGCAAAAAAATAGAGCAAAATTCATGCGAGAGGAAATAACGGCCATTCCTGTGCCAGCCGAGATATAGCTTATTTTATGGTTTTCTCCATACAACATTTTTGAAAAAAAATCGAAAGTGTACCTTTTCCTGTGATTTATATCTTCATACTTAAAAGGTATCATGAACAAGCATGTTTTAATAGATTCCAATTAAAAAACCCGTCAAATTCGAAAAAAAATTTGAATGTCCATGAAACGCGATTTTCAGCCCACCGTGCGGCGTGGTGGACTATATTGCCTAACCACTCTCAATAGTACTCTCGATTGTAGAGGAGATCAGTGCCCTACATTGAGGCGTATATGGGCTGATACGGAAAGTTTAGATTGTCTGTATGGAAATAATACCTCATCACATTGCAAACTCTATATGGGATCATATGGTATTAACATTATGATGAAATTTTATGTGCAAGAAATAATTCAAAAAGTAATTTGTAAGATAAAATTTATTAGGTTATAGAATTAATAGCTAATTTTGAAACATAATATGCTTATTTATACCCACAGACGAAACCTCAGTAGCATAGTTGAGATATTTGTTCGGTAGTAGGTAATGGGTACTTATAAGAAATTCGAATTCCATACCCAAAAACCATTGATATAATATGTATTAATATTCGCATGTGTGGATAAAATGTCTGCAATACGGACATGAACAGTACTAAATACGATTTATGTAGATAAATGGATGATAAAGTATGTCGCAATACGTTAGCTGGGCGCATACGTCACCGCACAGTCATCGACTATACAGTAGTGCGATTCACGTAACTTTATGACGCGCCGATCAAGGGGCCCTACTATATTCATCGAACGAACGAACGAACGAACGAAGGACCCTACTATATTCAACGAAACGAAGTTCGAAACTTCGGATGATCAAAGTTTATATACGATACTAATGTACCTACATAAAACTTATGGTCGTTATTGATTTATGGTCGTAACCATAGACTTATAGTTACGGTGTACGTTATATATATACATTCGTATCGTATAAAAAACTTCGTTTGTCCGAAGTTTCGAACTTCGTTTCGTTGAATATAGTAGGGTCCTTCGTTCGTTCGTTCGTTCGTTCGATGAATATAGTAGGGCCCAAGTTGCGGTGCGGTTACAATCAAGTTTACGCGTTGGTACAAAATGGTATTCTTGTAAGTGTTTAGCTGCGCGTGAACTGCGCGTGAGCTGCGCCTCAACTGCACGTCAGACGTATGAAATTTGTTTGATAGTGACATATACGCGCAGCAGTAGGGGCCCTACTATATTCATCGAACGAACGAACGAACGAACGAAGGACCCTACTATATTCAACGAAACGAAGTTCGAAACTTCGGATGATCAAAGTTTATATACGATACGAATGTACCTACATAAAACTTATGGTCGTTATTGATTTATGGTCGTAACCATAGACTTATAGTTACGGTGTACGTTATATATATACATTCGTATCGTATAAAAAACTTCGTTTGTCCGAAGTTTCGAACTTCGTTTCGTTGAATATAGTAGGGTCCTTCGTTCGTTCGTTCGTTCGTTCGATGAATATAGTAGGGCCCTAGAATGCGCTAAAACGTTTGCGTGACGCGAACTTGACGCGAGCGTATTTGACAGCGGTTGTCAAAATTACGAGAATACGAAAAGGGCTGTTTTGATCGAAACTTAACCGCAACTGCACTGCAGCTGAACTTATTATAATACGTGAATCGCCCTACTGTATGCAGTCATGTCACGGCAATTTCAACCATTTGCCGTATTGGAGGCACTTATTTGTGAATTCGTTCGCATTGGGCCTATATTTAAATTGCTATTTTAGATTCTACGTTACTTATACTCTAATTCAACGAAATATACCAATTAACTGCTAGTGTCCAGCTATTATATAGTAGACACTTTGTCCAAATTGTACATGTATGTTATAAAGACAACAAACCTAGTATAATATACTCAATATGTCGATATTTCCTGAATTGTAGTTGAGTTATTTGGAATTGTAATGTAGCGTATAATGGATATTATAAATATTTCACTCAATAGCCTTCGTGTTAACCTGACTGGTGTAGTTGACGAGTAGAGCAGATAAACAATATGGCGTGTGTTCGATTCTCGTTGTCGAAAGCTTTTGTGTGGCACGTAAAATACCCGTTTGTTTCATGTACTGAGTTCTGATTGAACAACTTTTGCATAGTAGGGAATGCCAGCTGTTAATAAGACACCGGGTTCGATTCTCGCACCGAGATAACTATTTGTGTTTTTAAAAACTAAAAGTAAAAGGTTCATACAATTTGTTTACTTATGGTAAAATTATTCATTTATTTATTAAATATTGTTCCTCATAATTATAGTTATAACGCACTACATTTAAGAAAAAAAATGTTTTAAAACCTTAGACGAGTAGTATCGGTTCAAATATAGACAAATATAGAAGTTTAGAATTACATATCGATTAGTGACCTGTAGCTGAATTATTTACACATTGGTTTGATGACACGACCGTTGCGGATAGCAACTCTTGTAATAAGTCACCGCCGAACAACCTGCAAGCCCTTAGCACTACTTCGGATTAATTCATGTAATTACGTGTCGTTGACCCGCGCTTCTTGCACGGTCAGATGGTCTTTATCTGAAACGTAAATAAAGTTAAAGATTTTAGAAAAAAGAGATTTCGCTAAATCTATACCAAACCTAGCACTCACAGATAGAAAAGATGCTGGATGTAGATCGCTCCCTATAGTTCATTGTGCAAATAATTAGGTAGGATTTCGGGGAAAGAGTACTTACTACTTACTTTAGTGGACTGCTTATTATTCAAGATGTTGATAAATATGATGTCTAAAAGAAAGAATCTATGTATTCGGTATAAAATTTCTATTTAATTAGTTTTTTGGCTGAACTAAAGCGAAATAAAGAAAGAAGAACCAGCAAGTTTCACGAAGTTGACTACTAATTAAGCAGTCTCAACAAAAACCCGAAATATTCAGTTTATATACAATTTGTTAGAATTGCATCATAAAACGACATTTAAAGTAATATAATTAATTTGTCGATTCCTTTCTCTAATTATTTATTTGACACTCGTATTTGACTACTTCCATATTTAAAATTATTTTAAAGTATTATCGCGCAGTGCCTCTAGAGGCCTAGAAGATGCAAACAGAAAAGCGTTGTGAGTACATATTTTTCATTTCTGATATTATTAAATCGTGATGACATCGGCTAATAAGAGTCAAAACCTGATGCACAGAAGACTCAAACCAACAATAACCATTAAGAGCGTTTATACCCTGCACGCGCTTTTTGGCTTAAAAACAGGACTTTTCAAATGAGTTAATAGCCACCAATAAACAATTTAAAGGAAAAATAATAATTACTAATTTTAGAAAAGGTTGTCATCTAGGGATTTTGGTGGAAAACATTATAGATTAATGGATAATTTGTGAGTACTATACGGATTACTGAACACAAGTTTCGTTATTTTGGCTTTGAATGGCAATTTAGAAGCTTAAGATATCCGAAACCACTAAATATAAGATGAAAATAAAAATATTATCAGACTAATAAGACCCTTATGGAGGGATTTTGCTGAGAAAAATAATCTTTTTGTGTTTAGTTCCTGAAAAATAAAAATTTAAACAATGCGAAATTATTCAGAAATTCTCGTCAAGAACATATTTTTTTTCACCAACTTATCGTACATAATTTTTATAGCAATTGCATATTGTAATAGAAGAACATCTTATCAATAAATTACCATTTTTATATTTCAACAAAATTAGTTTTCATGTTTTTTACAAATATTTTAAAAACCACTATAAAACACGCTGTCCGACGTGGACCAAATCAGACCGCCGCAAGGCCTTCTAGAGGGAGGACGTATCGCTCGTCGCTCCGGCCTGGCTGCAGTCGATTATGCCGCGCGTAGTAAAAATAGCCACGCGCGGAATGCGATTACCACATCTTAGTACTTTGGTAGTAAAATTTTTAATTATTTTTATTACCTACAATGATTTTGTAGTGAGTATAAATAATGTTTCAGGTAATATAATGGGATGTAATTCCGAGGCTAAATTATGTTATGTATTGTAATATAAAATTAAATATATTTCGTAATTGTAAGGGGTTGTAAGGCCCCTAACACTATTTATGTGTTCGAACACGAAATGATTAATAAAACGTCTGTAGTGTCTACTGATTGAACACTGATTTGAATGCAACTTAACAATGTAATAATAACGAAAATATGATTAGTATCCACAATTTGTATTATTCTTTGCTTGCACAGTAATATTTGTCTACTTATAATACAAATAAAATATTTTTATGATATTATATTACAGTTACATTTCAATTGAATATTTGAAGCGCACGGATCAAAGTTGTTTGAGATGATTGTATAGCGAGCCGACGCGGCAGCTCTACGCACACAGCTTTGGTCGCTTATGTGTGCGTGAAATTAACGAAGAAATACCTATAGTTGACTTTGCGCGCAAGGTGTATACGCTCTTAAATATCCGCATTCAGGGAATTGAAAGTATTAAATTGTAAGCAACTTGTCTTTAGCGCCATCTACATTTCTCACGTGGTACTGATAGGTACACAACCATCTTTTGTATTGTAATTTGAAAATCCTTTCTTCTACCATCTGGCGACCGACCGAACCACTGTCTAAATAAGCAATAAAAATGTGAAATACACATGCATCTCATCCAACGGGCCTCTATGAGTGCGGACAATTTATATTTCATTGCTTTAAAAGACGTACTTACTCGTCATATTGAGAATCTCCTTCATTTTCCAGCCTGATGATCGTGACCAAATCGTGACCCACCAACACAGGACATTGCATTTTGTTTATCCTGTGAAAGAGGGGAATCGTAATGCGCCGTTGCACGATGGATCAACATTCAACTCCGATTATACTGGTGAAAGATAACCGCACCAGTCGATTCAAATATATATTCAGGCGTACAAAGCAATTTATGATACGAAACTAGATTATAAAATGAAAAACCATGTCCATGTTGATTAAAACAAAAACTAAGAACCACAGATATGTTTTAAAATCCTAGATAGTAACTACAATATTGGTAAGGTATTCTATATAGTATATGGTTTTATATCAGGGAATGCGTACAAACTGCAGCATTGCTCGCGGAGGTCTTCTTATTATTTTGTAGTAGCAGTTAGTAAGCATAATTTAACTGGAAAATACGTATCGGTAACATCTTACAGCTGTTGCAATTTTGTTCTTGGTATTATGCGCGTTGTTTTATCTTCATGAACCCGGAACCGTACATAATGCTATGATTCGAGCGTAGGTATACCATCCAACTAGTGGATGACTTGTTGTTTTCATGATACATACTACCAAGTGCCTAGTACATACAGAAGGGGTAGGCAGAAGTTTAACCAGGATACCCAACTTTTACCTTGTATTTTCCATTCCACGATGTGATAGGGGGTAAGCCTATCGCCATATTGGGCACAAATTCCTGGCTTCGGGCAGATAATTGATACATGAAATAACACATTGCCGGACCTGAGATTCAAACCCGAGAACTCGGCTTTGTATTCTTACCGTAGTAGAACTGCGCCACTGAAGCAGTCCTAAAGCAGAAAACTGTTACACCCAAATAACAAGTAGAAATATAGCCGCAAATACATATAAGGAATAGTGTTATCTCCAGGCCAATAATATTTAAACCGTGCAGGTTTCTGTTAATAATTAAGGTCTATGCCACATTTGAGCATCCGGTAATCAAGTAAAATGGTGCGTACTGCATGTTACACATAGTTGATACTTATTAGTATCAACAGCGACTTATTGATTTCTCTGAGTTCAAGGCTGTATGGCTACATCAACTAACAAGTATAATAATAAATACATACAGTTCAATATGTTTTCTTATATAAAATACAGACATACAGAGAAGAGAAATATAGGTGGATTCAATGGAATTTGCAATCTTATTTAACTTGGTCAGTCGATATAAAAAAAAATCCACGCACGCTTCTATCCGGACATAAGGAGCGATTTGATGAATATGTAAATATTCACAGATGTCCCTCGTCATTATCACTTGGTAAACAGAAATATTGAATCACGAAAATCTTGCATGGGCGCTTATCAATGACTTGCAATTTTCAGTCTGTCCTTGCTATCGTTAGACATAATTCAATGACGGATGACTAGTTTAAAGCTATTTCTAATAACGTAATGGATGAGAGTGTTTTGTTTTCAGGTCAACCAATCAAGTCTAAAATAGAGATCCCGACAAAAGAAAAAGATGCAACCCGACAACCTTGGGAAGGTATGTACGTAGAGCAATAAAGAGGAGAAGGTAATTGTTTTTTTCTATTTTACACCATGTAATTTTATTAATAAGTACTTATGTAATCATCAAAGAAAAAAAAGTAATTTAGTAATTAGTAGCACAAATGGCTAAATAGAAACCAAACAGCAGTGCGATTCACGTAACTTTTTGACGCGCCGATCAAGTTGCGGTGCGGTTACAATTAAGTTTACGCTTTGGTACAAAATGGTATTCTTGTAAGTGTTTAGCTGCGCGTGAACTGCGCGTGAGCTGCGCGTCAACTGTACGTCAGACTTATCAAATTTGTTTGAAATTGACATATACGCACAGCTTGCGCGCAGCAGTAGAATACGCTAAAACGTTTGCGTGACGCGAACTTCACGCGAGCGTATTTGACAGCGGTTGTCAAAATTACGAGAATACGAAAAGGGCTGTTTTGATCGAAACTTAACCGCAACTGCACTGCAGCTGAACTTATTAAAATACGTGAATCGCCCTACTGGTCGACTTGTGGTTTTGATTGAATGTGAAATTTTACTGGTAGGTCTCTCAAATGTGAGAGGCCGCCAGGGTTCTGGGTAGGTACCACCGATATGTCTATTTCTCCTGCCAAACAGCAGTGTAAATGCACTGTTGGGTTCCGATTTGAAGCACATTTTAGCCAAAGTAACTACTGGACATATTGAGACATAACATTTTATGTCTCAGGATGGCGAGCGCAGTAGAATGCCAAGTATTGCTTTGTAATTCATGGTGTTGTTTGGTTTTTCTACTGTCCAGGTGCGGTCATATCGTTTACCATCGGGCAATTGACATGCTCGTCTCGTCTTTCATTGAAATAAATAAAAAAAACACCCAGTTTATCGGGAATTAAGGAAAAGAAGATATAGGTATATGATCTCCAATAGGCAATACAGTACCATATATCATATGTAATTCATAGTTATGTTTGTGTCTGCGTGCGTGTTTGTTAATTTACACTCGACCAGTTGCCCTCTATTCACTTCTGCCTTCTCGTTCGCCCCTACCGTACCACCTAAAGGGGGCGGCGCGTCGCGACATTTCAAAAGCGCCTGATGAAAATATCGGAGTCTAACATTCCTGTGTTACATTTTTATTTTTCCGTCGATCTCAAGCGAGAATTTATTTTAAAACGTGTTTCATATTAGAGATAATCGTTTAAACAAAAGGGTGGATTTATTAAAACTTTAAAATAAATCTTGAATTATAAAAGCAGCGTTAAGAGACGTCATCCACAAGAAGATTAATTTTGTTGAAAATAACTTTTTTATCTTGATTCTTGAGAGATCGAAGGGTGCTTAAAGCCTAAAGGTGACGATAATTCATGTAAACGTAAAATGTGAATATTTGTGTTAATATTATTGTAAAATAAAACTTCAAATCCTTATTAATGCATTTTTATTTGCTAGAAACACTGAATGTAAAAAACTAGTTACTAATAATAGTGGCGTAACATAAACTAGATATTTTATGAGGTACACTCTTATTATTGAAAATTCAAAGAGGAAATATCAAACACATATTTCGCTTATAATTTATTGATATTTTAATTTCATGGATATTTTATCATAAATAATATTTTTTGGACTTTTTCGTCACTTACGACCGCAATTGGTTTTTTTTGGTACTAATTAGTTTGTGCTCTACTTATAACTACTCCGCCCGTGTTAATCCAAGGGAAAGCCAAAACAGTGCGGTTGATACATGAAAACATACTTCTGTATAATAATCTACCTGGTTAAAAATTACCGCATACCTTCATAAATTAATTAACGATTTTTATTGTGCGAATTTCTGACCTACATTTTTATTATACCCTGGAAGCGGTTTCAATGATTAATTTCGTCTTATCCCCACCACCTATATAGCATAATTTCTACCAAACAGTTTTAACAGTCTCCATGTACTCAGTTCCACATATAATAAAGAAACCTTACAATCAAACCTAAAAATCTCTACCACGGTAGCTCAGTGCCGTCATATTGCAGGAACTTGCCCGTATCCTCCTCTCCTAGCTTCTCAATAGTCTGGAATATCCCGGTTACACTCGTCTGGACATCCAGGGGGGCGTTCTTCCCCCCCATGTCGGTGTTCACCCAGCCCGGGTGCATGGACGCTGCGAGGATCATGTCCTTCTTCAGGTCTAGACTCATTGATTTTGTCGCTGCGTTGAGAGCTGCCTGGGGTGGTCAAATGGTAATTGCTGGGTTAAATGGTAATAAGGGTTACCTTGGTGTTGTGGACCTTTGGGATGAGAGTGATTAATAACTATCAGCAGGTCTTTTATAATGTCAATGTACATTTATAAATTAAATTCTTAAGGTGTTTTGATCCCATACCAAAAGCGTGATATTTGTCATAGTAAGGAATGAAACTACGAGGGCCGTTTTGAGTTCTCAAGTTTTTGTCCCAAAACAATATTATTTTTACTGTAGAATTCAACCCATGACGTAAGGTCTTATTTCATAGTCGTTTCATCTACTGCGCTACAGAGGCTATATTTTAATAATGACTGGCATCCAATTTAACCCCTGTATATCGATACAAACAGTAACATTATTCGATCTCAAACTTGAGCGCATATTTAAAAAACATACCATTGTTCCTTTAGTCCACAACAATTAATAAACTCATTTTCCAAAGATAAGTCAATCTTCGATCATAAATAGATAATAACCTTAGAACATCTGTAAGGGTAGAAACCTCCCTCTTTGTTCTGTGCGATGGAGCCAAGCACAGAGCTCATGTTGATAATGGCTGCTCGATTGGCACCCATCGGGAGGCTGCTGTTTGCGTCTGATGCTTTCTTCAGCAGCGGAAGTAGACTCTGAAAAAAAACCATAGTTATATTTTTTTAGAAATTCGATAATTAACTAACACGGAAAGTCTGGGTATCGTTTTAATTTTTTACCTAAAAAAAAATGATATCAAATGGCTTTTGAAGTCAGTATTTCCTTATTAAAATTATGAACGATTCGCGAATTTAATTACATAATATGAACTTTAAGGATTTTTCTATACACATGTAGGTACTATTTATAGATTTTCAACCATTTTTCAACAAACCTTACTAAGCATTATCGGCGCAACTGTGTTAACTGTGAGATTGTCCATCAATTGCTCACTCTTAACCAAACTAAGCTTGGTGAATTTTGTAGTGACCCCAGCGTTGTTGATCAGCAAGTTGAGACCTTGCTCACCCACTATATTGGCTATTTGGGATGCGAATTCCCCATAGCTGCTAATGTTGGTTACATCTGAAATTACATGATTATATTGAAAACCTGAGACATTATTAAATATTAATATTAATAAGCATTTAAAAAGACGCACCCAAGTGTAAAATAGTGAGGTTTGTATTAATTTTGGAGATATGGTCGAGTTCCTGTAAAAGAGGTGATCGTACATTATAGTTTGCAAATGCCGCATCTTAGATGTATCGCTGTTGTTTTCAAGCTTCGGTTTTTATTATTGTTATTTTGCAAACCCCTCATACTAAACAATATTATATGGATCTAAAATCATGAATTCATGATATCAATGAAATGAAGTCGAACTATCTCGATTTATGAGGTCATCTCAATTTCTGATACGTCATGCGCACGTTCCTGCCATCGAGCATGACGTCGGCTGTCAATGCAACACTTCGTCCTGCTCGCACACTCGTATAACCCACCGTACGACGTCGTCGCGCCAGTATTTGACCGTGAGACTCCGTGCATTAACAGTGATAAATTGAGTTTAAAACGTTGTGAAGTGTTTGAATTAAATTGTGATATAAAATAAATTCAGAAAATATAACATGGCGCCAATAGGTAAGTCATAAATAGTGTTGTATCAGATACGTACCTCGGAGGTTTTCCGGCACGTCGCGATAATTTTGCTCGGCTTGTTGTGTTCAGTGAGATATTTAACCATACCGAGGCCGAGGCCGCGGTTGGTGCCGGTGATCAGTACGGTCCTCATCGTTCGTGTGTCGGAGTAGTTGTAATACACAGCTGAATATAAGTGACGGTAATTGATAACGCAACTCGTTTACTGGGTGGTTGTCTCTGTCATAGGGTTAACGTCAAAAATGACAATCTTGGGAAATTTTACAAGGGTAAATAAATTGCTGAGGCCGCTCAGGCTTGGCGAAACCGTGCTGGTACTGGGGAGGCGCACGCTTGCCAGTGAGTACTCGACGTAATTACATCGCCGCAGCCTTGTGCCGTAGATAATTCTCATAACCTCACTTTGTCTTGAGCAACACTTAAGCCTGTTTTTCGAGGCTACATTATCATTATTCGACAATCCCATATCGTAAATAACGATTATCTATTCTTTCTGCATTGCTTTGGGCGAAGATTAGGATGATTGCAGAATGATTCTCATTGAACACAATCTTGCTCATACCTTCGTTGTTTTTTGTTTGAAAGATTAATAAACAGTGCCAGTTAGCTATGTAGAAGTCATTATCAACAACAAAGTTTAAAAAAACGTTGGCTGTAATTGAAACATGACTATAGATTACATGTTATAATCAGAAGATCAACCATGGCTAGATTGTGTACCTGTATAATGGTAATAGTTTCTGTTAATCTTAAAATTATCTATTGTTCTTGCACAGTGTATGATTGATGTTAGTTGTGTGTTTATTACGTTTGCTGTCTTGGTAACAAAACAGTAATAATTCGCCAAGAATCGATTACAAGTCTGTATTTTATTTTGAAAATCAATAAATTAAGATTTCTTCATAAATATGTTCAAAGACCAAATTGCTTGTTTATTTGTTTCCATAAGGAATGAAAACATTTAATGACTGATTAGAATCTTGTTGGAAAAATTATAGATAAAGGAAACTTGACTATTTCGGTCAGAAAAATGACTAGTCTAATAAAAACTATAAATTCCCTAAGTCACATTCTTATTGGATTATAAAATAACTTTGGAAACTTTAAAGATATATTTTGGAGCAAAAGGGCTACAACGGACTTGATTGTAAGTCTAGCTAAATTTAAATAATCTCTACTGTACTATATTATTATGCCTATATGAACAAAACCACTTCCAATTAAACAATATTCAGAAGGTGGAACTCTAAAAATATGTATCCCGTAAACTCAACAGTTTAACTGAGCTCATAACATATGAACATGACAATACAATATATAAATCAAAACTTAAAAAGTACTTTTTAGCCATCTTGTCCTAACATATAAAAGGTAAAAAAATCCTACAATCAAATTGTTAGGAAATTTCCAATCCTTTAATTCATAGGAAATTGTTAGGAAATAATACGAGCTAAAATATACTTTCTATCCAAAATTCTATCCACACTTATGACAGTCACCATGCAGAATGATAAAAACCTGCCCTAAATTTGTGGGTGTTTTAGTTCATCATTGATGAAAAAACTATATTTATTTCATAAACATAGTTGTGATTTTTGTCATGTCATGTTATATATGTCATAATGAAATTCTATATGAAAAAATGCTTAGTCATTTGTACAAATTGAGTGATAACACAGTGTCATTTTCTGCTTTAATAATGGATGATAGTTGTTATAAAACTTACACAATGTTGTAACTTTAATTAGAACTTTAGAAAGTGGCTCAACATGTGGTTTTCAATAGAAATGGGCTTTGAATTTATTAATTCTTGATTTTAGATAGGATAGGGTAAACTTGTGCCATGTAGTGAGACAAGTTAGATGAAATTTAAAAAACATCTATGTTATATGTGTCCATACATACATACATACATAAACTCACGCCTTGTTCCCAGAAGGGGTAGGCAGAGGTGCCAGGGCACCCACATTTCGCCTTGTATGTTCCGTCCCACAATGTGATAGGTGGCGAGCCTATCGCCATATCGGGCACAAATTCCTGACTCTGGGCTGATACTGAATAGAAAAATCCAATATCACTTTGCCCAACCCGGGATTCGAACCCGAGACCTCAGCTTTGTAACCGTACCGTAGTACAACTACGCCACCGAGGCAGTCGTATGTGTCCAGTATGTACAAATATTTACTACACATTATACAATTTACGCCTCTCCCAGAAGGGACATGCAGAGGTGCAAGCAGGACATTTACATTTCGCCTTGTATGTTCCGTCTCAATCAGATAGGAGATGAGCTTATTACCATATTACTAGACATTATTTATTGCACAATACTTCCTCATTATTTTATCAATTATTTATTATTTAATCAGATGCATACTACATATTTGGAAATCTGACAAATATTTGAATCTTTTAACGTAACCTTTAAATGAAGATGTCATTATACAACAGACTTATGAATTCTTAAAAAATGTGTTAAGCAAACCATTCACATAAATATATAAGAATATAAAAATATATTCTTGGTGGCTTCTTGCAAAAGCAAATAGACCATACATTATTTCCTACATGTATGTAATTGATTTGATTAATTTTATGCCTAGGAAGTATGACCCAAAGATACGCCTACGCTTTCTGACAGTTTTCGCAATTTTTTGATCAGGTGGGCTGCTGTGTTGTAGCCGTAGATCCAAGGTTGTAGCCCCCATAGAGAATGTGGAAGGTACATGATTCAATATTATGCACAACGTGGATGTTGCGATGTGTCTGTCGGTTCACTATCATGGGTTGGTTGGTTTATTATGTAACGTGTTTGTGACTTGGAAATCCAGGAGCTTAATGTAATTTTGCATAGGAAAAAAATATTTTTGAAAATTGTTATAATCCAGTGTTGCCTGCATCATTTGTAATGTGTTAGAGGGAATATATATATGTATATGTATATATTTTTGAATATATATAATTTGATCATAATAAATTAGACAGGTGTCTGCCCCTTCCAAGATATAGGGTGGCTTTTGTGTATGTATATAAAATGTATTGGTGATCAGATTGATCAGAATGTCTCAGGATTTAAGTCCACCAGTCCAGTTTGTAGAAAATGTAAATAAATAAAATAGCAGAGTACTTTAATGATTGGGAATGTCCTATTAGTAGTATCAAAGTTACTGTACAGTTATTACTATATTTTCTTGATTTCCAAGGCACAATACATTAAAAAATAACTGCTTTGTCAATTATAATAAGCCATTGTTCATCAATTTAATTCAAAAATAATGACACTACAATGTCAACTTGCACTGTTTAAAAATCTAAATATGTTCAACAGAAATCAATATTAATATGCAAATTTGAATACCATCAACATTGTCACACAATGCCTAACACTGGCGCATTGCATACAATAATCATATGGACAGTACATAGATTCTATTTTCGTCATACCAGTACATCATAATATTATGTTCTTACATAAATTATTAATTTGTAAAAATGTATTCTTAATGTGGGAGTTGTCAATCTTTTCTTCACTATATTTTTGAGGAATGCTTTCAACAAGTTCTAATTCCAATATTTTTTTCTCCAAGTAGGATGATAGGTAAATTATTTTTCTGTAAAAGAAATGATTTGTTTTTTTTTTCATTCTACATATTCATATTGCTAAGGGATGCTGGAGCTAAAGACAAGCTTTATAAAGGCAGCTTATAACTGCTAAATACAAGCTTGCTATGTTTTTGACAAGCAAATGGTTATATGTATAACTCTGGGCTTTTATGTTAAGGACAAGCCTGCTATGTTAAGAATTAGAAAATTTCAATAATGGGTAGTGTTGGTGTGGCTTTATAGCTTATGTAAATGACCTTATTATAGATGGAACATTCGACTATGACCTGGCCGTGATCGGCGGAGGGTCAGGGGGTCTTGCGTGCGCGAAGGAGGCGGTGAACCTCGGCGCTCGTGTGGCGGTGTTCGACTACGTGACGCCATCGCCGCAGGGGACTAAGTGGGGTCTCGGGGGTACCTGTGTCAATGTTGGATGTATACCCAAGAAGCTTATGCACCAGGCTGCGATACTAGGCGAGAGCATACACGTAAGTAATTTTTTGTATACCAGGTGTATGTTTAAACGGGATTTCTAATATTTGGGAAAAGTACAAAGAAAAAAATTAAATATTTCAAATCATTAAAAAAATACGTAAAGGTATGAAAGGGATGGCATATCCTGACAGGGTAAAAACTCCAAATTAAATAAAGATTTTTAAAAACACGCAACATGTTTCGCAACGTGTGGATACCCTAGTGCTAGCGAAATGGTTGAACTATCTTATATCATTGTGCGTGTCAATGACCTTTGCGTCTGCAAGCAGTCAGCTATTTACGCATGGACTGTCTCCACATTTTTTTTAGATTTCTTCAATGATATTTGGATAAACAATTAGATACTCTTTAACCTATTCAAACAAGTCTCTTGTTTAACCTTACACCTAGAAATCATAGTACGAGTACATATTTGTTTAATATTAATTTAAAAGAAAACTCTATTGTATGTACTGTATGTCTGGTACGAAAAACCGTAAATTATTGTGTTTATGTCTTCATTTTTATTTGAAAGTTTGGTAATACGAATACGGTTCACGAAGTTCAATAGCATTCATAATACTGAAGATTAAAAGATTCTGCTTAAATCTTATGATATTTATTTATTTTATACACTATTCCAAAATTGATAGCTATTGATGGTTAATATTCTTGTACGAGCAGAGCTAAGTAATGCGGAATTGAAACATTTCTGTGTTTAAATAATTTGCACTAATTAACTTATCAATAGAAAATATATTCAGCAACGACTGTATTTTCAGCGAATTTCATACATTCTGCTTAAATAATTTTTTCAATGGTTTGGAAATACTGTATATCTTTGGCTTGTGTAGTATTTGGATATTGTTACAAATACTAGTGAACGAATCGTTAGTTAGGTATATAGATGTAGGCAAATCGTGAGATCTAAGGTTTGACACCCAGGGGATAATAAGAACCAAACTAGAACTAAAAAAATACAAAAATGTGTCATACGTATTCTTGGGTAGTTGTTATCGATATTTCCCTATCAAGAATCTCAGATATCGCTATCAAGAAATTCAAAAATACAATTAGCAGTAGACTTGAGTAAGAAAAACAGTCGAATTGAGACCTTCCTTTTTTTCAGTCTCTTAAAAATTATCATGATAGTTTATGTAATTTTTAAAACACTTTAACGTATATATTTCCTTTTTTACATAATGGTACATGGTAACTTTTTGTTTATAGGCATTGGTAAGTGTCCTGCTCCCAGACCCATCACCCACTCCTCTCCTGTTCCCGCCAATTGGATATTGACAGCCACATGTAACCTCTTTTTAATTTTAAATCTTTTTTTTTACAAGACTTACGTTTTTTTATGCCTCAGTTTATTATAACTTACAAGGTTTGTGTTTGATGTTAAACATTGATTATTTTTACAACTTAGATTAGATAGATAAGATCATATAAGCCATTAAATAATATGAAATAATTTCGAGAAATATCAAAATATCGCGAAGGTTTTTCTTTTTAGTATTTAAAAAAATATTCAGATGGTTAATCGGATAAGTAAAGTAACACGAGAACGGTGACAATTGACCGCACCACCTTTTATGAGCACTCTGGTTATTATTGAATTGCGGGGATAATTGCGGTTATTGACATTTGACACAGATGTAAAAGGGATATATTTCTTACAGGATTAAAAGTAACTAGTAGAAGTAACAGCAGCAATTACTGGAATGAACATTTAGAAAGCCTTATATTTTTTATATTGTAATAGAAACGCAAATTAATAATTCAGGAAACAACCTAGATTGGTATGCAGCGATGTACAAAAGAAGTAAAAAAATGGAGACGAAAGAAACCTTACTCATAGAGATTGTAGTTAATATTGATTGTTTAAGTTGTTTGCGACGTTGTATGGTTTTTTGTCACGATGTACCGTGCTCTATCTACGAGAAGTATCCTGAAGTTTGAAAACCAATCTGAGTCGAAATGTGAGTTAACGTTTTTGTAGGAATTACGCCATTTGGAAATTTAATAAAGTTTTTAATTTTTTTGGTAGACGAGCATGAGAATTAATTTGTGGATAATTGAAAATCCGTAATGGAGGTATTGGGTTGGTAAATTTTCGTTGAAATATTTTTAGTTATTGTTTTGATAACTGGTAACATATTATGTGTTTAATATATATTGCTGTGAGAAAAATTAAAAAATAAAAGCGGTATGCTACCGTTTTACAGTAGTATAATCGGTATTCACGGACTCATTTGTATATAGCTAATTAAGAGTATAGTTGTAAAGTTAATGGGGATGATGACAGTAACAACGAATTAATGAAATTATTGTTTAATATAATAATGTATAATAGAAGGATTCTCAAAATAAACATTTGCTTTAGTTTTTAATTAAGATTAAATATATTATTGCAAAAATAAAAGTACAAAACCTAAGGATCCGCCATATTAGATGAAACGCCAATCAGAAGCGAGTGACGTGTCACTTTCGTAAATATTACTTATATAGTCATAACGCGAACTTGTTGGCTAGTTTTGGTCATTTCTATGTTATTCATATTGATCTAATATTTTTTTTAGTAATGCAATCAGTTTCGGGCTACCTACGAAAAAGGAACATTACTCATGGAATAAGGATTCATCGCAAATAGCTCAAAATTTGGAACTATGCGATATTCCATATCACTGTTTAATTGGAACATTAATAACGTTTTTCAGTATACACAGCGATTAGCATGATAATAATATCGAAAGAAAATAAATGAATCGTAGCTCCGATATTTATCGCTATTGTTATTTATAATAATTTTAAATGTTGATATGTTGTTTTCTAGACACGTCAAACATTATGAACATTGTAAATAAAGTTATTATTTCTGTCAAAATAGTGTTCACGGAAATTAATCATCGAATTTAAAGATAAAGATAAAGATCATTTTTAGCCATATATTTCTAACTTTTTTATCCATTGAAACATTAATAAACAAATTTCTCGGAGTTTGTATCGATGTATTGTTACATTGCGGAACTACACATCATCGATCCCCATCAAAACACGGCATTACTATTAAAAATTATAAAATGTTTATATAACAATATACACGTAAACATTGCACGAGCAAGCATTTACAAAAGCATGACGTCACACACGGACGCCATTACTATTACGGCGTTTTTGAGCAAAGGTTAAAATGTGAAATTGAAAACGTAATTTTTCGCGCAAATCTTTACTTTTTTTCAAAAATTCAATTCTTTTTAAGTATTGTTAATGTATACGAACATTCTGGAATAGTTTTTCAAAATCAGTCATCATGCCTATTAAAACCTTTACAAGAAATAAATGACTCCGCTATGCACGGTCTGCGAAACTGTTATATACCTTTGGGAATTTTGATGACAATAAGGAGTGGCGACTTGGTAATTAATAGTTGTTCGTACTTTACATTTTTAATTGGTCATAAGCAAACACTTTTCCATTCGGTATGCGTAATGACTTTACCGTAAGGGTAGTACAGGGCATAGATAATAATACACATACACTAGAGAGTACAGGGCGCCTTTCAGATAGGTGAAGTTAGAGTTTCAAAAAAGACTGGCCGAAGTAGCCGGATGCGGCAAGTTGAAGAAAATGTGAAAATTGAAATGGCTCTTATTGTATGCTTTCTAACTTTTAGAGAGGTTCGGTTGGTTTATAATTATGATAAGTCTTTTTATGCCGATATAGCGGTTTTGATTTTATTTGTTCCAGTACAACTGGTTTCAATTTAATATTATATGTTTTCTATTTCTCTGTTAAAATAGTTGCAGATTTAGATTCAACAACAATATAATTTGCGACGCAAAGTCCTGCGATACACGTATTATTTTATGATTTTAGTTCCAAACCACTACAATTTCTTTGATAAGTCTAATGGCATGTGTCACGGTGTAAACGAAGTCTAAGGTTATGGCTAAATGTCCAATAATGTTCTACCTACTAATACTTAGTTGTTTGTACGACATTGAAACCCAAAGTTATTTATATTAGTCTGAAGCCCCTGCGGCTAACTTCGCCGAAGGTCACAAGAGTGGAACGTAGTTTTGGATTGCCCGCAGTCGCTCACCGTCAAGGTTACCAGTCGCTACGGATGACTTGCAATCTAACGGTGTTAATGTGATGTAACATGACTATACAAAAAATCATAACATATGACCTGTGTAGGTTAGATAATGATATGGATTTTTTTGTAAAAGTAAGCCATAACACACTTAATTATACACACTTCATGAAAAGGCTAAAATTAATGATTTGGAATTTCACATGCCTGAATTAACATACTTTACTTTAGGGTTTTATATAACTTCTTAAATGTAGATAGTATGTACTTTTTGTTTATTGTTTACTATAGTTGCCTCTCCAATTTTTTACTGAGCATAATAATCTGACGTAGTTTGCATATATTTGTAGTTATTAGTCTTGCTCTTGGTAGGATTATTTTAAGGATCGTAGTTTCATATGCAAATAGACTTAAAGGGCAATTCTTTGCAATGTAGAGAAATATAAAGCCTGGAATAAATATTTGCTAGAAATATTCGTTTATCTAGTCCATGACTCGTTTTGTTTCCTAGATCAATATTAGTATAATTGCTAAACTTTTATTACTTTACTGGTATAGGTTTAATAATATACTGGTATGCCAAAATGACCACGAAACGGCTGGTCACTAATGTGAACTGCCGTAAGTTCTGTCTCGAATTTAGGAAAGGACATTGTAGCCAGAGTAATTACTGGACATATTGAGACTTAACATCTTATGTCTCAGGATGGCGAGCGCAGTGGAATGCCACGCATTGCTTTGTAATTCAAGGTGTTGTTTGGTTTTGCTACTGTTCATAAGCTGTCGTATCGTTTACCATCAGGCGAACGGCATGCTCGTCTCGCTGTTCATGGCAATAAAAAGAAAATCTAAGATGCTGTGTCCTTGGCATACGTACGAATGTATCATGATATTACTATTTTTAATTATCAGTATTTAATGTTATTGCATAATTTGTGTTAATCCTTTATCACCTATTATATGCAGAAGGTATTAATGATATGAAAAGATTATTGATAACAATATTTCATCGATTAAACGTGTCCGTTTGGTGCAGTACTAAGGCTAAGGTAATTCTACATTTGACCATGGTATAGATAATAGAATTATGGAATTACATAATTTACGTGGTGGTAGGTCTCTCATATGTGAGAGGCCGCCTGGGTAGGTACCACCGCTATGTCTATTTCTCCCGCCAAACTGCAGTGTAAATGCGCTGTAGTGTTCTGGTTTCAAAGACATTGTAGCCAGAGTAACTACTGGATATATTGAGACTTAACACCTTATGTCTCAGGATAGCGAGCGCAGTGGAATTCTCATTTAGAGTATTAGTATGGTTTCATTAGTTATACTTGCATCTAAATGTTTTACTATAGATTAGAACAACGGTTTGTAACTAAATAATGAATAGAGTATTGAAAACTAATGTTATCGTAATTCACCTTAACAATTTACATTGTAAATAGCTGTTTAGATATTGTATTACTTTACACATCATTGTTTAAATTATTCCTTCACGCTGAATGCAAAACAACAATGTTTCATGATGTTTTTCTTTTATTCTATTATAAAGCGATGATGTGAGGAAAATGCATGCCGATAACAATGATCCTTCTACTCATGACTATTTCTATAAGTTTGGTAATATTAGATTTTTTTTCGCTTAAGACAAAAACAAGCTCATTATTACCCCCACAAAATACAACTTTTACCCCCACGTAATTACCCCCAGGTTAGGAACCACGGCTCTACGGACTATATCGACACTTATTATCTCAAAGTGGTCCATAAACCCTAAACCCTACGCGGTGGTCCATAAACCCTACGCGTGCAGGCTCTCAAAGCCATAGTTTGATGGTCCAAAACATCTCGGCGCGAACAAAAATAGGTTCGCAAATTCTCTTATGTGTCGCACCATCAATGTTTGGAATTGTTTGCCGTCACACGTGTCCGTCCTTCCTCTATTTTGCCAAACAAAAATAACATTAAATACAACATTTCTGTCAAAGCAGTATTAAAGTAGAATGTAACATGGGGCAAATATTAG
Source organism: Hyles euphorbiae (assembly GCA_023078785.2). Classification (NCBI taxonomy): domain Eukaryota; kingdom Metazoa; phylum Arthropoda; class Insecta; order Lepidoptera; family Sphingidae; genus Hyles; species Hyles euphorbiae. Next base: position 1,910,783 of record CM041038.1, on the reverse strand, counting down.
GAGTTCCAAAGAGTTGGAGCGTAGTGGGTACATTTTATCTTCTCTTTCACACGCGCACTCTGTAATGCATATTACTTCTTATTAAATTATCATAGGATTCACAAAATTCTTTTGTTGGTAGTTTTTGGATATGGATACCTTTTTATAAATGCAATAAAAATATGGAGCAATTCTCTATTGCATGCGCAGGCGGCATCCCCTATGGGCTTTTAAAAAAAGGGATTCCATTAGACTTATGGCGTGTAACTTCATATTATGCTATCTCCAAGATTTTAACGTTCAAAGCGATTGCTGCTATTATAAAATGACACCAACCAGAACCGACGACCTAGCGTGTTCACTGTTGCATAAAGTATTGCGAGATTGGAACAACTAGTGACAATATTTCAATCTAGATTACTAAATTAAGCTTACAACTACAAATTACTTGTGAAGTTTTGTAAGTTGGTCTCTCAGATGTGAGAGGCCGCCTGTGTAGGTGCCGCTATGTCTTATTTGTCCCGCCAAATAGCAGTTGAAATGCAGTGTTGTGGTTCGGTGTGAAGGACATTGTTGCCGGAGTAACTATTAGACATATTGAGACTCAACATCTTATTTCTCAGGATGGCGAGCGTAGTAATTCTACTATGCATGCCTAGCATTGCTTTTTAGTTCAAGGTGTGTTGTATGGTTTTGCCATTGCTCATGAGCGGTCGTATCGCTTACCATCAAACATGCTCGTCTCACCAAACATAGCAATAAACAAAATGAATATTAAAAGAACATTTAGGTGTTTATAAAGACATTTAGTGTTTTATAGTGTCTGCTGACCCCAATGGGACATAGGCGTGAGTTTCTTAATACGTGTTAATAATGAGTCAAGGGAGTATGATTTCGCTAATTATTCATTTGTGGTTAGCATTGAATGTTACGTTATTACAATATTATGTGTTTCCAATAGTCTCAGCTATCTGCAGCAAACGGCATAACGCTGCGGTATTTAACGTATTTTCCATCAATAGGGATGTTGAAATTGGGAATTGCTTTTATTGTATAGGGACACAACACAACACAATAATCACGTAAAAATATTACGGACAACTAGGGCCCCTAAACATTATATTAGGTTTTAAAATACTGTCTTTAATGTGTAAAAAATAAAACGCGGATTTGTAACACGAGTCGACAATCCCTATTATTAAATTATTCACTTACGCGTTTTGGATATTAGTTTTGTTAAAAAATATGTGAATAAGGAAACAAATAGTTAATTTGTGAGTCACACGGGTTTTTTATATCAATGGTCACACGACATATGAAAATCTGTAGATGTCACGAACGCGTAGGAACTGATAGTAATTTGCAAGTCATGTGTATGTGCTATTTTCAATACTGAGAACGTGATTTGCATTAAAGAATGAGTTTTATCTGAGGTTTTATCTCAACTTTACAGTTGTCATTATAGTAAGATGATTTATTAAAACATTACATCATTTTTGTGTAGATAATAAATTATATTTTCAATAAATATAATTATAATTGCGACTCGGGCTCGGAGCTCTTAGATAAAGGAACTTGAAGTCGACTAATAAAAACTAGTCTCTGTTAACAAAATGTAAATTGTTTGATAATTACTTTACTTTCTAAAAATATGTCTCCCGGGATAAAACAGGAATACGTTTAAAGATAAAGTATCAAAATTATTATAAAGAATTTTATGCAGTATCGGTATCGGTATAGTACGGTATATTTTACCGATACTATGAATAGAAATTCTCCAATGAAAGTTTGTTTGAGATGTCGCAGCAGGTCTTGGGTTTGGCTGAAAACTATGATATTCCTGCAAAAACCGTTAAAAATAGTTCCTAGTCCTGCAAAAATAGTTATTATATTCATTGACAGCCTCCGTGGCGCAGTTGGTTAGACGCCGCCTGTGAAACGAGAGGCCGCGGGTTCGATCCCCGCACCGAGAGAAATGTTTGTGCGGCCCACAAATATTTCTTCCTGGTCTGGGTGTTTGTGAGACCGAAAAGTCTCTCGTAGTTCCTGATACCCACGACACAAGACTCGATCTTAGTGTGGGGTCAGGACTATGTATGTGACTGTTGGGTGTTATTATTATATGAATTATTGATATGAATCTTCAGAATCTCAGGATTTATCTTGTACAGTTCAATCTAAGATATATAAAAATGTATAAATGGGTTTCTTTATGACCGTTTTGTACCATTATGTTATTATGTGAACCCGTAAGCATGCGTTAGTGTTAATGAATATAAACATTAAGAAGACCCAACATTTTTGTTGTTATGTAAGATAGGTGTGTTTTTATTCTTTTTGTAAATTTATCCTCGAATTTTGATTTAATATAATAGAACGGAAAATGTTTTACATTTAGTAGAAATACGATAAAAGCTAATCAATGTACAGTTTTATTTAGTTATTATCTTCATGTAATAAATATTTGAATTTAAAACCTTGAAGTAGAACAAGCACATAGTTGTGTATATTTTAATGTAAGCTAAACCTTGAATTTGTATAAGCATTTACGGTTTATGTAACAATAGAAGAACAAGAAGTATTTCATTTTATTTTTATACAGGGAGCGCAAAAAAATGGCGCACTTGCTCAGTTGGGTACAAGGGCATAATATTAATATCGTAATAAAAAAATAATATTTGGAAAATACCTATCCGTTTTGAAGTTATGACCGTTTAAAGTTTTCAGTTTAATCACCACTTTTTCGCATAAAACCAGTTGGAATGGATGAAGAACAAGATTTAAACACATACGTATTTTTTCGTTTCGTCGTTAATTGAACGGTTAACGAAATATACCACGAAAACCATTTTTAACAGCATCAAAACTTTCTTAGACATCGCTTTAACCGTTGTTTACACATGGGTAAGGTCATGAACTCTTAGCTGTATAATTTATCCTTCTCTAACTTCAAAAAAGGATATTTTTTGTTTCATTTCAAATAAATCAATCAGTTAAACAGGGACGTACTCAGATTTAAGCGTCAATAAATTAACAACATAATAACTTTAGGTGCAGTTGCATCGTGTATGCATTGACTATTATTTTGTTTGTCATTATTTTCTTTAGTGTCACAAATCCAAACTGAAAGACACCAAGAAATCACATTGGTCATCGCTTAAATCATGTAAGATTGCGAATTTAATTATAATTAGAAAAGTTTTCGTAATACCTACATAACATTTAAATTATCTAAATTATTAATATTCATTGAAAAAATAATCTGATGACACTGATTAATAAAAAATAATATTTTTAAAATGATGGCCCAATTCGGCCCTATTAGTCAAAGGAAGCCGCCGGTCATAGTGTACTTCGTCGGATCCAACGCGGCTCGATTATTCTTCCTTTGAGGTTGCCGCCGCCCTTTGTGAGCGCGAGCCGAAAGGCGGCAATGTCTTTGTCGGTAACTTTTAGCATTTTGCAAAAGAAGACCGACATCTTGAGGTGTGTTCACACTACACACTTGATATAACTTAATTTGATTAAGTACCTATACCGATATAAAAGTTACGTTAAAAAAAAAGATCTTATTGGACTGATAGAATGGTCTTTACTTGCTCAAGAGCTTATAATATTATTTAAATATGTCATCAACCGATCCAGTCAGTTACAAATTGCCTATTTAATTTTGCTTATTATTGTATTTAACATTAATGTGTTTTGAAAATAATGTTACTTTAAAGTGATAAAATTTCTTCTAAATTCTAATACCTAGAGAAATGTCGTCTACCATTACAGCATAGAATTTGCATATGAGACTTCTGTGAGATAAAATTAATGAAATCAATAAACACTAACCAGTAATTTACTGCACTGGAGACCCCGTGCCCTGCAGTGGCACGTATATGAGCTGATACAGTACTAATACTAATTGTTCACATAAATTATTATGAACTCAAATAGGAAAGCTTTGTGTCTAATGTGAACATACCTTTATCTTTCAAAAATTAAAATAATAATTTATTTTTTATTAGTTGGATTCGGATTGCGATCGCGTGTGCATGTACTAGTCGTGTGCATATTATTGTAAATTCGTTTTCAGTTATTTTGAGTAAATTTTATTAATTTCACTATGCTTTGAACATTACCCAATTTGATAGCTTTTGATGTAACTTGTGTTATGTGAAATGTAAAAGAAGTGATTTGTGCTACCAAACTGTGACAGTGTTTTCGTGCGGGTTTTGGCGGATCCTGCGCTTCCATCCTTGCCTATCAAGGTCATTACGGTTTACATTACAAGGTCAGTTAACTATTTTAGTGGTCATTAATGACAACTAACCAGCCCATATGAGTCACCGACGGCCTCCGTGGCACAGTTGGTAAGAACTGCCTGTGAAATGAGAGACCGCGGGTTCGGTTTCTGCCCCAAGACAAATAATTTCCATGAACCATAATTATTTTTCTAATCCTCGCGACACAAGATTTGTATCTTAGTGTGGGGTTAGTACCCATGTATGTGACTGTTGACATTATTAATTTAATATACTTTTTATGTACCCTGAGCGTTATGTACACAATCGCACGACTTATAAGTAAATAATGAGCTCTGCTTATTTATTGTTGAGTGTCTACCGTTCAGTTGTAAGGTTCAATCACTTTAGCGTAATGTGTTAAGGGTTAGTATATGTAAGGTTAGTTTTTTTTTTCTCGGCATCTTTCTTAATATTCGCTAGCGCCATGCAAATCCGTATTAATTAAGATGCCTTCACCATATACTATAATGTATATTGGCAGGTGCGCCGTTTTCTTGTCCACCCTGTATATCTGAAATTCGATGTGAGCAGAATTGTATGAATTCCAAATTTAGACATTGTTTATGTTTTGCTATTGAACCTCGTACGTAGTTTTATACACTTAGTTACAATTTTGGCATATAAATGAATTCAGTGTGATTGCCAATTTGTTTACGTCATAATCTAACCATACCAACAAGCAGCGTTGTAAACTACAGCAAATTCCACCTCAATCATTGCAGGAAGCAGTATCATACGGCTGGCAAGTGCCGTCAATAGAATCAGTCAAGATCAGCTGGCCGGCCCTCACAGAGGCAGTTCAGAATCACATCAAATCAGTCAACTGGGTCACACGGGTAGATCTTAGGGATAAGAAAATCGATTACATCAATGCCTTGGGCGAGTTCAAAGACCCACACACGTTGGTGGGAACCCTCAAAAATGGGTCCAAGAAAGAGATCACTGCGAAGAATGTAGTGATTGCCGTTGGGGGCAGACCTCATTACCCCGACATTCCTGGTGCGATGGAATATTGCATCACCAGTGATGATATCTTCAGTTTAGGACATCCTCCTGGGAAGACCTTGGTTGTTGGCGCTGGATGTATCCTTTTTGATAATATTACTAAATCTCGGCCGGTTAAATAAACTTTCTTTCTTCTTTCTAAATAATATACTGCATAATTTACAGTTAGCTAAAAAGGAGCAACGAAGTACCTCCAGTGATAAATTAATTTTGTCCATTCAGGTGTAATTACGGATTAAGACCTCAGAAAGTCGTAGCAATTAGCACACAATGGCAATTCAAGATACAGATAAGAAGTCAATGGCCTTAAATTAAACCTTATATTTTTCCATGGGTAGCTGCATATCGTAATTAGTGATTAGTGGACTTAACTACTAGAAATATAATTTGTTTTAGAGGGAGTATTTATAATGAAATCAGGGTTGATACCTATAGCGTCCAAATACTCATATGCAACTTAAATATTAGGTTGCATTTAACTACATACGTCTCACGCTCTCACGCAACATAATGGCGCTTGAGTATTCGGGCGTCTTGGATTCGACCAATAGTTTCTCAAATCAGAACATTACGATTTGTGAGTCAGGGAAGAATATAGTGTTTCTAATGTGCTGCCTGGCAATTGACCATCATCATCTCAGCCACAGGAAGCCCACTGCTGAACATAGGCCTGCCCCAAGGATCTCCACAAGGACCTGTTGGAAGCGGCCTGCATCGAGCCCGATCGGCCCTAACGAGCATCAATACTCGGTGTTAATTCTTTGTTTGCTATAGAGTACAGGTCCTACCATGCATGCGTGGTTTCTCTAAAAGTTATTCTTTTAAAACTAGGGTTTCCACTTTCATGGTAATAGCCGTTCGTTCCGCTTACACCAATTTGCAGTGTTGATAACAGGTCAAGGTCCCGATTCTAGTGACGTAGATAACACAGCTATCGTGGCATATTTCAATTACTAAGTTTCGCCGATACCATTGGATAAGGATTTCATTATCTTGCAATATCATTTTTTACGGTTTTTGCCTAAAAAGTGTTTTACCGTTTATCGAAAATCGTATAGACTATAGTGGAATTTTTTAAACTCTGATGTATGATCGACTTGTCAGTTAATTTTTAACCGACTTCTAAAAAAGGAGTATGTTCTCAATTCGTCGGAATATTCTACTTTTCTTTTTATGTATGTTCGATGATTACTCGAAGTCGCATAAACCAATTTGGAAAATTCTTTTTTCATTTAAAGTGATACTCTACTAGTGATTCCATAAAAAAATTGGTGAAGACCTGATGAATATCTTCAGCCCAAAGAGTAGAGCTCCTCAAAATTGTATAGGATTTCAATGGTTATTTTTGCAACAGATTCCGTACTTAAGTTAAACATTGTATCCATTGAGCTCTGAATATTAGCTATCTATTTTGATACCGTTATACTTCGTATCTATTAATATTTCCCTAACCACCACTCAGACATCGGTCTAGAATGCGCCGGGTTCCTCAACTCGCTAGGCTACCCTGCGACCGTGCTGGTAAGGTCGGTGCCTCTCCGCGGCTTCGACCAGCAGATGGCGCAGATGGTGACCAGCGAGATGGAACAAAAGGGTGTGGTGTTCCATCATAAGACGGTGCCGTTGTCGGTAGAAAAGCTCGAGTCTGGACAGCTGAAGGCGCGCTGGCAAAACACGGAGACGCAGGCGCAGTGAGTGTATTGTATATTTGTTATTACTTGATGGATGTATCTAGAAGGATACAAAGCTTGGCAAATTCGGAGGAGAGCTGGTTGCTGTTCGCTATGAAAATCTTTGAGAAGTTCTATGCTTTGGATGTCCTGTAATTATTAATGGTGCATGCATGTGGAGTATCAGGACAGACATTTAATGTTGTACATATATCTGACGGCCTTCTAGATGTCTATTTAAATAAAATATATATGGTTAGGGTCCACCGTTGCTCATGGACTTTGGCAATGCCTTCCTCACAGTGAAGTTACTGTACTGTACTGTACGTGTAGTATTTATTCTTGGAAAGTATTAATATTTTATTTGAATGACCCCTTGTATGCTTGAGGGCTTTACGACGTAACTGGTTTACCTGAATGTAAAATATAATGTTTATTTGCAGGGGTGAAGACGTGTTCGACACTGTATTGATCGCGACTGGACGCTATGCTCTCACTAAGCAACTCAACTTGGACGCCGCTGGAGTCAATGTAAGTCATTTAAATTATGACATTTTTAAGTAATAACAATAGTAGCTGTAACAATTTCAAGAAACGTTCTACAAGTAAGCAGTCATCGCTATTGTTTTGTGTTCTAAGTAAAAAATAAAATTCCTCATTGAAAATTTACTTTGACAAACATGATTTAGTCATTTCTACAAAAATACTGAGGGTTGTAAATACTACTAATAGAGTATTTTGATCCCTTTGTTTTCTTGTTGAAATGTCATAAGAAAAATTTTAAAAGAAAATTTTCATTTATCCTAGCTGAATATGCTAGCTAGATTATCCTAGCTGTTGGCCAGCGTTCGAATGTCACTCAATGTGACCACTGAAAACAGTGCAGTGCAACAAGCTGAATGGTCACCTACGTGTCACAGCGATGCGACACGCAAACTTACTTGTTATTACTTTATTAATTTGCTTATTGTTTACATTTTTATTTTATTTAAAAAGTGTGTATAGTGGCAAATAAATCTGTTTTCTTTCTTCTTTCTAACTTGACAATAATCGACATAATTCCAGTGCGTATCAGAGTCTGGTAAGATAATAGCGGCGACGGAACAGACCAACGTCCCGCACGTATACGCGGTGGGCGACGTGCTCGAGGGCCGGCCGGAGCTGACTCCAGTAGCGATCCACGCGGGCCGCCTGCTCGCGCGACGCATGTTCGCCAACTCACAACAGCAGATGGACTACGACAATGTCGCCACCACTATCTTCACGCCGTTGGAGTATGGATGCGTCGGGCTTAGTGAGGAGACTGCTGTGCACAGGTAATTATATAAAGCGCACGGAACGTATATTTATTTATTTATTTCATGTATTTTAGTTCAGTCAGGTATAAGCCTGACATTAATATTGTGTCTTGTGTCGTGGACATCAGGAACTACGAGAGACTTTTCGGTCTCACAAACACCCAGACGTATAAATAGATGTATATCTATGTATGTATTTCATATATTTTATTGTAATATGCACAGCAAGGACATGTACATTAAATATTTTCGAACTATATAATCATGGACATATTATTGATATACATGTCAATTAAAGGTGTACGCAACATTTGTAAAAGTGCATCAAAACAAATTAACATAAATGTGAATAAAAAATAACACAGTTTATATAAAATATGCATAATATCTAAAATATCTTTTAACAGTGTAATGATACTATTGTAACTATTGTATATTGTTGTCTATTGTATAATGAATAACTCCGACGTTCTATTTACAAAAGCAATCTCATTGTGCAATTAAAATTGCCGACTGAATAGTTATCAAATGTCGCGATAAAAATTATCAGTAACAGCCGTAATACCATTTTTACACGCTTTATATTAGCTTCACTTGTATGTTTGTATGTTTGTATATTTGTATGTTTGTTTGTAACCGACTTCTTTGGGCGCGATTTTGACCCACTTTAAACGGCCAGATTTCGTTCAAATTTTGCACACCTGTCAAAGACCGATGACAATACAATAATTCGATTAAAATATATAATTATCCTGATTAGATTCGCCAGGATTAATTATTCTTATAATTGTTGACCATTGCTACATTCATCGCTAGATGGCGTTAACATTGTATTCTTCCAAGAAGCTTATACCCAAATGGAGATTGCATTCCGTATAAAACACTGAAGCACAAAAATTTGACCTTGAATGCAATCGCTGTTGCCTGCTATCCTTTTCTTTAGAGTGACAATGAATGAAGTTCACGTGAAGTTCATTCATTGTTACGCTAAAGAAAAGGATAGCAGGCATCAGCGACGTCATTCAAGGTAAAAAATTTTTGCTTCACTTTTATATACGGAATGCAATCTCCATTTGGGTATAAGCTTCTTGTATTCTTCAAGTGTCAAATGTTACTACTGACCAACAGATGGCGTTATTGATTGGAAATACAGCCGTAGATGGATGTTTTTAGTCAAAACAATTATATAATAGTTAAAAAAAACTAAAATACACGCTTTAATAAGATATACAACTAAAAAAGTAAAAATAATTGATACTGAATTTAAGATAAGTAAATGGAGTAAAATACATATATTTTATTGTTACAAAGCGTGGGGTGTTTACAACAATTACTTATCATCCTGCACCCCACGCTTTGTAACAATAAAATATATGTATTTTACTCCATTTACTTATCTTAAATTCAGTATCAATTATTTTTACTTTTTTAGTTGTATATCTTATTAAAGCGTGTATTTTAGTTTTTTTTAACTATTATATAATTATAACAAAGTACACGAGCACTTGAAAAACGTGAATTTTATCTTTGTATCGATGGAGAAATTATTATGCTATCACCAGTAGGTGATGGCCAACAACTAAATATGAATATTAGTTAAACCAGTTTCCCTCAAATACATAAAAGTAAAGTTAAATTGCTGGGTGCCCAATACCCTTTTCATCTTCTGATCTTTTTACCTTCGCTCTCCCCTCCCGATTTGATAGTCTGGCAACATGGCAAGATCCAAGTGTTATGTGAACATCTCGTTCATGGGTAACAGTGACCACTTACCATCAGATGATATTGCTCGTTTGCCGTTCCTAAGCATATACAAGACAAGAAAGCAAAGGCACTACGACGCAAACAGCCAAATAATATTAAACCTTCAGCACCACATAATAAAATCGTATTTCCCGCGCAGGTTCGGTTCTGAGAACATCGAGGTGTACCACGCTTTCTACAAGCCGACGGAGTTCTTCATACCTCAGCGCAACATCCGCAACTGTTACCTGAAGGCGGTGGCCGCGCGCGACGCGCCGCAGAAGATACTAGGGCTTCACTTCGTGGGGCCAGTCGCTGGAGAGGTTATACAGGGATTCGCTGCTGCTATCAAGTATGTACCGTTCTATATTGATAAATGTTACTGTATAAAAACGACACGATCTTCGAATGTTCAGATGTTTGACGTCCAGAATAGCATATACGATTTTTTTTTTTTTTTTTTTCTTTCTTTCTGGCTCCGTACTTTAAGTACATTTAGCCAATGTCGAGTTATTAGAAATTGGTTATCAGAGGACTGGGATTAAAGGTAGGGAAACTGTTTATTTAAATAAAAAGAAAGCGGGAATTAAACATCTATCAGGAGAGTTGGATATGAAAAAGGAAAGAAAGCCACACCACAAACAAAATAAAACATAAAAAATATAAAATAAGTAAAAAGTTAATACTCTAATTATAACGTATAAAATATTTACACTTTTATTTTGTTACTTATAAAAAATGAAGAAATACATTTATATACAGACATATCATTAGTACTAAGAAGAGTGGAAATAGAACAAGGAAAAGGAATATGAAGGAGAGTTAAAGAGTTAATAAAGGATGAGTGATCATATTTTACACACGAAAACAGGATGTGATTCAAGTCGCCGACATCTGAACCACACAAACACATGGAACTGTTTAGAATATGAAGCCTTGCAAGATGAGCGGGGGAACAAGTATGACCAAGTCTACAGCGGATTAATATAGAAGTTTCCATCTTACCCAATGTAGTTCTACAGAACCATGGTCTCAAAGGAATCTCTGGCTGAATAAAGGAGTAATAGCGGCCCTTCAGTAGTTTACTAGAAGACCAAATTTCACTCCACGATTCCCGAAGATATAATTTCGGTAAAGATAAAAGGTCAAGGCTATAATTTTTGAAAGGATATAAATCCCCGCAGAACACCGCCTCCCTGGCAAGCTTATCAGCAACCTCATTGCCATGAATTCTTGAATGGCTTGGAATCCACCCAAAAAGTAAAGAGTATCCCTTGGTGAAACATTCGTATGCTAATTCTCTTATTTGGAAAATAATCGGTAATAACTTTTTATATTTAAATGGAAATTTTGCAATGGCTTGAAGGGAACTAAGAGAATCTGTAAAAATAATAGCTTTATTAAGTTTAAAGGTAAGTACGTATTCAACGGCCTTCAGCAGACCAAGACATTCACCTGAAAAAACTGATGACTCCAGAGGAAGTTTAACCTTTTGAACGATATTGTATTGGGAATGGAAGACACCAATCCCTACACAATGAGAAAGAGAAATTTTAGATGCATCTGAGAACAGATAATGGAAACCCTCAAAATTTTCAACAAGATAATTATTGAATGTACTTTTAATATTTGGGGAGTCTTTTTGAACACAGTTAAAAATAATTTGGGGAGAAAAACAAAGAGAGTTATAGGAATTAGAGAACAATGGAAGTTTATTGGAACGGTGAGTAGGAGCGGATAGGGATATAAATTTTTGATAACTTTTGACAAGACATGGGATAGATTTACTAGAAGATTTCATAAGTATTAGGAGGGACTCCAGTAATGGAAAAAGAGGATGATTCGACCATTGTAAAATACTAAATAAATATCTATCAGAGAGATATTGTCTCCTAAGATAAAGCGGAGGTTCTCCACACTCTACTTGCAGAGCGTTGATTGGGCTAGATTTCATGGCACCTGATATAATTCGCAAAGCTTTTGATTGAAGGCTATCTAATTTTTTAAAAGAATTAATATTACCTGGTTCTAAAATAAAGGACCCATAATCAAAAATACTTTTGATCAAAGCATTATAAATAAGTTTTAAGGAGCATGGATGGCCACCCCACCAAACCCCCGATAAACATCTCAGCATATTCAATTGGCGTTCCACCCTCTCTACTATATACTCACAATGAGCAATTCCAGAGAGTCTGGAATCCAAGATAACCCCTAAATATTTAAAGTTATCTCTAACAGGAATTGGAACATTATTATAAACAATGTTTAAAGCAGGTGAGTTTCTACTACGAGTATATAATACTGTTGCACTTTTGGAAGGAGATAGTTCTAAACCATTACCGTGGAGCCATAACTTCAGTAAATGTAAAGAAGAATTAAGAGTAGAACAGGAATCGTTAATGTTATTAGAGGAGCAGTAAAAGAGTACGTCGTCTGCATATTGCAAAATCTGGACATCAGTATTGATAAAAGAGGCAAGATCGAAAGTATAAATATTGTACAGTAAAGGGCTAAGCACTGACCCTTGGGGCAAACCTCTCCATACGACCCGATTTAACTGTTGATTGTCTGAACACAACATAGTAATTGAACGTTCATTTAATATATTTATAATAAAATTAGTAAGTCTTATTGGGACTTGGAGAGAGTGTAATTTACTTTGAAGTACAGACAGTAGTACATTATCGTAAGCAGCCTGAATGTCTAAAAATACAGCGACAGTGGAGTGACCCTTGGAAAAGGATAGTCTAATATCAGCTGTCAGGATACTCAGACAATCCATGGTACTTTTGCCTTTTCTAAAGCCGTACTGGGAATCTGCCAGTAGACCCTCATTCTCAACATACCACTCTAGACGGTTTTTTATTAAATGCTCTGCTAATTTCATTAACACAGACGACAACACTATAGGACGGTAAGAAGAAGCTTCGGACGGGTTTTTCTGGGGTTTGAGAATTGGCAACACAAGTTGATGTTTCCATAATGGAGGAATGTTTCCTGTCATCATGACAGAATTGATTAAATTCAGATAATAACCCACAGTATTATCACTGAGATGAGAAAAGAACGAGTACGGAATACCATCAATACCTGGGGCTGAATCTACAGCATTTGTTATGATACCTTTCAACTCATTTAAGGTAAAAGGCATGTTTAAATATGCATGCTTGTCAAGGTTATCAATTTCAAGTGAAGGCAGCATATTAATATTTTGGAGAACCCAAGGAGGAGCAAGTCTGTCTAAAAAGCTACATGCCAAGGATTCAGGAATTTGAGGCGAAGAGAAATTAGAAAGAGCAGACCTAAATCTTCTGATATTACTCCAGACAACTGATGGGTGGGTATTGGGTGATAGAGTAGAACAGAAATTATGCCATCCTTCAGTCTTTTTCTTTTTGAACAGTTTTCGTGTTTGAGCAATTATCAAGGAAAGGGATTCATAGTTTTCTGGAGTCATATTCAAGCTATAAACTTTTTCTGCCCTTTTTCGTTTTTTAATGGCCTCTGTGCATTCCAAATCCCACCAAGGCGGCATGGGAATTTTCCTATGTTTGCCATTATGTTTAAGAGGCAAGACTTCGTTGGCTGCTGTTATTAAAATAGAAGCAAATGCCTCAGCGCATTCATGCTCATTGCTCTCAGTCATAATGGGAAGAGACGGAAGGAGACTTTCAACTCTGCTTTTGAACGCAACCCAGGTGTCACTCTCTCTGGTGGGAACTTTATATTTTAAATATGGTTTTTTGGGCACATGTGAACCAACTGTGTTGAAAAAAGGAAAGGAAATTTTTATAGGAAAGTGATCACTGCCGAAAGAAGAGGGAAGAGGAGACCAAGAAAGAGAGGATGCCAGGTTAGGAGTGCAAATAGACAAATCTAATGCGCTTAAATTTGTATGGATGGGATCAGTACGCCTAGTTGGAGCGCCTGTATTTAAAACACATAAATTGTGTGTATCTAATAAATCAAGTAATGTTTCACCATAAGAGTTTGAAACAGAGCTACCCCAAGATTGGTGATGGCAATTAAAATCACCCAGAAGTAAGAAGGGTCTAGGAAGAAAATTAAGAAGGTTATTTATTTCCTTAAATAAAGAGGAGGAAGGATGAGAAACATAAATAGAGACAAAACAGGTATTATTTACACTTACAGCTACAATAGAGATTTTATCACTATGAGAAGGTAAAGAAATTACAGAGAAAGGGACAGAATCTTTAATGAGTAAGGCGACACCACCAAACCCATCAGATCTATCTTCTCTCACAGTTATGTACCTTTGTATTTTAAAAACATGACTGTGTTTTAACCATGTTTCAGATAGTGCAAATACAAAGGGCTGATATTTATTAATTAAGTAAATAAGATCGCATTTTTTATTAATGATGCTGCGGCAATTCCATTGGATTATGTTGGACTGTTTGTCCATTATGGAGTGAAAGTGTGGATCTATCAAAAATAGGGGCAACGTGGGACGGTGAGATATTAAATTTAGTCATAAGACTGAACAGAGCTGTAATAAACTCCTTAAGATTTATTGGCATTTCATTTTGATTTTCACTATTGTTACAGGAGAGGGCACAACCATTAGAAGGTTCCGGCATTGAGAACTCACGTATTATTGCATTGTGGTCTTCTTTGTTATATCCTTTGTTGAGGATAGGAGGGGGACGGGGTGGAGTAAAAACTGTTTTTTTATAGCTCATGGATTCTGCAGAAATGGATTTATTGATGTTTGAGGGTTTAGGAGAAATTACTGCATCTGCAAAGGATTTTGTGACAGGGGGTAGTAGTTTGCTTGCTTCCATATAAGAGATGGAACTCTGAGCCATATGGGTTTTAATCTGTTTCTGCCGTGAGAATTCTGGACACGCTTTACTAATCGCAGAATGGTGACCTAAGCAAAGGCAGCATGAGGCATTTGCTTCCTCTATGTCACAAGTCTGACCAGAGTGATTTTGGCCACACTTATAACAACGTGGGTTTGACCTACACTGGGTTTTAGTGTGTCCAAACCGGCAACAATTAAAACATTGTATCGTTGGGTAAATGTAGAGATCTACTGGCAGAGCGTTAAAGCACATGAAAATACGTTTTGGCAATACTTGACCATCAAACGTCACTACCACTGTTTGGGAGGGTTTCCATTCTACAGTGCCGTTATCAAATGTCTTATAATTCAGTCTACGCACTTTAAGTATAGGGCCACAACCGATGGGAACTGTAGTATTTTCTATTACTTCCTCTGGAGACCATTCAGATGGAACGCCTCTAACTATACCCATCCTAATAATGTTAAAGGATGGGATAAATGCATTAAAATTTTTTTTTTTCAAATTCTCATTTGACATAAAAGAGTTAGCATCCAAATGGTTATTGAAAGAAAGAGAGATTTTATTTCTTCCAATACGCTTCACGCTACCATTCACAATATTTTTGAAATTGTGGTGCTTTAAAAACTTGCCAAAAGCCAGAGGGTGAAGAGTGGTCGAATTATTTCCAATGTCCTTTTTTTGAACGTGAATTACATACGGAGCACTATCGCTCCTGTCATAAATTTGTCTTCCCACCGTTTGCGCGGGAATTTTAGTTTGCGCGGGAATTTCAGTTGATGGTTCTGTAGGATTTTTTGCAATTATAGGCTGAGCCTGCGACAAAGTCGGTAACGATGGGTCTGCTTCTACACATCCGCATGTAAAAGGCTCATTTGGTCCTAGTTTCCGCCTTCTCTTATTGCAAATTTTGCAAATATGTCGGCGACTTCTCTTCACTGGACGAGCTGTCGATGAACACGAACCGTCCGTGTCCATACCAGACTCAGAAATAACTACCTGCATAGCATCAGGATTCGAGTCTATTGTTACAAAACAGCCTGCCGGGGGGACTGAACCCCCCGGATCAGGCGGATCATTCATTTCTAATTTTATTAAGATGTATGTAAAAACTTACCTAATGCGAAGAAAATAATAAAATTAAATAAAATACTAAAGAAACTACAAATATCTACAAAAAAAACTCCACTGATAGAAATATTTACAAGAAAAATATCATGAAAAAAATTTGCACAAAAAATTACGTCCGCCAAGATCGAAGTTTCCCGCGCTTCTCCAGCATATACGATTTCTACCTCTAAAAATCAATACTATTATCTATTATACTTATGATTTTCTCCGAACTTAGTCTATGGTTGCGTCGTACGATAAAGGATTCCAACATTTTGTGAAGTATGGAGGCACATTAGTGAAGTTTTACGTAGACGTGCGAATATTGGAAGTTCGTACCGTTTTTATAGAGTAACTGTAACAGTAACCCCCTGATTCAAACGATGGATTATTGATGATTATGGCATGACGCATGTCAAACGCAAGAGCCAATAGGTTCACACCATGGTGATACATACTAAAGAGTCAACATAATACCCCTCTTTCTTCTTAGTCGTACACTCTTGACAGAGTTGTCGTGATCATGTTTAGGCCGATTGCTGGGCAGCCATTCTTGCGATGCGTCTCTACGTGTTCCGATCTTTAGCGGAGCGGGATAAACATTTAAATAATAATAAATACAAATAAAAACAAAAAAATACAAATATAAAAAGTAAATATATCACAAGAAGATTGTCTTAGATTATATTAAATGATATAATAAAAGAGAAAAACAAACAATATAGTTAATGCTTGCATGTAAGAGATTGATAAACAGGGAGGAAAAACTTAAAACAATTTCGTAAATTGCTCTAGCGTCTGATATCTGCGAGCTACAAACTTGCTTTCCCTATTTTAGTTCATTAAGGGCCTAGTGATAAAAGGTCGTACTAAAATGCTAAAGACTCCATTTCTTGACGACCCATTGGCGCTGTAGCTAAAAATCTTTCAACCCGCTGCGGGTTCTATTCTAGCATGCATAATTATTTTTATGGTAACCAAATATTGCATAAGCGTGTGTAAAATGAAATATGTGTTTGTTTACAAACCTACAACACACAACCATTCATAATTTAGTCAATTATTTTTATTAACTAAAATAATTTAGTTTAACTAACTTTAGACTGCCCTGTCTTTATTTTTCTTCGCTTATGTCCATCCCATGGTAGTCGGTAAGAGATTGCTTTGAGCGATACGAGTGCCATTTGTACTCTATGTTTAATACTAGTTTCGATTCAGATTTATTTGGTGTACAAAAAGTAAATAAATAAATAATAATTTCCAGATGCGGTATCACAATGGAACAGCTGATGAACACTGTGGGCATCCACCCCACGGTGGCCGAGGAGTTCACGAGGCTCAACATCACCAAGCGCTCCGGCAAGGACCCCAACCCGGCCTCCTGCTGCAGCTAAACATCTGCTCTACTCTCGCTAGCTCTTGTCGATGGTCAACTCTTTTGTCTATGCACTACAAATTAATAGGATTTTAAAGCTTCCCTTTTTTATCTCATAGTTATGTGACATACGTAGACAGGGAATATATAGATGAAGTTATGTCTATGACGTGCTAATGAATGCTATGAATTAATTTACGAATTTTGTGTTAAATGTTATTAATCAGGTGAAAATAATCGAAATACCAGTGACGAGCAATATTTTTAAAAGTGTAAAAGTAATAGGTAAAAGGAAAATACCAGAGGTGTCTTTTCATACGCAAGCATACCATGTTCAATTCATCATTAACTATTAAATGTAATTTATACACCTACATTACTTATTTTTATTTTTCTATTCATGAAAGTTAAAAGTAAATTTATCGATATTTAAAAACTGTAACCAATACGGTTCTCAGTTCAGTGTTGCCAATAGATCACTACCCATACGTAGTGGAATGCATTTTGTAGTACAGTGTTTTATTCTCGCGTAGACTGTATTTTAATACATTGTGAAACGTGATTTCATGATAAAATAATGAATTCGGATAACGAAAAATTTTCAGTTTTCCTGTAAATAACCACATCCGTCAAATGTGGATTTTAGCTACTGGACGCTTTCAGTGGACACCAAAATCATGGTCGAAAATTTGTAGCAATCATTTCGAGAAATTCAAGTTATTAAAAAAATAAACTTTACTGTTTCCTGATGCTGTCCCAATACTGGTAAAATGCAATTATTCTATGTATAAAGCAGTAATTCGTAGACAATTAGTAGTAGAATATTAGTATTATCTGTCTACGGTGTCATATGTCTTTCAATCCCGCACGTCTTCGGAATTTTACATGAGTGAGCTTTATTTTTGCCAGTAGATCCAATGAATTAAATTAGGAAAATTTCAGCATATTTACAATTGTAAAATGAAATTCATGATATTTTTTTAACTTTCACATATAAAATAGCCTTATCACGATACACATTTCAGTGGGCCCCTCAATAACTATTCATAATTTGTGAAATTAGTAAAATTGTCTATGGTGCACAAACGTCACGGCTGACCATCGACAACAGACGATTCACTTAGTGATGGATAACCAAGCAGATATTATAAATAGTGTTTCTTTCTATACTTCATAATAAGTTTATTTGTTTGTATACAGAGCTTTGGTCGGGGTGGAGACTTTGAATAGATCAGAATTAAGATATGCATTGCCACCAGCAAAATAATAAACAGTTATATAGCACATTGTAATTTGCTTTTTGATTTTATACCATAGAACTTTACATTTAAGTTCTGATTCAAATGCAAAAAAGACGCTTACGTTTTACAGTAAAAATTGGTTTATAAAATTTGTATATGTGGAATATATAGATATATCTGCCATCATAATAACATCAAAGCTAATCATTAAGATTAGAAATAATTATTACTAATTAACAAAATATTGTTTCAATAACATCTAAACCTTAACGAATTTATTCTATAAATATTAATGAGTAGCTTTGTATTTCTGAAAGACATTACATTGATGGTATTTAATACCTGTATATGTTGTTATAGTTGTGAATAACATTTCTGCGATAATATATGTTGCACAATATACCTATTTATGTTTTACATTGAAAGTGTCCACTCCTTCCCTAGCTCCCTTCTTTGTTCGGTGCTTATCTAAAATTGACTTGAATCGTTTCAAAGTACAAAGGCCGTGGACTATAAGTCTTTGAGATCACTCGCTCAGTATTATTGTGAATGGATGCACATTCCGCCACAATTACAATCAATTGACCGTAATTTAATTTAATTAATGTGATTTTGAACTCTTTAATAAAGTGATATATTTTTCAGTTGTTGTTTTCTTTTGTTATTTATATCCCTTTCATAAGAATTCGAAATGTTTAATTTTACACTGGCCCTGCATAATGACTCTGCACATGATAGTAAACAAAAAGTTGTATCAGCCCAAATACTTCCCATTGCAGGGCACGGGCCTACTCTACTATCGATAATACAATCGAGAGTGGTTAGGCCATATAGTCCACCACGCTGGTCTAGTGCGGATTGGCGAACTATTACTATAGAAATTCATACAAATCGCTATGGTATGCATATTCCCACACGATATTTTCCTTCATCGTTTTAGTGCGTGGTGATAAACTATCAACATACACATGACTCTGATGGAGGTGTGCCTTGAGATTTGAACCCACGACCATCGTGAATATGTTGGCAGTAGCAAAAATAAAAAGTATGGGTTTCTAAATATTTGAATTTGAATAATTTTATTTAAGTAAAAGGCACCCTAATAAATAAACCAAGCAGTGTTCTCATCAAGGTCCGTCGTTGGTGATGAACTTATTCATGTCGGGCGTGTCCTCGCAGTTGAACCAGATCTGCGCGGTGGGCAGGGGGTAGTACTCATGCGCTTGCACCAGTGTGTTGTCAAACCGCCAGAAACGAGGGCCTTGGAAGAAGTACGTGTCTGGAATAAAAGGAAGGTCAGGAGGACACGAAAACGCTCAAGATTCTCATATATAATCCTGACCCCACACTAAGATCGATTCTTGTATCGTGGGTATCAGATGCTACGAGTCATTTTTCGGACTCGTAAACAACCAATCCCGAAATAAATAGCTGTGGATTTTATAAATATGTCTCGGTGCGCGGATCGACAATCGAAACTACGAATTATAAGTGAGAGGGGAGAGAGGCTAGGCCATACAGCCCACAACGCTGGCCTAGTGCGAATTGCCCTAGTTTGTATTTTCTGTTCAAGAGGAAAAATACTACTTGAATAAAGGATATTTTTATTTACCTCCTTTCCAAATAACAGCAGCATCAACAGGGTATGGGACTTGTCTCCACGCCGACATATCCTTGGGATATCCCTCGTCCATCGTGTTGGTGCTCTCATCGTATCTCCAAAACCTCTCCTCTTCAATGAGGTACGTCTTGTTGTTGTAGTTTGATATGAAGACTGTGGTCAGTTCCGGCACTTCAGGAGGTATCGAGTAGTCAGAAATGTTTCCTCTCGTCACCAGCCGGAAGGAGGGACTGAACTGCCAGTATTTTCTACCTGTAAGTAACAAAAACGAAATTTACCTAATTTTAAGTAATTTGTGCCCGAGCTCGATAGCCTCTCGCGGTAGCGCTCTCTATTATAATATCATCAACATACAAAGCGAAATGTGAGTGTCCTCTGCTACCCGTTCTGGGAAATCGGCGTGAGTTTATTTATGTATTTATGTTAAGTAATTTTTAATATTTCTTGTTAATTTAGGTACTCATTCAGACTTAATAACAGAGGCAGTATCTATTTGGGCGATATTGTGGTGTTACACAAATGGATTATGTAATTGATATTTGGTCTCGGGTTCGAATCCCGGGTTGGGCAAAGTGATATTGGATTTTTCTATTCAGTATCAGCCCAGAGTCAGGAATTTGTGCCCGATATGGCGATAGGCTCGCCACCTATCACATTGTGGGACGGAACATACAAGGCGAAATGTGGGTGCCCTGGCACCTCTGCCTACCCCTTCTGGGAACAAGGCGTGAGTTTATGTATGTATGTATGTGTATGTATTTGGTTGACAGAAAGTATGTTTGAATTCGATTAACTAATAATTCAACTAAGTTTATAAACAATTCCTTACACATTAGATACGGCAATAAATGTAACTTACCAGAAAATATAACAATGTCCCTGTTTTGTTTCTGATAAATGGTTTTGATGACGTTCACGTGCGCGGGCAGCCCGCTGAACACTTCGTGGAATTTCCTCGGGTAGCCCTCTTCTAATTGATTTCTATCGCGAAGCACCCACACCCACTGCAATTGGGTTTTAATTGAAAATTATTTTTTTAGTTAATGAAATACAGAATTGATACAAATAGAGCTATATATATGTGTTGTGTTTGGTATCAAAATCTTCGAAAAACTTTTGGTCTTTTCGTACTGGATTGACAAAATAGGGAGGAGGGAGATGTTTATATTTTAGTTGTCGACACAATTACCAATACAGAATATAATTATATGGGTCAACTTTAAACTTAAAATGCGAATCTTCTGTGCGAATAAAATACCGAGATTTTCACCATTGTATCCTAATACATACATTCAAATTTTTATATTGCTTGAAGATTTAAAATATGTTTCTGTGGCGTCACAGCTCAATAGCCCTTACCTCCTCTTCAAAGACAAAGATCTTATCCTTGATGACCTGCACGGTGTCGTAATTAGTCATGCACAGGTCGGGGATGTAGTTTTCGTTCTCGTCGCTGTCAGGTCTCGTGAAGGGCACCAGAGAGGAGTGCGAGTGTACTGGGTTCTCCGTACTCGACCCGGCCTCATGGAATATTTGGTCTTTTACTGAAAGTTTAAGTAAGTCGAGATTTAAGTACTTGCAAGATTAGGACCAGCGCAAACCTGCTTCGGCATAAATTAAAAACATTGGAATCTATGTCGTATTCCCACCAGATTTTAGTAAGAATGTTGAATATACATTAGTAAAAAATTGAATCGGTTGCCATGCCGTTCCGGTCTGCGCTGGCCTTTAATAACCATCGTTCGCCTAACGACATGTATTGTCTTATCTAGACAGAGATTAGAGATGGACACATTTAAGCTGGCCCTCTTTCACAGTAAGGTGTTCTATAAAGCGCTCGGTATAAAACTGCAAGTGTAGTTAACTAATATTGCATTGCAGTAAGGTGACGTCGAGCAGCGCTAAATATTGTGTTCTTTGGTTAGATATCAACGATATTTGACGAAAATCTTCATCATCAACTCAATGCTAAAAACTCACAGTACAACTCCTGCAGCCCCATAATATCATCAGGGTGAAGCTTCTCTATCGGCACCTGGTAGTAAGGGTACATGACCGACGCCTTCACGTTGGAGTGCGCCAGGCCCAGCGCGTGTCCGATCTCATGCACGGCTACAGCGAAGAAGTCGGTGATGTCATCGTTCTCTTCGTTTTCCTCGTCGGAGCCGCCGCCCCATACTTCATCATCGTCAAAGTGCACGGCGCCGTGTGGTGGCGGGAATGCGTGCGCGACTACTCGACTTGGCCCGTCAAATGGGAACCTGGACAATATGCACGAAAAAGTATGAACAAAATTGTTGTTCGGCAGATATAGACAACATGCACCAAAAAATCAATAGTTTGAAGGCATAAATCCCTTGAAAGGTAAATGAGGATCTTTAGACCCATCGTTGGGAGACATCTTAATCACCTGCGATGGCCAGGGCATAGTGCCCCTCCTCCCCCCTTCCGTTACATAACTACATTTCCCCACAGCAACGAATAATCCACCAAAAGTTAATGAACAATGTCCTCACGTCTTACCATTTAATTTTGGACTGATTGAAACATTTCCGTATTAAAGCTATTTTTAATGTCCATTACCATAAGGTTGAAAAACGACATAATATTCCGCAAGCCAACTGACTGTCTTGAGTTGTGGTTCTACTCTTACCCGTCTCCGTGTTTTCCAGCGGCAAATGAAACTTGTATATCTGCTCGGCCGCTTTCTACTTTCTGAAACTGCAGGTGTCCGTAAGGAGCCCATACCGCTAGCGCCTCCTCTACAAGAGCCTCCACACGAGGTTTGTCCAGGGTACTTGAACCATTTAATACCCTGCAAAATGGAATTAGCAAAAATTAAAAAAGTTTTCGAAACAGGATAAATATGTCTGCAGTACGTATTTGATTTCAGTGGTCAACTTCTGCCACGTACAAGCAAAAATATACACAAAGTATGTACCTATTGGTATTTATAACAATAAAAATAAATGCATCCAACAGTCACATACATAGTCCTCACCGGCCACCAGTGGCGTAACTACACCAACGGGGGCCCGTGGCAAAAATCATCAAATGGGGCCCTTGGTAGATATAAAAAATAATAATATTGTAGTTTCATTTTGATGAATATTGTTTGAATCTCAGTGCACTCGTCTGACTTTACGGACACGTATAGTCAATCTCCACGCACTATGACGGTGAATGGAAACATCGTGAGGAAATCTCCATACCATAGCGATTTGCAAGAATTTTTATGGTATGTAAGCGCGCCAACCCGCACTAGGCCAGCGTGGTGGACTATATTATGGTTTAATCACTCTCAATCGTATTTTCGATTGTAGGGGAGGCCCTTGCCCTGCAATGGGACCTATATGGGCTGATACAGTATATCACAAAATCTTTTAATGACATGGCCTCATATTTCTCATCCGATTATGAACATAGCTGGACCTGATGGCATTCCACCAACTTTTTTTAAAAAGACGGCAAAAAGTATTTCCGCGGTGTTACATATTATATATAATAAATGCTTACGCTAAGGAGTTTTCCCTACAGTATGGAAAAGAGCTTATATTACACCCGTCTATAAAAATGGCGATAAATCTAACATCGAAAACTATCGCCCAATATCCATACTCTCTACGTTATCCAAGCTTTTCGAACGTCTTGTACATAATGTTATTTATCCTAAATTACATCACCTCGTCATATTGGAACAGTATGGATTTATACAAAAACGTTCTACCACGACTAACCTTATGGTTTTCACCAATTACTTTTTTGAGAGCATGAATCGCAGGGTTCAAGTTGACGCGGTCTATACGGATTTTAAGGTCTTTGACAAAGTTGATCACTCTCTACTTCTAGAAAAAATAGCCTTTAACGGTATACGCGGCAATTTATTGCGATGGTTTGCATCATACATTTATAATAGACATCAGAAAGTCGTCATTAAGGTGTTACCTCAAGGCTCTATACTGGGACCACTTCTTTTTATTCTTTTTGTAAACGATATTAAGCACTGTTTTGTTAATTGCAGATTTCTGATGTACGCAGATGATTTAATAATATATAAAGACTGTAACACTTCCACTGACTGTGCACTTTTACAAGATGATCTTAATAGACTAAACACATACTGCCTAAATCAAAAATT
Source organism: Hyles euphorbiae (assembly GCA_023078785.2). Lineage (NCBI taxonomy): Eukaryota > Metazoa > Arthropoda > Insecta > Lepidoptera > Sphingidae > Hyles > Hyles euphorbiae. The sequence goes on along the minus strand of CM041038.1, from coordinate 1,886,476 downwards.
ATTTCTTAATATAAGTAAATGTCTCGCTATATCGTTTACGAAAAACAGGAATAGAATCCAATTCAACTACTCGTTGGATTCCCAGATTTTAAATAGGGTGAATTTGGTCCGTGATTTGGGCGTCACGTTGGACTCTAACTTACACTTCGACACCCATATTAACGATGTTACAAATAAAGCATTTCGTATGTATGGTTTCGTCACTAGATGTGCGTCTGACTTTGTGCGACCTCGTACCTATCTAATATTGTATAATACTTTAATTAGATCACAACTAGAGTATGCTGTACAGATATGGAGCCCATATTACAAAAAATATATTCACCAAATTGAGACTGTTCAAAAGAAGTTTTTGAAGACTATGCATTACAAATGCTACAAATCCAAAATACCTTATAATGAATTATTGGAACGTTACAATGTTTTAAGCTTAGAATCAAGACGAACATTGCTTGATGCTATGATGCTCTACAAATTATGTAATAATAAATATGACTGTATTGAACTGACGGACAAAATATGCTATCGAGTACCTAGAACTGTGATTAGGCGAGGGGTGCGCGTGCCTCAGCTATTCCATACACAATCTTGTAGGAGTAATGCGGGGGCGCGAGTGCCACTCCGCCGTCTCTTACACAATTATAACTCACAATTTGCCCATGCAGATGTATTTTCTCTCACTAACTCAAAATTTCGAAAAATATGTTATCTCCAATTAAAAGGTTAATACTCATATTATAATAAAACCATAGTAGTAGTGGAATTATAGTATATACCTTCGTGCTTAATTTTATTCTATCTGGTAATCTGTGGACAATGGTGTGGGTTATATGTGTGTAAACTCGTTTAGTTATTTTTTTTGTGTTTGTTATTAGCATGTAACCGTTTATTGTCCCTTGTAAATAAAATAAAATAAAAATAAAACATAACTCATTTTCTAAAATCTAAAAAAAGATTTCTGTAATAACGATAAACGAGTGCTTTTGGGTTCCATTTTCATTTCTTTCTATCACACAGTAACGATAAACTTCAAATAATTGGTCTATTTTAGAAAAAATGACAAGTTGTATTAAATATAATGGAGTTGAAGGCCCAAAACAGTAATTAGCTCATTGTGCATTTTTGGACTTAAGTATTTAATCTAGACCCTGGACTTAGTTACCCATTCTTCTAAATCAGGATCACATTTTGCTAGTAACTGCCTTATTACGGCTATCGGGGCTATCTCGATGTCCACGAAAACTAAATTATTAACTTCGTGGAGTATAGGAAGCTCTTGGCATAAAAAAAAAACATGTTTATTTTTTATATGCATTGTTGCTGTTCTTCTAATATGAAAAGTAACCGCCATTATTATATGGATATAGGCCTCCTCCAAATTACGCCATTTCACCCTGTTGTCAGCTCATCACATCCAGCATGTGGTAGCAAGTTTTTGCAAATCTTCACTCGTCACTTAGCTGGTAGGCGTCCTACGCCACGTTAGTCAACACGCCGCCTCCACTCAAGAACACGACAGATGTGGCAAGTGCACTGCCACTTCAGCTTGCTAATCCTATGTGCTATGTCTATAACTTTGGTTCTCTGTCCGATAAGATCATCACGGATCTTATCTTCCAACGGGACTCCGAGCATAGCACGCTCTATCGCTCGCTAAGCGACTATAAACTAGTGGATCAGTAGTACTGTAAGTGGCTAAGTCTCAACACCGTAGGTCGCACTGGTTGAAAGCTATCGTTTTCGAGCTTTTTGGCAGAAGTGACGGGAAGACTTTTAGTATCTTTCTCAAAGATGTTTCTACCTAGTTAAAGGGTCTGCCCCAGCCGGATATATCAGAAACAACTTCAAGCCACCAGGGCCACATACAGCGACAGGTCTGCAGTTGTGGGTCATTGGTATGGTTTTGTCGGAGTTAATTTTAAGACCTACTCGCTGTGAGGCTGAATCTAGACCGTCCACATCTATTGCAGTACTGACTTATTTTAGATAACTTTTTATTTATCGCTTCAGACTCCCTCTTTCTCTTTCGTTTTTCTCCTACCTTTTAGAATAAGACATGTACAAATTTATTTGGAAAATATTAACTTTATATTCATTAAATTAGAATTTTTAAGGTTTTCGGTTCTCGGTTTAAGGCCGAGGCCCAATCGAGCCTGGGCCCTTTCAGGCTTGAGACCCTGTCGGACCAGGGTCCTGCCGGCCCGGGGGCCCCCTAAGCCGGGGGCCCGTGGCATTTTGCGCACTTTGCCACCCTATTGTTACGCCACTGCCGGCCACTAAGATCGAGCCCTGTTTTGTGAGAAACTACGAGAGACTTTTCGATCTCACAAATAGCCAGACCGAAACAAATACCCACGGTTCACACAAATATTTTAAACCAAAGATTTTATAGCGGAGCTAAATTTGATAGCGGTCTGCATCCAGCGACTTCCCACAACCTTTACCGAGTCTCTGCCCACATTGTTGTGGGCGGACAACGGAGTTTTGACGTAGGTACGTACTATGTATATAATTTATAATCGATTATGTACAAATACTTTATTACCTATAAGTGATGGTGTGCTTGTTCCATCCCTGTTGCAGAATGTACCTTCTATTCCTAGATATGTTTGATGTAATAACTATATCCTTAACACCACAACGCCTCTTCTTAAAAAGCTGCAAAAAATAATATTATTTAACGAATATTATCTTAATAAATAGGGCTGAACAAACATTACATACATGCATACATAAACTCGCGCCTTCTACACAGACGGGTAGGCAGAAGATACTAACGTCTAACACCTTTCGTCTTGTGTGTTCCGCCCACGATGTAATAGGGGCGAATTTATCGACTTTTCGAATTGATTTCGGGCTAATGATGAATAGACAAGTCCAATATCCGACCCGGGATTCGAATCCGACACCTCAGCATTATAATCTTATCTTAGTACCTACAACTACGCCACCGACACATGTACAAATAATCCAAAAACAATTTAGATGTAACATCACGTTCAAACCAACCTTCCTAGTTTCTGTGTCCAAAGTGCCAGTTTGCGACAAGCCAGCAAACGCTTGCATCTTCTTCAAGGATTCAGAAACGGACTGGACGGTGTATGTCGAGTCCACTTCCCCGGTAATGTCAGTGCTGCCCTCTCCTTCCGACATATACCCATATCTCTTCAGAAATTGTACCTGGAAGGATCATTCGTTTGAATAGCTGGTTAAACCCTGGAGATTCTTCGAATGTACGTACGTAAAACTTCACTATAATAATATATATAATAATAATATGCCTAGGTATATACTTCACAAAATGTTGGAAACTTCTATCGTACGTTATAACTATAGTTTATGTTAGGGGAAAATTGAAAGTATCATAAAGAAAGTATTGATCTTAAGTGTTACTTATATCTTACTTCGGACGTCGAACATTCGAACTTTCTGTCGTATCACTGAGTAACCCCCCTGTTTCCTTATACTGGCACACCACATGTTTCTTCATTCACGCACACAATTATAAGTGCGTATAAACATCGCGAAACTTAGTAAGCTACATACCATATTTAGAATAGAAATTAGGAATACCCCACCAAGTCTAAACAGGATTGTTGCTCAAATCACTAATTTATCAATAAGAGCATGGAATATAGTATATTAATATTATTTATATTTAAATCAATCATATATTTAAACAAAAAGTTTAACATATTAATTGGTCAAGGTTTTCGGTATTGATAAACTGGCTAGCAGTTCGCAACAAAAACAATTATGATTTGTAATAAATGTTAATATATTATTTATTAAATAGCTCACAAATGCTTTGTTGATTTTGACAGCCTTGGCGCAGTTGTTGAGAAGAAATTTGTAAAACGTGAGGTCGCGCGTTCGATCTCCGCAGCGAGACAAATATTTGTGTGAACCACAAGTATTTGTTTCGGGTCTGGTCTGGGTGTTTGTGAGATCGAAAAGTCTCTCGTAGTGTCTGATACCTACGATACGAGATTCGATCTTAGTGTGGGGTCAGGGCAGTATGTGACTGTCTGGAGAGGCGCCACGGTGCGCCGACATTCCGGTTGACGCAGGTGCTCACCGGGCACGGCTGCTTCGGTGCGTACCTGTGTCGCGTAGCCGGAGCTGAGGAGTCCGCCGTGTGCCACCACTGTGGCAACTGCCGCGAGGACACGGCCCAGCACACACTGGAGGAATGCCCAGCCTGGGACGAGGAGCGCAGCGCTCTCACTGCGGTTTTGGGTGGAGACCTCTCACTGCCGGCCGTGATCACCGCCATGGTCGGCAGCCAGAGGTCGTGGCGAGCCATGCTCTCCTTCTGCGAGCGCGTCATGTTGCAGAAGGAGAGCGCCGAGCGGGATCGTGAGCGGAATGATCCCGCTCGTCGTCACCGCAGACGAAGAACGAGACGCCGGGACGCCAACTGACCCGGCGCCGCAGAGGCCACACGGGGCCGCCTTCCCTATCCTGGCAGCCCCCGAGACGTAGCGCTACAAGCGTCAAAAAGCCGCGTCGCTGTAAGCGGCAGTGCACGTGAAGGCGGTCCTGGCGCGTCTATTGAGCGGTATCCCGGGGCCGTCTCCAAAGTGCACCGATGGTGGCCAATGCGGGATTTTTAGTCAGTATTTCGGTGCGCAGACTACGGGTAGGGACCCGACCCAGCATCACGTTTCGCTGGGCCGGAAGGCGCACCGGTGAGTCCGACACACCCTCGCCCCTTCGGGGGCGGGATGGTCCGTAAAGGGATTTTCCCCGCGAGAAAAAAAAAAGAAATGTGACTGTTGGGTGTATTTATTTATTGTTTTGAAAAATAGTCATTATAATGAATGAGTGGAAAGAAAGACTATTAGAAAACAAGCAAGGGCAAGGGAAAACAGATACGAATATCGATAAAACGGCAGTTTTTGTATCCAACAGGCGCATATAAACCATGTTTTATAAATCAGTTGTTGCAATGATATTGACTCACGCATTGCAACTTGCACTGCACAAAAGATATCAAAGCGGTTATTAAGCGTAGTACAGAAATATCATCATTATGATAATAGTTATACTAACCAAAGAACCTCAGTATGTAATGATTTTCAGCTCTTTTTATTACAGCAAGAAAATAAGGGATCAAACAAATATCTGGAATCAATGTTGTTTTTTTTAAATTACTATTTTGTGACTCAAATAGGTATTAATAAGTAATATTTACTATAAAATATACTATCTAGGGTATATTCCTGTTGGTTATCGTTTCATGCGGTGTTTTCTTTTTCTATCGCGATTTAAGTACAAGGATTAAGTTATTGGTAAAATTATTCGTAAAATACTACACACTCTGAATGACTTGAATACTTTTCGACGAAAATTAGAGTACAATGAGTTCTATAAACGATACAAATAATATGATTCTGATAAAATATAGAACTTAGTTGTTTAGTTACAACTTACATAATATGGCATCGTAACACAAATGATAAAATCGCTGGTCAATCAATCTAGACGACACTTATTAACTACTGAATCAGCAACAAAACATATTTTTCTTAGAAATTTCTCATTGTAGTTTTACATGAGATCTTGCACAGCTGCAGTTCAGAGTAACAAATGAATTTGTGCACTCAGCACCTTCAGACATGATAAGCGCATGATCGTAGCCAGCCGTGGGATTAGGGTGGGGCAGCAGTCTTAAATCATATGTAATTAGCAAACTGTACCCACGGTATTCTTCTAAAACACCCTGTATCTATGTTTATAATTCGAATTATCCTAAATACTTTGTTATTACTCACCTGCCTAGTACTTTACCTAGATAATTTATTTTTTTAGAGTTGGTTAGGTACCTGACAGGTCAAAGCCAGGGTGGGGCAAGCGCCCCACTCTGCCCCACCGTGGCTACGCCCATGGATAAGCGTTATTTAATTAACCTTGCATGGATTTCTGATAGATAGAATATTACAAGGTATGGCGAGACATCATGCCATTCACCTGATGGTAAGCGAAACGACCGGTCAGATACAGTAAACCAAACAACATTATAATTGCCATCCTAAGACATATGATGTTATCATTGTGTCCTCATTATGTCCAGGAGCTAATCAGGTTACAATGTCCTTGATACCACTCTTGTATTTCGACATAATGGTGCACTTACACTACTGTTTGGCCATTTCGGTGGTACCTACCCTGGCTCTACCCTACCCTAATTTATTAAAATGATAGCACCCGAGTATTATTTCTGCATCCACGTTTGTGTGATATGAGGGTTGAGTGAGTTTTTTCGTAATCATTTGACTTTTACAATTTAAGTATATTTGTTTAAAGATATTCTTACCATCAATTATCACAATTATTAATTTAATACCCTAAATATCTAATTCTATATAAAACAACGTAGTAGATTAGTGTTTCAAATGGCACAATACATCCTTTTTAATTATCTCTAAAATAGAGAGAAATTAGTCTATAAATTGGTATGAACTAATCTAATAAGATAATTATTGTGGGGATAATTGCTGTATTAAATTAACTTTTACGAAACTGCAAAAAATAACTAGAAATTTTAATCGGGTGCCTAACAGCCTCCAGATACAGGACTATTTAAAAAAAAATTCATCATTTAATCACCTAGTCACAGTAATCTAGATTACATCCGTTGATAATTTGAAATATTTATTCGATCTCTTCTTGATCCTATAAAATATCCAATTATTCCGGAATTTATTAATTTGTAACAACTGCCTTACTTTCAAGTCACTTTAACTAACTTGAGCGCCACTTAACTTCTTAATCGAGCACTGACCTGTTCAAAAGTAATTGGACTATTCTCCAAATAAATAGTCTTGCACGTCACAGCACATAACAGAGTGATCACAAAGAAGGTTTCACACAACATGCTTGCGAGGGCGACTGTTTACTGAGCGGACTGAATGAAGATACGAGCCGCGATCGACCTTTGACATGAGATAGTGATTCAGTGATGCCGATGTCTCGCGGAGACTGGTTATCGACCTACTGCGGAAGGCAATGCATTGTGTTTACGCCCTTCGTTATTATTCACAAAGCAATGCAAAAGTTGATTAGCAATCATATCCAGGATGCTTGGTAACAGTAACGATAGCAAGTACCTACAAGTTTATGTAAGTAAGTGACTCTTTTAAACCTGTAAATAAAGCCTGTTGATGCTGGGCAATCCAAAAAATTTAGTATATACCATAGTTTAAAACAGAAACACTACATGTTTGTGTTATTCAGTAAGGTGGACTTGCGATTGTTGGTCGTAATGCGAACATCTTATCAACAGCTTCAGCATCTTCAGTTACTACTAAAAACCTATAGGCTTATGAAAACATAGATATACCTACTGAAAATTCGGAAACCAATTGTAAATTCAAACAGTGTTGTAATCTCAGTGAGTCTCAGGTCGTAATATAGATTCTTATCAAATTAATAGATGTTTTTTTTTTATGTCAAGCGTAAATATTTATCACTGTCAGTATTTGTCAATAATATTGTCAGTATTTATCCAAGTATTTATCACATTGTTTGAGTAATATTTAATTGTGAATTGTCTACAAGCATTGACAAAATGCAGACCAACCCATTGGAGAGGCTTTCGAATTTCCACTCGCTTCCGAATGTCCGCACCACCATCAACAGCGAAACGGACGTGAAGCCTTTCTACAGTATGTCTTTATCGCAGATCCGAAGGAATTCCGCGTTAGCGGAGTACCATCACAAGCCCACACCTTTTGTAAGCAGAAATATGCCTCCCTCACTTGTTGTTTATGCAATCCTGGGGAGTAGCGCCGTAGGTCGAAGGTAGAAGTAGTGTAGAAGCGTTTAGCAGGCCGGTGAATGTGTCGAGTGAAAAAAACTATTGTCTGGTAGCAACAAACCTTTAGTCTGCACGGCAGTACATTTACGATCAAGTGTAGTGTAGTTTCGTTCCCGTGCTCAGCAGTAACACGAAATTGAGAAAAAATCACTTTACCGAGTAAATACACATGACCTGTTTTTATTTCGTAGCGAATTTCTTGCCCACGCACATGTGGCATCCATAAAATGCTAACTCATTCAAGTGTATATTAAATCATAAGTCTTGTATTAATAATAAAATAATATTTTTTCCAGTATATAAGATGGATCTACGGATACAATCCCAAAGTCGGCGTAATCAACCTAAACGATCGCGGTTCCACGACAGCTTTCTACGCAGCGGCCAACTGCGGCGTACTGTACAACTGGATGACCAACCAAATGAGGATACTTCAGGGACATGTGAGTACCCGTATTTGCCTGCCATTCATTTGCTTTGCTCATTCATCGCCAACGAGTCACTCTCCGAAGATCATTCGCTGCGACTTGATTTCTACTTTAGATTGCTTTTAAACTGCCATCAGCAGCTCTAAATTGCCTACACCAATTCAAATAGACTTCACTGTTAGACTATACCTACCTCACATCATGTGAGATTTATAATTACGAGATAACCTAATTTTGCTTTATATGAAAAACATGCACCTGCTGACTGCTGTGATTTTTTGTTCTTTATATCCCAATATTATTAGATATACAAAAGTATACTAGGTGCTTTGTGAAAACCATTACATTATACTAGGCCCAAAATGTTATTGATGTTAAAAAAATCACCGTGAACTAAAATTATATGATTCCAGAGGCACGCAATAACGTGCATAGCATCAGATTCCACCGGCAAATGGCTCATTACAGCTGACTCTGGTCCAGAAAACGTCCTCATCATTTGGGATAGTACCGATTACTTCCCACAGAAGACCATCTTTTCACCTCATGGTGACGTCAAATTATCTAAGGTTGCACTGAGCGCTGATGCCAAATATCTGCTCACTTTAGCGTACCCGGAGAAGACAATGATTTACTGGTGGATATGGTCTTTTGGTCTCTCAGAGCCTCATGGTAAAGTCTTAATAAATATGTCTTACGTGATAAGGAAACAAAATAACTAACTAGTATTTTTCCTGATGCAGCTACATTGGAGGTAGACATACCGAAAGATGCGGTAGTTGACATGGGTTTCAATGCAAACGATACCACACAATTTTTGTTGATGACGAAACACGATATTTGGCTAGGCGTAACCCAGGTAATTATGATAAGTGTTGTTCTATCTTACTCACTTACGTTAACGAATTAAACACGTCATCAATGCCATTACCTCAAAATGGTTTTAGGCAGAGAAAGAGTAACAATCCCGTCTCGGTTACTGCATGAATGGGTCCATTGTCTTAAAGAAAATAGTCATAATCATAATTAAAGAAATATTTTTCCGCAGAAAATAATTATAGTCGAAAGGGGCTTACCCAAAGAGACTGATGAGATCGAACTGAAAATAAGGAAGGTCGATAAAGTGATATCACCCGAGCATGGCAAGCTGACTTGCTTCGCGTTCATAGGCGTGACGTCACAGGTGCTGGTGGCGACTAGCAGGGGATCTGTGCTCATATACGGCTACACCATCGAATATCAGGAGGATTTGGGTCCTACCAACTACAAAAACTTGCGATATGTTAAGGTTTTGAAAATGGAAAAATATGGGATTAATGTTATTAAGAGCATCGATGGGTAAGCAAACACTTACCTATCACTGTTTTTAATATTATAGGGTTATGAGATTAGCTGTTTTTAAACATACATGCCAAAGCCTCCATAATGAACCTACTGTTCCATTAACCATTCACTGAGAGCCAAACATCTATTGTAGTAATACATATACAAGTATCTCCCATCGGTCGACAATCGACACAATTTATGGACAAAGTTTATTTTATTTTATCAGTGTGATCGTGACTGGAAACAATGGCGGCGAGATTCGTTTCTACGACAACCAAATGAAGCTGTTGTACTGGGTGCACGGCTTCACCGTCGACTGCGTTAGAGACGTGTCTTTCAACATTGCGCCGAGGAGCTACCAGGTCTTTGATCCTAAGTGTAAGTTTATCTCCGAGATACGTTGTGTTTACTGCTTGTTGAACAGAGGGTTTCGCCTCTCTCGCTGTCTCTTTGACCACAGAAAATTCCACTGTTGAACATAAGCCACTCTTAATGAATGATGTTGAGATCCTTTTCATTAGAAAAGGATCTCAACATCATCCTGCTGGAAGCGACTTGCTTCCACCGACTTTCTGCAAACTTAACCAAAATGAAAAGCTCACCAATGTAGACATAATTTCTTAAACGTAGACAATTTACCACGAATTGATGTAAATAGCGTAGTCAACATTAGGTGGTGACAATATACCTACTTGAAACCATAATGGTTTTCATATTCATTTCATTCATTTCTTTTTTATTTCTCATATTATGATTTGCTTTTCTTTGGAAACATTGCTGCGAAATAAGTGATTTCCGCCGAACTCACATGAGTGTAGGTAAAACAGTACCAATAAGAAGGGGAATATTATACACCGCAATAATAAATTATAGTTTTCAGAAAGTCATGAATATTTTAATCCTGTATTTTACAGCTTTATAATTAGAACTCTGTATTTTCCAGGTAACAAACCTTGTCCGTGCTGGGAGCAAGTGATTCCACAAGTAGACACGATGACTGGAGTCGTCAAACAGAAGTTGATCAAGAAACAGCTACCCAGCGATGCCACTGTTAAAAGCAAGCCGTTTCTAGTCAGAGATTTTATCGTTTGTGAGTTATTATTAATAGTTTTGCTATTCATTTCAATTAGACAAAATAAAAGTTTGTCAATTTAAAACTTTATTAAATTTTAGTTTTCCAATCATATAGAAAGCTCGGTTTGGCTCGGTCATCCGAGAACCAAATTGACAAGAAAAAACGTCGCAGGTTCAAGTCAGGACATAATTTTAATTTTTTTTAATAACTTTTAAAATTACGTGGGTTTATTAACGCTTACAATGAAAGAATAAATAATGAGGACCTACTTCATTCTGTTTATTTTCTTTAACATTCTGTATTTGCAGGTACTCAGAATCAGGGTGTGGGCTACGTGGATTTCGCCACAGAAAATTACGTTACTATATTAGATAATCTTATATCGACTGCGTTGACGGTCAGCGTGCATCCTGAAAAGTAATGTATTTATTGATTTTATTTTAACGAGGCCCTGGATTTTTTTACAATATTCCTGTCTGATAGTAAAACCCATACAAAAAATAGAACAATGAACAAAATAGGCCAGTCACATCCCTTTTTCTGGAGCCCTGTGCGACTATCCACGCCCAACCTAAATGCTGCTACTGAAAACAAGTTTTGTATATTCAAAGATCATGGTGGTGACTAGAATTCTGTTCTGTATCAGCCCATATATGTCCCACTGCAGGGCACGGGCCTCCTCTACAATCGAAAGTACGATTGAGAGTGGTTAGGCCATATAGTCCACCACGCTGGCCTAGTGCGGGTTGGCGGACTTACATACCATAGAATTTTTTATAAATCGCTATGGTATGCAGGTGTCCTCACGATGTTTTCCTTCACCGTTTTAGTGCGTGGTGATTGACTATCAATACACACATGACTCCGAAAAGTCAGAGGTGTGCCCTGGGATTCGAACCCGCGACCACCGTGAACATGTTGGCAGCCGCGTCTAGTCCGTTTACCAACAGGCCACCACGCACCTTTCTGATGGTAAACCCATACAAAAAATAGAATAATAGACAAAATAGGCCGGTCACGTCATCTTATTTCTGGCGCCCTGTGCGATCATCCATGTCTTACCTGGATGCTGCTACTGAAAACAAGTTTTGTATATTGAAATTTCATGATGGTGACTTGAATTACGACGGCGCATTTATTATTCAGGGGCTGAAACACGGAAGTTATTTTCTCATATTCTGCGCCAGTGATCGCTATTTTGTAGATACTTTTCTAATATCTTCTATCATATTTAACCTTTTTCATTACTCTTTAGGCCAGTAGTTTGCGTGGGGTATTCAGATGGAGTTCTAGAGATGTATAAATACATTCAACACAAGTTGTTTGTGCGACTCGACTTGAGGAAGCATTTCACAGTGATCACTCCTCCAAAGAGCGAATCTATCAAATGTAGTTATGAAGTTACTGTCCCTCAGCTGTCTGTGACGTGCCTCAAGTATTCTCCGTCAGGTACTCTGAGATATTGTCTATTAGATAGTTGTTTTCAGTATTTGTCTACATAATATGGTCGAGGAAAATGGAATTTGGAGCCATTCAACGCATTGTGTATGCTTGATGATCCTCTGATCGTCCCAACTTCTTATGAGAATATATATTTTTTTTATTGAAGTGAATGGCGATACGAGCAAGCCGTTTGCCTGATGGTAAGCGAACGACCGCTCATAAACAGTAGCAACATTCCACTGCGCTCGCAATCCTGAGACATAAGAACATTTACTGGTGGTAGGTCTCTCATATGTGCGAGGCCATCTGGGTATGTACCACCGCAATGTCTATTTCTCCCGTGAAACAACACTGCTTAAATGCACTGTTGTGTTTCGGATTGAAGGACATTGTAGCCAGAGCAACTACTGGACATATTGAGACTTAACATCTTATGTCTCAGGATGGCGAGCGCAGTGGAATATTTCTACTGTTTATGAGCGGTCGTATAGCTTACCATCAGGCAAACGGCTTGCTCGTCTCGCCATTCATTGCAATAAAAAAAAAAAAAAAATAAGATGTTAAGTCTCAATATGTCCAGTAGTTGCTCTGGCTACAATGTCCTTCAATCCGAAACACAACAGTGCATTTAAGCAGTGTTGTTTCACGGGAGAAATATATGCGATAATTATAGGTGCCTTCATAATATAATAGTTACTTCTTAGTAAAAGAGTAACTTTTAACACACTTTCGTTCGTTGACAATCTTAATTCCATTTAGTGGAACTTTACCAGGATCAAAATAAATTACTATCTTCTGTAATGTGTTGCGTGTAAAGTTTACCAACTAATACATACAATATGTACGTAGGGTTACATTTGGCATGTGGTCTGAACACCGGGGAGCTTTTGTTCCTGGACCCGACCACCATGAAAATCCTCACAGAAAAACCCTTCCTGGACACCAAATATGCTATTAAAGAGATTAACTATAGCTGTGACTCTCTCACGCTCGCTCTTGCTGTATGTAAATACATTTGTTGATAACTTTATTGTAGTTTACCTAATTCATCTTACTGCTGGGCAAAGGCATCACTCTAACCCTACACAATTCTTGCTCAAAAGATATTTCAGGCACATATGGACTATATAGATAACTAATATCAAATATTTTATAAATACAAAAACAGCATAGGTGTTGAGCTTGTAGTGGGTTGTGAAAAAATGAGCCATAATATGTTTGATGAAACTTTCTCCTCTTTTAGTGATCAACAAATCTGTCTCAACAAATTATTGTTTAGATTTCGAAATTTGAATTATCCTCAAGTTTTAAAAATTGCCTTCAATTTGCCATTGTTTGCTAAAATTACCTAGGTACTGTTGCTATGTAAATTTACAAACTATATTTTCTTTTCCTTCCAGGATGAGGGGCATACAGTTTGTGTATACAAATACGATTGTGAAAAATTTGTATGGAATTTCATTGGAAAGCACAGATCGCACTTTAAAGAAATAACTAGCGTCTTTTTCCTACCAAAGAAGAATGATGATGGCGAATACAAATTAATATCTCTAGGAGCAGACAGAATAATGGTTGAATATGATATAGGACAGAGTTCTGAGGAGTATCTGGAGATCTTCAGTTTAGATAGAGTAGATCAGACGTCGATACCACTGTGTGGAATAGTGTGGCCTACACCCAAGGATCTTGATCCTGCTGAATACAGAACCGATTTACCCACGATTTTGATTGCCAATGATGAAGTAAGAAAATTATTTTTTCTATTAAGTATATTTATGATGTAGGTACCTATTAACGTTTTATTTCTATCGATGAAGTAGTTTTAAAGTAATTACGCCAAGTTATCAATTCTTTTTATGGAATTTCATTAATATGAGTATTTTAATTACTATTTTTTCTCTTTATGTTTTAATGTAGATGCTTGTAGTCTCGTGTATGTTAAATATATGTTTATATTCTTTGTTGTACATCAGGATAAAAAATATTTTTATAAAATTAAAATAATTATAATAGGCATCTTTAATCTTTATTGCACAAAGCAATCTCTTCCATGCAACCTTTGGATTGGAGGTAAGAGAGACAAATATAATTACTTTCTAAAGGACGTCTGGCAGAAATAGAAAGATTATTGCGATATAGTAAATGTAAAATTATTTATAGCAATATTATACATCCAGCATTAACAGACGTAAAAATATGTTAATATTTTTGCCGTCAATTTTGTCTTCATTTAGGTTTCCACTAAGAAAAATTCAACAGTAAATTAAAAATTACTAATTAACAAGGTAGCGCTTAAAGCATATAAACCTCCTTGTTCGTCAGCACAAGTACAAAATAGTGAACTATTCGACCACGATGACACTGGCCACATTCCTGGGTCCTCGGTTCGAGCACCCCGTGCGTAAGATGCAGCTGGTCACCAGGGAAGAAGACGGGGTGGAACTGCAGTACCTCGTGTTCGCCACCAAGAATGTCATCGGCATCCAGAAGCTTCCGCTCGATGGTAACCCTTGGAAGCATGTGGGGTTGTTGGCGCATCCAGTGCAGGTAAGGATCCAAATTCTTTCAAATACACAAAAGAGTCACATACTATCAGGTCAGGACTATCCTGACCCGTCACTAAGATCGAGTCTTGTGTCGTCGGTATCAGGAGTTACGAGACTTTTCGGTCCCAAAAACACCAAGACTAGAAATAAATACCTATGGATCACACAAATATTTTGTCTCGGTGCGGGGATCGAACTCACGGCCTCATGTTTCACAGGCGGCGTCTAAACAACTGCGCCATGGAGGCTGTCAAAAATACAGCGATACAGACAGCGATATAAACAGATGTAGGTACTTTTGAATTAGGATCTTGCTACAGTTAGTCAAATAGATCGGCTTGACCGCACGGTGCCAAACGTTTCATAGAAATCTAACGTGAAATAACAGAGTTGCTGTTGCGAACTTTTATTATTATTTCAGGTGACCGAGATGTCTTTTCGTGGTGACACCGGAGCTATGTTTACGATTGGAGCTAAAGACTGTTGCGTGTTCCAATGGGCTGCTAACTATAGGTAATTATTAATATTTTAAAATACTAAAGGCCTGTAACAACTTCGCCCAAGTGCATATGACAAGAATGGCGTGTTACGGTAACGGACCTGAGGTAGAGCGGGGTTGAGTGGCCGCAAAAGACTGTTAAGTGTGGAAATGTCGAAAACCGAAATAAAAAGCAAATTATTGGACCCTGAGCTTACGTACTTAACAAAAATACGCAACTAAAACGCGGTTATTTACCTTATTTCCGTTTCGCGTGAGTCACAGGTAAGTATAATAACTTGCTATAAGCGGTATTTAATTGGATGTTTTATATTTTCAACTCAATTATCGCCTACTCTCATTTATCCTGACGACGTGTAATGATGGAGCCCAATGCCCAACAGTGGTTTACTGTGATGATGTTAAATGTTTTCAACAGATCAGTAGAGACAACGACAAGTCAAGGCGGGCCGGACTTGGACCCCTACTACTGCCTCATCGAGAACGGTCGTCCCGGCTGGCTGTTCCAAGAAATCCGGGATCTGTTCTACTACGTCCAGATATTGTGCCAGGGAACCTTCTCCCCGGCAATGAGGCGGGTCAAGGACTACATCCCTATCGGATCCTTGCCCGATCTCATGAGGGCTCTTGGGTTCTTTCCGTCAGAATATGAGGTAACTGATGTTTTTTAAGCTTGGTCATGTCTTTTAAGTCTTTGCTGCTCATAAAGTATCCACTTGTTGAGGCGCAACGATTCATATGTCATGAACCTACATTATTGTTATTTTGGCTTTATTACTACGATGAACGTTAAACCAGCATGGATTTTGTATAATAATTTCGTGTAGATAGGAGGATACAAACAGGATCTGACTTCTACACTTATGGGACAGTACAAAGAAATCTTGATAGCAATAATTACTTTTCGATATGTTGTATCTTTTCTTGGAAACTGTTAGTATCTGCGTAATATTAATGTTGGAGCCATAATGTTGATAAGTAGTACCTACTTGGTTTGCGTAAGAAATAATAAATGGATAGGAATACAAATTCATGGTTACTATAAACTTAATAATACCTACTGTAGTTTTCTCTGCAATATGCTTATTTTATTATTAAATGTGTCTTCTTTAAATACTCTAGGTAGAAAACTTATTAGAGGAAGCGAAGTACAAGGTGTACGGTATCGAGCCGGTATCAGAAATTGACTTTGAAGAGTTTGTTAAACTGTATTTGAACCATCGGCCAGCCTTCGGGACCAACTTCAAGAAACTCAGGAATGCGTTCAGAAACTTTGCTTACTTGCAACAAGACGAGTACAAAATACCCAGAGATGAATTTATTAATATTCTGCAGAATTATGGTACTGATAATCTTTGTTGTCTACAGCATGCACGACCGTAGGGATCTTTTAAAAGTATATATGGTTTATGAAGTCCAACAAACCTCAATGAGCCAATGTGCTATTGTACCAAGTAGAATCGAATCGAACTTTGATTGCAGAGGAGTCCTATCCTCAGCAGTGTTTTTTTTATTGCACTTAATGGCGGGACGAGCATGCCGTTCGCCTCATGGTACCTAAGCGATACGACCGCTCATAAACAGCAGCAAAACCAAACAACACCTTGAATTACAAAGCAATGTTTGGCATTCCACTGCGCTCGCCATCCTGAGACATAAGATCTCAATATGTCCAGTAGTTACTTTGGCTACAATGTCCTTCAATCCGAAACACAACAGTGCATTTACACTGCTGTTAGGGGGGAGAAATAGACATTGCCGTGGTACCTACCCAGACGGCCTCTCACATATGAGAGACCTACCACCAGTAAGTTGGCGAATACGTTATTTACTGAATCTAAATAACGAAAAATAAGGAGTCTTCCGACTTCCGAGCTGACTAAGGTGATACCAGTACACCACTGGCGTTAAAAATCAATGTGAGTTAAGTCTACCTAGGCTATATTTTCCATAATTTAGAAGTATCTAAATACTTAAACTATTCTTTTATGATCCAGGCGAACGGTTTCCCCGCGAGTTGTCGTGGTATTTGCTGTCTATACTAAATGGGTGCAACGCTGAAGACAGAGCGGCCATGACTGAGGGAGACTTCTCGTTCTTACCAGAGGTATCAGCGTTCACTTATACATATGTAATAGTACATTAACTCACACACAATCGTACTCTCGATTGTATAGGAGGCCCGTGCCCTGAAGTAGGACATATGTGGGCTGATAAAGTAATAGTACATGAAGAAAAGCCTCCAGTAGGTACTGCGCCTAAACAATAAACTATCCAACAGTGAAATAGGTGAATAAAATCCCTTAATCGTAATCTCTGCACTAAAATCAGTACATTAGTTATCCTTAACCCTATCCTTACCTAGGAGGGCGGACGGAAGCATTGCTATTTCGAGTATACCTGTCCCTTCGGAAGGTCCCATCGCCCAAAACCGGCAAAGGGTGGGTTATCACGAGGCCCTCCCCCTGCTGGTTATCACCCCAAATGACCAACCCATAGCGTTCAGTGATACAGTTTAAGTTCTAACCTCTACATAAAACACAGGAATTTAAATACGCATACATACATATCGGCAATAGTCAATGCTTAAAAATGTGTAAACGTAAAAGCGTAGCTACCCAGCCCGGATAACGTGGGTAGATCAAGTGGACGAACCTTCGTTATAGCAAGCCGTGCGCATGACTAATTCTTCTAACATAATCACTAAATAGTATAAAACTGTATAAAACAAAGTTGCTTTCTCTGTCCCTATGTCCATTTGTATGCTTAAATCTTTAAAACTACGCAACGGATTTTGATGCGGTTTTTTTAATAGATAGAGTGATTCAAGAGGAAGGTTTATATGTATAATACGTACATATTATTGTACAGAAATCTTTTTGTACCCGGGCGAAGCTGGGCCGGGCCGCTAGTATATTTAAAATAGTCCCAACCTCAAGGATACAGTTTATTTGTTGCGAGTATCAGAATTACAGCCCATATAAGTAGTCCCTATACAGGATACAGGCCTCCTCTACAACCGAAAGTAAATTTGAGAGTATTTAGAGCCGTGGTTCCTAACCTTTTTAGGTCCGTTACCCCTAAGATCTAAGGGTGACTGATTTTACCCCTCCCTCCCCTCTAGGGTGACTGATTTTACCCCTCCTCCCAAGGATGATCTCAAACAACACGTGTTAATACCTTATACGTAGACTTTATTAAACTTAAAACAATTGCACATAACCAATAATTATGCTTTTGAAATTTCTATTAGTTTAAAAATTTTATACCACCACAGTACCACAAGGTACTGCTTAGCTTTTACAAGTTTGTAATATTAGGTTTTGTTTGATTTAAGACGATAACCAGCTCATTGTTACCCCCGCAAAATACAGGTTTTACCCCCGCGGGGGTAATTACGCCCAGGTTAGAAACCACGGATTTAGAGTATCAGAAACTACATGACTTCTGTGTCACAGCACTGAAACACGAAACTATATAAACAGCAAAACAAATTGTTCCGACACCGGGATCGAAACCGCACCTCATATTTTGACAGCCTCCGTGGCGCAGTTGGTTAGACGCCACCTGTAAAACGAGAGGCCGCGGGTTCGATCCCCACACCGAGAGATTTGTTTGTGCGGCCCACATATTTCTGCCAGGTCTGGGTGTTGGTGAGACCTAAGTCTCTCGTAGTTCCTGATACGACACAAGACTCGATCTTAGTGTGGGATCAGAACTATGTATGTGACCGTTGGGTGTTATGTATATTATTATTATTAAATTTTAATTTATGTATATTATTATTATTAAATTTCGCAGCCAGTTCTCGATCAACTCCGCCACCTGACTAGTCAAACATTCCTTCCACAACGCGTTCTGTTCCAGAGGTGCTATTTTTAACCATACTCTTCATTGTCCAGGAGATATCCTTCAGCGAGCTGGTGACCAACATCATAGGCATCCAGGATGTAGACAACCTATCTGACCAGTGTTCAGGAATGGAGGAGTCATCAAGCTCACAGTCACAACAGACTGCCTCGTCAGGCGACTCTGAAGAAAAATACTAATTGTTTTACATTTATTTATTATCTTATTACCAAAATATTACAATTAATAAATTATTGTACAATTAATTTATTTATAAATAATGCTAAAGCCCTTGTTGGTTAATGCCGTTCTGTATAAAATTGATCAATACAAATTCAGGAGAATAATGTTCAGATGGTAATTTATGAGTTTGATAAAGGATAAATCTAGGCAAGGTCCTAGGCTTTTCCAGGCAGATTGACATTTCCTTCCTATCTAAAGATGGGTTATGAAATGTAAGCATCATTGTCGTAGGATATTTCTGCCCAATATTGTTTATTTATAAAGGCAATATAGAAATTAGTGCCCTTATTTTTGTTGATCCTTTTTGATATTTTACGACAATGATGCTTACATTTCATAACCCAGCTTTCGATAGGAAGAAAATGTCATTGTCATTTTTCTTCATAACATAAATTGGCACATTTCATGATCCATATTATACCAATTAAGATATACAAAACGGCATAACAGAGACAGGCTCTAGACTTTACCTAAGTTGCATTGAGTCGCATACACTAGTATTTTATTTTACTAATAAAACAAATTCATTAAAATATCATTTTGTAAAATTAAAATTATTCAATAAGTCCCGACCAGTACCTTAATTGTTTTTAAAAATTTATATTCATGCAATAAGTACATTCATTTTGTTCTTTATTAAATCGAATAAAACATCATACTTGTTTTATTACAATTAATAACTACTATGATAAATTTAATTCAGAATCGCAATTTATTTACTTTCATTCTCATTCAAAGACAGTTATAAAAAAACAATTTTTAACAAAATTGTATTTAAACATTGCAAGATTTTTCATAATTTATATTTAATATAATTTCTAGCAATCAATATTATTTCGCATGTTATACTATAATTAAAAAACGGAAATACAAATTGTTTAGATTTACATATGCATGGAAAGTACATATAAATTGCAAAAGGAAAGAATCCAATTTTAGTTATGTGAACTTCCAACTCATTAGAAATATTTGTAGTGATTACTATATTGTAGTTCATTAATATTGCAGGTTCTACATAAAAAATTGCCATTGTATTCTTACTTTTCAATCATGTTTTTTTTTATAGCAATGAATGGCGAGACGAGCATGCTTTTTGCATGATAGTAAGTGATACGATAGCTCATGGAGCATACCAAACACCATAAATTACAAAGCAATGCTTGGCATTCCACTGTCCTCCGCATCTTGAGACATAAGATGTTAAGTCTTAATATGCCCAGTAGTTACAATGGCATTTTATAATTAAACTACAGTTCCTAGTCAGGTTATCAAAAGCATCACTTTGTTCAATGCAATCACTAAAATTGCAATGGTCCATGGAATAAACCTAATAAAATTAGAACTCATACTTTCAGTATTAATCTAATCACATAATGTCAAATTATTTACAATGCAAACACACCACATAAATACGGTATTAATATTAAACGAAAAAAGGCACCGCCTCCTTTCCTCCAGTATGCCTATTCGTAAGCTGTAACACAATTGTCATTATAAAATTGAGTCCAGATAAAATTTTGTATGTGAAGATTATATACTATTATATTCTGCTCTTTGTAAGGGTATCGCAAAATATATTATTGTTGTCAAAAAATATTTTAAGGAACATGCCATTATTCATCAAGCTTTCAATTCTTTATTTTTGACAAATATTCCAGCTTTTATTTTTCTTTTGTAAGGCCACATAACAAGACTAAGCTTTAGGCCAATTTGGTGGATACAGATCCTTGCACATAACTCTATCACACGTCACATACAAAATTTTATATATTTTGTACTATAGTGCACCTATTTACTGTATCAAATACCTACATCTACACATACAAAATTGTACTCTGAGACCGTCATAAGCTTCTTGTGTAACGGTACAACCACTGTCCTTAGTTTAAATGTAGCACTTCTACTATAAATAAATCTACCTTCCTCAATCGGTTTTTAATCGTTTTGCCGGTGTTGTGGTACCACTGCTTTGTGAGTTAGAGTCCTCAGAGAAGTTCATTGATGTTGATGTGAACTCGGTGGGGCCTTGTGAGTCACTTACTGTCGAGAAACCTGATAACAAATTACACAAATCATTACCAGATGGATTCCCACAAATTAGTGAACTTAATTGTATAAAATACATTTCATAACCAGCATTTTATGATATAAAAACATATACCATTGAAAAATTACAGTACATTAATGTGACTTTATATTACTATACACAAATAATGTATCATAGCTGTACAGTGTACATAATAATGAATTAGTTAAAAATTATAATGTTGCCCTATAACAGGGATCTACCCAATAGTCAACCATATTACAGCTGATAAGCCCAAGTCATATAAATCATTTTTCTATTTCATAACAAATACTTTCTAATTTTAAATGATCATTCTGTTTATTGCAACATCAGTACATCAAACAAAATTGATATTATTTATGCCAATCCTAGAGGCCCCACAGGGCACGAAGCTTTGGTGCTTACATATCCCTGACCTAGTTCCAGTTCTCTGGCCACCATTTTCACCAAAAAGGCCATGTTGCATGAAACCTCTTTTTTTCAATTTGTTAATAAATGTCACTCACACGTATTGGAGTCTTCCGCCATCCCGAAGTTAGAGTTTGAAGAGTCGTGTGTTTTTTTTGGAGTCAGAGTATTTTCCTTATTCTCTCTCTTCGCCGCGTGTTTCTTCTTCTGCTCATTAGTTGATATTGGTACCCATTTATAAATTTTCATGGTCGTCTCGCCGATTGTCACCCATTTTTTCTCCCTATAAAACATTATTTTATTAAATTAAAATATTTGTTTATACATTAAAAAATGAATTCTGATAAAAGTATTACATAGTACATACCAATGGCGAACTTTTTCGACAGCTTGCATTACTCTTTTGATGTCATCTTTTACACGATTCCGGGTTTCAGCGCGCACTGATCGAGACATTTTGTTATGACTAAGAAGTTGTTCGATTTTATAAACGGACTCACTTATTTAAATTGGATACAATAATATTAAATAAAACTTCAATTTTTAAGAAGCGGCGCTTCTATTCCATCATCCGCCATTGGATTTTTATAATTTTGTCAAATTTTGAGCTTGACAATATTTTTTTTTTTTTTTTTTTTTTTTTTTTTTTTTTTATGGCAATTGAAAACAATATGCCAATGTCAAGTTTGGGAAACTGGACAAATCTTAGGAATTTGGAAAGGATCAGTAATGTAAGATAGGAATTACATAGGAAGAGGAAAGAAAATAAATGTAGTTAAATTTTTATATTATTTTGAATTATAAATGTACATAAAGTTTTGTATACTAGATAGTCATTAGAGTGAAGGAGAACAGGAATAGATGTAGGAAATGGAATTTTAAGCAACTTTAATTGATGGAACAAGGCTGTGGTATCATTTTTAGGACAAGACAAAAATATATGATTTATATCTCCGACATCTTCACCACACTCACATTTCGGAGATTGTACAATTCCCAACCTCGCAAGATGATGAGGAGTGCAAACGTGTCCCAAACGCATTCGAATCAGAATAGTTGTTGTTCTCTTACAGAAATCCATCTTAGCAAACCAAGGCTTGCTTAGAATACTTGGTTGTATATTATGATAGAACTTTCCTTTATTTATACTATTGGTGGACCAAACATTATTCCAAGACTCCAAAAGATAAACTTTAGGTATAGTTAAAAGATCGTGACAATAATTTTTAAATGGGTATATGTCTCCACTTATGATCGCTTGTTTGGCAAGTTGGTCAGCTCTTTCATTGCCAGAAATACCCGTGTGGCTAGGGATCCAAAAAAAAAATTATATTAGCATTATTACTCAAACACTTGCAAAGCATATTTCTGGAGTCACTGATAATAGCGTTATTATGAGACTTAAAAGGATTTTTAGTTAAAGCTTGAAGGGCACTCTTACTGTCTGAGAGAATCAAAGCTTTTTTCAATTTTGTGATGTATACATATTCTAAACACTTAAAAATTCCGTAGCATTCCCCTGTAAATACTGACGATTCGAGAGGAAGTTTGATTTTTTGTACAATGTTGTACTGCTGATGATATATTCCTACACCGACATTTGAAGAGTTGTTTTTTGACGAGTCGCAATATATTTGATGCCAGTCAGGCCACTTAGAGTTTATAATATCATTAAACTTTTTGTTACCTTTTGGATCATTCTTAACAATACCCATATCAATGATATTTGGAGTTGTTATTAATGTGCTGTAATCATGGCTAAACAAGGGAAGACGATTCGAACTATACGAAGGGGCCGTTAATGATTTATATCTCTGGTAGCTCAAAACGAGACATGGAGTAGATTTATGAAGCCAGTAAGATGAAGAAGATAATTCAGTTAATAGTATAAGAAGTTTGGAATGCAAGGGATGGTTTGAGAACTGCATAACTCTAAATAAAAATCTATCTGATAAATATTGACGTCGTAAATTTAACGGAGGCTCAACACATTCCACACCTAGGGCATTTAGGGGACTTGATCTCATTGCACCCGTAATTAATCGTAAAGCTTTTGATTGAACTTTTTCTATTTTTCTAATACCAGATAAATTACATGGCTCTAACAAAAAGGTTCCATAGTCTAATATTGATCTGATCAATCCATTATAAATCAATTTCAAGGAAGAGGGGTGGGCCCCCCACCACACACCAGAGAGGCATCTAATCATATTAATAATCTGTTCGCACTTTTCAGAAATATAGTCGAAATGAGCTGATCCAGTCATTTTGGAGTCTAATATAAGACCCAAAAATTTCACTGAGGTTTTAAACGGAATTATTTGTTGGTTATATTTTATCAAAATAGGAAAAGAAAATCTTTGTCTTGAAAATAACATAATATTACTTTTAGATGTGGATAGTTTTAATCCGTGGTTATCTAACCAAGTGTTTAAAATGGTGAGTGAACTGGATAAATTTTGAATTAAGTTATTAACAGAATGATCAGAACAATATAACAGTAAATCGTCTGCATATTGTAAAACAGAAATTGAGTTATTGAAACTAGAATCCAGATCGTATGTGTATACATTATATAATATGGGGCTCAGTACGGAACCCTGAGGAAGACCCTTCCAAACAGATCGTGACGGCTTGGATTCAATATCTAAAATTATAGTTCTTTCTGACAGCATATTAACTATGAATCGTGTTAATAAAGAGGAAAAGTTCAATCTTTCTAACTTATTTCTAAGAATTGAAATCACTACGTTGTCATATGCTCCAGAAATATCTAAAAAGGCAGCTATAGTGGAGTGATTCCGAGATAATGCTATACGGATATCAGTTGTGAATATGCTAAGACTGTCTATAGTACTTCGGCCTTTTCGAAAACCATATTGATTATTTGGTAGAATATCATTATTTTCAAGAAACCATTCCAATTTATTTTTAACTAAATGTTCTATTATTTTAATAATTACTGGTGATAACGCTATGGGACGATAGGACATATATTCATTGGGGTCTTTATTTGGTTTCAATATTGGCAACACTAATTGACGTTTCCAGCACGGAGGGATATGGCCTGTCTCAATAATTTTATTTATTATTTTTAAATAGTAATTTAACGCGTCGTCTCCTAAATTAGAAAAAAAAGAATAGGGAATGCCGTCTTCTCCCGGAGCTGAATCTTTAACACTACTTACAACAAATTTTAACTCGGTCAGTGTAAACAAACTATTATTATTAGTTGATTCTGCGTCCGGAGTATACTCGGGAAATGGAATTACTAATTCTTTTTGTGGAACCGTTGGCGGAGCTAGATGGTCTAGAAATCTTTCCGACAAAGAAGAAGGCATTATGGAAGTACTGGAAATAAAAGATGAACGAAATCTTTTAATACGATTCCATACATCGGAGAATGATATGTTAGGGGATATTGAAGCACAAAAATTTCTCCACCCTTCAATTTTTTTATTCTTTAACAAATTATGTGTATCATTCATAATTTTTACCAGAATGTTAAAATTATTATCAGACATATCATGTCGATATCTAATTTCAGCTTCTTTTCTGTTTTTAACAGCTTCAGTACACTCTTTGTCCCACCACGGTGGAGAAGGGAGTCTTTTAGATAGTTTTTTAAGAGTAAATACTTCATCGGCTGTATTTACTATAGCTTTAGTAAAAGCTTCCACATTTATATGTAAGTCAGGAGATTGAGACAAAGAATTAATTTTTTTTTCGACTGAAGACTTATATGTGTCCCATTTTGCAGAGTCTAATTTATATTTTAAACGAGGAGATTTGGTTTTTGAAATATCAGAAGGAAATTTGTTATATGGTAATGATATAAGAATGGGATAATGATCACTTCCAAATGAAGATGAGAGAGTTTGCCAATTGACAGCAGAAGCTAGGTCAGGAGTACATATAGATAAATCCACAACACTTATTCCTTCACAGGGGCGAGAGCAACGAGTTGCAGACCCTGTGTTCAATATGCACAAATTGTGCAAATCTAGAATGTCCAGTAAATTTTCACCATTAACATTTGATGAAGAGCTTCCCCAAGACTTATGCTGGGAATTGAAGTCACCTAACAAGATGAAAGGTTTAGGAATAAAGTTCAGTATATTACTAATTTCATTGAAAATATTTAAAGAGGGATGTGGAACATAAATTGAAACAAATGAGATATTATTAACATTAATACAAACTATGGAAAAATCATTAGAATGAGAAGGAATGGAAACATTTTTAAATGGAATGTTTTTGGGGACTAAGATGGCCACACCGCCATAGCCATCCTGTCTATCCTCTCTGACACACAAATATCTGGGCAGTCTAAAGTTATATTGAGGTTTTAACCATGTTTCTGATAAACAAATTATAACTGGATTAAATTCATTTATAAGGTATATCAAATCACTCTTTTTATTATTTACACTCCGGCAATTCCATTGAATTATGTTTCTGTAATCCATAACTGATTTGATTTAATGTAGTTTCGAGTATTGGTGCAACGTTGGACGGTACAAGAATATTATTTTTAGAAAGAACATTTAACAATATTGATACAATTTCAGACATGGATAATTGATATATGTTTTCATTATTTTCTTTTTCAGCAGGAAAGGCACAACCATTTCCAGATAGCAATATATTATTGTATTCATTGAGTGATGTATTATGTGATACTTGGTTAAAGCCAGAAGTGAAATTTGTATGTGGTTTAGCTTTTGAATAAACCATTTTCTTATAAGAGTAGTTCTTATTATTGGTAACTTGATTACTTTGAGGATTACTGGTAGTAGAATTTTTCGAATTTGACACTACATCAGAATATGGTTTCGAAATTGGTTTATGTAGCTTAGCAGCTTCAGAGTAAGAAATGCAATTCTCAGCCATAGTTATCTTAATGTTTTTTTGACGCAGAAATTCAGGACATGATTTGTTAGTTGCATAGTGATATCCAGAGCATAAACAACACAAACTCTGGTTGTCATTAATGGTACAAGACTCACCAGAATGATCCTGCCCACACTTAAAGCAGCGGGGTGTCCCACGGCATTGGATTTTGGTGTGACCATAACGACAGCAGTTATAACATTGTATTGTCGGGTAGTGATATAACTCAACTGGTATAGCATTATAGCAAGCAAATACTCGCTTGGGTAAAACCTGCCCATCAAATGTTATAACTACTGTCTGAGATGGTTTCCAGGTAGTTGTTCCATCAATAATGGCTTTGAAATTTAATCGTCGTACTTTCAATATGGGACCACAGCCGACAGGAACAGAAATGTTCTGAATAATATCAGAATCAGACCATTCTGTTGGAATGCCCTTCACAGTGCCCATTCTCGTTACACTAAATGTAGGGATAAATGCGTTGTAATTGTTTGATTGTAATGCCTCACAAGACAGAAAATAATTTGCATCTTTAAAACCAGAAAATGATAAAGTTACTCTATTCCGACCAATTCGTTTAACGCTACCATTTATTATATTCTTAAAATTGTGTTTTTTCAGGAAGAATCCAAAACTTATAGGATGTAGTATAATATTGTCACTTGGACTTATTTGTTTTTTTTGAACATGTATAACGTATGGTGCCAAGTCATCCGAAGTGTAAAATTGTCTGGTGGATGTTGATGGTTCTGGGGATTTTTGGGACATGCTTGCACTTTCCATGGTCTGAGAAACTGTTGGTTCAGGACAAGGTTCAGGACAATCAATGTCGGAGCACTGACAGGATTGCTTTTTTCCATCAACGGACATTTTATTTATTCTTTTTTTTTTGTTACATTGCCTGCATACTCTTTTAGAGGCTTTGGCGTAAGAACGTTTTCTTGTATTTATGTTACTAGTGGAGCAATCAGTATCCATGCCCGATTCTGACTGTTCCACGGTAACATAGGCAGCTACTTGAGGGGTAGAGCCACCCCCGGGGTCCGGGGGCTCCTCCATCCCCTTACACTATCTACAGAGAAATAACAAACTTACCTACAATGAAGAAAATATATACAAACTACTTTTAAAAAAATTAAATAAGAATAATATGTACAAACTACAACAAAACTGATCACTTTATATCTATATTTTTAAATTAAATTGAAAAATCTAAAAAGACGCTCCCGCCACAACCAAGTTTCCCGCGCTTTTTTCCGTCAAAAAACAACAATATTTGAAATGACATTACCTTCCTTGGCGTTTTGTTATTTCACAAAATAAATTGTATGTTTACGCTGCATATTACTATTCCATGACTTTATGTCGTTGACTTTCCCTTCTATATCTGCAGATTCTTTAGAAAGTAAATGCTAATTAAATTAAAATATCAATGATATCATGGGATGATTATTCATGTATTACGTTGTTTTTATTTAAAATTAAAGAAATGTGGTAAAACATTTAATAAACTTCACTGTTATATATTTTTCATAAAGTCTAAATAACTATAATGTATCTTTTGGTATAACAACATTACTTTAATAATTGATAACAATAATTATTTACGTTAAAATTAATGCTAATCGAATTATTTAAATCATTTTTTTAATATATTAAAATGCAATAACAAAACTAAAATATCTAATGTGCTTTCTACTTTTATGTGATTGGTAGAAATTAAGTCAGTTATGTAGTAAGCCAATAGCAGAAGATCGGAAAGAAATGGAAAACATTTTTTTTGGATCTCAGTGAAAAATTGTAAATTGAAAACAAAGAAAAATCTATGAAAAAATTAATTGGTAATATCTACCGAAAATAAATGTAAATTATAATTAAAATGTCTGTAATTACACTATAGAGCACAGGTGAGGCGCACTTAACGTTTTTTTACTGTACAGATTCACCTTCCCATTACGTATAGTAGTTGTCGCATTTTATCACAAATCAATTTCGACTTTATATTTAGCGGCTGTCAGTTGTTTTACGTCTCATTGTATTTTCTCTGGGTGTTTTTCATCGATAAATATAGTAAAAGGGTAAACAAAATTTCATGCGGCCCGACCTCCAGGGATGCGCATCAGTTGTGATGATGCAACGAGATGACAAGGTGCTAATTCTTTAGACTGTGTTTATGCTTATTTGTTGGTGTATAGCTTTACATGCACTTCCTGCATCTGTACTTTCCGTGTTCCGCCCGAGGAGGCGTCAGATTGGCTTCTCTACATAACAAACATAACCTCAACTTAAATGTAACTTAGCAAGCAATTTTGCATGTTATGTTAATTTTACTCAAAATTTCATACAAAACGCTTAGTTTGGTGTTGCAAGTAACCTCAAATTCGCTGTGCAATATTTGGTTCACCTAGCAATATCTAATTAACTTAACTTTCATTCATATTATTGCAAAAATTAAAAATTAAGTTATATCCAAGTGTGGGCTGTAGTTTGGACTATAGTGAAAAAAACAAAATTCAAAGTTTTGCTATAGAAATCTAACATTTATCATAATTGTAGTTTTCACTGGTTTGTCTTAATAAATATTGTGATTTTAGTTGCAATACATTGTTGACTTGATACTGATTATGTGTTTAGTTCACCATTGTGATAAGTCAGGTAGAATATCAAAGTTCCGTATTTAGCTTAGTTTAGTGGGGTCCTTTTACTATCTTCCTTTATTTTGTCAGTTTTGTGCAGCACTAAAGTTAGCTTGACACATGCCTGTTTATGTTTTTGTTGCAGTATTACCGTGCATGTTGTTTTACCGTAGAAGTGATACAGTGACTATATTGTTGGCATTGTCCGGCATAAGGTTCACCTAAAGACAAGCGTGCTTTCCTTCCCGTATGGCTGCGTATGTTAACCGTACGTTGTCTATGATGGCTGGCGACGGGCCGCACAACGTTGCGATGCTGAACAATGGTGGTGTCCGCGTCAACATGTCCAATGTGGACTCACCGTTGCAGATATTTGTGCGTGCCAAGAAGAAGATCAATGATATATTTGTGGAGATTGATGATTATGTCAAAGATGCTGTCACATTTATGCATGGTGAGTATTTTAACTTATAGCTTATACAGCATTAACTTAATGTTGAAGCTGAGCTTACAATAATAATAAAATAAATTAGTTTAAAAAAACTAAAAAAAATACACTTTTATAGAAAATCCAACTAAAACATAGAAAATAAATTTTAATAAATTTGAATTAATTGGGGTGCTTTTCAGGATATTATCAAAATAACCCTTCTAGTCATATATGTTAATAAAATATTTAGAACTATTGATACCATGCACCCCACGCTTTTTTTTACAGTAAAATCATTTTTTTTACACTATTTTTAATTCAAATTTATTAAAAACTATTTTCAATTTTTTTGTTGGATTTTCTATAAAAGCGTATTTTTTTAGTTTTTTGAAACTATTATTTATTTTTCATTTTTAAGTCGAATTTTTTATAAAAGCGTGTTTTTTAGTTTTTTTAAACTATCATTAAAAAGCATACGGTAGATTCCTTTATTGGTCTTGATGCAGACACTCCGGGTCTCAGGAAAACAAAAATCGCGAATCCTGATTATCCTAGTAAGGATAATGGGTCAAAATGTTTAAAATATTCAAAATGTTGAATTGTCATCCGTCCTTAATAAGTATGCCAAATTTCGAGTTAATCCGACGTTTTGAACGAAGTCAAAATCATGTTCAAAGATTCTGTTATATACTAACATACATACGTCTGAAGCTAATAAAAGCGTATTTACAAGAGCTGATATTGTTACACTTATTAGCTATAATACTTCTGCCTATAGAATTATGACAACAAACATAAATTGAAATAGTTGTTACACACTTTATAACTCATAACAATGATTCACTAACTGTTTCACAATACTACACATTGCTGGTTGTATTCAAACTTGATCCACATTTTATAATTGTATGACAGCTGTATTCCCGATAGCTTAGAGATGGTGCTGGCTTAAATGTTTTTTGTAGTCCATGATAAAAGCTTTGACTTTATCACAGATCACATCCTGTGATATAACCTGCATACCAGGTTCACTATTTTAATCTTATTGGAATCAAAGAGTATTTTCTTACTATATTCTAATTGGCATTAGCCTGGCCAGTTACATGGTACTCTTGCCTGCACATTTTCCACCTTTTTGCCTGATCTTTACTATCTACTAACTACTATTTTCCATGACAATATCATGTCAGCTCCTAATTTGTGAATAGGTCTTCTATATTGGGGGTTGGTCTTTTATATGTGTGAGGCGATCTGGGTAAGTACCTCCGTAGTCTGTTTAGTTCTTCTGCCAAACAGCAGTATTAAAGCACTGTTGTGTTCCAGTTTGAATGACATTGTAGCCAGAATAACTACAGCATATTGAGACTTTACATCTTATGTCTAAGAATGGCAAGTGCTGTTGAATGCCAAGCATTGCATCATGATGTATCACTTACCATCATGTGAACAGTTTTCAAGTTTTGTAATGCCATGCAATAAAAAAAATGGCATTTATTCGGAACTAAAGTACATTATTAAATTATAAAAAAGACAGCAGACGGTTAATAGTCATCAATATATAAATAAACTATTGATTTAATGATTATAACAAGGTATGAACTGTCATATCATGTCAGGCAGGTTCAAGAACATTAATCAATATATAACATATTTGTTGAGTTGTTTCAACCTTGTCCCATTTACATGTTTAATTATTATGTATTGTCATAATGTATATGATTGCCTAATTTGTGTGTGGCACTGTGTGGACTGTGTGAACTGCCAGGTCTCAGGTTTGATGCCCAGTGCACCAAAAGTGAATAGGGCTACCAGATTTCATGTTAAATTCACTTGTTGTACACACCCTAAAAAGTTTTTGAACTGCATAGTTCAATCCAATATGTTATTGAAGCATATTATGAAAATGAAGACAATATATAAAATCTTATTTGTTTAAACAATATACTACTTCGCAAAATTGTTTTTAAAATGCCTTGATATATAATTTTAAACTTCTCTCTATAGGCATAGAACAAGATTTTAATTGCACCTGGGCATTGTGAGACTGGGTTATTAAAATAAATACACCTAACAGTCACATACATAGTGACCCTGACCCCAGAAACTAAGACACGAACTAACTAACTTTTCGGTCTCAAAAACACCCAGACCCGAAACACATACCTGTTGTTCACACAAATATTTGTGTTGGTGAACCCGCGGCCTCTCGTTTCACAGCCGGCGTGTAACTCACTGCGCAACGGAGGCTCTCTTATTGTTTTGATACCTTCTTTGCATGAATATTAACCTTGTAACTAAAGTAACTCAGTACTAGGCAGTAGTAAATAGCGGCTAGTCTCATAATTATGTAGATTATTTTTGGAGTGTGTTTGCAATAAAGACTGACAGTCTGATAAAAGTACCACGTCGATGCATGGAGATGCAGACCATATCTAGGTCATTATTTGAATAAAAAATTCAGAGCTGGAATAGTAAAAGCTTAAAACACCCATGCCTATTTTTTTGTAGTTAATAATCATTAGGCGCAATAGAATACAGACTTGTAGCACTTTATACTTAAGAACCGAGGGCACAGTAAAAGTTTCCCCATATAATGTGTTACATTTGTATTGTCTTAATCCGGTACTCCACGATTTCAGAAGTCCTATGTGATAGTCTATAATGCATCCTCTCACAATTTTGGAGGGCTTCTTTGCTGGCAATAAATTGTATACTGATTAAGGGAACTTTTATTGTATATAAAAGTGAAATACGTCTTCCTTTATCTTTCACTTACAGCTGTTGTAATTTGTACTAATCACTATTACTATTGATTCGGAACTTGGCACAGTATTGCACACGCATGTTCATGTCTATTTCAAGTGGAATAATCTTGTATACGTTGTTATGTGTATACTATTTTGTATATTATGTGAAAGAATTGCTCGTTCGGCATGTGGAAATATTAAATGAACGGATAAGTCAAGATTAGATTACGGTTTTAGTTAATTTTAATAATCCTAAATAATTCAACTTGGGAATGGGATCCAGAACCACGCGAACAATACGGCAGTGTAGTGAATTAAGTTTAAACGTACCTTTTCTAAGCTGATGTGCTTAATCCCTATAGTAATGAATGTTTCGCACAATGATTTAACATCTACTACAGCGAACTAAATGTTAAAAATCAGTAAAAGTGTAGGTGAGAATAGAGAATATCATTTATAGCTCCCAAAAAATTGAAGATGTAATTTTGCATTGTATTTAAAAATATATATTATATAAATTATGCTCGACAGTCAACACAAGAACACAACAACAAGAACTACTATCACGTATTAGCGTATAAAAAGATATGATCAAAGTAAAAAGTATATGTTCAGGCTTAGAACCCCCTTACAACCCGTTTACGCTCAGTGCTAAACAGTCGTCAGTCAAAAACATGAATTAAGTTACCAAACAATGTATCGTACAATGAGAGTTAGTGACTCAGCCACCCACGTGGATCAATATAAAGGGATTAATGCGCGTCTTGACCTTTACATAACAACAATAACAATTATGCCGGCACTCGCGTCCGGTAATGTTTTATGCAATGTTGCGTGGTATCGCGTCTGCCTGGCCTTATCCCGTATTTACATATTATGGTGATGCATTTTTTATACAAGCATGGCTAAGTGACTACATAGTACGCCGGATACATAAGGGTTGAATCCAAAAGGCGATATATTTGCATTCACAGCGTTTTAGGATGGTAGTTGTTTGAGCGAATACAGATATCTTATGGCTCGCGAACATTTTCCTATCTTTTTTATACAACAGTTCCTTTTAGAAATATGTTTCGTCCATCTAAAATTTTGGAATACTCAACTAGGTACACACTTCAAGTATATTGAAGTGGAGTTCACAATTCTTTGGCAAATAATATCCTGCTTGTTGCAAACAATAATAATTAAAGATTATTCCCTAAATATTGACGTCAGACAGACAGCGATCTTACAATTTAGCTAAATAATTCCCCAGCATTACATGGAAAGTAATTTTCGCCAACCCCACCTAAGGCGTCTTTGTACTAAAGCGAAGCTGAACGGAGATGTCTAAAAATCGCCCGCTCATCTGCGCTTCAGTGAAAACGCTGCCTAAAACATGACGGCAGGAAGAAAACAATAACAATTATGCCGGTACGCCAGTATCGACGTTATGCAACATCTTACGTGATAACGCTTATCTAAATGATATGTCACGTCCATTGACTGATTACGTGTCTTTGTCTCATGTCTAGTAATGGCAGTTTTGAGGTCAATATTGTACTTGAATTTGAGGTAACTGTAGTTTGAAGTAGGTCATAAAATATAATGTTTGAGAGGACGGTTTTGAACAGGCTGTGTGTGGGAATCCTTGACTTTTGTTATACAGCAATAGTATTAATCAGTCGTTAAGATTCGAACGTAAATCTGTTTTATCATAACATGGGAACACTTAAGTTTTTAGAGCCATCCAATCAAAAATAATTATTGAACAAATAAACACGATGACTACGTTTTTCAAGTTTTTCATTGACAACATTGAAGCAAATCAATAGCTTATTATAAAAAAGAATAGTTGAAAACCTTAAATAATATATTCAAATGTTTCGTCGTCGCCTATCTAAAATATGTGACGTAATTGTTTGAATGTTGCATTGCAGCGGTGTCGGGAGAGAACGGCATCGCCACGCCACAAGACGTCACCAACGTGGAGTCGTACGTGTCCAAGGTCCAGGCCATTCGCGAGGTGCTCAAGAGGGATCACATGAAGGTCGCATTCTTCGGCAGGTCAGTTTACCATTGGTGGTAGTATATTTGTTCAGACATTATTGTGAAAAACCTCATCACAATGATTTACGCTGGTGTCCGCTTGTCTGTGTCTGTTTTTCACCAGGCCACCATAATTGTGTCACCAGAATTACTTAATGAAAGATGATTAACTCCTATTGTATGCCATCTTTCTAGATTTCACTTCCTGGAGTCCATTGAGACGAATTTGGAAATTAATGTAGACTGCAAAACATGTTTGTCGATTTGCGACACAATCTTTGAACTTCCCATCAGGTGCCATAATCATTGCCGTACCGTTCAAAAAATATTCTCTTCCAGGACGAGTAATGGCAAGAGCACAGTGATAAACGCGATGTTGCACGACAAGATACTGCCCAGCGGCATTGGACACACCACCAACTGCTTCCTGCAGGTGGAGGGCTCCGACACGGACGAGGCCTTCCTCAGGACCGAGGGCTGCGAGGAGAAACTCAACGTGCAGGTGAGATAACCACTCGAGGACTTGGGATGATCCCCTCAAGCGTCTAATAGAGCAAGAGCCTGTGGCTGCTAGACTTGTGTTATTTTGTTATAGCTGAAAGTCTAAAATGTGACTAAGTCTTGTATACGAGTGGTCCAAAGTTTACACCGCTATATCTGAATTGAGCGGACTCGATCTGCTGTCGAAACCGCAAATATTTAAATCAAAAAGTCGACTTTTTAATAGCTTTTTAAATCAATGCCATCGGTTGATACTTTAACATCCAACTCTAGCCTCTTAAGTCCTGGGTGACTTTCTAAGGAACAAAATGGCGATCATCTGTAAGTCCTGGTAATTACTATTTATGTGACAAAATTATGCCCGAATGTCCTTCTAAAAGTACAAAGTTGATGTGTATTTACGTAAAACGATAATGATCTACTGATAGAACGTTCGGTCATAGTACTAACTGTAAGTTTAATATGGTCAGGTCTAAACAATGGCTGTCAATTTGTCCTACAGGAAGCCATTTCGGTTTTTATATGAAAACATATTTCAAAATCCCAGGCCTTAGGAGGCTAGTGTTACAAATAATACAAGACACTGTTTTGTATGGAAAAGTTGAACCATCGCCAATTTGTTCGATCCATTTATTGACCTTAGTGGGTCAAGGCCGTCTGTCCATTACACGGCGCCCGGTCAGTTTAACTGTCTCATAATTTTTTATAGCGAGTCATTTTTACACGTCACTGTGATGTCAAAATGTGCAGAATGTGGTGAAAAACATTATGTCATGTGTTCTATTATCCTGTGCGGTGTTCGCTATTCAGGCGGATAAAGGCCAGCGCAGACAGAGATTTAAGAAAGGCATTTCTCACATCATCAATTTAAAACATCAGAATTTACGTCGTATTCCCACCAGATAAATTTGAATATCCTATGGTAAAAAAAAAACAATCTCTTGCCACTACCACTAGTGTTTGAACCTTGCTTTCTGTCTTACTGAACGTAACGCAATAGCAAATCATTAAAAGTAGGTTTTATATGTAAAAGTGGTACCAGTGTGGTTGCAACGGCGTGTTTTATTCTTTAGATTTAGCTAAAGTTTTTCTACTTAAGCAATTTATGCAAAAAATATGGTTATTGTTTATGCCATAGGGTTATGCGTTATCATGGAGGGGGTGAATGTCGCGAAAAAAATCTGTACTCAAAGTGTATACTAGTAATGGAAATAATTGCTATTTAAAATTAACATCACCACCTTGTTATTTTCGAAGCCTTAGCATGCTCTATATTTCTACCAGATATTGCTATTTGCCTCCACAGAATTTGTAAACAAAATAACTGACCTTATAACAAATTTTCACATCTAACTAACACATAAAATTGACCATTCAGTTTCATCTTTAAACGGGTTCGTCCTAAACAATCTCACTCCTTCATAGATTACACGAGATCGTATAAACTTATTAGCTGATCGACTTGAAAATCGCAAATCACTAAATTTAGCTTATTTATGTGACTTGCGAAATGGTATACATTCCGCGAAAAATACGGCGTAGCAATTACAGTTAATATTGTGTGTGTAATTTGACATGTGAGAAATGGCTAAAATATATGGTCACTTTGTTTTTTTACAAATTCTGTGTGGGGCAATTAGCTCAATAGCAAAAATATAGATCATGCTAAGGCTTAAAAAATAACAAGGTGGTGATGTTAATTTGAAATAGCAATGCCCATTACTAATAGGCGTGTATGTATGTATGCATGTATGTGTGTATGTATGTATGTAGTTTTGTACTTCTTTTTATTATGTTATTTCTTTTATGTAACTATTTCTGTGTATGGTGTAAAAAAGGATAAATAAATAATATGTATTTATGTATGCATGTATGTGTTTGCAGTCGGTGTCGCAGCTGGGCCACGCCCTCTGCGCGTCGCGTCTGCAGGAGTGTTCGCTGGTGCACGTGTACTGGCCGCGCGAGCTGTGCGCGCTGCTGCGGGACGACGTGGTGCTGGTGGACTCGCCCGGGGTGGACGTCACGCCCAACCTGGACGAGTGGATCGACAAGTACTGCCTCGATGCTGATGTGTTCGTGCTCGTTGCTAATGCAGAGTCCACGCTTATGGTCACTGTGAGTAACTGTACTTTAATAAATGATTACATGTATATTGAATGTCGTAACTACCGACGGGATTAATGTATTTTTTTTTAATGTCCCTTATTACTATGAGCATAAAGGCGTGATTACATTACATTGATAATTAAAATGTACCTTATTCAAAGTGACGTTAAGTTGACATTACATTAGCAAGCCTCTAAAGAGGTCGGGATGTGAGAGTAAATAGAGCTGCAGTCGAATAGGCCAGAGACTGTGGTAGTTTTGAAATGAGTTAAAAATATATGCCAATGCATAAGATGAATTTTTGTTACACGAAAATATACTTTACCCCAATCATCACGCGTACGAAGTTTGTACGCTCGAACTTTAAAATCTGCTGCTTATTATTTAGAACGCTCCATTTTAATGACTACTGTTTATAATTTGAAATATTTACTAATCGAATTATTTTTTTGTACATTCCAGGAAAAGAACTTCTTCCACAAAGTGTCAACGAAAATCTCACAACCGAATATATTCATACTGAACAATCGATGGGATGCGTCTGCATCCGAACCAGAGTATTTAGATCAGGTTAGTGTACCATAACCATTAACCAATGGCGGTCAAATGCTTGATAAGTTATACAACTCTGGCTAGATTTACTTCTGAAACTTGCAGAGAGTCAATGTTGCAATTTATATATATTTATAATTAAATGGAGTATCACAGTTATTCATCTGGCCTGCCCTAAGTTGTTCTTGTAATGCAGCGGCAGTGTTACAAAATATCCAAATTTTCATATCGACTGGTGCAAAATAAAATAGTCTCGTTTATTGCACCAACTTGAAAATTACTACATTTGAACATCAACCATTGCTTAGTATGCCAACAACTTCACTGGGATTATCTTTAGTTCAATCGCCCTGTGACTCAGTGTAAATTTATCCACATTAATATATTTAATACTGTATTTTTCAGGTTCGTACGCAGCACGCGAACCGTTGCGTGGACTTCCTGTCCCGTGAGCTGCGCGTGTGCTCGCCCAAGGAGGCTGAGGAGCGGATCTTCTTCATCTCGGCCAAGGAGGCGCTGCTCACGCGCCTGCGCGACCGACACCAGCCTGTCTCATCGCCCACGCTCGCTGATGGACACCAGGTTACCTACACTTGTTATTTCATTTCAACAACAAGTATGAGTTATAAGGGTATGTCCTCTCACAATCGAAGTTTAGATTGTTGACAACGAACATGGTCTACAGTGGAATATTTTAAGGTCTCCGATGGCAAACAAACCCAAACAATATTGGTTATGCAAGCTAACTTCATCAGCTTGCGGAATGTCCGATTAGCCAATGGACCAATCTCTCGCAAAGAAACGCGATAAATTTTTTTTTTGGTTATTTAAAACACCGTTACGTTTAAAAGGAAAAAACAACAAAAAATGTCACGTTTTTCTGAAAATGTTTTGGTTGCATTGTGTCTAAAATCATTAAAACTACCATCCTGTTTCGTTTTCGGTAGTAATCTTGATATAACCTATATAGATACCGTAGCCAAATGACAAACCGATGAAGCCAACAACGTTTCATCCAAATAACCCCACGATAACTACAACTATGAGTAACGCATTGAATTGTGATGCAGGTGCGCTACTTCGAGTTCGTGGACTTCGAGCGCAAGTTCGAGGAGTGCATCAGCCAGTCTGCAGTGCGCACCAAGTTCGCACAGCACTCGCGACGAGGCAAGAACATCGCCGCCGACGTCATGGCCGCGCTAGAACACGTGCGTATACGCAATTACAACGCCTTTTTTTATCATTCCGAACAACAGACAGACAGTACGTATAGGGGCCCTACTCTGTAAATCCGAAACAAAGTTCGAATCTTCGGACGATCGAAGTCTATGACGATACGAATGTTTCAACAATATTCTTGCTTAGATTATTGTATGTCCGGGTGTGTATATTTACGTGCAAGAATACATGTGCGTACGTGCGAACTTGTAAATGCGTGCGAGAATATTTATGTAATATGTGCGTGCTTGCGTGTGCAAACACGTGCGTAAATGCGTGAGTATATACATGCGTACACAAGTGCGTACGTGTGTGTATATTAATGAGTGAAAAAGATTACAAGCTAGCAGTGTGTGTATGAATGGATGAATAAGATATCACATTAGAAGAAAATAACCGCTCATTTTAATTGTCTGTAAATCTAAACCTTCATAGTAAATGAATACAACCTATGCCTCCCTACAGGTATACAACACAGCAACAGATCAGAAAACAGCCAAAGTGGAGAAGCAGCGTGTTTTACACGAACAGTTGTCCGCCATAGAGGAGCAGCTCACCACCATCACTCGCCAGATGAAGGACAA
Source organism: Hyles euphorbiae (assembly GCA_023078785.2). Taxonomy (NCBI): domain Eukaryota; kingdom Metazoa; phylum Arthropoda; class Insecta; order Lepidoptera; family Sphingidae; genus Hyles; species Hyles euphorbiae. Next base: position 1,847,071 of record CM041038.1, on the reverse strand, counting down.
GATCAGTCGCATGGTCGAGAGCGTCGAGCACAAGGTACACGGGGATGTTGTCTATGGGAGACTATAGACAATGGGTGTTTTAAGGTGTGCAGTTTGTTGGATTTAAGATGTATCAACATATCGCAAGGATTCAGAAGGCAAGGGTGGAAGCAACTAGTACATCGTTTTGGATATTTTAGGCCTATATTTAGTTTAGACATTTTAGAGTGTGGATTTTAGTTAGAGTGTAAAAGTCTGTCGAAGTTTCTGAGATTGATGATAAAATATGTGTATTTTAGTATGGGGTCCACCTTTTATATTTGGCTGTTGGTCGAATTTTATTATGGCACAATAAATCACAGAGTATACAGATTACAATCAAGGTACAACAAAATAAAGGAAAATACTGCGCTAGCAAAGGCACTCCTTCAGCTAACATTCTGTAGAACCATCTGCGCAGTACTGCGCCGCTGATTTTGTATGAGAGGCCTTACTGATGTGCTGTGATTATCATAGTTTTCCATCCCCAGGTGTCCCTAACCCTGAGCCAGGAGATCCGTCGCCTATCAGCTCTGGTGGACGAGTACGACTCTCCGTTCCGTCCGGAGCGCGCCGCCCTCGACCAGTACAAGCGCGCGCTGCACCGACACGTGGAGGCGGGGCTCGGCTCCAGGCTCAAGAAACGACTCTCTGCTGATATAGGGCATGAGATGGACCAGGTGCAGAAGGAGATGGCCGGTGAATATTGAATATTATGGATAGTTTAATAAGCAGGTTGGATGGGTCGCACCTTTAGCATTAAAGTGACCTGATCCAAAAATATATACTGGGTATCTCAAGACTGCTACCGAAGACGAAGCCGGGTGGTAGTTTAAGTGATTACAAACACAGTGTAACTAAAATTATCGCAAAGAAACCCGACGGTTTAAAAAAATAATAATTAATATCCTCGTGTTTGGGTGGTAAATCCATAGTGCTTGCTAAAATAATAATTTAATGCCTTACGTTCTATAGCGTGTTTCAAAATAAAAAGGTGTACACTATTATTGAAGAAAAAACTAGGTATTTACCATCCGAATACGACGATAGAAAAAAAATCGTCCCATTTTTTTGAACTATATTTAGTTGCATTATATCTAAAGTCACTAAAACTACCATCTGGCTTCGTTTTCGGTACCACTCTTGATATACCCAGTATAATCCCAACGAGATAACATTGCGATGTATTTCAGACCGCATGTACAACATCCTGCCGATACACAAGCGTGCAGCAGCCGCCAGCTACATCATCCCGCACCAGCAGCCCTTCGAGGTGCTGTACCGCCTCAACTGCGACAACCTGTGCGCAGACTTCCACGAGGACCTGTCCTTCCGCTTCTCCTACGGGATCACCGCGCTCATACAGCGATTCCAGGGCAAGAATACCAACAGGATCGCGCTCAATAATCCGCCGCAGTACACGCAGGTAATACTATTGCTGTTCACTGTTAGTACATATCATTATGATGATAGGTGCATGTTGAATATGTATGGTAGGCGATGTGTTGACATGGCAATTTTCTAGTAATGTAGTATCAGTTTCCAAATAGTTCATATCAATATATGTTCAATTACATAAGAGTAAAGATAATTGAGTCAAGTTTATTATTATATATGCAATTTGAGAAAATATTTAAATTACGATTTTCATTCTTAGGGTTCTATTATATTCATACAACAATGGAGAGATCAGTTACAAATCGTATATTAAATATTTTATCATATTGCATATAATATGCTTCAGTTTACTATTTTTACGCTTATATCCGGGGCCGGAGGTTTGTCAGCCTGCCCATGAACATCAGTAACATACCTAGTAATTTATTATTACTAAGTACGGCATGAAAATGTACTGTGTTCGCCCTCCCGGTACATTAAGAGTTGTAATGTCTTTTAAACAAGTACACAAGAAAGCTTACACTTTGCAATTAGGTGACAAAAATAGAAAAACATGTTAACAGCCACTGTTTTTTTTTAGATATCCAAATTTCTCCACCTATAATAAATAAGTTTAATAAAAATATATTGTAATGTATATATGCACTAAAACGGTGAAGGAAAACATCGTGAGGAAACCTGCATACCATAGCGATTTATAAAATGTCTATGGTATGTAAGTCTGCCAACCTGCACTAGGCCAGCGTGGTGGACTATATGGCCTAACCACTTTCAATCGTACTCTCGATTGTAGAGGAGGCCCGTGCCCTGCAGTGGGACGTATATGGGCTGATACAGATATTGTAATATGACTCTTTTTTGTATTAAATTATATGAACTGTGTATCATTCCAGATCCCGCCGGCAGTGCGTAGCCTGGGGGGTCCGGTGGTGGACGGCGCGGTGGCGGTGCCGGCGACGGGGCGCGTGGGCCCCTTCAGCGCCGAGGAGTGGGGGGTGGTGTCCAAGTTCGCACTGGGCGCGCTCACCTCGCAGGGCACTATGGGAGGACTGTTGCTCTCTGGATTGGTACGTACATTGTGTTGTACATACAAGTGATTTTTTTGACAATTAATTCGTTGTTTGCAACTCCAGAGTATCATATAGGTGAATAAAAACTCTAGGGTGTGGCTGTCGGCTATTAAAATATGTGTGTTAATGTTTTGAAAATTATTCCGGCTTCATTGAAGTTTGGGTAGAATTTATACTCGTAAGGCGAAAATTATATTAATTTGTTATGGAGAACGACACACAGAATAGCTTCAAATGAGACATTCTGGACATGTTTTTGTGTTTGCTGATAGACTAGTGGTCCTCTTAAAGTCAAGCGCTCACCTCCACTTTGGCAATGTCCGAAGCAGTGGCGGTACTTCCATACAAGCCCAAAAGCCCGGCTTGCCCTACTAAATACGTACATACTCGATACTGAACACAAACCATTTTATTTCACTCAATACAATCATATTTTATTAGAAAACATCTGCAATTTTTGAATTTACCGCGTCTTGTCGAGCGCGACAGAGGTCGTTGTCCCCTCGCGCGCCTAAAATCCAAAATAATATTATTAAAAGCGCCTGCGACGGTGCACCGCGACGAAGCGCCACGCGAAATTCATTCAATTGGCAGTGACATTAAAATATGAAGTCCGCTGGCTCCACGCGCGCTCCCGCAGTCGCAACATCGCACAATATATCTATCTTTTTCTCTCTCGCGTGCTTTTACGAGGCTTTTGGCAAAATCGATATTTGTATGGGGATCTCACGAGTGAAGTGCACTACAAATGTATAGGTATAGACATTTTATATAGCAATTTGTACTACACCAAATGCCCGGCTTTTTAGAATGAACATCGTACGTTTCATGGTCGGCGCGTTGTTATTTAATAATATGGCAACACTAGCCACAGGAAAGAACAGCTCTGTGTATTTTGATCATTTAAAATAAGTTAAACCTCACTAAATTTCATAATAAGTACTTCTGGTTAAAACTCATATTCCAATTATATTGTACAAGTGTTATCTTCAAGTTATTATTGTGATAAGTGCCAAAGTTTCGAGTTAATACAGTGCTCCAAAACATACATGTAAACTCAGTGAAATTAGTTTTAAACCTATAAATATTCAACTATTATCGCAACAGTGAACAACAAAACCTAATTCAAGCAAAAAGTGAACTATTATTAAACAGTTTCTGAAAAAACTTTTATAAACAATATCAGTGACGGTTAGATCAGTTTAAATTTGAAATAGTTACAATCAACGTCTGCTCTTGCATACCAGTCATTTAATCAGAACTTTAATTTCATCAGTACGTCACATGTGCGCGCTGGCCTAACGGTCACAATCGCACATCTATTGAACCGGCGAAAACGGTACCGTGATCGAATCCACTGTGCCGCCCAAGTTCACTATCGCACTTTTTGTATGAAATAATAAATTAAATAATTATCAATAAATTCATCGAATGACAATATTAAAATCTACCGCGCACAAAAAAAGAAGTTGAGACAAGGAATACGACAGGCGACCCTACGTAAAGGTTTGAATACAAGAAAATGTCTTCATTAATTTGTGCCGGCTGTATGAACGCGTTTGTCACTGGAAAAGGTCTGCAATGTTTTAACTGCCAACAATGGTACGATTTATTGTGCGCTAATATATCCGAGAAACGACTCAAATCGATGAATGTGAATGCCAAAAGTACTTGGAAATGCCCAGGGTGCATGAACAAGTTACCTAAATCTGACAACACCAATACTCCAATTCGTCCACACAATTCGGATAGCCTGCGATATACCCAAGACAATTCTCCGCCCTTAGATGTCAATGTAACTCTTCGAAGCAAAGTATCTCAACCTCAAGCTTATGACGAAAACGAGACACTGTTGACGGACTTCACTAGTGGCGATCTCAGGGAATTGATAAGACAAGAAGTTGGCAGGGCATTGAAGGATACAGTAAAGGAAGTATTGAATGAACAACTCACTGTAATTAACGATATGATATCCGAATTTCGACAGTCGCTATCGTTTTTCAATGATAAATATGATGAGATGAAAGCAATCCTAGAAGAAAAATCTGATAAAATTAAAAATCTTGAAAAGAACAATTCTATGCTACAAAATACCGTCAAGTCACTAACAATACGAATGAATTTATTGGAACAACACGCTCGCTCGAGTAATGTTGAATTGCAGTGCATACCTGAGCACAGATCAGAAAACATAGTGACCACCGTACTTCAGCTCAGTAAAGTAATAAATTGTGAAATCGAAGATACAGATATCCAACTATGCACGAGAATAGCTAAAATTGATAAACAGACGTCACGGCCAAGATCAATTCTGGTGAAATTCAATAACACTCGCATACGAGATAAGTTTCTTGCTTCATCCATACTATACAACAAGAATCATCCAAAAAACAAACTTCATTCTGGTCACCTAGGTATAGCTACGGACAAACCAGTGCCAATATTCGTAGTCGAGCACTTATCCCCGGAAAACAAAGCGTTACATGCAGCGACACGCACAAGAGCCAAGGAATTAGGTTATCAATTTGTGTGGGTGCGCAATGGAAGAATATTCCTAAGGAAAGACGATACATCACAGAGTATTATAATCAGTGATTACGAAAAACTCAATTCATTGACATAATTTTTGTATTGGTTTTGCATAACTTTGAGGCTGTTGTATAGTTTCTGTTTTCTAAATTCAACTCGTATCCTTTAAAGTGTTATTATCAAAACACAAGAGGTCTACGTAGCTGCATGTCTGAGGTACGTCAACATTTACACAATTGTGATTACGATGTTTATATTTTGACTGAGACTTGGCTTTGCGGCGGAGTCTTTGATTCAGAACTGTTTAACGACAACTTTAGGGTCTATAGAAGGGATCGTGAAACATCTAGCCTTAGTAACCACAAAAAAATTGGTGGCGGTGTCCTTATAGCAGTATCAAATAAATTTAATTCATGCCGTATGATGGAATGGGAAAGTCAGTGCGAAGACTTATGGATTACAATTGACCTCCAGTCAAACGCAAGCCGAACACATGTGAAACTATGTGCTGTATACCTTCCCCCACCAGTACACATTGAAGTGTTTGAACACTTTATAGACAATTGCAATTCCGTGACACATGCTAATAGTAATAATCCTACATTAATTATCGGCGACTTCAATTTCAGTAGTATTGACTGGATACATGATGAAACTATGGAATGCTGTGCACCTTCCACCAGTAGCACTAGCAGGCTAAATAATCTCTTATATGACTTTATGGCTTTTAATAATTTAAAACAGTGCAACTGGGTAAAAAATTATCAAAATAAAACTTTAGACTTAATTCTGTCAGATCTGGAACATATTAATATTACTAATTGCTCAAACCCTATTAAGGTCCTTGATAAATTCCACCCAGCCTTAGATTTCAAGCTTTCATTACCTAACTTGGTTAAAATCAAACCCAAAAGTATATGCAGGCACAACTATCGCAAAGCAGATTATGAAGCAATTACAGGAGCACTCAGTGATGTCAATTGGAACAATGAATTTGCAGTTACCAATGATGTGAACACCATGATGGATAGGTTTTATGCCAGAATTAGAGAAATCATAAAAAAACATGTTCCTCTAAGAGTATACTCTCGATGTAGATATCCACCCTGGTATTCTTTTCAATTGATCAATTTACTTAAGAGCGTTTATACCCTGCACGCGCTTTTTGGCTTAAAAACAGGACTTTTCAAATGAGTTAATAGCCACCAATAAACAATTTAAAGGAAAAATAATTATTACTAATTTTAGAAAAGGTTGTCATCTAGGGATTTTGGTGGAAAACATTATAGATTGATGGATAATTTGTGAGAACTATACGGATTACTGAACACAAGTTTCGTTATTTAGGCTTTAAATGGCAATTTAGAAGCTTAAGATATCCTTAACCACTAAATATAAGATGAAAATAAAAATATTATCAGACTAATAAGACCCTTATGGAGGGATTTTGCTGAGAAAAATAATCTTTTTGTGTTTAGTTCCTGAAAAATAAAAATTTCAACAATGCGAAATTATTCAGAAACTCTCGTCAAGAACATATTTTTTTTCACCAACTTATCGTACAAAATTTTTTATAACAATTGCATATTATAATAGAAGAACATCTTATCAATAAATTACCATTTTTATGTTTCAACAAAATTAGTTTTCATGTTTTCTACAAATATTTTAAAAACCACTATAAAACACGCTGTCCGACGTGGATCAAATCAGACCGCCGCAAGGCCTTCTAGAGGGAGGACATATCGCTCGTCGCTCCGGCCTGGCTGCAGTCGATTATGCCGCGCGTAGTAAAAATAGCCACGCGCGGAATGCGATTACCACATCTTAATACTTTGGTAGTAAAATATTTAATTATTTTTCTTACCTACAATGATTTTGTAGTGAGTATAAATTATGTTTCAGGTAATATAATGGGACGTAATTCCGAGGCTAAATTATGTTATGTATTGTAATATAAAATTAAATATATTTCGTAATTGTAAGGAGTTGTAAGGCCCCTAACACTATTTATGTGTTCGAACACGAAGTGATTAATAAAACGTCCGTAGTGTCTACTGATTGAACACTGATTTGAATGCAACTTAACAATGTAATAATAACGAAAATATGATTAGTATCCAAAATTTGTATTATTCTTTGCTTGCACAGTAATATTTGTCTACTTATAATTCAAATAAAATATTTTTATGATATTATATTACAGTTACATTTCAATTGAATATTTGAAGCGCACGGATCAAAGTTGTTTGAGCCGATTGTATAGCGAGCCGACGCGGCAGCTCTACGCACATAGCTTTGGTCGCTTATGTGTGCGTGAAATTAACGAAGAAATACCTATAGTTGACTTTGCGCGCAAGGTGTATACGCTCTTAAACGCAAAACGAAACTCCACAAGAAACTAAAAAAATATAATAATCCATTAGACTTCATTGAATTTAGTTATATCAGAAAAGATTGTCAAAAACTTACATCAATATGCTATAACAATTATATTGAGGAAATAGAAAGCAAAATAAAGAGACACCCTAAATTTTTCTGGACACATGTAAAAAACTTACGGAAATGTGATAGCTCTTATCCCTCTGAAATGACCCTTGGCAATCTTACTGCGACTAATAGACTGGATATTTCTAATTTATTTGCAGAACAATTCTCGTCCGTTTATGATCCACCAGAACTTGATGATGACAATTCTGTCATTCATTTATGTAGCTCTATACCTCCGGTACCAGCTATTGGAGACTTTTCAGTATCTCAAGAGGCTGTTTATAAAAAACTTTCCAAACTGGACCTGTCCAAAGGGGCAGGACCTGACGACATACCTCCCATATTTTGGTCCCGTTGTGCACGATACATTTCCTATCCGCTTGCAAATATCTACAACACATCGTTAAAAACAGGCATTTTCCCAAATCTTTGGAAACGGGCAAGGATTGTGCCTGTTTACAAGAACGGCAAACGCGAATCCGTATCCAATTACCGCCCTATTTCAATCCTTTGTACCTTGTCTAAGATCTTCGAATCGCTTGTGTACCCGATTTTATTTAACCATGTTAAAAACTATATATCCATCTACCAACATGGATTCTTACCAAAAAAGTCAACTAACACAAATCTTGTCACATATGTCACTGAATTGACCTCCGCAGTTGATCAGGGTTTCCAAGTAGACACAATTTATACGGATTTTTCCAAGGCCTTTGACAAGGTAAATCATCGCATATTATTACAGAAACTCAACTCTCTAGGCGTGACAGACACCAATTTGAACTGGTGCAAATCCTACCTTGAAGCTCGACCTTCGTCTGTTGTCATGGATGGCGCTGAGTCGGATTTATATTTTGCTACTTCCGGTATACCACAGGGCTCAATCTTGGGGCCGCTATTCTTTAATATTTTTATTAATGATATATCTCAAATATTTAAATACTCTACGCCATATCTTTTTGCATACGATCTAAAGTTATCTCGTGTAATGACAAAGGAATCCGACATAGATTTATTGCAGGCGGACATAAACCGTTTAAGTCAGTGGTGTTCAGCCAATAAGATGTGTCTTAACTTAAGGAAATGTTATCACGTAAAATTTACCAGAAAACGTCATATAATTCAGTCAACTTACCATATACATGGTCACTTACTTTCAGAAGTATCTACAATTCGCGATCTAGGAGTCTATTTCGATAGCCGATTAACATTTATTGAACACATTGATAAAACTCTCAACGCCGCTTATCGTGCGCTTGGATTTGTACTTCGTGCGTCAAAAGAATTTAAAAAACCTCAAACTACAATTCTATTGTATAATTGTTATGTCCGTAGTCAGCTGGAATACTGTAGCACCGTTTGGAACCCATCTTACCAGATCCATATTACTCGAATCGAAAGATTGCAAAAAAGACTACTACGCCAATTAACTTTTCGACTTAAACTCAAGAACATCAAATCCTACCATGAGAAATTATCACATTTCAAACTCATATCCCTCGAATCGCGCCGCACTGTCTCAGATCTGTTGTTCTTGTATAAGCTACTTAATAACAGTATTGACTCTCCTGAAGTGCTAAGCAAAATATGTTTGAGCGTACCGAGCAGAGTACCACGTTTCCCTCGACCTTTATTTAAAGCTCCACGTTGTAGGAGTAACTTAGGAAAACACTCGGCCATCGCAAGAATTGTTCACAAATACAATTCAGTAGCCAGCTCTTCGAAGGATGTCGATATATTTTCCAATACACTAGATAAGTTTAAGTATCTTATATCTAAACAATTAACCAATGTGTAAATGTTGATGTGTCTATACTATGTTATAATATATTAGCTACATTGTTGTTCACTTAAATTATGTAACTATTTTTATGTATATGTTGAGTGTTTGGTACTTCATTTAATCTCATTTAATTTTAATTTTATACTCGTTCATTGATATTTGTATTCTCTTTTGTTTTGTCTTTAATTCCTATGTTGTTTTTTTTATGTTAAAATATTTTTGTTCCTAATTTGTCGTTAAATTTTGTCGTTTAATTTTATATAGATAGTTTATGGAAAAGTTATGTCATAGTTCTTTCCTGTTGTACAGTACTATTGCATGTTGTGATCTCCTCTAATTGAAGAAACACAATGTTTAAACTGCAACAGTACATTAGCAAAGCTTGTAAAGTGTATTCTTTGTTGGAGATCCTAATAAATAAAAATAAAAATAAAATAAAAATATGATTTATTAAATTATATTTTTATTAATTTGCTTGGTTTTATAATATTAGTACAAATAATGAGGTTTTCCTATAGGTGCTTTTTAATAAAATATAGTTGTATGTCGTAATGTTTATGTTACGTTTATGGGCAATACTGAACGAATTGCGATTAACTTCACATGTATTTTGACATTTTGCAATTGTTAGTAGTTCTCAAAAATAGTTTTTTTTAGTGATAATGTTTAGTTTTTGATATTATTTAAACTTTTTGATACTATAATGAGTGGTATTGTTTTGCTGTGATGGTGTGAGTGTGACGGTGAAAGTATTCATTGCCGTTAAAAAGGTAAATTTATTCAAGTATATTGTAACTAAACTGGCGCGAAAAATACGCCGGGATTGTGAATTTCTCAGTCGTGGTATATCACAAGAGATATTTTATCAACTCGCTTTATACTATGTGCGTTGTTTAATTTTAACATGCTCCACTTCACATAGGTTATTGAACAATCGTGTTTCATAAATGTTTATCAAACGCCAAGTTTTGTGTGTTAAATTATTTGGAATATAATGATTTAAATTTAAAATAAATTAGTTCGTACTTCAATAGAAATTATATCAATTGTATTACACAAAAACAGGACATGAATGTATTAATAACAATTTCTGCCCGCGAAGTTATACACGGCACCCTAGTTGTAACTATGCTTTTGCTATTAAAATGCAAATTAAAGTTACAGATGCATGTCCAAAAGTTATTTAAGTTACATATTTATTTTATTAATTGATTTAAAAACGAATTATAAGTAATGCCTTCATCGTGAAAGTCGCGCCATCTATTAGATTTTTACGGAACAACTTATTGTAAAATGTAATAAATGTTTTCATATCGCTGATAAAGATAGCTGTTTATTTTAATGGTTTCCATCCTATTCTTATATAGCCTTAGGTGTCGGATTCGAATCCCGGGTCGTTTTTATATTTTTTTAAATTCATTGATAATATTAACATCGCAAAGGCCCGCCCCCTATCACATGATGGCACGGAATATGCAAGGCGAAACATGAGTGTCCTGGTAGCACCTCTTTAAATATGTGTATGTATTGACGTTGTGTATTAGGTCTGCCAACTTAATACCATTTTGCTTCTAAATCAATACATATTAAAATATCTAAAAAAATATATTGGGCTTGCCCTAGTCCAGAAGCCTAGGCACGCCACTGGTCCGAAGCACTATCAATCTGCAAGTGTACCAAATCTTCAAATGAATGTCTTCCTGTGTGTTTAGTTGTTGAAGACGGTGGGTTGGCGCATCGTGGCGGTGACGGGCGTGTTGTACGGCGCGCTGTACGCGTACGAGCGGCTCACGTGGACCGCCAAGGCGCAGGAGCGAGTGTTCAAGAAGCAGTACGTGGCGCACGCCGGCAAGAAGCTGCGGCTCATCGTCGACCTCACCTCCGCTAACTGCAGCCACCAGGTGCAGCAGTAAGTACACCGATTTACCGCCACCTTAGTGTTTATACGCATACGTGCATGTATACGCACGTAGCGCTCACGTTCGTGCGTACATATGCACGCAAACAAATACCTGTAAATACCTAATATTATAAATATATATGCGCACATGTACGCACATACTGACGTATGCGTGCGTACATACATATGCCTCATTGATAATTCAAAGCTGAAAATATTGTAGAAAAACGCTTGCACGGACACATACATGATTGATACTTTAAAATAGAAAATTGAGTAAAAAAGTATTTAAGTACTAAAAAATGGCCTAAGTCGCTTGACTGCTTTATTGTGTGTTAGATTGAGCAGTCTGTGAGGAATAAATTTATCGTAATAGTAGTGTTTCTAGACTAGTAAAATACTAGACACTCGGTTACTTTCAAGCTTTAGCCTGAAAGTGACCAGATATTGTAGAAAGCCATGGGATAGCTCTACACAAGCGTGTTGTGTTTGTATGCAGGGAGTTGTCAACGATGTTCGCGCGTCTGTGCCGGCTGGTGGACGAGGCCACGACTGAGATGGACGGCGAGTTGACGGAGGTGCGCGAGGCCATCAAGATGCTGGAGTCAGCCTCCACGTCCGCCAAGAAACTGCGCAACAAGGCCAACTACCTGGCGCACGAACTGGAACTCTTCGAGGACGCCTTCCTCAAGCACAATTAGTTACTTACTATTACTGGTTGGTATTTTTTTTTAGAATGTGGAGCCTGAACTTTTTTTTTCTTAATCGTTTTTTAGATTTACGCGAATGTTGCACTTTGAAATGAAAACTATTATGTACATATTTTTATCGCGGATTTGGTTTAATTTTTATAATTAGTTTATTTCGCTTACCCTGTAAAATATTATATGAATTCCAATATTGGGTCTAACGCCCGAATACTGGAACGCCATTCAAATAATAAGTTGCTTTTAACAGCGCACGGCCCACTTAGCCAGTACATTTAATCAGGTTTAACGTAGTTAAGCGCCATTTATATTTGAGTTGCGTTCCAGTATTTGGGCATCCTGTATAATTTGTCCCATTACATGGTTTAAGATGGCGTTTTTTGTATTTCAGTCCAAGGTACAACGCGCAAGTGAGCTGGACCCTGGCAGCTCGCTGCAGGCGCCGCGGGACTGCGCCCCGGCCTCGAGAGATCCGCCACCATACCACATACCCACCACTACTGGCGATAGTGAAGTCAAGTGAATGTTCCGTTGCAGTGATAAAAACGTTTTAATTTAATGTTTGAAGAACTCAAGGTAGAACTTAATTTTCATGACAGCCTACGTAGCGCAGGCTGTTAGATGCCTGTGAAACGAGAGGCCGCGGGCTCGATCCCCGCACCGAGAGAAATGTTTGTGCGGAACACAAATATTTCTTTCGCGTCTGGGTGTGTGTGAGACCGAAAGTCTCTCGTAGTTTCTGATACCCACGACACAAGACTTGATCTTAGTGTGGGGTCAGGACTATGTATGTGACTCTTGGGTGTTATTTAATTTGCTGTGTCTAAGGTTGCAACTTTGATACTGGTTCGTCCGAAAGTCGATATTAATATGATGAAGTAACATGAATATTCCGTAGTTACAATATTTCCTTACTGTATCCTATATAGTGTAATTGACAGAAAATACATTTGGCAGCTTAGCTTATTTGGTTACAACAAAGTCACAAGTACATAATTTACTTTTGTAACATTTTTAGTTTATTAAATTTTTAGCAGAAGAAATGGCTGAAGTAACCTTATCAGGCATCAAGATGTATTTGAAGTTTGATAAAGATAATTTGATGGATAGTCAAATGCTTATTAAACTCAAACGATTAATCTTATGATGTAGGTAATATAATAGAAAATGTTGATCTAAGAATGGATTTGTTTAACGGAAACATCTGAGAAAGAATTGAAATTGCATCACCAGTGATACACACAAAAATAGCATTAGAATAATTTAGTCCAATACAGCCTTATGTTCTTAATATTCAGAATCTGCTTCTGTGGTATGGGGAGGTGAATAACTTGTGAAGGGAGCTTGCGGTAGCACATGACCCACCAACGTCCCGGGCCTGGATGTAATGGGGTTCGAATCCCTCGCAGTTCTGATCTCGCCGTGGGATCCGTATGTATGACTGTTGAATGTATTTATTATATGTTACCTTATTGCTAAGAAATTATTAGGAGATTAAACGCAACGGTGTAACACGTGGTTATTACTGAAGCTTGGAACTCATGACGAGGCGCGCCCCGAGTCCGGACAGGACCCAGGCGAGGACGGATAGTGGTGTTGCGGATATACGAAGTAAAAGCCGTAGAACTGACTAAATATTGATATTAATTTCTTATAACAATGATTACAATAGAGCCCTGAAAGCTGCTGTGTTTAATCGATTAAATTAAATATCGATAATCATCGATTATTAGGTATCGATTTTCATCGATTATTAAGTATCGATTATCTAAAATCGATGTTTTTGTTAGTTTTCGCGTGTCCGCAACACCATCAAACCGGACTCAATTGTGAATAGTTGAAATGATATACCTCTATTTGTAAATTAGTAATTTTCTTTTTTGTTGTTGTTTAAAGAAATTATTTATCAATTTTTACGTGTTGTAATGTAATGGAATCACGCGATTGTGTATCGATATATTTGTCTGTGACACGGCGTTCGCTTGTTTTCGGTTTGTTACTGTTGGCCTCTATCGCCACACCTCGGTGCTATCTTGTGTAGGTGTGGCCACTTCAGAGCATTGCGGCCTTTTTGTGCGGTGACGTGATTTCACGTCATCACCTTACGTGTAACGTACTCCGAATGTAGCTTTAAATTATTCAAAATTATTGACTTGATATTACGTCTTTGAGCTGTTGTGATGTTCGATAAAGCAGGTATATACCAAAGGATATGCCCTGGTTGATTGTGTGTGTGGACGTGAAATCACGTCATGAATGTCTTTGAAAATGACGGAAATGTCGACTAATGTACCGCATGTAGAGTTGCGTCATACAATTTGTACACAAAATTCTGTATATTATTTAACTTATGTATTATAGTTGTGATTAAACAATGCAGATTTTAAAGCGTGTTTTCTTTTTACCCTGTTTGACAGAGGACCTATTATATTTGTAACTGTAGTTATAATAAAATTATCGAAATGCACGCGTAAAGTTGGCATTGTTTGGATGTATTGATTATGATTAGAGCATGAGTTCAAAAGTAGCTAGTTTAATCAATCTAAAAAGTCGATAACATTCTTAACTATAGAAAATTTAACTATCGAAGTATTCTAAAATGTTCAAATAGTACATTGATAAAATAGCGTAGTTTTTTTTACAGTGCGACGTCGTGTTAACGTTTTTTTATACAAGAATATTTTTCACCAATTTATATAACCTGCTGCAGTGTGTTACTTATCGGAATCAGTCATTTTAATCGGTAGAAACTAGAACTTTCCCCAGTTTTTATGCTCTTAACATATTTGTTGCAAGTGTTGTGTCGACTGTCTAATGCATCCCGCAGTTACTGTTTTCTTCGGCAACGTTACCAAATGATACCCAGCAACATCTAATAACAAAATGTTGCCGTGTTAACTTAAGTAAAGGGGACTACACACCAAAGCCGCCGACCCACCGGCCAATGTCGGCAAGCTCGACATAATGCGGACCATTTTTGTCACTTACGTTATGAAGACCAGAGGGCTAGCGTTGTCGAAATGTCATGTCGGTGGGCAACAAGTGCAGGCGCTTGTCGCCGACATGATTCTATTCTTCATGTATCGCTTGTCGGTGGCTTTAGTGTGTAGTTCACTTAATGTTACCTAACATGTGGTAATAATCGATAAATTGTTGCACAATGTTGCTTCGTAAATAGTAACTGCGGTGTGGATGAACCATTATACTTTTGAATGTGAACTTAAATGTGACTATAATATAAAAGAGCGGCTTTATTCTGGGTAGATGAATTTGAAATATTTATTAATCTAATTAGTAAATTTGAAGGATTTTGTTTGAAAAATTAACTCATGTGATGAAACAGCGTTTCAAACTAGTATTTAGTTTTAAGAGCTGAGATATTTTCTTGCATTTTTGGCCTTATGAATTGTCATATTGTCGCTTCGACAATTTTTTGTTCAATAATTTCTGTTATGTACAATGTTTTTGGATTACAAACATGACATATGGAATGAAATGTCCAATTATTACATAAAAATAAAATGTATTGAAATAAAACACTTGTTCAAACTTTAATATAACTTTATTAAAATACCGAAGCATTAAGCATACATTGATCTCGTTTATGAAGAACCTGCGAGATAATTAACGCGACCAGTTGGTATCGATATAATATACCTTCGATCAAATATACACTAGATACAACATGAGCGCTTAGAAAATAGCACCAAAAAAGAGTGCTTTAAGCACTCTTTCGCCTTCAGTCACGCACCGACCGTTGCTTCTAAAACGTCGCAGAACTTTAGACAATGTTATGTGAAAAGCTACTTTAAGCTCCAGGAATAAGGTGTAATTTGTGTTCATATATTTGGAATATGTGATCTTTTTGTTAACTTTTTTTCATGTCATGCATCGGTGCCACTTTTTAACAGAACTTTTACAGGGAACTGTGTATCTAGTGTATATTTGATCGATTGAATATACTATTAATAAATAGTCGACACAACATATAATAATTATTTCAATATGAATGAAGCCCCCCCGAAGGTATATCTGCATATACCGAATCCAGTCTTTAATAGGTTTTAAAGAGAGAATTATCTTTAGTATTGAATACCCTGTGACTTATAATAAAAATGATAATTATAAGCCTTATTCATACAGTTTTAAAACCTTTTTTAGTTATCGAATGTTTTGCCCCTTAACGACTTTATTTTCATTGCAATGAATGGCGATACGGGCATGCCGTTCGCCTGATGGTAAGCGATACGACCGCTCATGAACAGTAGCAAAACCAAACGACTTCAATTACAAAGCGATGCTTGGCATTCCACTGCGCTCGTCATCCTCAGACATAAGATGTTAAGTCTCAATATGTCCAGTAGTTACTCTGACTACAATGTTCTTCAAACCGAAACACAACAGCGCATTTACACTACTGTTTGGCGGGAGAAATAAACATAGCGGTAGTACCTACCCAGGCGGCCTCTCACATATGAGAGACCTACCACTAGTAAAAACTTTCGACTTTCGAAGAACAAATAAGAGTGAAGGAGACAAAACATTCGTTATTTAAAATATGTTTTAAACTGTATAGATAAGGCCGTTGGTCTGTTGCAGCGAAGTAGTGTCGATAAAATATGTCCCTTCGTTGTTAACGAGTTAGCAAGATATGCAAAGATATTGTACATTACATACATTATGGGCGTTCAATGCGCGAGTGATTTAATGCCCGTAAAGTCTCATTCACTCGGGGAGAGTTTGACGCCTTGGAGTTCCATTTAATAAATTAGAATATGATAATATAATATCTACAGATTATCGTATGCGATTGGCATACGATTCTCTTCCGAAAACAGGCGAGAAACTATCTTCGTGTAAATGGGCTATTGCTATATGCTTGTGATGAAATCTCTCAGCCAACATGAATATACAAAATTATGTATAATAAACTCAGTCCAAAATAAAATGAATTTATTATGAAGTAATGTAAAGCTAAGTGTCCACTTAAGACAATCGGGCCACAACGTTACAGAAAACATTTTTGGCATTTCTTTTTTGGTAGAGCTTTTTCCGGCATAATCTTAAGTTGTTTGCTACGTTTAAGTTTCATTTGCGCTTGAATTGACGATATGACCCGGCTTGCTTCAGTTAGACGCTGTTCGGACTAAACAGTAAATCCCTGTTATTCTCTCATATCACTGAAAAAAGAACTGTATCACTATATGAATTAAGTACAACATTGGATGCGGACATTAAACGTCGGGAGTGTGACCGACATTATTTTCGATTTCAAACCATAAGTTAATGAGAATACAGTTCATTATTCAGTGATAAATAAGTGCACCAGTTGAACAGTTTCGTCCGATTTCTGCCTCAGTGGACACTTAGCAGTGGAAGTTATCCCGAGCCGTGCTATTAGTTTTGTGGGTAGAGAAACGTAACGAGGTGAATTTCTTATGTAAATAAATAAAGATTTCCTTTATAAATATCTTTTATTTACCTTTGGCAACAGTGTAAATAGCGGACTCTAGTGAGATCAGTCGTTGAGGAGAAAAATACATCAACTTGGTTTGTATGTAAATATGTTGTCTATGGTTAAATCTAATTTTTCGTTTCTTACTAGCGCGCTTCCTTTGTGCTGAAAATATAGAAAATAATTTTTATTAATTTTACTTTAAAAACTCGTGTAAAAAGACTAGAATGCATAATTACATACATATTTGGACAAATTAATTGTGAACTAAAATAATAATGAAGTCCAGCTCTTTAGTTGATATTAGCCAGTCCAGTTACTCAAAAATAGAGAAACAAAAAGAACCAATAATTCTAAATGCACAACCACATTACACATATGCGTGCGTACGATATAACATGCGCACGTTGCGTATGCGTGCGTTCATACGTACTTGCGCACATGTGTAGTAATAAATAGAAATTAAAATAATTTGTTGAATCCTTTAAGATCTACCACCCGGCTCGGAAATCGGTTTTCACTACAGAAAAACGAGCAAGAAACTCTATTGTACTATGTTGATCTTTTCAAAACCAGTTCACAATTTAGTCATTATTACAGTTACTAGTGGTTTAAATCAGAGCATTTCATTAATAATTTTAGGTTATATTTAATATAGCTCAGTGAAGCGAAGTCGAGCGGACGAAGAATCAGCATCCTTTGCTTCGCCAAATTACTAAGTGGAAGTAGTTACAAATTGTTATTTACCAAATGCTCGTCAGTCCTGAAGTTTCCCTTGTGGAACCTCACGGCGTCCGCGTGTACATCGAGTCCGTAGTGTCGGCACGCGAGTCCCGCGTCGTGGGCGGACGGGAAGCGCAGCCATTCCCTCAGGAGACCCAGGGGAACCGTCAGTAGCTTGTTGCTGTACGCATGACTCATTACGAGGAGGGCGTTTCTGGATAGTTATTTGAATAGTAATATAAACTTATAGTGTTAGTTTATTAAATAAACAAAATAAATAAATAACGCCCAACAGTCACATACATAGTCCTGACCCCACATTAAGATCGAGTCTTGTGTCGTGGGTATCAGGAACTACGAGAGACTTTTCGGTCTCACAAACACCCAGACCCGGAAGAAATATTTGTGGGCCGCACAAACATTTCTCTCGGTGCGGGGATCGAACCCGCGACCTCTCTTTTCACAGGCTTCGTCTAACCAACTGCGCCACGGAGGCTGTCAAAAATTAAAATTATTTGGTAATGGTAATGAAATTACTTATTTGGTAATGAAATCGTAATCAGTACTTATTCTTCTTTATGAACCCATATACGTCCCACTGCAGGGCACTGGCCTCCTATACAATCGAGAGTACGATTTAGATTGGTTAGGTTAGGTTAGTAGTCCACCACGCTGGCCTAATATGGGTTGGTACTTATTGATTATTTAAAATTGACGAATTTTTACCGTGTCTAGTGAGTCTAGTGTATGGATTGTGAAAACTGAGATTTTCCATTCTCTGGCTGGATTTGTTTGGGAAAGGGTCATTTAAGTCGCTTGGGATTATTGCCAATTACGGCGGCAAATACAATTTTTATTTATGTTTGAGACAGAAGCAGGATCAAAGATTTCTGGATGCGCTTATTACATTATAGACACTTGTCTATCCCTTCCCACGTTTTTGGTCCCATCATATCATAGGGGGCGGCACTATTTCTCCGAAATTGTGGTACTTGGCAACTCATGATATTTTTTAAGTTTACATGGAGCAGATTGTCCGACGTGAATTTCACACCCAGTATCTGACGGAATCCAGCGAATACATACTACCACCAGACCAATAGTTGACTCAAAATAACATTTAAAATATAAGTGCTACTTATTTACCTCTGTATGGTGGGCAGGTAGGTACAAAACGCGCAGTGAGTGAGCGGACACAGTTCATCCATCAGTCGACACACTCTTAAATAATTTCCTTTTAAATTTGCCACCGCTATTTTGTAGGAAACGCTCAGAATTTTTTGCCTGAAAATACACAGTACATTTGAATTGTTTTTTATATGAATTGGATAGACATATTGACAAATGTGCTAAACTAGTAAAAATGCGATAAAATCCGCATAATATTCGCGTAAATTTAAGTAACCATTATGATAAATGCCTTTTCACAGAACGGATAGGCAGAGGTGCAACAAGGACACCTACAATTCGTCTTGTATTTTCCATTTCACGATGTGATAGCGGGCGAGCTATTTCAGGTATAAATTCCGGGTTGATAATGAATAGAAAAATCAAATATCACTTTGCCCGACCCGGGATTCGAAACCGAGACCTCAGTTTTGCAAGACCGAAGTACAAAGGCGCTATCGAGACACTATGCCAAATGTATAAGAAAGAAATAAGTTTTTCTCAGGAGTTGTGGATGTTTTTAAGTGTCAGTGATAACTCTTGTTACTACTTAAATTGGCTAACATATTGGGAATTTTACATGTTAATACATAAAAATTTACCTTTTCAATTCCGCAGGTAAGTTTAAGTACCGAAATAATGGGTGTAAATCTTCCAAATTGCATAAAATATATAGACTCTCCATGAGCACTCTGTCACAACTCACACTCTCTTTGAAATTTAAATTCGATAGACAGTTGGCTAATTTGTCTATGGTACCGTTTTGTCTCTGGTCCATAATATTGCAACAACTTAAAAACCATTTTAAACATTCCAATAAATACTTTTTATTTAGCACCGGATCATAGTCCTTCAGGGGAAGTTCTTGTAGTCTGTAAAATCATAATATTGATTATTAAAATCCGCCTGGATAGCAGTTTGCAACTACTCTATTGTAATATATGTATAAGAAGGCAAAAATCCGCTAAATGCAAGCGAAGGATTATTGTATTGATGGGCTAGGCAATTATCCCCTCGTAGGTTTATTTTTTAAATTTCAATTTTGGCAGACGATCTAGGGCTCGCTAGATGGTAAGCGGCTACCGCAGCTCTACAATGCCAGAGGTACTGACAAGTTGCTGCCTTTTTTCGAGACTGCCCTGCCGTCACACCCACCACTGCCACTACTGTCAGCCAGGATCAACAGTGGCACGAATTGTAATAACACTGAATATTGAAGTTCGGCGAGTCTACGGGAATATCTAACAACTGTCTTTGTCTGACTTTTTGTCTTTAACATGAAACCAAATCAATCTCAAAGTTAAATTAATAGGAGGGGTTGGAAATAAATTATTGTCCACTTCCCTCCGTGACAAAGCGACGACAAAACCGCCGCAACTACTATTTAAATTGCATTGCTTTATGATGAAATACAATCAAGTCATTCTGTTTCAATACAAAAATAACTCAACTCTAATTCCGAATAATTAAAAGCATTTTTATTATCAAAGTAGATATACTCACTTAAAACCATAATAAACGTGGAACCTGACCATAGGCTCTAGCAGGTTGACGCAGTGCTCGGGCGGCATCCTCTGCACCGTCATGTCCTGTCTCACAGACCTCAGTCTGTCCGTCACGAAGTCGTACACTATGGAACTAGGAACATCTTGCCTTTTCGTCACCCTGCGAAATAACATACATACATACATATAATAATAAATAACACCCAACAGTCAGATACATAGTCCTGACCTCACACTAAGATCGAGTCTAGTGTCATGGGTATCAGGGAATACGAGATACTTTTCGGCCTCACAAACACCCAGACCCGGAAGAAATATTTGTGGGCCGCAAAAACATTTCTCTCAGTGCGGGTATCGAACTCGCGGCCTCTTGTTTCACAGGCGGAGTCTAACCAACTGCGGCACAGAGGCTGTTATCTCATATCATCATCATCATCTCAGCCACAGGAGGTCCACAGCTGAACATTGGCCTGCCCCAAGGATCTCCACATCGACCTGTTGGAAGCGGCCTGCATCCAGCGACTTCCTGGAAACTTAACCAAGTCGTCCTTCCACCTTGTAGGCGGGCGTCCAACATTTCACATGCCTGTACGTGGCCTCCACTCTAGAATCTTTTGGCCCGAACAGCCATCGGTTCTACGAGCTATGTGCCCGGCCCACTTGCTAATTCTATGGGCTATGTAGGTAAGCTTCGTTCTCCTACGGATCTCCTCATTTCTGATTCGATCTCGTAGGGAAATACCTAGCATAGCGCTCTGCAAGGCTCGTTGAGTGACTTTGAGCCTAAATACATAAACTCACGCCTTTCTCCCAAAAGGGGTAGGCAGTGGTGCTATAAGGATACCCACACTAAGCATTGTATGTTTCATCCCATCCTGTGATAGGGATTGCGCTTATGCTATCACATCCTAGCCATATGTAATATAACACAGTCTCGTATATGGCGTTATTGTATTTAATGTTAATTATTAGGATATTAGTAACTATATAATACTAGACATATACTAAGTGCTTAATCCCTGATAAAATATTAAAAAAAAACTTTTATGAGGCCCTTCATACTGTATTTTGCATTATTTAAATGTATAATATAATCATACTCAAGTATAAGATATTGCACAGTTTCTTGCAACACGGTGTAAGGGCGCAGCAGAGTGGGCACCGCTATATTAGTGTCTGCAGCAGACCTGCAGTAACTCTTCACCAGCTTTCTTGTCGGTCCCAAAACCTCTAATACATGCACCAAATGCTCTTTCTCTCTTCTGGAAGATAATAAACATATTTGAATAAATTTATTTCCTTATAAACTCAAACAATACATATCAATATAGATAAATTACCCAACACATAGAAAAATAATTTAAGGTAATTTTTATATAATCATATTGATCTCATCATATACACACCAATCTAGCCTATTGGGCACTGCTCGACAGATATGCGCCTCCCCCGTGGCACAACCTTCAAAGCTAGTTCCATATGGAATGTATGCATTGTAACACGGCACTCCCGAGTCATTGTCTCTAGAACGAGAACCCTGTTCCCACTGACTTAATGTCTGAAGCCTTATACTCATGCATAAGCACTCATAATCAGATTTGACCACCTAATATATTATGTCTAACATACAAACTGAAGTCTAAATGTTAACCCAACCTAATGCTACCACAGACCTGTTTTTATTAGGTGGTATCAACTTGATAAGATACCAGACACAATTTAATTGCCATATTTCTATATTTGCATCACCTTCATAAAGTAAAAGGAAATGTATTTATATGTTGTAAAGAAAACAAACATTACATTATTTAGAATTAAATTAGTATTACAGAAAGCAAGTTTAACTGTTGGGTAATAGTTTTGCTTTTGAATCATTGCATTTTGTTCTTCCTCTAATAGCAATTTGCTGAAATGGATGTAGCAATCTATAAATTATTTCCATAATACTTTAAAATATACTTTTAAATTGTCAATTCTTAGTATCAAAAGATATAAACATTGGTGGTATATAAGGAAAACTATATGTATAATGTATATAAATAACAACTCCCTGAGACCAGCACATAGAGATCAAACACCACCTGTACTATATAAATCTTCTCCTTTATTGAGTATGGTAAAAAGAATAAAAACTTGATATCTTAAATAACAACTTCCTCTCTACAAATTGCGCTATAATATTACAACATATGTATAT
The DNA here is from genome assembly GCA_023078785.2 of Hyles euphorbiae. Classification (NCBI taxonomy): domain Eukaryota; kingdom Metazoa; phylum Arthropoda; class Insecta; order Lepidoptera; family Sphingidae; genus Hyles; species Hyles euphorbiae. The sequence goes on along the minus strand of CM041038.1, from coordinate 1,824,129 downwards.
TAAATTATAACAATAGAAGGCAACCAAATACATATATTAGGTTAATTATACATAATTGTTTCCTCACTAGACAAAACGCAATATTCATAATTTAATTAATGAGTTTCGTTCTTTGTTAAAGCGATGGGTTTAAAATTGGTGACGTGTGTCAGAAAGGAAATATACTCATTTAATTACTAGTTATCCTGTAAACTTTCACTAATACTTACAGTTTAGCTTCCTCCTGTGGACACATTGAATAACAAGTGCCTTTTATAAACTCGGTATCGTGACAGTCTCCATTTTCCAGTCGCGTGCAATAATAATCAAAATAGGACGACATATTATTTTAATAAAATTTAATTCATAAAATCAAAATCTGGTCAAAATACAATTAGCTTGGGGTTAATTTGACAGCCGATGTTTGACTTTTGACAGATAGAAACCTGAAGACTGTGCTGAAGACCAAACAGCCACAACAAACCACAATCACAGAATTGATAATATAATATGCGTATGGAAGAAAACATAAAATATTATTTTTACTGGTTTTATAATTAAATACATTGGTATGTATCACTTCTTAATGGACCTACAAAATGGCATTAAATATTTCGGTTTTAAATACAAGAATCTACGGATAAGCTCGTTGCTCAAAGGCCAAAAGCAACACCCGTACTATGCGTTTCAAATAAGAATAGGAACGTCAATGACCTTTAGTTGTCAAACATCACACGAAAAGTATGGTTAGCAACAAAAAAAATATTTACGCATCAATTATATTTTTTTTCACATAGTCAAATTCTTGAACATATATTAACTAAATAAATTGAAACAATTACAAAATGTTATATGGACACCTAAACAAGAATGTTAAGTCATAAATAGCTTAAAAAAGTATATTTTTTTTTATTTTTTTATTACTTCATATGCAATTATTCTCCAGAGAGTAACTATAACACGACATTATTCATTCATAAATTTTTTTACGAATTATTAAATATTAAAAATATTATTTTTATTCAACAAAAATATTATTTTATGAAATCTTATTTTGCTCACCCTACCTAAATTGTGCGATTTGACAGCTACTACGAACCAATATGGCGCAGGGTCAGTCCTATTCTTAGTTGAACCGCATAGTACTACACATAATCCTTTTTTAAACCAAAATTAAATTAATAGATGAATTTTAAGAGTTTCAAATCCGCGGGATGCGTAATTTCACATTTGCACGTATATTTGCTGCGAACTGCCCGTTTATGTATTTAATTTATGTCCGGCGTATGATTTTCAGTAAAACCGGACACGTATATACCCCTGTGGTTCAGTGCATTTCGTCGGCAGGGTTTCCAATACGACGGTATTTATTTAAAAAATAATTAGTCCTTGTTTGCAGTATACAGAGATACACTAATACGACTTTACAAAATAAAAATAATGCTACAAGTGGCGGCCTTAGCACACTAGGTAATTTCTTACAGACAACCATGTAATTCTGTATCTGTAATCTGTATCAGCCCATTTACGTCCCACTGCAGGGCACGGGCCTACTCTACAATCGAGAATACGATTGAGAGTGGTTAGGCCATATAGTCCACCACGCTGGCCTAGTGCGGGTTGGCGGACTTACATACCATAGAAATTCTTATGAATCGCCATGGCATGCAGGTTTCCTCACGATGTTTTCCTTCACCGTTTTAGTGCGTGGTGATTGACTATCAATACACACATGACTTCGAAAAGTCAGAGGTGTGCCCTGGGATTCGAACCCGCGACCACCGTGAACATGTTGGCAGTCGCGTCTAGTCCGTTTACCAACAGGCCACCACGCACTTCATGTAATGGAATATGGATATACGTATAATGGTGGGACGCTGGTACAGTTTGTAGGGGCCTAGCAGCCAGAACCATTGTAATAAGCCATTTCAAACAGTTTTTAAAAGGAGGATAAAAATATTTGTAATGAGATTGACGTACTGGCCATTACATTTTTTTAATTTTGAATCCAGAATCTTCTTTCACAAATTGTCATTATCCAATATTCTTCAGTCAATCTTTTCTTATTTATTTATTTTATTTATTTATTTTTATATTTCATCCATTTTATTTTAACAAATATACCAAGTAAACTTCCGAAAATTATGATTTAAATCTTGTTCACAAAGTTACAAGACAGGTATGTAGGTACTTAGAATTAGGTTCAAGTTGTTACACTTCGTAGGCGATGAGAACGCATGGATTATAACACTGGAGACTGGTTCTGTAGGTGTTCATCGGTGGTGATTCCAACAGACCATTCGGCGGCCTGATGGCCGTTTCTGTCCGAAAAAAAGTTTCAAGCTTCACGATCATAGGAAATTCCAACGGAAAAAAATTAGCGAAACGTTAGCAAGTAGATAAATCGAAGTAATAATAATGGAGTAACGCGGCACTTATTGACTGGTGGAAACAGTGTGGAGGCCTAGAAAATGGTAGGCACATCTAGTTCTAGTTTAGCCTATAAATATGCTTCAGAGTTCAGGGTAGGTAATTTTTGAGCGAGATAGGTGCCAGATGAACCGAAATTGGATAGGTTTGGTCTGAAATTAAATTAATTTTGCAGGTAATACTTGATCATGTCTCTGACCCGCACGTTACAAGCTTTGAGAGCGACACAAAAATCTTTACATGTGAGCCAGTTGGCGGTAAGTACTTTGAAATACTATTTTTAAAAATCGGGTAGGGTTTGGAGTTCTAAAAAGATGACCGTGAAAATCGCGCTTGATGACTGATTTTGAAAAACTACTTCAGAATGTTCCTATACATGAACAATACTTAAAAAGAATTGAATTTTTGAAAAAAAGTAAAGATTTGCGCGAAAAATTACGTTTTAAATTTCTCATTTTAACCTTTGCTCAAAAACGCCGTAATAGTAATGGCGTCCGTGTGTGACGTCATGCTTTTGTAAATGCTTGCTCGTGCAATGTTTACGTGTATATTGTGATATAAACATTTTATTATTTTTAATAGTAATGCCGTGTTTTGATGTGGATCGATGATGTGCAGTTCCGCAATGTAATAATACATCGATACAAACTCCGAGCAATTTGTTTATTAATGTTTCAATGGATAAAAAAGTTAGAAATATATGGCTAAAAATGGAAAGGCAAGATCCGAGATCTTTATCTTTAAATTCGATGATTAATTTCCGTGAACACTATTTTGACAGAAATAACTTTATTTACAATGTTCATAATGTTTGACGTGTCTAGAAAATAACATATCAAAATTTAAAATTATTATAAATAACAATAGCGATAAATATCGGAGGTACGATTCATTTATTTTCTTTCGGTATTATTATCATGCCAATCGCTGTGTATATGAGTTCTGAAAAACGTTATTAATGTTCCAATTAAACAGTGATATGGAATATCGCATAGTTCCTAATTTTGAGATATTTGCGATGAATCCTTATTCCATGAGTAATGTTCCTTTTTCGTAGGTAGCCCGAAACTGATTGCATTACTAAAACAAAAAATTAGATCAATATACTGAATAACATAGAAATGACCAAAACTAGCCAACAAGATCGCGTTATGACTACCTATATAAGTAATATTTACGAAAGTGACACGTCACTCGCTTCTGATTGGTGTTTCATCTAATATGGCGGATCCTTAGGTTTTGTACTTTTATTTTTGCAAAAATATATTTAATCTTAACTAAAAACTAAAGCAAATTTTATTTTGAGAATCCTTCTATTATACATTATTATATTAAACCATAATTTCATTAATTTGTTGTTACTGTCATCATCCCCATTTGACGCTAGTAATATTGCCTCTCAAAAGTTCCAAAAAAATCTTGACTTCCGATACCGGGAATCGAACCCGAGCCTCCTGGGTGAGAGCCAGGTATCCTAGCCACTAGACCATATCGGATGCTACATAACAATTCGAAATTGTAAAATATATTTCAATTATTATCTTTGATAAGATATTGTAAATATTTTCAAGTATAAATAGAATTCTATATTCACTCATGCAGATTACAAGACTAAAGTGCTTAAGAGCGTATACACCTTGCGCGCAAAGTCAACTATAGGTATTTCTTCGTTAATTTCACGCACACATAAGCGACCAAAGCTGTGTGCGTAGAGCTGCCGCGTCGGCTCGCTATACAATCGGCTCAAACAACTTTGATCCGTGCGCTTCAAATATTCAATTGAAATGTAACTGTAATATAATATCATAAAAATATTTTATTTGCATTATAAGTAGACAAATATTACTGTGCAAGCAAAGAATAATACAAATTTAGATACTAATCATATTTTCGTTCTTATTACATTGTTAAGTTGCATTCAAATTAGTGTTCAATCAGTAGACACTACGGACGTTTTATTAACCATTTCGTGTTCGAACACATAAATAGTGTTAGGGGCCTTACAACCTCTTACAATTACGAAATATATTTAATTTTATATTACAATACATAACATAATTTAGCCTCGGAATTACATCCCATTATATTACCTGAAACATAATTTATACTCACTACAAAATCATTGTAGGTAATAAAAATAATTAAATATTTTACTACCAAAATACTAAGATGTGGTAATCGCAGTCCGCGCGTGGCTATTTTTACTACGCACGGCAAAAATCGACTGCAGCTAGGCCGGAGCGACGAGCGATACGTCCTCCCTCTAGAAGGCCTTGCGGCGGTCTGATTTGAGCCACGTCGGACAGCGTGTTTTATAGTGGTTTTTAAAATATTTGTAGAAAACTTGAAAACTAATTTTGTTGAAATATAAAAATGGTAATTTATTGATAAGATGTTCTTCTATTATAATATGCAATTGCTATAAAACATTATGTACGATAAGTTGGTGAAAAAAAATATGTTCTTGACGAGAGTTTCTGAATAATTTCGCATTGTTGAAATTTTTATTTTTCAGGAACTAAACACAAAAAGATTATTTTTCTCAGGAAAATCCCTCCATGAGGGTCTTATTAGTCTGATAATATTTTTATTTTCATCTTATATTTAGTGGTTTCGGATATCTTAAGCTTCTAAATTGCCATTTAAAGCCTAAATAACGAAACTTGTGTTCAGTAATCCTTATAGTACTCACAAATTATCCATCAATCTATAATGTTTTCCACCAAAATCCCTAGATGACAACCTTTTCTAAAATAAGTACTAATTATTTTTCCTTTAAATTGTTTATTGGTGGCTATTAACTCATTTGAAAAGTCCTGTTTTTAAGCCAAAAAGCGCGCACAGGGTATAAACGCTCTTAAGTAGTTAATGCGAAACTACTTTTGTAGAATATTAATTTCGTATTTTTCTTTTGGCATATAATTTAATAAATAGCAAGTTGTAAAAGTAATTTCAATGCTAAAAAACATAGTTAATTGCAATAATAAAAGGTAAGTAGAATTTTACATACATATACATTATATAAACTCACGCCTTTTTCCCAGAAGGGGTAGGTGGAGGTACCAGGTATTATTTTAATTCTTGATAATTCTCTTTTTAATATTTAATGTCATAACAAAAAATACAAAATACGTTTTTCTGTCTATGCATTCAAAAATAATTACTGAAAATTACTAATAAACAATCTCCGCCAATTTTCCCTGTTTTCGGCGTCCTAAATAAAGAAAGGAAATTACATATTAGAGGATTTTAACGACGAGACGAGCATATCGCTTGCCTGATAGCAACACGTACTAAGAGCATTACTCCCGAAATTCCATCATTTGCAAATATTACCGCGTTACTATTTCGTATGTCACATCGAGACATAAAATTAAGTCTTTTAACATTTCACAATTTCACTGGATTGTAGTCATGACCGTCAAACCAATAATAAACAATAGTATGAGTAGCTTACGCCAAAGAGTATAGCTTACATTGTTCATTGGAGACAATATTTATAAAGCGGTGGAGTCTACATGATCTCTTCCAAACTAAAATGTAAAATAACTATTTCATGAAGTCCCTTTGGCTACTGCGGCAAGTGAAAATATTTTAACTGTTTTTGTTTCAGAGTGCATTGAAACTGAGGCTAGATTATTCTTCGAGCTCTGAGGCGTTCCTGAGTGGCAGCAATGCTAATTTTCTTGAAGCGCAGTATTTAGAGTGGGCGAAGGCGAAAGGTTCCATTGATGGAGTAAGAAAATATATTTTATTACACATACATAGTACCTGCGTATGCATACGGTCGTACGGGCTAGATGACTACACACAATAAAAATTCTTTGAAATCCCGTATTTTTCTTCGCCATGTCATAAAATCAGTAAATCCCGATATGTTTTGTTATTTCTTTCCTTTCATATTTTTAGGGTACGTCGAGGTGTTTGTATGTATTTAACTTCCTTAATATTATTTGTTGATTTTAGTCCTGGGATGGGCTCTACGAGAGCCTAGGCACGGCCTCGCCTTTACACATTGACGAGTTCAATAACGAAATGACTCCAACGACTATCAGTGAGTGTTGTCTTTTTACACGCTTTATATTAGCTTTACTTGTATGTTTGTTTGTATGTTTGTAACCGACTCCTGAAGACGCGATTTTGACCCACTTTAAAAGGACAGATTTCATTCAAATTTTGCACACCTGTTAAAGACCGATGACAATACAATAATTCGATTAAAATATATGATTATCTCTTATGGTAATTGCGTCTTGTTTCGTATACATACATAGATGTAGGGCTATATATATATATGGGGTGCTTTTTAAGATATTAACAAAATGATAATCCTTCTACTTATATCTGTCGATAAAATAATTATATCTATTGAAAACATGCACCCCACGCTTTTTTTTAAATAAATTTTTTTTTTCTTATATACAATATTCTTAATTTAATTTTTTTTTAAAATATTTTGCATTTATTAGTTGGATTTTCTATAAAAGCGTATTTTTTAAGTTTTTTTTGAACTATTATTTATTTTCTTATTTATACACTATTATTTATTTATATTTATTATATTTTTTTACACTATCAGTATTCAGTATTATTAAAATTTATTTTCTCTTTTTTTGTTGGGTTTTCTATATAAAGCGTGTTTTTTAGTTTTTTTTTAATTTTTATTTATTTATTCATATTTTCATTTTCTTTGGGTGAAGTTACAAGGAAAATCATAGGCAAATCACTATTTCTTTTACTGATGCGACAAACGTGCAAATCACGCGTGGTAGTTGCAATGCAATCCAATTAGAGTACCCACCGACGAAACATTTTCTCTATCGCATAATTTAAAAAGCTATATCAATAAATGTATTTCTTTCTTTCTTCTTTCTTTTAATGAGGTTCTGTTCACACCATAAGCAAGATCTGTAAATCGGTTGCCAATATTGAGATTAAGCGTTCAAAATAAACGGATATCAGCATGATACGAGTATATTCTTTCTAAATAATGTATTTTCTGACGTGTATTTATTGTTTTCAGAACCAAAGGGTAAGGAAACATCGAAGCTAGACAAAGATGCGTTGAAAGAGAAAATTAAGTTGCACCTGGCCGTACAGAACTTAATACGAAGTTATCAGGTAAGCTACCTGTCGGTATAATTATCCTTCCTATACTAATTGATTGTAATGGCTCTCTCGCAAATGCAAAGTTAAATTGTGTTGAACTAAGCAACAGCGGGAACATTACTTTTTTGTTTTCTGTAATGAATACTTTTGTGATGAATTTACGATCGTATTTATAATAACAGTAAAGCTACTTATTATTTAGTTTCGATTTAACTAAGACAGGGATCGTTGATCAGATCTTATGAGGAGCCCTATGTTCAGTAGTCAACTTCTTATAGCTAAAAAAAATGGGGAGAATGAAGTAAAAGAGTAATAATAAAATATGAAATAGACGCCCAATCCATTCTTCACAATCTAACCACAATTGTAATAGGCTCGTGGTCATCTCCTGGCGAAGATCGACCCTCTGGGCTTGACGGTAGCCGCCAAGACTATCGTGAAAAGCAAGAACGTGACGTACGAGACCAAGGGTCTGGAGTGCGTCGTGGTTGCCAGAGAACTCGGCTCTACACTCTGTGAGCATCCTTGGACTAATTATGGCAGAACAGCTTAGGAAAGATTCTATGAGGCGAATTAGAAATGATATAAGCTTAAAACCTTGTCTTCCAACTTTATCTTCGTAATAGAGCGAGTTCTCTTCAGCGGACTTGTAGATGCTTTATTATCTTCCCAAAAGATTTAGAATGTTCAAATCTATTTCGTAAACTGCAAACAAAGCAAGTACAATCATGTCCACCGATGAAGTAAAATATATCCATACCTAGTATTCAAGTAAACTCCGCAAAGAACACAACATTAAGATATTGCGATGTCTTTTCAGGCGAGAAGCATATGGACATGGTTTTTGAATTGCCCGAAAGGACATACATTGGGGGGACGGAAACTGAACTGCCGCTACGGTAAGTCGCATTTTGAGTCGAGCTTTTACAGTTTCGAGTGTTTTCGTATCCTTGTGTCTAAGTTTCGGGGGTGATTCCGTCGATGGTTTATTATAACGCTCCTTACGTGCAGTATATGGTGTCTTGTTGGTTACATGTGCTAGGCGCGTGCTCTATCTTATCTTAGGGCACACCTCAGACTTATCGGGAGTCATGTGTATAAAGTGTGTCATTCACCATGCAATGTAACGGTGAAGGAAAACATCGCGTGGGAGCCTGCATACCACTGCGATTTGTAAGAATTTCTGTGGTAAAGTCATACAATTCGCACTAGACCAGCGTGGTAGACTATGGCGCTCTCAATTGTAGAGGATGCCCATGTCCAGCAGTGGGATGAGTACGAGCCGAGTTATTTATCTATACTGATTACTATTGATATAAATCTTAAGTTTGTATATTTTTTCGTTATGGTTTGAGCCTGCTATTCTCAGCAACTACTGAGTCCATTTATCGAAGAAGAAGAAGAAAGAATATTACCTGTATACTAAGCGAAACTTTTGTCCAGGAACAGCTGTTTTAATCCGGGAAAAACCGCGAGCAATATACTGGCTTTTTAATATGCATTTAAAACTTGTGTCGTACATGGTCGTCCAGGGAGATAATTTCTCGATTGGAGACGGTGTACTGCGGCTCCATCGGCGCGGAGTACATGCATCTATTCGACCTGGACTGCATCCAGTTCATTCGCGAGCGCATGGAGAAGCCCGGCGTTTTCGACAAGACCATCGAGGAGAAGAGGCTCATCATGCGCCGGCTTACCAAGGCTGTCTTGTAAGTGGGAGACCCTTTTCTAATAGAACTTTATTTTCAAGAATTAGTGAGGAGATGAAATGTTAGATTGTTTGGCCCTCCAACTGACTTACTCTTCAATATGCAACATCACAGTTGATATCATACATCGATTTATGTGAGAGAATGGTACATTGACTTACTCTGATGACATGGATTTAATCATTCATAGTTTATTTGATAGGCATTTGATATAGATTCAGTATTTTTTTCATGTTAATTTTTAGCATGTTGATTCACGAAATCTTGTCACTTTTACGCACATTAGTTGTGGTATGATTTTCAAATTCGAACGGAGAGACTTTGTTGTTCCAGCATAAAAAAGAAAAAAAAATCAATACATCGAACTATTTTATATGCCCTTATACAACATAACACATATAATGCAAAATCTCTGTTAATTATACTTGCAACAGCTTGGAGAAATACTTCGCGACCAAATGGCCTGCGGAAAAGCGATTCGGGCTGGAAGGCGGGGAGAGCATGATAGTAATGCTGGAGGAGATCGTGGACTCGGCCACCAGGCTCGGCGTCGAGTCTATCGTCATGGCCATGCAGCATCGAGGTGAACTTTTATAGAACATAGTTCTATAGTAAATTTGACTATGCTGATGAGGGTAGATCGAATTTCCTAAGTTGTTTTAGTCGTGTGTGTCGCTCTTATGCTCACATTTCACATGAGCTGAAAGGAATTTAGTAATTATAGAAACAAATAAGTTGCCGTACATGAATGACGTTTTCTTAAATTTTTATCTCAGTATCTTTGATGTTAAGGATAAAACGTTAAAAAATTTGCGTTGACAATATTCAGGTCGTCTGAACATGCTTGTGAACGTGTGTCGCAAGCAACTGGTGGATATTTTCGCACAGTTTAAACCTATGGAACCTAAGGAGCCTGTTAGTACCATCATTTTTAAGTAGCTTTAAGAAACCAGTTGTCTTAAAATATTTGATGTTAGACTAGGACTAGAAGCTGTGGTTACAATCTCCAAAGAGTCTTAGAATTGTGAAACCGTAAATTCACCCATAGTTTTTGATGCCCACGATACAAGACCTGTTTCTATAATGTACGGTTAGGATCATGTATAATTCATTAATATAAATCCAATCTGATTGAAGATCTAATCTGAAGATGAGAAAATTTGATCATGTCGTCAGGGTTCCGGAGACATCAAGTACCATCTGGGCACATACATCCATAGATTCATCCGGCGCACGAACAAGTACATCAAGGTGTCAATGAGCGCCAACCCCTCCCACTTAGAGGTGGTGTCGCCCGTCGTGGTGGGGAAGACGAGAGCCGAACAGCACTGGAAGGGAGACAATGTGGGGGATAAGGTGTGTGGGAGAAATTTGATATCGGGGGAGTATAAGGATGAGTGGAACTATTGAATGCCAACATTGAATATTGTTTGAATACCCGGATCGGGCAAATTGATTGGGTTTCTCAATGCGTATCAGCGCGGAGTCAGAAATTTGTTCCCGATATAGCGGAACACACGGCGAAACGTGGGCGTTCTGGTAAGACACTGTCTACCCCTTCAACATAAGGTGGGAGTTAAGGTGTAATAGGTTGTAAGCAATATTTTCTAGCAGTTACGGAAAAGTTAGATGGAACGACGATCTTTTCTTCACTTTGATGTTGATGATCGAGATTGATTTGTTATTGAAAGACTCTGTTGACTTTGTCCTTGCAGCATTCTTTATTGTTTCCTTGTTCTTTCCATTGTACTAATTGGTAGAACGGTTGTCGGTTCAGGTGATGGCTATTATAATGCACGGCGACGCTGCGTTCGCTGGTCAGGGCGTGGTGTACGAGACCATGCACCTGAGCAAGCTGCCCGCCTTCACGACGCACGGCTCCTTACACATCGTATGCAACAACCAGATCGGTTACACCACCGAGCCACGGTTCTCCAGGAGCTCGCCGTATTGCTCAGGTAAACAGAGAAATTATTTGCTTCTTTTGTTTGTTTTCCATTTTGTTGGTAGATGTGGGGTTGTGGGTGCTTGCTTCCGTTTTATTTCTAATAATATTCTTCAAACCGATACATAATAGCGCATATACACTTCTGTTTGGCGGGAGAAAAGACATTGCGGTGGTACCTACCCAGGAGCGCTCACACATGGTGGAACAACCACCAAATGAAATAACTGCAATTATGGATATAATACGTTTTTTTTAATTGACTTTCTCACACAGCTGCCATCACTGCAAGGCCTATCAACTACGATCAAAAGTGGCACGATAAAAACAGTCATCTAGCACCTTAGCTTAGTAATACGTATGGGATAGTGTGTAAAACTGGTGATAGGTCTCTCACAAGTGAGAGGCCGCCTGGGTAGGTTTCACCACAATGTCTATATCTCCCGTCAAACAGCAGTGTAAATGCACTAACTATTTTGTTTTGGTTTGAAGGAAATTATAGCCATAGTAGCAACTGGACATGTTGACTTTACTATCCTATGTCTTGGGATGGCGAGCGTTGTTTTATAATTCATAGTGTTGTACGGTGCTGCTATTGTCCTGGAGCGGTAGTAATGTTTACCATAAGGGGAACGGCAGGCTCGTCATTCATGGTCCCGGTAGAAGCTGAAGCTCTCTTGCTTCGGGTTTCCTGAGCCGTTCCAATTGCGCCGAAGACGGCAATGAGGAGTTTTGGTTGGTATGCCGTATCTGTGAACCCAACATAATCGCTCCATTTTCCCCCGAGGTGGGGCGTTATCTGTAAACCGGTTACCCTGCGCCAAAAATAAATAGTCTCGTCATTCATCGCAAAATAAAAAAGTATTGGTGTTGTCAGACGTGGCGAAGTGCGTGGACGCGCCGGTGCTGCACGTGAACGGCGACGACGCGGAGGCGGTGGCGCACGTGGCGCGCATCGCCATCGAGTACCGCTGCAAGTTCAAGAAGGACGTGGTGCTCGACCTCGTCTGCTACCGACGCTTCGGACACAGCGAGGAGGACGAGCCCATGTTCACGCAGCCCTTCATGTACAAGAAGATCAAGGCCATGCCTACGGGTACATACTACTGCAATACTTATTTGTACCTGGTCATATACGTCCAACTGCAGGGCACGAGACTCTTCTACAATTGAGAGCGTGATAGTCTTTAGCATTCTCATCTTATGTAAAGTCTTGTTTTTGAATTTTATTTTCCTTTTTTACGTTCTTCAGGCCGGTGTCAGGGTCCGCCTTTGACCTTTGTGCTAATAAACTTCCCCATTTACCTGGCTTTTATAAAATCTACTTAAAACAAGCCTCCGACTTAGGCTCACAAATTATCTTTTTGGAGGAAGTATATCGTTGCCAGAAATATAAGTTTGCTAGTATTACAGCATTACAGCAATGACATTCATATTTAGTTAAATGGTAATTCAGATCAACTCCATCAGAGTGATCTAACCTAAATCCAGTTCTACAATTGTATGCGGTTTAAATTGTAGTGGATCAGATATACGGCGCGAGACTGAAGGCCGAGGGTTCGGTCTCGGACTCGGACATCAAGGGCTGGGAGAAGGAGTACATGGACACGCTGAACAAGCACTTCGAGCTCGCCAAGAAGGTCACCAAGCTGAGTATCATGGACTGGATCGACACACCCTGGACTGGGTTCTTCGAAGCCACTGATCCTAACAAGGTTGGTATTGCATTCGAAATTGGCGCGATAGTGAATAAATTTATCTGATGGTAAGTGTAATGCCCCAACGGTTGTCGGTTTTCCGGTAAATGCGACCAGCCCGCTGCCACTTCAACTTGCTTATCCATTGGGCTATTTTGGGTTCTCGCCTCGGCAAGCGTCGTGTAGGACGCCCTCCAACCAGGTGGTGTGAATATATTCGAAATATTGTAACTGTTAGAGATGATGGGCTGATGATGATAAAGTGTTATTCAAAGGGCATCCTCCTTCTTGCCTAGCAGTGGGACAAAATATAGGTTATAAACAGTAATGCACTATCGCTCGCCGATCGATAAAATTACGCCGGCCTGGCTCTTACTGTTTAATTTCGTTTCGAGTTTAAGACAAGTTAGACCTTCGCGGAGCTTGAATGCTCGATATTATTAAAATATGTGTGACTTTAGATCCTGGCTTTGAATAATTCGCTGGTTGTATAAAAAATAGTTTGTTGAAGTGATTGAGTGATTCCCGTGCTTTCAGATCAAAGACACGGGCATCTCGCAGACGACGATCAACACGATCACGACGCACTTCTGCAAGCCGCCAGAGGAGTGGGCCTTCGAGCTGCACAAGGGACTGCACAGGGTGCTACAGAACAGGGAGAAGTTGGTATGTACACATAATTACACATACGAGTACACGAGTTTATCTACATCCATCAAGGTGTAGGCTACGGTGCTACAAGTACCATCAATAGGTCAATATGTAAATTGTATTTTAAGATGTGATAGAGCCAACATGTATTGACGGGCGTGTATTTCACTCCCTATTCCAATTGTTTTGGAATCAGCTATCCATCCATCCATCCATCCATTAGCCAAAGGAAGTCCACTGCTGAACATAGGCCTCCCCCAATGATTTCCACAGAGACCTGTTGGAGGCAGCCTGCATCCAGCCACGTCCCGCGACCTTTACCAGATCGTCTGACCACCACATGTTGGATCCAGCTATGCTCTCGTATAAATGATCAAGATTGTCATATTATTATATTTTTTTACTGAAATGTGAATAGCTTTGACAATTTGCCTCCATGGCGCACACGCCGCCTGTGAATCGAGAGACCGCGAGTTCGATCCCCGCACCGAGAGAAATGTTTGTGCGGCCCACAAATATTTCTTCCGGGTCTGGGTGTTTGTGAGACCGAAAAGTCTCTCGTAGTTCCTGGTACCCACGACACAAGACTCGATCTTAGTGTGGGGTCAGAACTATGTATGTGACTGTTGGGTGTTATTTTTATTAAGTGATGATATGGCGTCATGTCACGCTGCAGATAAAGGAAGGGTTCGCGGACTGGTCGGTGGGCGAGGCGCTGACGATGGGCTCGCTGCTGCGCGACCGCATACATATCCGCTTCACCGGCGAGGACGTGGAGCGAGGCACCATGGCGCACAGGTACACACTACTCACTAGCTTCTAACTTCTAACATACCCTGAAGGAATTCGTTCATGGGAAACAGACAGCATTTCGAAAATCATAACGGAATTTTAACTGCTTCTTCACAATGCGTTAGTAGACTCGGAATTATAACCAGAAGCATACTAGACAGACTTAAAAGGAGAGCACCAAGTTAGAGTAGAAGAGTCATCAGATTCAGAATTTAGTTAAATTTTCAGCCATTAATAACATTGGTGAGCTCATGAATATGAGGCTGGGTAGGTACCAACGCAATGTTTATTTCTCCCGCCATATAAATGAACTGTTGTGGTCCGGTTTAAAGCTTAGTAGCCAGAGTGACTACTGGACACAACGAGACACATCTCAGGATGGTGAGCGCAATGGAATGCCAAGAATTGCTTTGTAATTCATGGCATTGTAAGGTGCTGCTATTATCCATGAGAGGTCATATCGCTTACCATCAGGCAAATAGTATGTTAATCTCACCAATCCTTGTAATAAAAAAAGACTAGTACCAAACTTAGCGGGGGGTAGTGTAGTATTAAACCCGGTGTTGTTGGCAGGCACCACGTGTACCACCACCAGGGCGTGGACGGCGCCACGTACCGCGTGCTGGACGTGCTGTACCCCGACCAGGCCAAGTACTCGCTGCACAACAGCTCGCTGTCTGAGTTCGGTGAGATTATGTGCACTACTCGCTAGTTAGACACTATTTTTGATTGCTACTAATAAATCTCATTAGGTGTAAGTTCGCGAAATGTACTCGACTCAATGATGTCTAACCCAAGGGTTGAAATAATCAATACAGTATAAAAAGGACAGCCTCTTGGTAATATTAGTGAAAGATGGCAGCTAGGTGGTGATGGTTAGTGAAATATCCATGGAAGGTGCTGGATGTTACTAAATAAGGACAGAAAAATGGTACACACTGGAGGTCGTCTAAGTCTATTAGTAAACTGAGCATCGGCTGCTGATTCTTCGGCTTAAGATGCTACTATACTTGATTTGTCTTATGTGTGTGTCAGGTGTGCTGGGCACTGGACGCTACTATACTTGACTTGTCTTATGTGTGTGTATGTCAGGCGCGCTAGGCATTGAATGCTACTATACTTGATTTGTACTACGTGTGGGAGTGTGTTTCAGGCACGCTGTGTTTTGGACGCTACTATACTTGACTTATGCGTGTGTCAGGCGTACTGGGTTCCGGACGCTAGTACACTTGACTTGTCTTAATGTGTGTGTCAGGCGTGCTGGGCTTCGAGGTGGGCTACTCGTGCTCGAGCCCGTACCTGCTGACGATATGGGAGGCGCAGTACGGCGACTTTGCGGACACTGCGCAGCCCGTGTTCGACACGTTCATATGCAACGGCGAGAGCAAGTGGGTGTGCCAGTCGGGCCTGGTGGTGCAGCTGCCGCACGGAATCGATGGAGCGGTTAGTACTGCGTTCTTACTGCCTTGCACATTTTCATTTCAGTCATTTTAGCGAGCGAGCTCTCCAAGCGTGTTCTACCGTCTGTATCACGGTGAATGCTCTGAAGAATTGTTTAATGAAATCGACTTTTCTCCATTCCTAAACAGAACCACGCGTGCTGGCTTGCGAAGCCATAGCTCGATGGTCCAAACCATCTCAGCACGAAACAAAAGATTTGCAAATTATTTTATGTGCCGCACTATTAAGCTGTAGAATTGTTTGCCGTCGCGCGTGTTCCCTCCTTCCTTTAATCCCAGGTCCTTCCGCCGTAGTGTAAAGAGGTAACTCAGCAGGTCGACATACTTGTATCGAATGTCTTGGGACTGTCGTCATCATCTGTCGCTTACCATCAGGCGCGGAGTTGTTATTATGCAGGGCCAGGGTAAAAAACAGACGTACTAAGCTGCTCTTCCAGTAATTCAGGACGGTCGGAGTGGATATGTCGGGAAGCCCTTTCAGCCTTGGGCAATGTCCTAATTACTAGATACCTCGAGGTCGAGGTCGAAGGCGGTAATAAGATAGTGGTAGGTTGAATGTAATGAATGTAAAAGTTAGTATAGAATATAATCTTAGTGTGCAATATACAAAATAATGTAGATTCTCCCGATACGTTGGTTGTTATTTTGAGACATGAGGCATGAGGCATGAGGCACGAGACACGAGACACTGGTGTGCGCAGGGTCCGGAGCACTCGTCGGCGCGCGTGGAGCGCTACCTGCAGAGCTGCGACGACGACGAGGACAACATCCCCGACCTCGACGACAAGGACATGGCGCGTGAGTACACCAACATACACCACATATTTGACGTATCAATATGTTGCTTCACTTTCAGGTCGTTACTTTCGACATCAGCTTATAAATTAATACGTCCAACATTATACATAGTCCTGTTCCCATGCCCCACAGTAAGATCGAGTGTTGTGTTGGTGTTGTGGATAGAGAGCTACAATAGATTTTTCGTTCTCATAAACCCTCAGACCCGACGGCCGACACAAATATCGTGTATGACACAAACATTTGTCTCGGTGCGGGGATCGATCTCACGGTCTCTCCTTTCACACTAACTCGGCCACGTCAAGTTAGCCAGCATAAATAAATTCAAATCAAATTATCACGTATCATCCTGCTACGACGACACGCTTTCGCCTGGATGTCGACGACTGTACATATCAGTTTGGCTGCGTTGCAAATACAACAAAAATTAGAGGAGCGGAATATATAAATAAAGGCATCATATTTGTCATGAAAGATGTAAAGTATGTTATTTTATAAATTCTACACACTGCTCAGCTCCGAACTTTTCCAGTTTAGAGGAAACGTAGGCAGGAACCCTTATGAGAATACCCTCCTTAATCTTTTTAAGGAGTTGTACCACGCTTGCTAAGGAGGGATAAAAAAGTCCTCTGGCGTGCTCTTTTTTTGTATCTATATATCGGAATACGGAAGGCGCAATTATGTCGGCCGAAGTAAGTCAGTCCTCTTTCAACTATTGTAGGCGTGCGGAGGTCGGGAACCCGGAGACGGGCACCAACGTTCCGCCGCGACTTCACTGGGCGAGAATCCGAGTCCTCAACTCGGGCGCCGGAGCCCAGCGTATGCACCCCCTGGTGCGTGTTCGGGCACTCTATTTGACGTTTAGTCTTTAGGAGTGTCGCTCCGAAAGGTGCGGTTTGTATAGGACGGGCAACGTAATGATGAAACACACGATATAGAATATACGCGGAATCGACCACGCCCCGCCCTATGGTAGTCCCGGAGTACACGACCGTAGTGACGCCGGCAAGCAATGACGCAGTCCGGATCGCTTCGTACTTCGGGCTTCTCTTCAGGGTTTTTCCCAGACTTCTTCAGGTTTCTTGTAGCTTCCAGTGTCTTCAGGTTTCTTCGTTTCTTCCTCGGAGAGCTCTTCTGGATCCAGTCATTTCTCATTTTTGCTTGCCGGCTTAAGTACTCCGAGGCGTTACCATAGGGAGACCCCCGTAAAATGTTCCTAATTTTGGGTCCATTTTTACTTCGGGGCGCGGTCATTTTCCTCTTTATTTCAATAAGTATCTTATTTCTAATTACTTATCATACATCGTTAATTAGGCCTCTTATTAGTTAAGCTCTATTCTTTATTATTGCGACGGAATCTAATTAGTGTTCCTATCGCTATATAAAGATCTTGAAATTATTTCAATTTGATTTATATCTAACTAAATATACGATTGGCCTGTTTTCGGGACTATATGGATGAAAATCAAGTTTAAATAAATTTTGAAATTATATTTTCAGTACAACTCACCGGATATTAAAAATGCCAATTACAAAAATAATAATACGAATGCAGTTACCCAAGATATGTATTATATTATCCATGTATTTACTTTTATTACAATGATTGCACTTCGAAATTACAAATAAATGTGAAATAAAGGTCATACGAAAAGAGCGATAATTTTTCGTTTGTTGACATTTGTATTCCGAAGTCACCTTGTATGAATTTTGATGAAAATATTCACATTATTCAATCAATCAATATTTAATATCGTAACCAGAATTATAAATACATAAACCCAATAATCACACACATATTTCTCAACCCGAAGAAAAATATACAAATCTTGCGTCGCGTCGCAGGAATAAAAAAAATACGAAATACTCGGTCGATATACCTAGACCTGATGCAAATAATTTTATACCGGGTCCTATACTATCCTGTATTGGTACTAAATGTAACGTCAATGAAACGGGAGTTAGCGGCTGACTGATTTATTGCACAAACTGAATTACCCTCCACCCATTAATATTATTGAGACCATATGATCGCTACATCATCTCCCCTCTAAGTACATCGTTAATTAAACTTATTTACTATACATGGAATAACATACTAAAAATATAGCAAGTAAAAATTAACCTAACTTAATCTACTCGAGCCAGTGCTCTTTGCGTCCGACGATATGCACGCAGTGCTCGGGCTGACGTGCCGGGTGGCGTGGTTGGCGACTGCGGCGTGTTCGGCGACGGCGAGCTCGAATCCTGACGTCGTAGCCGCCGGTTCCAAGCCTCCCGGAGCATCGTCTAAAACCTCTTCGATATCCTTACCGACCTCAAGTGGCTTTGTATGATCTTTACTGTCAGAGTCTGCTTTACTCATACGCGACAATGAGTGGCGATTATTATCACGTCCCATCGTGATAAGCTGGTCGACGTGCCTGCGCCACTCAACGCCCCTTCCCATATCGACTTTAAAAGAAACCGGTCCGGTTTGATCCAAGACGGTACCCGGGGACCATTTACCCCCCCTAGTATAGTCGCGCGCCAGTACAGTGGCGCCGGACGCAATATTTCGTTCCGTCCCGCGCACTGCCCTAGCTTGACGTTGCTGAGCGGCGCGCACGTTGGCCGCGATATCGGGTCGAAGCGCGTCAAGTCGACCGCGCAGCCTCCGTCCCTGCAAAGCCATGGCCGGGGACAAGCCCGTGGTCGCGTGTTCACAATTATGGTATTGGAACAAGAATTTACTTAGAGCCGTGGCGACATCTAATGCTCTCTTTATCGCTTTTTTAACCGATTTAACCGCGTTTTCCGCCGCGCCGTTCCCTTGTGGTCGGTAAGGAGCCGAAGTTACATGCTGGATCCTATTTTTTTGGCAAAAAATTTTAAATTCTTGTGCAAAAAATGGCGGACCGTTATCGGTTACCAATTGTGACGGCAGACCGAACCTAGCAAAAATATCTCTAAAGGTAGCTATTGTCGAACGAGCATCGGTACTTCGCATTCGAGTTGCCTCAATCCACTCAGGAGAGCTCTTTTTGCATTTATAAACGCCGTTTCACAATCCGAATTCCATTTCCAGTCCACCTGTTTTTTCAGTAAATTATGCAAAGGGTGTAGTCGTGTACTTAAGTTCTTAATAAATTTTCCATAATAGTTTAACATTCCTAAAAAACTTTTGAGCTGTGTAATATTCTCCGGTCTTGGCGCACTGGAAACGGCTTCCAGTTTCGTGGGATCGGGTCGTAACCCGTGTTTGTCTATAATAAAACCTAAATATCTGACACCATCTTTTAAAAAATCACATTTACTTAATTTTACTGTCAAACCCGAGGCGCGTAACCGTTCAAGTACAGCTTTTAAATTTTTTACGTGCACATCTCTGTCTACCCCCGTCACGCAAATGTCGTCCAAGAAAACTACACAATTGGGAACGCCGCGTAATGTTTGCTCCATCAGTTTCTGGAAATTTTCCCGGTATACAGGACAAACCGTACGGTGTACGCCGATAAGCAAATGTCCCAATGTGGGTTGTAATGGTAGTGTACGGCTGCGAGTCTTCCGTTAACAAGCATTGTTCATAAGCGTGTCTAAGATCTATCTTTGTGAATTGTTTCCCCCCACTGAGATTTGCAAATAATTCCTTGATTCGGGGTAATGGATAATACTCGCGTCTTAATTTTGGATTTATCGTGATTTTATAGTCCCCGCAAATCCTAATATCGCCATTTTTTTTAACTACCGGTACGATCGGTGTACCGTAATCCGCGTAATCGACCCGGTATATGGAGCCGTCCGCCTCCAAGCGGCGCAGCTCCCGCTCGACTCGGCTGCGCAGTGCGAGCTGCACGGATCGCGCGCGCACGCACACGGGTTCGTTGTCGGTCAGCTGTAATCGAATGGTTTACCTAGTTTGTCGGTAAATACTTCTGGGAATTCCAAGCACAAACTGTTCACGAACCCATCATCGGTTATGCCGTGGAAATTTATTTGAGTAATTTGTAAAGCCCGCATCCTGTCCCTACCCATTATAGGTCGGGCACCACTTTTAATTACGTATAACCGTAAATCGCTCGCTGTTACATTTCGCAATCTAACATTGACAACAATATAACCCAATGATTCGATTCGTGAACCGGAATAACTACGTAACATTAAATTATCTTTTAACAATTTTTTGTAACTAAACATATGTTTAAACATTTCCTCGCTAATTGCTGATATGCGACTACCCGTGTCGACTTCGCACTCAATGTCATAGCTATCTATGTATACTACTTTTATGAAATAGGGTTTGTTACCTTTGGTCGCCACGTTTAAGTTGAAAATGTCATCGGACTCGTTTTCACTTAAACTATTGCTCAAATAATTTTGTCGAGTATCTATTTGCCTTTCACTGTCGCGCACCATTTTGCACATCACTTTTAAATGCCCCCTTTTGTTACACTTATCACAATTATAATTGATGTACCGGCACCTATCCGCACGATGCGCCTTCCCACAGCGCCAGCAGGCCTGCGCCGCCGCCGCGGCCGCGTGCTGCTCGCCGCGCCGCCTCGGCCCGCGCCCGCCTCCGTCACGTGCGTAGTGCAGCCCCTCGGCCGCATCGCCGCCTGCGCCTAGGCTCGTTCTCAGCCCCGTTGCGCCGCTCACCTCTGCATGTTTTTCTGCAGCCTCCAGAGCCAGTGCTAACTCCACCGCCTGCTTATATTCAATATTTCTCTCCGCGAATATTCTCGAACGCATTGTTTCACTCGCCAGGCCTGACACGAACTGATCGCGGAGATTTTCTTCGAGGGACGCACACTTTTTACATTTTCCGAAGTTACATGTAGTGGCCAAGTGTTTTAGCGCCTGTAGATATTCCATAAGCGATTCGCCAGGATGTTGACGTCGCAGTCTGAACACGTGGCGTTCCGCAATTTCCGAGCGTTGTGGTTCCAAATGGTTCCAGACGAGTTTCACAAGTTCGTCGTAAGACTTGTCCTCCGGGAACTCAGATGAACACAAGTCACACATAAGCGAATACGTAGCTTCGCCTACGACGGTGATCAACATGGGTACTTTGCGGTCGTCCTTGACGTCATTAAGTAAAATGTACTGATTTACTCGACGTATGTAAGCCGGCCACTGCTTCGAATTTAAGTTAAACGGTTCTAACTTTCCAATAGGCATTTTCTAATACTTGATAAATGATAACAGTTGCACACAAATGGATCGATGTAAAAATAAAATCCGTACTCGTCGCCAGTGTAATGTCAATGAAACACGGGAGTTAGCGGCTGACTGATTTATTGCGCAAACTGAATTACCCTCCACCTATTAATATTATTGAGACCATATGATCGCTACACTAAATAGTTCGTTGTTCCCTAAAAAGCCAGGAAAATTCATAAAATGTATTTAGTAGTGGTGGACATCCCATTCCTAAAACTTAGTTTATATCTAAATATGTATATGTCATACAGTTTATCCTCATCGATTAAGGCCTTTGTTCGCTGGTCTTTTCGGAGACATTCCCGCACTCACACCCCTACTGCAACTCTTGTAAGCCAGAATCTAGTTTCACACGTTTTAATGACAACGAAAATTGAAGCTCAACGACTGTCCGGGAATGTCTAACGTGTCTATAACCCGCAACGAAATCAATCACAAAGTTAAATTGCTAGACCAGCAATTAATACCTGTAATAGCTTATTAAACCGTGCGCACAGTGAAGCAGCTTCGCGCCGCCAACTGGATAGTGTGCAACGTGACGTCACCCGCCAACTACTTCCACATGATCCGGCGCCAGATCGCCATGCCCTTCCGCAAGCCTCTCATCCTCATGACGCCCAAGGTGGGCCTCAAGCACCCTTACTACCGCTCGCCACTCTCCGACTTCCTGCCCGGCACTAGCTTCCAGAGGTGGGTGAACCCATGTTGACCGAATACTTGACTCACACGTCTCCTTTACAAACTTTACACTGGATATCACCGGCAAGGAACGAATGTTCGTGTCAAATAGCGGAGTCTCATCTCCTTGGTTGGAGCCTGGAATCCACACATAGGTATAGGTATACACCATACACTTTTCAGCCACACTCGAACACCCAGAAATGTAGTAAAAATAAATGTCGACTTGAACAATTCGTCTTCAGAGCAATCCCCGAATCCGGTCCGGCGTCACAGAAGCCAGAAGGCGTCAAGAAACTCCTCATCTGCTCAGGTAAAGTGGCGATCACCATCGATGAGTTGAGGAAGGAGCAGAAACTCGAGGACAAGATTGCGATGTGTCGCATCGAGCAGGTGTACCCGTTCCCGTACGACATCATCCTGCAGGAGTTCTGCCGCTACGAGTCTGCGAAGGTGTGCTTCTGCCAGGAGGAGCACAAGAACCAGGGACCCTGGCTCTTCGCCAAGGTGCGCCTAGAGAACCTCATCGGCAAGAAGATTGAGTAAGTTACCTAGATTCTAGTTATTTGTAAGTTTGATTCAAGTGTGTCGTGGTAGTGATGAAAGAAAGAAAGGCCGAAAGAGGGACAAAAAGTGAGAAAGAAAAGAAAACGGTTTTATTCGTCACAGACAATGAAAACGACATACAAATACAGGTGTAAAAAAAACAAGTTGAAAAAGAACTTGAAGTAAAAATGAAAAAAGAAGAAGTTTGCACATCGTGGCTGTGACAAGTAGGTTATGAGAGAAAGAGAAAGGCATCCCCCGTCTTTCCTTAGCAACACACAGTAACAAGCTACCAAAATCTGCCTCTTAGTCTCTGTTTATAAACGTGATTGTACAAGGTCCTCCATAGCAGGGTTTCCGATTCCGATTGGGTGCGGAGGCTCCCTGGCACCTATGCTGTGGAAAAAGGAGAGCACTGTAAAGCAAATCGTTCTTTTAGTTTTTTAACCTTTCTACCATAGATATGACACAACCCATGCATTGTATGCATTCCGGTGGCACCTGCCCAGGCGGCCTCTCACACACCCGAAAACATGTATTTGAAAAAGATTGAGGGCACCCGGCCCAAATAAATGAGGGTATAAATGTTGTGGTAGGTGCATCTCGCGGCCGCCGAGCCCAGCCTCCGCGACCGGCATCAAGTGGATGCACGCCAAGGAACTCAAGGAGTTGAAGGAAAAGATCGTCGCTCTCTGAACCCACACCTACTACATCGAAAAATGTTTCAAATTCTGCGAGTGGTCCATACATTGTCGAGTAAGTGATGTGAAATAAATTGTTTTTATAGAAAATTTACAATTTGTATTATTTTTTCTCCTTAATTAAAATTAATTTTATACAGGTTTCGGTTATGATTAAAAGCAGCAATTAGCCATAAAAGTTATTTTATAGCTGTGCATTTTTAAGTGAAGGAGAAATCATGACATTTTCAACAGCAATCGTATAATCGGGCATTCTATACAATGCCTAGGCAATTTATAAATAGCCTAAGAAGTAAACCGTGAAGTCAATGCATTGATTAAAAGAATTATTTTTATTTAAATCTAATCCGTATTTCAGCTAAAATAAAGAATAATTTGCATTAATAAATGTGTGATATGCTTCCATTAGACACATTTATACATAAGCTATTATTTTTGAACCCCACTACGGACCGATATGGCATTATTCATTAATGTAGTTTTCTCGTCTTAACGGTGATAAAAAAACATTATCTTCGTTTTTATTAAACTTTTTCATAATATAAGCAAGCATTTTCATATTCATAACAGCTAAGGCGGCTAGTATCCAAAGCTATTTTATGCTATTATAGCAAGGATGACTGCGGTATAGTCACAGGTATAGTACCGGGCGAGTCACGCTAGCAGAGACCGCAATCATCCTAATATGCGCGAAGAGGGCCTTCGAGGGGTTTTGTCGGTATGCCGGAGGATATCAGTGCTACGGATCCAGCAAACCCATATATCCTTTCTGCACCCGTGAGCTTACAGGAAGGGAACCATAAACAGTTTTTGCCCTCTTTAAAAAAGGTACGGTTAAAACATAATATGTATTTTTATTTCGGATATCCCATAGTGAGCTCTAAATCATCCTCGGTAAAGAATATGTGTGGTTTGATTATTCCCATAGTGATACAAGATACGGACATTTCCGCTTATTTCATGTAAAAGAACAATATGCAATTTATCATAAATTGCTTACGTAATTGATCACAAAACATATAAATCATTAGTAGCTGCAATCAATGTAGGCATTACGATTACAGATCTGTTTGGTTGCAGTGTTTTTAACTGCAAAATGAATTTTTATATCACAATTTGTATACTGGTGTCCGTATCAATTTTTGGAATTGTTTATGTAAGTTTCTTCTTCTATTCAACGCTATTTTACGCATACTGCATTTTTTTTCAACGTTGAAGTCTTGGGTTTGAATCCCGGATCTGTTCAATATCAGCCCGGAGACAGGGACTTGTGCCCGATATGACGATAGACTCGGCCCCCTATCACACCATGGGAAGGAATACATAAGATAAAACTTGAGTGTAGCCTCTACCTACCCCTTCTAAAAGAAAGGCACGATATTTGTGTGTGTGTGTGTTTTGTTTACCCGGCACGACAAAACAACTGCACTGCATCTGCAATACGACATATTCTAATATTTTAAATCGATGCCGTGGCAAGGCCATGGCTCGAAAGGAATTCCTTGAGGCGGAATCACACTGCGTTATGCCGTGGCACGCCGAAGACACGCCGAGGGATGGGGCAGTCCAAGGCTCTATTATCTCTTTTTACATTTTATTACATTGGGCATGAAATGTGTATCAGGCAGCAGGCGTTGTCGATGCATATTTCGCGTCACGGCATGCTGTGGTAGGCCGACGGAATACTACAGTGAGTGGCCGGTAGCAAATTCCCTGCCCATTCCGTCTCGGTGAAGTATTACCTAATCACAGCACAAGTTTCTAACAATGTTATGTTTTAGTGTATACAAGCGTATCCAGAGAGAGCATACATCAAGTATATGAATCCCAAGTATATTGAAAACAGCAGCATTGAAGTGAGACGGTACAACAGACGGAGCATTTACTATGTCAACTTTCAAGGATTCATTAAACACTCTTGGAATAATAATGTTTCAGTGAGCATCATATTTTCTCCTAAGTTATCAGATTGCTGAAACAGTTTTTAACTTAACATAGGTTTTTAAGGTTTTTAACTTAACATACTGTTGAAACGCCATGTGAGGTTGCTTCTGCTGGTTTTGCTCAAATAAAATAGTTAAATTTGATTTGACTTAACATGCGTCGCGTCGGGTCGGGTCGCGTGGCGTTTCAGCAGTATGTTTCCGGCCACGCGTGTTATCCACGCAGAGGAAATCAAATAGACAAGCACAAAAAGTCGGACGCTCGCCTACAAGGTGGACAGATAACCTGGTTAAGGTTGTAGGAAGTCGCTGGATGCAAGCCGCTTCCAACAGGTCGATGTGGATCATTGGGGAGGCCTATTTTTAGCCGTGGGCTTCCTGTGGCTGAAACGAACGAACGAACAAAGATCATTATCGCAATTTCGACTGCCCTTATTACAAGTTAAAATTGTGTTGAATATAAAATTATCAACAACCAATAATAGGACGTAAAAGTATTAGGTACTTGGTTGAATAAAGATGAATTAACAAATATATCAGCCTCCGTGGCGTAGTTGGTTATCCACCGGTTGTGAAACGAGAGGCCGCGGGTTTGATTCCCGCTCCGAGATATATGTTTGTGTGAACAACAAGCATTTGTTTCGTGTGACCAAAAATTATCTGGTAGTTCCTGATACCCGCGACACAAGACTCGATCTTTATTTGGGGTCAGGGCCATGTGTGTGAATGTTGGGTGTATTTATTTATATATTTATTTATTTCAGATGCATATTGAGACTTACGAGCACCTACATAACGAGTACAGGCGCTCGTTTGTAGAGCTTCACGGCCCGGTTTGTAACGTACTGGAGCAGGACATTTTCTTCGGGCTCGCGTTGCGTAACACCGGCATCACCTGCCCGGTCCCCGCCGTATGTACTGCCTTGCACAGTAATAGTAACACTTCAACTCTCATAACCAACCGTGGCAGAAGTACCTACCTATAATAATCCCCATTGTAATAATAATTAAATACACCAAACAGTCACATACATAGTCCTGACCCCACACAAAGAACGACGCGTGTGTCGTGGGTAACAGAAACTACGAGAGACTTTTCGGTCTCACAAACACCCAGATCCGAAACAAATATTTGTGGGAACCTATAACTGAAAATAAATTATTGTCCACTTCCGTCAGCAACAATTCCTGGCAAAACAATTAACCAAAGTAACGCACCAATGATCATTACAAATCATTATCAGGACAGCCTCCGTGGCACAGTTGGTTAGACTCCGGCTGGACCGGCTGGACTAGTAAGGTCCAGGGTTGGATCCCCGCAAAGAGACAAATATTTCTGTGTTTCACTTTATCTCAACGAGATACTCCTAATACTCTCGAACAAGATCACACTCGATATTAGTGTGGGGTCATCACTAAGTATGTGACTGTTGGTATTTATTTACATTTGTATTTTTGTTTCAGGGACGGGTGGTACTTGCCAATCTCTCACTGAATATAGACAATTTTCCTTACGAGTTTCCTATCAGTAAATGCCTTCTCAATGTATCATTTGAAGTCGTCAAGTCGAAAGAAACAACAATTATTGGACATATTTATGTAACATTTAAGAAAAACGGAAAAAAGAAATCCTAATTTTATGTTAATTTACAAAACATTGTATTGTAAAATAAAAGCATTTTCACATTTTTCTTTTTTCATGCGCTTATAAAAAGTATCTACTATCCAACAAATCTAATAGGTACCTTTTGACTTTTCGTATTTTTCGAGTTTACCCAACCCGCCAACCCGCTTAGGCCAGCGCACTGTGATTCGCCTAGAACAAGCTAGCTGGACAAAAGTCACTTCCAAGAATCAACTAATTAGTGGTCACATATTGTAAACAACACCCCCAATGTCATAAAAACAAGTAGAAATGGTGAATAACATTTCACAGGGATGAGTCATTAACTAGCGAAGGTAAGTAATGTAATATTTGCATTAAGTTAATTAGAGTGGTTGCGTTTTTGCAGTACTTTAGATAACATCTCATTCAATTTGTGTGATATATAACCGTGATTTTTGTGATGGATACTACTGTCGAGGGTCAGTGCTTTTATATTTTACCACCCATAAGATTCTAATATGAGAAACTTTGGTCCATTACGACTTGGAATATATTATTGAAAAATACTATTTTTTTGTCAAGTTCCGAAATTTTAATCGTATTTATCTTTTTGTATCCACATGTATCCAGTCTAATTTTTTTACAGTATATAGTAGTGATACTCACCTTTAAAACGAGATATAATTTTTCACCGCATTCCCGCACTAAAGGATTTTATTTCATTTTTCAGAATGTGTCTTCTCCATTTCGAAAAGTGAATTTTTTGAAGAATGACGAAAACATTCCTATTTAGAGCGGAATGTTCGTTTATTGGTACATATAAGTCTTAAATTTGGTGTTAGTGATATAACCAGTGATTCGTTAAGGGCTATTAAACAGAAAGTATCTAGTATATCGTCAAAATTAACTGAAAAATGGGCGGCATCATATAAGTCATTGGATCGGTTTTTAATTAATAATAAAGATTGGTTAGAAGGAGAAAACATAAGTTTTACCATTTCTGTGTGTCGACCTTGCTCATCCAGGTCATCAGAGGAGAGTAGGCTTCAAGGTCATATTGATTTAATTAAAAATTCGATATTTTGTTACGACTTTATCTTCGGGTTACGAAATAAATATAAATATACTTGAACATTTTTGTTCAGAGACTAGGGCCCTCTATCTAAGTTTGTATTTGTGGTACTATCTATATGCCTGTCACTGTGCATAAAATTCTTGTGCATAGTACAGAGGTTGTTAAATCTTGTATTGTGCCATTGGGCACACTACAAGGGCAACTATCCGAAGAAGCTCAAGAGGCTCGAAAAAAAGACTGTCGTAGATTTTGGGAACATCATACCAGGAAACAGTCACGTAATGCCACGAATACAGATTTATTGAATATGCTTTTAATAACATCACATCCTGAAATTAATTGACTCAGAGAACTATCCAAAAAGAAGAAAGACTGTTTACCATCAGAAGTGCTAAATTTGGTAGTCCCGCATTCAATACCAATACCTCGGGCATCAAGTAGTCTAACGCCATGTGACGTTGATGATTACTTGGTACCTAACTCGTCTGATTGTGAGAGTGATAATTCATCTGGTCAGGATTTCATTTATTTATTTTATTATTTTGTTTTTAACACTGCATACAATTTATGTATAGGTGAACTTAATTTATCTATTAGTATATAATTTAAAATTTTATTAAATAATTTTATATTTTTTTACTACTAAGTCGCATTATGTACATATGCTTTTATTTTGTTTTTTATTATATATTAATTTATTTTCTATGCTGCCATTTTTATATTTAAATTTTTCATTGATTGTAATTTGTGTTTTAATTACTATTATCCTAAAAGCCTCCTCTCCATTCCTAACCAGAACCACGCGTGCTGGCTTGCGAAGCCATGGCTTGACTGTCCACACCATCCCTCCTTCCTATAATCCTTAGAGGTATCTTAGCAGGCCGATGACAGTAGCCACTCTGCCTGGGCGGTATTTGCACTCACTCAGGCGCAATGGGGCAAATTCGCGAGGCCAGAATAAAAAAAATAAAAAAAAAACTTTAAAAAACACATTTCTCCTTTAAAATATTACTGTGCATAGCCAAAACAACCAACATACGCACTCAAATGTTTTTGTCCAGCTAGCTTGTTCTAGACGAATCACTGTGCAGCGTGGGGAACTATATGGCCTAACCACTCTAAATCGTACTCTCTATTGTGATGGAGGTCCGTAGCCTGCAGTGGGACAAATGTGGGCTGATACAGTACAATACTTTTCAATTTTAAACGACGGAATTGTGGTTTTACAGAAAAAGTTATTGAAATTGTGTGAGTTTTGCCTATATAAAGTTGAAATGTATGAAATGTCAAACGGTAATTATTAGTTTAGTTGGATTATAGGGGTAGTGTGCCCCGACGAGTTATTTATTTAATATTTTAATGTATACCTCAAATACGATAAACCAAATACAAATAAATGATTGTACTGTGGGCAGTTTTAATGCTTTGAACCTTGGATTCGTAGGAATAGCGAGAAGCGACTTTGTTTTATACTACGAGTAAGTTTAGATGAAGTAACTAATGGACACATCGGAACTTAAAATCTTATGTCTCAGGATGGCGAGCGCAGTTGAATGCCAAGCTTGGCTCTGTAATTCATGGTGTTGTTTTTTGCTGTATATGAGCGGTCGTATTGCGTTCCATCAGGCGAATGGAATGCTCGTCTGGATATACATTTCAATAAAAAAAGTACCAGCCCAACTCAACCAAGCCCGGTTCGACAGACTGCTTATAAATTTTATGTCCACCCCTTAGAGTATTTATAAATGTATAGAGGGAGCGCTGTCATACATTCGCGTTTTGAAAAACGTAGATATTTTCTTGTTCGTAATGTTGGTAGCGCTCCAGTACGCTCCAGTCGGTAGTGAAATTTGAATTAATTATTTAGCAATAAATTGCTATAAATTCCTTTGATAGCCGAAATTATATTTAGCTATTATCCTTTTAAAACGAGTTTGAGTGAAATTAAATATACCTAAACTATTAATTTTTAATTTTATTTTTCAAGTAATTTATGTATGTTGCACAACCTGTTCAAATATTAGCCAATAGGAAGGCAGAAAAAGGTGGCCTGGCACCACTAACCAAAAACATAATATTTTTCGTGCAATGTTTTGTATACCACTTACTCAAGTTAATTGCTTTACTCATCCCATCTCATTCCTTACATTTTGTATTAAATTCCATGTTTCTTCTACTACTAGTAACGCATTTCTCATATAACCTAATTCATTTCAACCCCTAATTCACCCTCTTAGGGGTAAAACTGTGAAAAACGCCAAGAATGTATGAATCAACTCATCCGACTGTCACATACATACATATTCCTGTTCAGTGTTCACACAATAAGATTCAAGCTGAGTCGTAGGAAACAGACTATGAAAGACTTTTCGGTGTCATAACAGCTGGACTAAAAATAGTCTAAGTACGGGGATCGAACCAGGGATCTCTCGTTTCACAGCCGGCTCTTAATCAATTGTGACAAAAATCTCGTGTCCCAAGTCATTCAAATTGTATAAAATGTTGCTTTTAAAGTCATGGCAATTTATAAGAGCATAATAAAATGATAAAGCCAAACGTAAAAGCGGATACAACAATTACATTCCAAAATAATGATATTATTCAAGTTGATAGTACGGAATAACTAAGACAAGTGGAAGTACCACTCCGAACACAGATTTAATATAGTCACATACATAAATAATAATTATTCTAGATGTCAAGTGTGGATATGCTTTGCGTGTCAAAAGGAAGCTTCATACTTACTTCAACTATGCTGCAGTCCTACTTCGGCGTTTCTTGATGTTATTTTATTCTTATTCTTATCATTATCTTCAAAACACAGACATAGTTTAAATTGGTTTTATTAATAGAGAATTATCAGTAATCACCAGCTCGATCTACTTGACTCCTTACAAGGAGAAGCTTGTCGAATAGTCTCGAATTCGGATTTCTTGAAGCTCTTTTCGGAGTACGCGAGGAAATGTTTGAGTTAGTATCACCGTCGCCTTTTTACTATCACTCCACCCATCACAGAAGTAGTATTCGTCCCTAGCACGTGGGAAAATACCGTTCCCGAATGGTACATTTCCAGCTTTCTTTTTACCACACACGTCACACGTGCAAGTTCTGAAATGAGCCCCTGGTTCAATGTTTGCCGAGCGTTATGACCGCGTTATCAAACGTGGTTCAAGGTGAGTTTTCACCTCACGGTAGGTAGTGGCTTGTCTGTGCCCCTGGCATTGAAGAGTCCATGAGCAGCGACAGTCGCTTACCATCGTGCGGGTTGCTAGCTAGTTTGCTTTCACAGTCAATAAAAAATTGAAATACCACAGAATGAAATTAACTGAGATTTCACCACTAAAGCACTTTTTATTAGTGGTAGATTTCAATTACGCGTGGATCACACTAATATTTGTCTCGGTGCGGGGATCGAACCTGCGGCCTCTCGTTTCACAGCCGGCGTCTAACCAAGCGCGCCTCAGCTTGTCGTGCTGTCTCGTTAGTCGACTGTTAAACATAGGCCTCTCCTATAGAATCGTCAGGTTGGAATCAGTCTTCTGCCTTGGGACCGAAGTTTCTCGAGTTAAACTATTTACCGGCAAGAGCAGCATCGACGTTGGAAGTTCACGGTTCACCTACAAGATGATCAGACGACATAATAAGGGTTGAAGAAGTCGAAACACTATTATTATATTTTATTATTTATTTTATACTTTAATACATTCAAAAAGGGCAGAAAACCAAGAAGCCAATTCGTGTTGCTGAGGGATCTTCTTGCGCCGTTTTTTCTTTACAGCTACGAAGAAGGCAAACATTCGATAGTAAAAATAGATTTAAAAACTGACTGTAAATTAAATTAAATTAAATTGCGTATGACCTTAATTTATATTCTATAATTGAAAATATTCACCTGATGGTTGAAGGTACTCTTATAACGGAGGTATTCTTTAAATGACAGCTGAAATAAATAATATAAGCATTTGCTTGTGATTTCAGGTCTATTTTGCGACAGCTAGATATTGATCGGATGAAGATGCATGAACATTGCAGTGCCGGTGCTCCTATGTGGGTGTGACGAGTCCAGGAATGGCAGATCCCAGAAATGTAGATAGCACTGTGTTTTCCCGACGATGCCACCTCAACACACCGCCTACTCAATAACTACAGGCAGTCTTGGTAAATTACTCATTGCCGCGGAGAGAAGTGGTCTATTATTTGTTTTCAACTTCTCTTATTTGTTTTATCTTTCTGATTAACTGGATGCGGGTTAAAGACAGTTAAAGTCCCTAAGAGCTTCGCCAAGCTCCGGAGCTTGGTGTTAATTCTTTGCGTGCTCCAGTTGGTCCTGACTAAATTTTATCGAAATCCAAAGCCATTTCTGAGATTATCGTGCACAACCGCCCAAATAGACTAAAATTCTTACAATATCTTGGGTTCTATTACGTTCATACAGTCTCCCCTTAATAGTTTGTCTCTAATATCTTCTATGTACAGATATCGATCCTTTACAAAGTTATAATATGATGTATATAAAAGATAGACAATCTATTTCCCATTGTCCATATATTTTAAAAATATAATGGACCATTAAAAACTGCCAATATGTGTTATATCGTGGACAACGTCAATAATGCATGTTTAATTGTACCTTAAAGTTAATTCACATATAATTCGTTACGCACCATATACATATATCGGCACAGATGCAACTAATTTATCCATCAGCATTGCGATTGCTGATCTGTTAGTGGATGTACTTTTTTATATAGACATTATGAATTTTTATATGACGAAAATATGTGTACTGGTATCCATTACTTATCTTGGAATCATTTACGTGAGTTACATTAAATTTTCTTTTACACATTTTCTGCACTTACTTCAAACTGTAATTTTTCTGAACGCCGCGCCGGAGATAATATTACCAGTGTATGTCTATACTGTCAATTTTAGGGCAGGCCCGTATTCTGCTGTAGGACTTATACTGATTTATTACAATTACTGTTGTTTTCATGACTTTTCACAATTTCTAATGTCGTTGTGTGTTACAATATGTCTGTTTTAGTGTTTACAAGCATTTCCAGAAAGAGCGTACGTACTTTACTCCAATCCGAAGTATATACGCAACGTATCCATTCAAGTGAGGCGATACAATCGAAGGAGCATATACTACGTCAATGCTCAAGCATTCATCAAACACTCTTGGAATAACAATATCTCTGTAAGTATGACGGTATAATTTATCATTTACTTATTTAACGAGGCACGAGTTTTCTTCAGGACGAGTAATGGCAGATTTGGTCCATATTTACATCTGATAAAATCTGAAATCCGACATGATACCTGTATGTGCGGGTTGCACTAAGCCAGCGTAATGGACTATATGGCCGAACCCCTCTTAATCATATTTTCGATTTTATAAGACGCCTGTGCCCTACAGTGGGACGTATATGGGCTGATACAGTAACTGTGTAAATAGATATTAAAGATTTAATAAACTTGCAGTCCCATACTGAGACGTACGAGTACCTTCACAACGAGTACAGGCGCTCGTTTGTGGAGGTCCACGGCCCTCTGTGCAGCGTCATCAATCAGAACAATATACTAGTCGACGCAGTTTGTCGCAGTGCCGGCATCGTCTGTCCAGTACCCGCGGTACGTACATACACCTTCTGGGACCCTACTCTGAAAATCAGAAACGACGTTCGAATCTTCGGACGATCGAAGTTTATAACGATACGTATGTGCCTACATATACTTATGGTCGTTATTGACTTATGGTCGTAACCATAGACTTATGGTTGCGATGTACGTTATACGAATCCGATCATTTACAGAGTAGGTACATTCGTATCATCGTAAACTTCGATCGGAATACAGTACACCTAATGATTTCATATATTTACGCGAATGTTGAAAATTGAAATAAAACTATTTTTTACCGATTTTATCGCGAATTTGTTTACATTTTTAACCGGCTTCAAAAAAAGGAGGTTCTCAATTCGATTGTATGTTATGTAACAGATATTTTTCATTATAAAGGCCTACGTGGCGAAGTTGATTAGAGGCCGACTGTGAAAGAGGCCGCGGGTTCGATCCCCGCACTGTAACTAATATTTGTGTGATCCACAGGTATTTGTTTCGGGTCTTGGTGTTTGTGAGACCGAATAGTCTCTCGTAGTTCCTGAATCCTGATACCCACGACACGAGACTCGATCTTAGTGTGGAGTCAGGACTATGAGTGTGACTGTTGTGTATTTATTTATAAACCATTTATTTACATTTCAGGGTCTGGTGGTACTTCGCAATTTTACTTTAAACATAGAACATTTCCCTTACGTACTTCCTTTTAATAAATGTCTCCTCAACATATCCTTTGACATAACGAAGACAAAGGAGGTTATTGTTATTTTACATGTCTACGTCACATTCAAGGAAAACAGGCCAAAGAAACCTTAAGGGATCATTATTCCTTTTGTTTTACTGATTTTATTATCAACTACTTATAAATAAAATTATCTTTATTAATGGTCTTTTTTATTATATCAAAACCTTCCAGTGAGCACCGATTTGAGATCTGTGTGACATATTTTTTGAAAGTAATTGGATTTTTTTACATATGCGCCAAATTGCACCATTCGATACCCATAAATTTTCTTTTCTTTTTCTATGTACTTACTTTTCTTCGCATCGGCTGGAGTGAATATAATGGTTATATGAGGACAGGCAAAGATAAACGTAAGCACTGACATGTGTAAGGTTCGGTGTTTAGGAGGTAAAGGAAAGATCTGTTCTCCTTGAGTAAACATTTATTACTGACTAATTAGAGCTAGAAACAATATGATTGAATACGATATACACACACACACACACACACACACGTATACGGATAGATGGGTACACCACTACACGCCCATCCACCAAAATAAAAAAAAAATTAAGTAGTACTTTTTTTTTTTTTTTTACACATACGATATCAAACTTAACTATAAGTATATAATATTATTAACTACTAATGGTATACAATTGATATGGATATCATGGTAAAATACTTTTACATAACTTATTTATTTTTCTTCTATTTCTTTTTTTAGCACAATATCGATTCTATAACTACTAATTCTTATTGAAAAATACTAAACAAAACATTATGTACTATGTAGTACTTTACGCTTT
This sequence comes from Hyles euphorbiae, assembly GCA_023078785.2. Lineage (NCBI taxonomy): Eukaryota > Metazoa > Arthropoda > Insecta > Lepidoptera > Sphingidae > Hyles > Hyles euphorbiae. Next base: position 1,788,650 of record CM041038.1, on the reverse strand, counting down.
TATATAGGGTCTAGTCCGATTTTTGTGAACTGTCATATGTTTATTTTTATATTCTATTTTTATATTTAGTTCTGAAATCTCGATTATCTTAAATGGACCAATATACAAAGGATCGAATTTATTCGTAATTTGCTCATTTTTAAGTAAAATCATATCACCAATTTTATAATTAATTGGGTTCATACTTTTATCGTACATCACTTTTCTACTTTGTTTACTATTAATTAAGTTGTTCCTGGCATCGGAATGTGCTCGTTGTAACCGATACCGCAGTTGTTGTGGATAATCGTAATGATTGTACAAAGGGTCTATGTCACATGTTATATTACTCGGTATTCGACATTGCTTTCCAAACACTAGTTCGTAAGGTGTATATTTAGTTTCTGTATGTACCGTAGTGTTATAGGCAAAACACCAATATGGTAACCATGAGCTCCAATTGTGTGGCTCACCATCTGTTTGAATGCGAAGAAACGAAATCAAATTTTTATGTGTATTTTCTACCGAACCAATAGACTGGTGGTGATATGCTGTTGATGTTACCTGTTCGATACCTAGAATATGACACACTTGTTTCATTACACTAGACACAAATTCCGTACCTCTGTCTGATATTATTTGAGATGGAATCCCATAACGTAAAATAAAATTATCTATTAAACTTTTTGCAACTGACACTGTATCTTTATTAGTCAGCGGATAAGCCTCTACAAATTTAGTTAAATCACACTGTAATGTAAGAATATAACTAAAATTACAACTATCCTTATATACGGGCCCCACTAAATCTAAATATATCCTATTAAACGCACATATACCGGTATCTGTAATAACCATTGGTTCCTTTATATATTTATTTAAGTGTTTATATCGTAGCACAGATCACTCCCAATAGATACCTAATGCAAGGCAGCGACTGTGCGCCACACATTTAAGTTATCAGATATATATAAACCGATGCCAAATATCGCGTCTTCAGTGTCATCCAAGTAGTGGACCCGCACATATCGTTGAGCGTTGGCGAAAATTAAGTTTTGAGAATATCTTAGTACAGTTAAAAATGACTTGCTCAATAAAATGGAGTGGAAAAAACTCAAAAACTTCAAGTATGCAAAAAAACGGAATAATGTTTCATCGGTAACTAATATTCTTTAAATTAATTTGTTCACAAGCGAGCTCAATTTATACTGGTTGATGTATTGATGTCAAACAGTCGAGTTTGAATCGAAAATCAGCCATCTCTTTTTCGCATAGCAATAACCATAATAAGCCATCTTTTTCTGTTGAAATCACACGTTCTTCTAGTGCTTGACGCATGTTTATAATATAATTCCAATCAATATCGATATTATAAAACATTAATGTAAAATAATTTGATCAAATGACAATGTCACGAAATGTTTAATGATGTAAATAAAAATTGCAAATCACCATGACGACGTCATTTAATGTAATTTGAAAAAGGTCAAGTTTTTAACTAGGTACTATTTCAATAATTTTACTCTTCCGTTTTTCTCATTTCGTCGAGTAAAAACTGTGGGTTAGTATATAACATAATGTTTGAATAATACCATTTTTATTTTAGATTCCCCGCATGTCTCGAAAGGAAAAAAAATGGGTAGATGCAACATGTCGAGGTGACGATTGGTGGCCTACAAAAATAGCGTAATTTGTTCACGACATTTTACCCAAGAATGTTTTTTCCCAATGAAAAATCGTCGTCGTTTAATTGATACTTGTATCCGGACAGAATATTTAAAAAATTCTGGTACATTTTATTTATTTTAAAATTTATAATTTCGTAGTTTTGTGTGGAGAGAATAATTTGATTTTCAAATAATATAATATTATTATATTGATTTTGTCCAACAGCCAAGAGTAACATTTATAGCCTTCAGATGAAGCTCGTTTAAGCGTATTCGTCTGATGGTATTTCGGGTCCTATTTCTCGAATCAAGTATCTACTGACTATATCTTTCTGGAAGACTAATTTAGCTTAAGTGTTGTGGTTTATTATTTCGGACTACCACGTTGAGGTCTCAAATTGGAATTACGAGTTGGGTAATGATATAGGAATTTTCTGTTCAGTATCAGTTCCGGGCTCTGTAATGTGTGGCCCAATTGTGTTAGGTTAGCCCCCTATCCCATTATAGGATACAGTAAAAGGCGAAACATAGGATCACTGATTGTATTTGCCTATAGGATGAAAGAGAAGTTTACTTCATTTGTTTTATACTCTTAATCAATGAGAGACGGTATGCTATCTAGTCAAACTGAACACTAACAAAGCTCTCCATTGTTTATGTATAAATCTGATTACCATTAAAAAGGTTATAGCGAGCGAGAAAAATAGACAATCGCTATCCCGATATTTTTTTAGTTTTATTTTAATTGGATCAGTAATACACAGATACTACCGATAATCACAGGATTCAGGAAAATGCCGTCAAAAATTCCAGTCATTCCCGAGATTAGCGGCAACAAGCAGACTGACATACAGATAAAAAAAAAGTTCATTTTCGATATAGGTGTCATGTAAAACATGATATTTATGTACGTGGAAAATAAATCACTTTTCAAACAAGAAGTTCCTGCCTAAAAAATATTTTTATGTATACATTAGTAGATATTTCTTTGTAGTGTAATATTGGTTATCTTGTGCAATTATAGTTGCGTACTTATAGTTTTAAGAAAATAAAACACAAATAAATATTTCAAAGTTTTTTTTTTAATTTTCATTTTTATTTTGACTAGGCACAGATCACTCTCAATAAACAACACGTTGAATAATATAAATAAAACCGTCACATACTAAAAATAAATCTTAATCCTATTTTATTCGTAGTCAGCGGTTGTCGGTTGTTATAATTTATTAGATCAGACCGGTGAAAAAATATTATCAAACATTTAACAAGTTGGTAATCAAGTTATAGAAGCGATCATAACACATGAACTTACTGGCAAATGCAACTATCGATACGTTTTTTTTTATTTATCGACTTGTGCCGCATCTCTTGAATGCAGTCCACGTAAGCGCGCTGCAACCCGCCCACCCCCCGCGCAGTTCCCTTCGTTGGCGTTTTCGGTTCAAAACAAAACTATCGTAATGCGGTATCTATTGGGAGTGATCTGTGTATCGTAGGCATTTAGCACATCGATTAACATAATCTGTCACATCTTTGTATAATCCCGGCCAAAAATATTTTTTCTTTATATTATTAATCATTCTTCTAATGCCGGCTGTCTGCCGGCATGGCCACTTGTAGGCAAAATGTGATAATCGTTCATTATAATGCGCTTAGTATCGTTATCACTTATCTTATGGACACCCTTTAATATAAACAATCGTGGTCCGGACCAATTAGGTGTCTCGTTTATAATACGCGTTAAGTCTTCTACAATTTGTGTATTACTTTTATTTTTTATAATATAGAGACTATATATTTTTAACTTTTTACATAAGCAATTCAACTCCCTCACAAAGGCATCTCGTGCACATAGTGATCGGAATGTTGGATTGACGTATAATGTCATTTTCGAAGGGCTATATATAAATAACTTAGACTTTCCTTTTTCAGATTCATTTATATTCTTCCATTTAAACTCATTAACAAACAATAATTCGGTACAATTTATTATTTATTTATTTATTTAATCCTTTTTTGCACTGTACAGAAATACTAAAAAGATATTACACAATAAAAATAAGAGTACAAGTGGCGGCCTTATCACACTAGGTAATTTCTTACAGGCAACCATGGGATGGATATATTAACAGGAGATAGAAAGGGCAGTCTAAGGTGTAAATGAAATAATAATAATCTACAATTAATAATTAAAAATAAAAATATAACATAATCACACTAATAATACATATTTATATATATATACATACATATATACAGAATATACGAACATAAATATTATACATACATATACATAAACATACTATATACCTATCCTAAAAATATACCAAAATAAGAATGGACAAATTCTCTCAGCTACAATCTAGCTGTGAAAGGAAATGTAGTTTGACCTTTCTTTTAAATGACGACAGTGTTTCAGCCCGTCGCAACTCAACTGGAAGTGAGTTCCACAGTCGGACAGCTTGGACAGTAAATGATTTGTCCATGAATACTGTGGAGTGCAAGGGCATTCTCAGTTTCAAGTGCTCCGACGACCTCAAGGATCTTGAATGTGAATCATGGAGAAAGATGAAACGATCTTTAAGGTAAGAAGGCGTGAGAGGATTGAAGAGAATATTATACAGAAGTGAAAGAATATGAGTATTCCGACGAAACCGGATGGGTAACCACTTGAGCTTAGCACGAAATTCAGAAACATGGTCATATTTGCGGAGCCCAAATATGAATCTGATACAGAGATTTTGGAGACGCTCAAGCTTATTAAGTTGGTCCTCGGTGAGATCTAGATAGCTGACATCAGCATAATCAAGGATGGGGAGAAGGAGAGTTTGCGCAAGTGAAATCTTCGTGGTAACGGGTAGAAGGTTGCTCAACCTTCGCAAGGACCTTGCCGAGACAAACAGCTTCCGACTAAGCTCACGAAGCTGCGGACCCCAAGTGAGAGACCTATCAAGAAACAAGCCTAAATTCTTAACAGTTTCACTAAATGGGATGATAGTGCCATTACATATAACGGATGGTATTAGATCCCAATTTATTTACAATTTTTTTTACAATTTTTTTACAATCCTCTGGTTTTTTAAGAATTCCCACAACTTTTGGGTGATCAGTCCAATTGTTAGTGGTAACCTTATCGGCCACAGGGTTGTCCTTATTCCCATACACGCTTCTATCATTCATCTTCTTTCTCTGAGCTCTCGTTAATATTGAAATACTTGCATTCATCTCTTTCAAATCGTCACTCGATACTTGTATTCGCGACAGAGTATCTGCTACGTTGGTTTTCCCTTTTATATATTTTACCTGAAAATTGTATTCCTCCAGTAATAGTCGGAATTTCATTAAGCGACTTGAAGGATTGTTCAAACCAAACAAATAAATTAGAGGTTTATGGTCGGTTTCAATTATGAACTCACGTCCATATAAATAAGGTCGAAAATATTTAACGGACCACACTATCGATAAAAGTTCTTTTTCGATAGTGGGATAATTCTTTTCGGCTTTATTTAGTGGACGACTAGCATACGCTACCGGTAAGTTGTTTTCATTACAAAGTACAGATCCGATAGCATATCCTGATGCATCTGTTTTCAAAATAAATTTATGATTTTCGTCAAAGATTGGATATTGTAATAGGTGGACTGATTAAAGCCTGTTTTAGAGTTGAAAATGATTTTTCGCAGTTGTCATCCCACCGAAAAGATACGTTTTTGCGGCAAAGATTGTTTAATGGTAAGGTTATTTCGGAAAAACGTGGTATGAACTTTCTATAATAATTGGCAAAAGCCACAAACCTCTTGACCTCCGCGATACTTTGAGGAACGCTATAATTTTGTAAGACAGTAACTTTTCGAGGGTCGGGTTTGATACCCTCCGCTGAAACAACATGGCCAAGGAACAGGAGTTCCTTCTTAAGAAACTGACATTTAGCGGGACTTAATTTTAAATTCACTTGTCTTAACCGCGATAAAATATCTATTAGATTTTTATTATGCGAGTCTAAGTTTCGTCCTACACACACTAAATCATCTGCGTATGTTAATACTTTGTCATACGATAATCCCGCCATTGCTATTGTTATAGCACGACTGAAAGAACTGGGACTTGTCTTAAGGCCCATCGGCATCCTCGTCATTTGGTACTGTCCTGAGGGTGTAGTAAATGCTGTATATTTTCGACTAGTGGTATTTAATGGTAATTGAAAAAATGCTTGGTTTAAATCTAAATGTGAAAAATACATAGCTCCGGATAAAGAATCTAAAACATCAGTGATACTTGGTAACGGGAACTTATCGTCTACCACACGTTCGTTTAGTTTCCTAAAATCAATCACTAATCGCCAGGTTTTATATTGGCTGTTTTCTGAGCCTTTTGGGACTAAAAGAACTGGGCTGGACCACTCACTACACGCGGGTTCAATAATGCCATCGTTTAATAATTTTCGGACCTGCTTTTCCAGCTCCCCCTTTTGAGAATACGGTAAACGGTATTGTTTGACATAAACTGGTTCACTATTAGGCTTTAACAGTATATTCTGCTCATACATATTACACGTCGAAAGTTTATCACCCGGTAACATAAAGATATCTGAAAACTTCGCGCATATATGCATTATAGAGGTTTTTTCCTCTTTATTCAAGTGATTTAAATTTAATAGAGAAAACATTTCATGTATTCGGTCCGGATTAATTATATTTTTCTCAAAAAAACATATAGAATAATTGCACAAATAATCTGATTCTGGTCTAAAATAACTTAGATTTACCTCTTCCTCTCGTGTATTTAAAATTTGTATAGGTATTTTTCCGTTACTGGCATATACTATACCACCTGATAAAAATACACCTTCACATAATTCTCTCGGAAAAATCACACATTCACCCCTCATCTCTGTATGTACATAAAATATTTTCTCACATCTGGGAGGTATGTTTAAAAACTTATTGCCTAATTTTCCCATGTTTAAATGTAAAGTGACGTCCTTTTCTCCATTACGTAAAGTTATATGATTAGTTTCAAAATCTATTTTACAATTAAAATTTCGCAAAAAATCTGTGCCTAATATTCCGGCTGTAGGCGTCGGTAAATGTTTTAATACATGAAACCTATGCTTAAATTCCATTCCATTTACGGACATAGTTATATAAACATAGCCTTCAGTTTGTAATGTACCTCCAATGCCTTTTATGTAAAGTGTATTCTTAGTCATGGGTATGTTTAGATATCTCAGCATCTCATATTTTATAGCGCTCAGCGATGCTCCGGTATCAACTAGCCATCTATATTTGTTGTTACCTATTGCGAGCTCGATTGAATTACTAAATTCACAATTAAAAATATTATTATTCACGAAAAAATTCTAAAGATGTGGTATTGTTATGTTTCAAAGGACTCTCCAAATTTTGCGTGACGTCATTAGACTCGGTACTGGACGTGGAAGGGTTCGAATTCATAAATTGAATTCGGTGGTTTTTGTTTTGAAAATTACCACCGCGACGGCTGTTATATCCTCTACTATACGTCCGAGTATATTGTGTTTGTCTCCTTGGTGCATAAGAAGAACGTGGCACCCCTGAACGATCATTAATGTGTACCTGCCTATGTGGTTGCGATTGTCTAGTACGAATACCTCTATATCTACTACTACCACGAAAATTTCTGTTTACACTTATATTACTCCGATTGCCAAAATAAACAAACTCATCCTTACTCTGGGGGTTGCAGGACGCCTCTTCATCCTTTGCTCCCCTTATGGCATCTTTTAACGCTGTGTAGTTCCGCGCCTTTAAGATAGAACTTATTTGGCGATTTCTCAAGCCACTGACAAAGCTTTTTACAGCAATTTTTTCATTCAGTGGGCGCAAAATTTTGTAAGCATTTTGATCGCCATCAGCTTGTGAAATCGTCAAATCTACAAATAATTGTTCTAATTTACTACCATAATCATCTATTGAGGAACCGTTTTGTTTCATTTGAACAAGTTCATTATGTATAGCAGTATCTGATTTCTTGGTTAATAAATGTTCTCGCATATCACTTAAGAGTTCCTTGCACGAATCATAAGATTGCAAAAGTCGCAACTTCGCATTTTGTGTCAAACGGGTTTTTAATACAAATTTTATGAGCATACTCCTACCTTGATCATCCAACGTGGTACCGTATAACTCAATTGCATCCATCAGGCTCCTGGTAACGTGCTCTTCACCCGTCATCACAGGAAGCATGGACACCGCTGTTTTAAAATCAAATTTCTCCATGACTTCGCTTTCCGCACCTAGAACCTCAGAACATGAATAAGTGTCGTAATCCCTGGAACAGAATGTTTCGATTTGCAAGTATATATCCTTTATCGAATCGCAATATGATTTTACGTCTAATAATGCCTGACCCTTAATTTTTCCACTTAAAAGATTTGAACAAACATAAGACGCTTGTTGTAATTCATGCGCTTCGTTTAATTTTTGCTGTAGAACGTTCTTTGTTCTTCTAGAGTAGCTTAATTTAACTAAACTTTTCTGAATTTGTTTAATTTTTTCATATATTTCTTTAAGTTCACTAGCCATTACAATTTATAGACAAAATTGAGAACTTTACGCATGTTTTCATAATAAAATAATATGTTTTTTTTTTTTACAATATGATTACTTCAGCCTTCATACCTCAATTGCCTTATTAGTAGATTCTAAAGTCCACATAATCCTTATTGTCCATATTTCCTTCACTTACACTTCACTCGCACTATAAGTCACTCCGTCATTTTGTTAGACCATCGGCTGCTGACTCTTCGCGCCGTCCATCGTAGTACACTCGAACTCCCGGTTCTGCACGCCTGAAGGAACGCCTTAGATTCTGTACAGTTGTTTCCTCTCTTATCCACTCCATATGGCATTTTTTGTACATTCTATAGACTGCGTATATTATTGCAACTCCTAATATTGTGCATATAATAATGAGCACAATGCTTATCGCTGAGAGATGGTATTTTATTTCTTCAACAGAAGCTGTGTTCGATCCCAGCGCATTCTGGTTAATAAAGATGTCCTCTTTTTCCACGTTTGATCGGCACATTTTTTTTTCTCTTCCCTTTTTTTTCCAATTACTTTTTATTACGACGGAACCCGAGCCAGACCGCCGTACGTGGCAGGGTCGCCATGTAAGGTTCGGTGTTTAGGAGGTAAAGGAAAGATCTGTTCTCCTTGAGTAAACATTTATTACTGACTAATTAGAGCTAGAAACAATATGATTGAATACGATATACACACACACACACACACACGTATACGGATAGATGGGTACACCACTACACATGTATGGCCAATGTGAATTGCATAGTTTTCTGAACATCCATACTTTTGGTAAAAAACAGAAATTAGGAACAGGTAGGGCTCATTTTTCAATCAACAATCTCCGTGGTGCAGCTGGTTGGACGGTATCTATGATATGAGAAGCAGTGCGTTAGGTCCCCGCACTGAGAGAAATGCTTGTGTAATCCAAAAATATTTGTGTCGGGTGCAGGTGTGTCGTTACAAGGCTCGATTTTCAGAAAAGGCATTTTAGCAGAGCGGCATAATTGTATCGAATGACATGGGATTGCCGACTGATGCCATTTGATATTTTGCTTGACGGCATTTGCGCTTACCTTCAGACGCAGTGAGTTATTATGCCGGACCAGTATAATTAAAAACTCGAAGCTCAAAAATAATTACTAGATAGCAGTTATCACACAACTCTTCTTATTAATTCAGGGTTTCTAATGAAATCGTGGGGCCTATATTGGCCATGTATGTATGTATTATCTATGGGCGTAGCGAAACTTGGGTATAAATATAATGATATAATCGATATTTTCGTTCACCGTTATGAATTATAATTAATTATCCACCACGCTGGACAAACGAACATAATTATTTTTTTCGTAATAGTTATGTTATAATGCCGGTTATATCAAGACAAAAAAAACGTCGCTTTTTTTCAACATTTTCTGTTGCAATGTATTAGAAGTCACTAAAACTACCACCCGGCTTCGTTTTCGGTAGCAGTCTTGAGATACCTGTATAACTAAGCCCAATAATATTTTTTTGTGTTAAAACAAAAGTACTGTAAAGCTCCTCTTTCAGTACCCCGGAGGAACCGAAAGGGGTATTACATATCACTGGCCTACCAGCCCGACATGCTGCCCACAGTGCGGCTTAGTCGGGTCTTTAACGAAACACTACACCAGAATACTGACAAAAAATCCCTCGCAGGCCGTCGGGTGCATTTCTTGACGCATTAGATACCTCAGGGCAAGAATCGCACCGATGCTTTCCCTGTGATCGCCCGGGGCAGACGGAAGCATACTGGTCTCTCATTAGTCAATGGGGAAAAAATTTACTCCCCACTTACGATTTGGACACCACTTTAAGATGTTATAAAGGTCCGCGACAGATGCGACCACACGTCACACACGTTCTGTTGTCCGATTCGTAATCGCATTTAGTGGGGGTGTACCGCCTCCGCAGTACGCCAAGTACCTCCGATGACGCCTTCTGGTCGCCTCCTACGATGGGCACGGAGCAGACGATACCGTGGCGCAATACTTACGCCCCCTGACCATAAGGCGACTTTTTTTTTGGTTTGTATTGTATTAACCCCTATACGTCCCAGTTCATGGCACAGGCCTCTTCAACAATCAAGAGTATGATTAAGTGTGGTTAGGCTATATATGACTATGCTGGCTTTATGCGGGTTGGCAATAACTTTACTTTGCTTAATGTTTACAAAAGATCATCTGAATAAAAAATATATAATTGCATGTCAATTTTTGCTTTCGGTGATGGATTTAAATTAATGTGCACTATGAATACATTTTAATTAGCATGGAAACGAAATAAACTGCGGAAGCACTGATTTCATTTGTGCACTAATGATGAGGTGATGTTTCAATGGCCGATCTAATAGTATGTATATCTAAAAGTAAATTCACAATAGATTAACTGCACTAGATTATAGATACATACGAGTATATATGGCGAGAACTGACGCAGCTATTACTGGTGGTAGGTCTCTCATATGTGAGAGACTGTCTTGTTGGGTACCACCACATTGTCTATTTCTCCCGTCAAACAGCAGTGTATAAGCACTGTTGTGTTTCGGATTGAAGGACATTGTAGCCAGAGCAACTACTGGACATACACTTAATATCTTATGTCTCAGGATGGCGAGCGCAATGGAACGCCAAGCGTAGCTTTGTGATTCGAGGTGTTGTTTGGTTCTGCTACTGTTTATGAGCGGTCGTATCGCTTACCATCAGGCGAATCAAATACTCGTCTCACCATTCATTGGAATAGAAAAATAAAATAAAAAAAATCTAATAGACAAGACTAATTTAATCTTTGTTGAAGTTTTTGTATTACAAACGCAATTTGAATATGTTTATAACGAGGACATGTCTATTGTCCGTTTCGTTCGTTGGAATAATCTACGTAACCTCGGCCAACCTCCACAAACTCGCGCGTGTAAACGTGGAATTTATCGCGGCTCGCCTTGGCTTCCCTTGCCTTGTCATCGATCAGGATGAGTATTGGTTTTGAACACGTCAAAGAAGGTTTAGCAAACGTAAGCGATAAAATTAAATGTTAGTGAATGTTTGCCTTTTTATTAGTATCGTAAAATAATGTTTTTTTACCACATAACGGATTCGATTACGTTTCAAAAATCATAATCATCCCGGCCACAGGAAGTCGTTTCAGATATGCGATTATTAAAAAATCTATTCGTGTAGTTTAAATTGTTTTCATTATGAAAACGCTGTCTGCTTTCAGTAAAATTATCTAGCTGCAATATTTAAGAGACTTTCTTCACCTCCATGTGACATCGCCGTGGCACTTTGTATAAATTAATGTATCCAGTACTAAAGTTACTATTTAACATCTGTTTCAGCTTCTGTAAGTTTGAAAATATAATAAAAAGTACAATAACCATTTCAATACCAAATCACTTCCCTGTAACATTGTTGTGGAGGCCGACGTTTTGCAAATGCGTCATACTCGTGAACGGGTGCTGCTTGTATTGACTGGTCTGCCCGATTTTCTTATAATGATAACTTTGAAAAATATATTGCTATTAATTGCTTTAACGGAGCAGTGTATACCGATTCTGTGTTCTGGGAGACTTTACTTAACTCATCTGTATAAGTTAATATAACCAATATTATTGTTATTCAATTGATTTTTATAAACATTTGTGAACTGCTCTAAATTAAACTAAGCTGCGATTCCTGTATAATCACAGTATTGTAACCTAGTTGAAAAGAGCAACGTTTTCTTGCCCGTTCTCCTCTGGTGAAGACAGCATTGTGAAGGAAGAAAAGTGACTGAATCTTCATTCAATAGCCAACCTTAGAAATAGTGATACAAAATTAAATACAGCTCCTTAAAATGTGGAATTAAAAACAAACATAAATCATGTCATTATTTATTTATAAGTAGATACAATTGGCGTCCATGTACGTTATTGTCGTGCTATTGCGAAAGTTGTCCTTACAGTTTTCTCTTTCATATTTTATTATATTTTATACGTTAATATTATTACTACAACACTGATTTTCGTTCCAGATATTTAAATTGTTATTGTATTAGTGTTTCTTGTTGCAAAGTTCACCATTCAAACTGGAATAAATAAACTATTGAACAGCATCATGCTTTATTTTCAGACTTGCTTCAACATGACGTAAATATTTGCTACGAGCATGGCTTCTTTAGTCTTTGGTATGTCGAAAGTTAAGTTCAACAGACATTTAGTAAAAGGCAGCACGTAAGGGAAACGTACTATATTTAGTGTGAAGTTGTTAAATTCTCGTAGACCCTGAAATATGAATGACATATACATAAGTAGAAAGCACAATATTACAGATTCTTCTACCCGTGCAGGCGCGCCTCGCCGTGTGAGCGTCAAACTTGTTTTTAAATGATTTAAAAAAGGAGGAGGTTCTCAGTTCGTCTGAATTTTTATTTTAAACTAGCTTTTACCCGCAACTTTTTTGCTACTTCTAAATTTTCTGATTCCGGAGCCACGCACAATTTTAGACACATATGAGTATTTTGAGCGCGGCTCGCGAACCAAATGCGCCTCTTTGGATCCGAAACTCTTGAATTCCAAAAGCCCAATATAATTTATTCAAATAAATAAATACTAAAAAATCATTTTAAGTCGATTAATGAGGATAAGAACCATTACTCTCTCTCAGCCACTTGTCCTCGCTTTTAACCGCATCCCTCCCCCGTGACAACATCGTAAAAGTATTCAGAAAAAAAAATGTAGTTCTATAAAAACTTAGAACTGTTGTAAATTGTAATTTTAGCTCTTCCGATTCAAAAGGTTGCCGACCGCTGGTCTAGACTAAACTAATTTGCCATTAATTTATATAATACCTATTTTATATTCATATGGGATGTTTAATTTAAAGTTATCAAGAGTGGTGTGATCTTATACGCTAGTACGTACCGCAAGTACCGGACAAGCGATGGCGGAATTAATTTGAACATTATGAAGTATCAAATTGTTTTCAAGCATGTTGCACAGTGGACCATGCATCTCTACAAACGAGCGTCTGTACTCGTTGTGAAGGTACTCGTAGGTTTCAACATGGATCTGAAAATGTTTAGGTTTATCGATAATCAAATTAATTATAACTCAAACTCGTCTTCCTAATATTTGTATGTTTACTAAATTATAATTACAAAATAACATTATACCAATCTGTGGACGATGATGTGGTTATATATTTTTTACAACCACATAGATTAAAAATAGTTTAAATAAGATATGGACATGTAACCGTTTATTATCTCAACAAACAAATATAAAAAGTAGGCTAAAACTGTTGATTAATTTGTGTTCGACATCGCGACGACTCTGTCCACTGATACTCCTTGAGACGAAAACAAACTTGCCGTGAACTGGTGTTCTGCTTAATAATTCGATTTAGTTAGTTGCACTACCACTTAAATATAATGTCATTTGTTAGTGGTTGAAGATAATGATGGTCTACTAAGAGCCGTTACGAAGAGTAGAGAGAGAGTTGACAGCCTCCGTGGCGCAGTTGGTTAGACGCCGCCTGTGAAACGAGAGGCCGCGGGTTCGATCCCCGCACCGAGAGAAATGTTTGTGCGGCCCACAAATATTTCTTCCGAGTCTGGGTGTTTGTGAGACCGAAAAGTCTCTCGTAGTTCCTGATACCCACGACACAAGACTCGATCTTAGTGTGGGGTCAGGACTATGTATGTGACTGTTGGGTGTTATTTATTATTATTATATTATTATTATTATTAGTAACAATCCAGGCAACTCCGAAGAAAAGTATCTACATTATGGGAAACTGTAATTTTAAAACGATCTACACGTATTTTTATTAGCTCATTCGTCTCTCGCGATCTATGCCCCAATCAAGGGCGGATCCAGGTGGGCTGACCCCCCTCGGGCTGGCCTCAGATTTACAAAATTTATTGATTATGTTGTTGATAAAATTTATAAGCACATTTAATTCTTTGTATGTCGATAAACAAAGTAAAAAAGTATGTGTGTGTTACAAATCACACCTGTAACATACATACATACATAAACTCACGCCTTGTTCCCAGAAGGGGTAGGCAGAAGTGCCAGGGCACCCACATTTCGCTTGTATGTTCTTGTATGTTCCGTCCCACAATGTGATAGGTGGCGAGCCTATCGCCATATCGGGCACAAATTCCTGACTCTGGGCTGATACTGAATAGAAAAATCCAATATCACTTTGCCCAACCGGGATTCGAACCCGAGACCTCAGTTTTGTAACCGTACCGTAGTACAACTACGCCACCGAGGCAGTCTTTACTTTTTAAAGTTTGTTACACCTGTAACAAACTTTAAAAAGTCATTATTACGAATTGGAGTATAGAAATCGGACCCAGTGTTCGGACATGAACTATATGACCCCCCCTGGTTTAAAATCTGACTTGAACTATAATGTGACCCCCTGGCGTAAAAACTGGATCCGCAAGGGCGGATCCCAATAGACAAAGATACTGATCCTTTGAGTTGGTGAACTCCACATATGTCCCTTCTTATTGCACATGGAGGCTTCTTCCTAATTTATGCCTGCACTGGTACAGTGATGGTTTATAATTCTTATAATTACCTACGAATATTCAAGCAAATTGGAAATCTCATAGGGCCTGGGTTCGAACATGCCAGCTTTGTTTAGTTGGTGCGCTCTGGGGCTTACTGGGGAATCCTTCATTTCATAGAGAAGAATATATTTGAAATAATCGCCTCTTTAACAATTTATGCAAGAGAATAAACTATCATACTCACAGTAACATTGTTACCCCAAGATAGTTTTATGTTTGCTCCAAATTTGACGTAGTATGGGCTATTTCGGCTGTTTCGTCTGACTTGAATGGTTGCGTTTTCAATATATTTGGGATTGGAGTATTTTACGTATGCTCTTTCTGGAATTAACAGCATGCCCTGAAAAGTCATGGTATCAACAAATCACACTCATTTTATTTTAGCAACAGAGGTTAATGCCATCCAGTAGAGCGATTCACGTAATTTCTTGACGCGCCGATCAAGTTGCGGTGCGGTTACAATTAAGTTTACGTTTTGGTACAAAATGGTATTCTTGTAAATGTTTAGCTGCGCGTGAGCTGCACGTTAACTGTACGTCAGACGTATAAATTTGATTGACATTCACATATACGCGCAGCAGTAGAATACACTAAAACGCTCGCGTGACGCGAACTTGACGCGAGCGTATTACGAGAATACAAAAAGGGCTGTTTTGATCGAAACGTCGCAACTGAACTTATTTAACTACATGACCATCTACCTAGAGTTTTACCATTGCTGCACCAGTATGACAGC
Organism: Hyles euphorbiae; assembly: GCA_023078785.2. NCBI lineage: Eukaryota > Metazoa > Arthropoda > Insecta > Lepidoptera > Sphingidae > Hyles > Hyles euphorbiae. Next base: position 1,773,120 of record CM041038.1, on the reverse strand, counting down.
GTATATCAAGACAACTACCGAAAACAAAGCCGGGTAGCAAAATACCATGTTTTAGTGACTTCAGACACATTGAACATAAATTACTTTTGTCCTTTTGTCATATTTGGGAGGTATCATTCATAGTTTTTGGTAACAAAATAATGTATACCTACCTTTTCATTTTTACAGATGCTAAGGTACGTAAGGGTTTAAATTATTTTTGTAGCAAAACTGTAGAATAGAATGCAAACATCATCGATATTTAAAATATCACAATAAAATTGTCACCTTTCTATGCGAACATTTTAGTAGCATTGTGTTTGTATACACTGAAACTCTCCGTCTTCGTTTTCGGTAGCAGGCATGATTCATGTAGATCCATCTATGTATGTGTGTACATGTACATGGGATAAACCGCCAGGCGACATCATAGTATTACATAGGTCACTATGATGCTCAACAGCCGTGTACGGTGCCAGTTATCCAAACGCAAAGAATAGACCACTAGTCCGAACGGAGAAAAATGGTTTCCCCAGGACCATTTTTATTTCCTGCCAATCGGTACGAGTTGTGACGTGTAAAAAGTACAAATTATTTGAAATTTAAAATCCGAAATTCTTATTTAGCTTTATTTGCTTCTCCTTTTTTAAACTGTCGAAAGTCTATGTCGTTTCGATATTAGCTGGGTATAAGCTTCTTGATATTAACGATATTTAATGTAAAAAAGTAAACGTCAGCTTTAATTTAATAAACTGCATAATAATTAATTTAATGAATATAATTGAATACAAACTTACATATATTATTGCAATTTGCAAAATTAACAACGCACCACATATCCCCGTCGCAAACGAACTCATTTTTGACTAACGAAACACCAGAAATACCAACCGTTTAATTATAAATAAGCAGCATCTAATCGCGATATATCTATATGTAGTCTGGTTAAATGGATATAAACGTTTAGATAAAACATATATTTAGAACTGGCCATTGGAACATATCATTGTTTACAAAATAAAATGCCTGTTTCCGCCATTTAAGGTGTTATTTATCCATCGGATTATTTAAACGGGTTTATTTTAATTTGAGGCTTGTGCGTACAGGAAGTAAGCACAGTTTTTATCTAACTGTGTTTGAACGTTTTTTTTTGCCTTGTACTAAGTAATATTATTTTTAATGTTTACTTTGAGCAGATACTGGTCAAGCCAACCTCAAAAGTAAAATAATTATCGCAACAAACACAATTTTCATTGAAATAAGAGAACAATAGTCACTCTAATTATTTAATATCAAGAACGACATGAGGTCAAAAACATATTGACTATAATGAGGCAATACCGGAGTTTACCGATGCAATACTTTTTCTTATTAGCTGACTGATTCGTCAGAAAAAGAAGGATCTTAAACTTTTAGTCACGATGATTCAACATTTTTTAAACAATATTTCTATCTAGCCATTAACCATCCAGTTTGTTGACTGGTTTGGTTGTAAGTTAATATCTTCAGTTACTAATTATAGGGTCTTTCCATCTATCTCTAAAGCAAAAATGAAAAAAAATATTAAAGTATGGCTCAGCGGCTTGGATTGCTTCAAGAGACCACCAGTGGTCCGCGGAAAACCACTGATCTAAAGGCACTTCAAACCCAACTTTTCATATTTTTCAAATCTAGTTTTAGAATAAAAGCGAGGACATAACTTCTAGTCGTTTCTCAAGGAATCCAACGTTTATCATCGAGTACGTTGTATTCCCATGAAAGATTCGATTGTGCTGAAAGAACTGAGTCCTGGAAATCTGCTGTCTACCATATAGACCTTGAAATCAAGGTCAACGAGTACCACACTCATCTCAAACAGACACAATGGTGAATAGGTCCATCACAAACTACGCGCGGTTTGCTCGGGCAACCTCTAGTGGTATGGACATGATTAGATCTGTGTAGGCACTTAATTGCGATTGGTTAGTGAACTACCGATATAAAGGTTTAAGATTCATTTATTTCTCCTAAGAAAACATGGATTCACTTAAATGAGAAATAATAAAATGTTGATATTACTGTAAATAAAAATACTCTGTATTCTAATAGATCACGAGATCTTTTATCTGCCACCCTGTGTTCATTTATATCCGAGCAGATACTACAGAATATCCTATCGACCGTAGCCTTTATTGCTGCATAAATTAAAAACAATACTAACAAACACAACAAAAATGTGTCGTTCATGTTGATCATTGCGAAATAATGGCTTACCAACACATAATATGCTACATTAAGCAACGGAAACGATCATTTCATTGGGACATAATAATTTTTAATACGCTCAATAGCTGGATCTGACAATGTTTATCTTCATGTAATCTACATAAACGCGGACAGATGCTGTTGAATTATATGATTTGAGATAAAATTTGTCGTGGTGTTGTTTCCAGCTTCGCAAAATGAATTTAATTTTAATAAGGATGTGTGTATTGGCCATTTTGAGCGTTGGAGTAATCTATGTAAGTATTTGCTTCAAAGGGCTTCTTACTTATTTAATCACGAAGTCGAAAGCCATGAGCTCTAGCAAATTGGTGCACCATTTGACAAATAGACTATCGACATCGTTAAATTATGAACCCCCTTTTACCAACGCTAAGACAGTTTTTTTGTACAGACAGCTTAAAACCTAGTTTAGTTATCGATAGTTTCCCTTTCGAACCACTCCAAAATCATTCGTTAACTAAAACAGGTTTTAACACTATCTCTGAAAAATACCGGAGTATAAGTTTCATGACGCACAGAATCTGTGTTGCTATGCATGTATTGTTACGAGTATACCATATGCATTGTAGTGCTTTCAAGTAATCCCAGAAAGAGCTTACTTACGATACACAAATCCGCAATATGTTGAAAATTTCACAATACAAGTGAGACGATACAACAGAAAGAGCCTGTACTACGTGAATATTCAAGGCATCATAAAACACACTTGGAATAACAATGTTTCTGTGAGTATGTTAATTTTCATACTTAATTTGATAATTGATTATTCCTGAAGTCAAATATGCGATCCCATTTCTACTTAATCCATGGGCGTAGCCACGGTGGGGCAGGGTGGGGCACTTGCCCCACCCTGGCTCTGGCCTTTAAGGTACCTAACCAAACCTAAAAAAATAAATGATCTAAGTAAAATACTATCTATGGATAGATATAAACCTCTAAATTGACTGATTAACAAAATAGATACTCCCAGAGCCCAAACGGCTGAAGTTAGAGACATATTATTAGATGTAAGATTTTGTGGTATAGGAAGGTGAGCAATAAGAAAATATTTTGGTCAATTCGAATTATTTATAACAAGATTGCGACCGAAAACGAAGCCGGTTGCTAGTTTTAGTGACGATAAACACATCATCCATCAGCCAAAGTAAGTCCACTTCTGAACATAGGCCTCACCCAATTATTTCCACAGTGACCTGTTGGAGGCAGCCGTCATCCAGCGCCGTCCCGCGACCTTTCCCAGGTCGTATGACCACCTTATGTGTGAAGAGCCTATGCTGCGCTTTCCACTACGTGGCCTCCATTTGAGAACTTTTTTGCCCCATCTACCATCAGTTCTCCGCGCTATGTGCCCGGCCCATTGCCACTTCATCTTACTAAACCGCTGGGCTATCTCGGTTACTTTAGTCCTCCTTCGGATCTCCTCATGTCCGATTCGATCTCATAGGGAAACCCTAGCCCTCTCTATATCTCGGTGAGTGATTTTGAGCTTCCTAATAAGGCCAATAGTTGGAGGCCACGTCTCGGTGACGTATGTCATCAGCAATGTTGCTGATGACAGTTGTATGTACAACTATCGAAGACTTTCGGTTTAAGGCACTGAGTTATTTTGGAAGAGAAGATGTCGCGTAGTTTTCTGAACGCTGCACAACCGAGTTGGAATTGACGATTGATTGCTCTCCCGAAGTTGGACCTGCCTCACCGGGCCACTTGTCCTAAATAGAAATATTCGTCTAAAACTTCAGGAGTCGAGCCTCCAACTCCTATAGGGGTGGGCACAACATGGACATTCGACATGATCTTCGTTTGGCCAAATTCATGTTGAGATCCACCTGTTGCGAGGACTCGATTGAGGTCTTCGAGCATAGTGCTAAGGTCTTTCAGCGATTCTGCCAAGACTACAATATCGTCGGCAAATCTAAGGTGAATGATATACTCACCATTGATGCTGATGCCGAATCCTTTCCTCTGCAAGAGCTTGAAGGCGTTTTCCAGCGCGGCAGTTTCGGAGATATGAAATATCCGTGTTTCAAGCCTCTCTGATCATAGTGGAATATCCTTCGTGCTCTGATCGACCGACTCGGACCGACATTCTGGCGTTATTATATATACACTTCAACACTTTGATGTACCGATAGTCGATGTGGAACCGCTGGAGAGACTGCAGCACAGCCCAGGTCTCAAACGAATCATAGGCTTCCTTATAGTCCACAAACGCTAAACAAAGCAGCTAGTTCTATACCTCGGTTTATTGTATAACTTGCCGAAGCGTATGGATGTGGTCTATGACTCTAAAGTCTTTTCGGAAACCGGCCTCCGAACACGGAGGCTGGAAATCATCAAACCTGCGTTCGAGACGATTTGTGATGACCTTCGAAAACAACTTATAGACATGGCTCAGGAGCGAGATGGGCCTGTAGTTCTTCAGCAAAGTGTTATCACCTTTTTTAAAGAAAAGTTCCACCACGCTCCTGCTCCATTTTTTTTAACGAGAGTAAAGCTCCTTTAGCCTTCCTTCCGATACTCGGGGGTAGATCGGAAGGGGCATGTCGGGGTCTCCGGCCTTCCAGCCTGGGACGCGGGGACAGTAGTCTGCATTGCGCAGATGTTGTATCCAGGCTGGGTCCCTTCCGAGATCTAAGAAGATCTTTTGCCGGCATACCGAGTAAAATCTCTCGGTGGCCGTCACAGGCTATGTGGACAGGAGACTGTCCCGCCCTCACACCCACCACTGTAACTCCTGTGAGCCAGGATCAACAGTGGCACGCAAAGTAATGACACCGAGCATTGAAGCTCGGCGAGTCTCCGGGAATGTCTAACTTGTCTTTAACCCGCAACGAAATTAATCAGAAAGTAAAATTAATAGGAGGAGTTGGAAATAAATTATTGTCCACTTCCCTCCGTGCAAAGCGGGTGACAAAACATCGAACTGAAGAGGTAAAGAACCTCGCAAAAAGACTTTCACAGCCGGAGAAGCCAGCTGTGAAGCACCACGGATCAAATTATTATTACATTTAAATGGGACCTATTATGTGAACTGTTATGCTTGATTCCAGTAATAGGTATGGCAAAAACGCCGGAAAGCACGGAAGTTCTTTCTAGTCTCTACAAGGTCCATGTAGTATACAACTCCAGATGATATTTGCATACTATCTAGCATGGTTTTACGCTCATTATGCCAAAGACTACACTCCCAAAGTATATGATGCGCGGACTGCTCATACTCGCAATTAGGTGTTGAACATGAACACGCAGGCGACGCAACAAGCTTAAAAGAGTATAGTTTAGACTTAAAGTTACCATGGCCCGTGAGAAATTGTGATACGCAATAATCGACATCTAGCCATGTCTTTGTTAAACGATCACGTACGCAAGGAAAAAATTGGTATAGATGCCGGCCCTTCAAAGATACCTCCCATCTATTTTGCCATTCATCTAATAGTTCGCTATATACCACTGAAACCGGTTTAAATAATCTGTCAACTTTTAAAAGTTCACGTGCGGTGAAAAGAATTTTATCCATATTCTCTCTATTAGAGTAATACATCGCGGCGCGACGTTGCACCTCCAGGTCCACTGGAAGTACACCCGCTAGGATAGGCAAAGCTTCGGTACTAACAGTTCTATATGCCTTGCACAAGAATATCAACGCCCAACGTTGGCTCTGGAGCAGTTTTCTTCGCACAGCACCGATAGTAGCCCTATCAGCCCATACAGGAGATCCATAACAAATACATCCTAAGTAAGTTGCTCCATAGATGATTTTTAGTGTATTGAAAGATAGCCCCCACGTTGATTTTGATATTCTTGTCAAAGCAAAAAAGTTCCTTTTCGACTTTTCCCCGACGTTCTTAATATGTTCAAGAAAGGAAAAATTCCTTTCTAAAATTAAACCAAGATAACAAACCGATTCCTTTTTTTTAACATTGATATTATTAAATTTAATTCGCGGCTGTGATTTTAAATTTCCTTTCAGAAGTAATTGGAACGTTTTTTGTGGTGCAAAGGTTAAGCGATTTCGATGGCCCCAGTCACATATTAGTTTTAAACACGCGTCCGACATAATTTCTAACCCCGACCTACTATTTGACTCTATAAGCAAGAGGCCGTCGTCCGCATATCCGGTCAAAGAACACCCTGACGGCAAGGGAATTGCAAGAAAATCGTCGAACCCTAAATTCCACAAATAAGGACCTAAAACCGAACCTTGTGGACAGCCCATCGTAAGTGGTTTCGACACAGCATAGTGTCCAAGTTTAAGTTTTGTTGTTCCGTGCGAGAAATACGAGTAAATCAGTGAATATATATTTTTAAAGCAACCTCGTAATTTCAACTTAAGAAGCAGCTTCGGCCACCAAGCCTTGTCGAAAGCACCGGATATGTCCAGGAAAATACCGAGTACATATTTGCGCGCCGATGTACTTACAGCTGTTCTAACCGATATTGCCGCGTCGATAGTTGACTTACCCGTTGTAAATCCGAACTGTTTTTCATGAAACTTTGGTCCACCCGGTAGCAATCGAGGGACGATAAGACGTTCTAAAAGTTTGCCTAGAGACGGTAAGAGTGTAATAGGTCTATACGACTTAGGATCATGTGGAGATTTATCGCCACCCTTGGGTATTATACGAATGAAACCGGTACACCATACCCGCGGAAATACCCCTTCAGCAATACATCTGTTATAAACAGTGAGTAATGCTTCGCCGGGCGATTTACACGCTTCTTTGATCATTCTATTAGTTATTTTATCGTCACTGGAAGCCTTGTTTAGGGGCAAAGCTCGTACAATTTCGCTAAATTCATCGAACGACGCGAGATTTGAATCGGAAGAGTTCGGTACCTCCAAGGCCCACATCCTAATCTGCTTATGGTATTCTGTATCATTTTCAATATTATCATCCGGAATTAACGTTTGTAACAGAGCCTCCGTTGTCTCCTCAATACCAGTTGTGAAGTTGTTGTCAATTTTTAAATTCTCGATATAAGCCAAATTGATTGAACTATGTGGACAGGCGAATGGCGCCCATTTAACTCGCCGTGCTACCCAACGCACTGCCAAATATGGCTCCTCCCAGCTTGGGGGGGCGCAGATGCCCCCACTTTCCCTACTTCGGACGCCCATGGTGAGATGCGCGTCCGCGACAGATACGAGGCCACACGTTCTGTCACCCATCTCGGAGTCACTCCTGACATGAGCGCACAGCCCCCGCTGTGTGCTTAGCGACCCCGATGGCCCTATTAGACGCCTTTTACGACAGGCAGGGGATACCGTGGTGGAATTCTGACGCCCCTTGACCACTGGGCGGTCCTGCTCCATGCCTCTGGCGTTGAGCCCTCGAGGAGATTGGAATTGAAAAGCCTGTGAAGGACTTTCAGTATCGGCGTTCCGCCCGCTTTCAGAAGCTCTGAAGTGAATCCGTCCTCACCCGGCGCCTTGTTGTTTTTAAGTTGCTTGAGGGCCATCTCAATCTCACACAGGCTGATGTCCGGGATATCATCGCTATAGTATCGGATCAACTCGGCTCTCGGGTCTTCGGCCGAGCTATCAGTAGGTTCAGCAATCGAGGTGTAAAGCTGTTCGTAGAACTTCTCGATCTCTTTTAATACCTCTACCCTCGTCGATACTACGCGGCCATTGTCCGTTTTCAGCCTAGACAACTGGCTTTGCCCAATAGACAAGTATCTTGCAAACACTTTGGAGCCTCCGTTCCGTTCAATTGTCTCCTTAATGCTCACAGTATTGTGAGCACGGACATCGTGTCGCAAGGACTTCCAGATCCGTCTATTTAGCCGCCGATATGCTTCAGCGTCATCGTAAGACTGCAGCGTCAAAGAACGACATTTCGCTATGAGGTCAAGAGTGTGGATCGAGAGTTTTTGTAGTCTATCTCTACGGCAAGGTTTAAAATATTTAGATCCCACCGTATGGACGGCTGCTGCTGCTGTTTAACTCGTCCACTGCAAGGTTTTTTTTTAGACAATATAAGCGACTTGTCAACTCGAGGTGAAGGCTATCGGGGTTTTGGAAATAGGCGCGAGTAGGTCGGAGCGTAGACTTCATCAAACGACGCCGTTCGAATTGGACGTTGATATTCAATGTGCCCCTAAACATTCGGTGATCGCTGCCGGTTTTCACCCTTTTGATCACAGAGACATCACTGAACATCCGTCTATTCGTCGTCAAGATGAAATCGCGTGAATTCGCGTACTCGTACCGTACTTGTACCGTCGTACCTCTAAATAGGAGTATCCGTGACAATATTATAAACACAATGCAACTAATTTTTTTGCAAGAAATGGGACGATTTGTTTTGTTATTTTTAAAATATCGTCGTGTATCACCTACCTATACACGACGATATTTTAAAATTGTAACTGGTAAATCCATAGTTATTGCTAAAATAATAATTTAAGCTCTTGCGCACCATATCGCCTCTAAATATAAAAGGGTATATATTACTATTATAGAAAAAAAAAACTATGTATTTGCCATCCAAAAAAGGTCGATAAAAAAAATTACAAAAAACGTCGTCGTTTTTTTTGCAAAAAATTTAGTTGCATAGTGTCTTAAGTCACTCAAACTTCCATCCGGCTTCGTTTTCGGAAGCACACTTGATATACCCTGTAGATACATGGTGCTACCTTTTTGTAAAAACAACTAACCGGGGTGAGACAATATACCCGTTGTCTCACCCGGTTAGTTAGTTTGCTACTTAAATATTATTTTAGACTTCTGCCCCACCCTGAGCTCATGCCTGGCTACGCCCATGACTTAATCTATATTAGTTTTAGCGCTCAGTAGTCGGTACGTACCCATAAATTGGGCGTTACTTATAAACATTATATTTTCAAAATAAAAAATAATGAAATAAATTACACCCACCCACGGAAGAGAGAAACACCCAACAGTCACATCCATATCCTAACCCCACACAAAGATCGAGTCTTGTGTCGTGGGTGTCAGAAACTACGAGAGACTTTTCGATCTCAAAAACACCCAGACCCGAAACAAATATCTGTGGATCACACAAATATTTGTTTCGGTGCGGGGATCGAACCCGCGGTCTCTCGTTTCACAGCCGGCGTCCAACCAACTGCGCCAGCCGCCACGGAGTTGTTACGGTTTGTTATAATAAATCAGCTTTGCTTTTTATTTCTCTAAACAGTCAACTATGAATAAAATACTTTACAGATCCATATTGAACTATACGAGTACGTGCACAGCGAGTACAGACGCTCGTACGTAGAGATACGCGGTCCGCTGTGCAGCACGATCCAACAAAACCCGGTGGTACAGGCCGTTGTCAAGAGCGCCGGCGTCGTTTGCCCACTACCATCGGTATGTACTGCGTAATGTCTTATTCGTCTAATAGCCCACGATGGGCCAGCGCTGGACCAGCAAGTTGATCACAACTGGCCATGTGAATGATGGAGTAGACAATATCACCCACTCCTTTCGATGTGATGACACCGACGCCATTCCAAGACCATCGGACGCGCCGTAAGCCATTAGACCCCATTACACGATGGACACAGACTAAGAAGTACTACGATGGGCCATCATAGTGAACCATCAAGATAGCTCATCTGTTACTTATTAGTGACAAGGAACAAATTATAGATCAAAGACGATAGATAAGAAGATAGGCCTTATTTAATAACAATATAATAATGACTACTCACGATAAATTGGTCTTTTGGCTATTAATTAACACCAGCCCGATGGCAGCTGAAAATACAGATTTTCAGAAAAATATCCTAACAAAAACAGTGAAATGTGCATTTTTTTATGCACCGAATCTTGCACTATATTCAAGCACTATTTCTATAGCCAGGAGAAAGTCCACTGCTCATAACATAATTGGCCTCGCTTAGGATCTCTAAATTGACCTGTTTGGAGCGGCCTGCATTCACCGATGCGTAGGTACTCTTTATTTTGCGAATTTTTTGTTGCATTGTGTTTGAAATCACTGAAACTACCCCTTGGGTTCGTTTTCGGTCGCAGTCTGCATGTATCCTATAGATATACAATTTTATTAAAATGTATTATTTTTTTTACAGGGTCTGGTGGTGTTACGCAATTTAACATTAATTATGGATAATTTTCCATTCAATATTCGTTTTGATAAAGGCTTTCTCAACATATCCACAGAGTTAACAAAGACAAGAGAAGAAGTGGCTACTGCACAAATTTACGTTACTCTAAAGCAAAGCAAAAAAAATTAAGTCCGATGGGTAGTTAATCCACTAAATCAAATTTTGTATATTACTACAATTAAGTAAATCGATATAGCCTTTGCATTGTGCTTTTTCTTGCTATATAGTCTAAAGACCCCTCGACCATACGTTACTTTCGATTGTAGAGGAGGCTTGTGCCGTGGATGGACTGACACAGAAAAAGTGCTTTTTATAACACTTTTATTAGACTTTGTGAATCATCAGGTACGTCGATTTCGAATGAGTTATATTTATGGGCACGCTGCTTTTCCACCAGAGATGGGCGAGGATGTTTAGCGAGTGCTAAGCTGTGCGTGTGAGACAAGTGAGATGCTTAACCAATAGGTTCTTTACAAACGCGTCCCTCGCTATATAATAATATCGCTTCATTTACCTCGCCTCGGTCAGCACAGCTCTGATCTGCTCTCTAGATTTTTGCGCATACAAAACAAGCGAGGGATGTGTTGCGAGGTTTGCGACAAACTGTACCTGGTGTTGGAAGTAGATAAGACATACCAGCTTTTCTCTCACTATACGGGATGAGTCTGTTCCGGCTGGTACAATGCTTTGTTCGAGGCCGGAAGTGTCCTCTCAAGTAGGTATGTATCAATGTAAAAAGTACGTTCAGATACTCGTAAAAGTTTAAAAAATAAACCGTGGTCTCACGTGCTGGTGAAAAGTCACCAAATGCAAAGTGGCAAACACCGACTATACGTCTTGATGGTCGCAGCTGAGCCGGTCGGTCTTTCTTTGCCTTTTGAAAATGACTTATCACAAAACGCAACATAGTTACGTTATTTCACATAGATTTACACAACATTTCTGTCTTTACATTCAATTAGTCATTTCTGTCTTTTCATACAGTTAAGATATACGATAAAATACTATAAGTTGTGTAAACATTGTTTATTGCCCATATTATTTATTGATTATAACGAACCAATAAACTCTAAAACAATTAAAATCATAAACACGCGTAGGAAACATACACCACCAAAACTAAAAATAAAACAGACAAAATTTACTAGTCCCGCCAAAAAGAAGTGTATCTAGTAAGGTTTTAATTGAAATAAAACAAAGGATATCAGAGTATACAGCCTTACATTTTTCAAAAGCAATATATAGCGACTGCCGACTATTTATTTTGTGGGACGGTTGCATTACATGCTGGGCGAGAGTGATGATCACTGGACCACACCTGTGAATTGTTCCGTTAGCGCATTAGCCAAAAAGTTTTATGCCGTCCATATTCAAGATCAAGAGGTTGCGTGTTACTGCGATTTTTAAGTTGATGTATTCGATACAATAAACCCTGAACAAGTCCAATATTTATTGCAAATAAATTAGGCTGCAAACACCACGTTATATTTTCTGTGTTGTTATAAAGGAAGATATCTGTAGAGGGCATTAAAAATGAGCAAATGAATGAGGTATCTTGTCTTTATTTCTCTATTTAAAACATGTAACACATACATACGTTCGCACTTATATGCAAAGATGCCGCTAGTGTTGATCACAATTATCTGAGGTTTTTTTTATTTTGAAAATGTGTAAGGGGGTTTATGCTAGGCATAAATTCCAGTCTCAGACAATTCCTTTAATTTATTATACCGTAAACCTGCGCAATGACACGGGAATGGAAACCGGAACATCGAATCACAACCCATAATACTAAAGAGGCGAAAATTGAAATGCAAAGTCAATATTGCGAAGTACGCGTAACGAGACTATCACTAGCCTTATAAAAAATCCTTGATTATTTAATTGCAAATGCAAAAGATAATATGAAAGCTACTTACATTAATATAAAAATATTTAAATATGTTCATATATATTATCGTCAGTCCATTCAGCTTACAAATTATATCTGAGTTGTTGTAAATAAACACTATATTATATAATATTGTTTATTGTGAAATATAAAACTACCCCACATGGTGGGCAGAATGTGTTAGACACTTTGTTCTTATACTCTGTCCACTTTACGACGATTAATGAAGATATCGATTTATTAATTCTCAAGAGAATTATTTGAAATAATAGAATTTTGCATCAATCATTAATCATCGTATTTTGGAAAGACTATAAAAGAAATCGAAGTGAACGATTTAACCTAGTCGGCCTTTTTGGCTTTAGCTTTGGACTTTTCTTTGCCTTTGGGCTTGGATGGGTATATGACGAACAGCGACAGCTGGGCTGCGCACAGGACAAACGCCACTACGTTTTGAAGCTGAAAAGAAAGAAACAAATTATCATTAATCAATTCTTGTTTATTTTAAGCCAGCGTAGTTAGGATGATAACCTAACTCTTTATTGCAAACAAAATGTTACAAAATAAAAGTTGGCCTGTAAGAGCGTGGTGGCCTGTTGGTAAACGGACTAGACGCGACTGCCAACATGTTCACGGTGGTCGCGGGTTCGAATCCCAGGGCGCACCTCTGACTTTTCGGAGTCATGTGTGTATTGATAGTCAATCACCACGCACTAAAAACGGTGAAGGAAAACGTCGTGAGGAAACCTGCATACCATAGCGATTTATAAAAAGGACATGGCCAGTTTTTGTATGGCGCTGTGCCTAGTACTTCGAATCTCGTCTACATCAATTAGTTTTGCATTGTTGGGGTAAGGTTTGGTCCAAGATTAATACAGAAAAGTTACAAAGCCTAGGAAGTTCAGGGTTTTTAGATATTTACAAAAACATATCTTATTTTCAGGTTTGTCCCTTTCGAATTACATTTGAATTCATTGTAAACAATGTTTTTTTTTTTTTTTTTTTTTTTTTATTGCAATGAATGGCGAGACGAGCAAGCCGTTTGCCTGATGGTAAGCTATACGACCGCTCATAAACAGTAGAAATATTCCACTGCGCTCGCCATCCTGAGACATAAGATGTTAAGTCTCAATATGTCCAGTAGTTGCTCTGGGTATGTTTGTCCCTTTCGAATTACATTTGAATTCAGTTAGAGCAAAAAAGACAAACATATGTATATTTAGCAGAATTTCTACTCATACCTCATTGCAATATTTAAAAACCTTACCTACGCGTTTATGTCGTGATTTTTGTATTTAAATTTGTGGTTTGACGTGTATGAATGTCTAAATCTGCATTTTAGTAAAAGTTAATACTTACGACAAGGAATTTGTTCTTCAATATGATTCCGTAGAGGAGCCACATGAAAGTGACTATCGTTCCAGAAAAGATGATCGGGAACGGCATGCCCTCCGTGCTCTTGTTCTTTATGATGTCCTTCTGCAATTTAAATATATTTTTTTAAATATTATCCTAGGTCGGACTAAGTGATATTGTATTTTTCTATTCATTATCGGCCCGGAGTCAGAAATTTGTTCCCGTTATGGCGATAGGCTCACCCACTATCGCATCATGTTCTATCCACAAAAGGGGAACTTGGTAGCACTATTAGCACCTCTGACTACAAGTTCTGGGTGAAGGCGTGAGTTTATAATAGGTTATTTCTTATTTACCAGCGTCTCGAATTAACGTGAAATGTCAGCACATTGTGGCGTTTTTATTTTTCCAGGCTGAAGATGTAAAGCGAATAACCGTAAAACTTGGATGATTTCAGCACAAGGTAGACAAAAGTATAAACATTAAGGAAACTAGCCCAGCAGAGGGTGGATGGCCGATGGATAAGATATAAAATAATGATGTTATTGTTATGTTTATATATATTATAATATCCTTTGCAAAGCTTTATCAAAATCGATTCAGCAGTGTAGTAGTAGTGACATTTAATTTGTGAGTCAACCGTCCTACTATGATCGTGGAATCATATAGGTCTCTCAAACGTGAGAGGCCACCTGTGTACCTACCCAGGTGGTGGTACCTACCCAGGTGGTGGTACCTACCACCACAATGTCTATTTCATTTCATTCTGCCAAACAGCAGTGTAAAATGCACTGTGGTGTTTCGGTTTGAAGGACATTGTAACCAGACTAATGGACATATTGAGACTTAACGTCTTATGTCTCAGGATGGCGAGGGCAGTGGAATATCAAGCATTACTTTGTAGTTCAAGGTAGGTATCGTTTGGTTTTACTACTGTTCATGAGCGGTCGTATCGTTTAAGTTACTATCAGGCGAACGGCTTGCTCGTCTCGTCTTTAATTGCAAAAAAACAACTCGTAGCCTCTTGTTCTCTTGTCCCTCCTCAAATGCCTAGACACATTTAAAGAAATATATGCATAATTTATAAATCCATAATTAGATTTAAAATGATATAACAAGATAAATATATGCATGTAACAATTCACGCATTATTCAGTATATTTAATTACCTAATAATCCATTGACACAGATTAAATATCAACACGTGATTATCTCTTAATTATTATGACAACTAATTATTGGAAATAAGAATTGTGATAGATTATGTAAATTAATAACTAACTGATTTAAAATAAAAGCTATCTACAATGATTCAATTATTTTGCTTCGATAAACAGTATCTACTAACAATTTATTATATTTATACTTTATATAAAATATATTGCAAATTCATCTTGAATGTTGATAACATTAATGTAGATTTATGGATTTATCGTTTTTTTTTAAATATTTATTGATGTCTCACTTCTAAAGTATGATGAAACATTGTACAATTTATGCTTTATCACATAAATCTATTTTAACATGGATTTCATAAATACCGCTTTGCATCTATCCAATTTTACCCTTGCATGGTGATTCATTATCACATGGCTCTGAAAAGTTAGATTTGTGCCATGGGATTCGAACCCAGACCTACTCGGCACCTGTCCACCATATAAGGGCTACTCACGTCACTAGTTTTGTTTGTATCGCTTTTCTTTTACTGGCAATACAAGATTTAAAACGTTTCTAACTTGTTTGATTGAAATTGATTTACAAAATTCTTTGTTTGCTATATTTTCGAAATGGATACTTTTATAAATACGATAAAATTAATTCACTTGAATCTTGAGACTTTAAAAGTGTTAATGATTTTAATATTGCTTAGGTCAATGTTGCTACTAGGTTTTCAATTAAGAAACCTTAAAATATTTCATTAAACGTAACACAAGGTCGTTAAAATTGAACACATATTTATAAACCGGTTTTATTTGCATTACGTCTTAATCAACCCACGACGATAATTACAAATCAAGAATACAAATACCCATGGTTTATGAATACGCCATTTGGGATGGTGGTGTTTGGAAGAGCGATTTTTAAATTTTATTTGATAGATCCATTAAATTAGCAAACAGTGGAACGGTGGTGACGGCAGATGATAACAACCACTCATGAAAATCTATAAAACGAATAGAAGACGCGTTAACATCATCACGAACTATGAGGAGAAAGGTAAAAAAGCGACATACAGTCGAATTGAGAACCTTCTCCTTTTTTGAAGTCGGTTAAAAAATGGACTTCGTTCTACATCAATAGACTCCAACAATTATTGTAAAATATAAATAATTATGTAACCAAGTTTGCCGCTACTACCATTTAAGATTTGCAAATGCATTGTATAACTTACCAATCCAAACAGCGGTGAGGCGATCAAATAGAACATGAAGGCTGTGATGATCATTCCCAGTCTGTTCTCCACGAGTTTAGGGTCTTCCATCTGGGCATAGCCGATGAAAGCAGCAGAGATAGCTCCAGACATGCCAATCTGTCCCCAGACCTTCATTTTCTCCTGGGCGTAGTTGAAGTATATCGTAACATAGATGATGTTGAGGGCTAAGCCGAAGAGGTTGACTTGAATCATGGTGTCATCGCGGAGGATGTAGCCGTATTTCAAGTTGAGGACGCTCCTGAAGAGAATGAATGTTTTGTAAGTATAGTAGTAGTAGTAAGTTTACTGGTGGTAGGTCTCTCATATGTGAGAGGTCATCTGGGTAGGTACCACCGCAATGTCTATTTCTCCCGTGAAACAGCAGTGTAAATCCACTGTTGTGTTTCGGATTGAAGGACATTGTAGCCAGAGTAACTACTGGACATATTGAGACTTAACATCGGATGGTGAGCGCAGTGGAATTTTGCTACTGTTTATGAACGGTCGTATCGCTTACCATCAGGCGAACGGCTTGCTCGTTTCGCCATTGATAGAAATAAAAAAAAAGTTTTTTTTAAATACGCTGGTAGAGGAAGGTGCCAATTCATTTGAATTTTGATGGTATGGGTTAATGATGAGAGGTGCTTTCTTTTCACTTGTTGGACGAGAACGAAAGGCTTAAAAATGTTTTTCCATTTTTGAATGGTGGTCGCTAAGCAGACGGATACGAATGTCTTACCACCAGCGAAATTAGATAATAAACTAAACATGTTGGAATTTATAAATTCATTAAATTAGTTTGTGGTGTTTCACATTGTAAATATAAAGATGTAATTGTATAGAACTGTGACGATGAAGTTAGTAATATCTTAACAGTAATATAGACACTTATTTATATAAAAAAAAAAGGAATATTGTGCTCTTTAATATGTAACAGAAAATGTTCCGAATACAGGAATAGATTAGTTAGCGAGCTTAGTTTTTCAAGAGTTTTTGTTGTTCAATAATTAGGCGAAAAATGACGCTGATCACAACTAAATACATTTTGAAGCTGTTTATGTTGCGAACATTTAAATGGCGCACTTTTAAAATGGGACTGTGTCGCGGTACAATTGTCATTATCTTGTTAAGCGGAGGTAAAAATAGCAGTAGCATTCGTTGTATTGGTATTTCAGATCCATTCGTCGAAGAGAATATAGAGAGCTCTCGCAGATCTCGCTTTAAGACTCTTGGAGGGTTATTAATTAGCTCGAATGAGCCAGGGATTATCTTAAATCCAAGGCTTTGGAATTGACTCGATTATTTTGTTCATTCTTTTTACTTTTAAAATCAATGGGTTGCAACTTGCATGACAGGGTTGCCACGTTGACGGCGTGCGGATTCCCGTCGGCTCGAGGATGAAGTATCTCGGTCTCGTCCTCGACAGTCGATGGGATTTCCGCGCTCACTTCGAGGAGTTGTCGCCGAAGCTGGTGAGGGGGGCGGGCGCACGGGGCGCCTGCTGCCCAACACTGATGGTCCTGGCATCCCTTGCCGAAACTTGTATGCTGGAGTCGTGCATGGCCCTCTACGGGTGTCCTGTTTGGACCGAGTCCCTGGGCGATCGCTGCGTCCGCCTGCTGCGTCGTCCGCAGCGCATGGTGGCGCAGCGAATAATTAGGGGCTACCGCACGGTCTCGCATGAGGCGGCCTGCGTATTGGCGGGAACTCTGCCCTGGGTGCTAGACGCCAAGACCTCTCGTCAGCTTTCTTCCGACGAGAAGAGGCATCCGGGCGTGGGCAGAGGCTGGTCCCCAGAGAGGTCGAGGCCATGTTGGCCTCCCTCCGCAGGTCCACTGTGGAGGAGTGGCGTTCCAGGCTGGAGAGCTGCTGCTACGCTAGTGCTGGTACGAGGTTTCGGCGCATAGGTTTTTGGTAGGGACCCGACCCAGCGGCCGCCCGACACATCACGGGCGGTACCAACATCTCGCTAGGCCGGAAGGCGCCGGTGAGTCCGACACACGCCCGCCCCTTCCGGGGTGGGATGGTCCGTAAAGGGATTTTCCCCGCGAGAAAAATAAAATAAAAAAAAAGGTTGCCACGTTAGGCCGAAGTACAACCGTGTTTAATAATAAAGTAGTGAATACCTCGCTATTTAAAATAATCGAGTAAATTCTAAAGCCTTGGGCTAAAGCTAATCCCTCGCTAATCCTAGTTTATTAATAAGGCATTTAAATTCTCATTGCATTATGATTTATGGGAACAGTTAAGGATTTTAAAAAATGCAACTGATTTGAACCTCTGCCTTTTATGAACTCGGTTAGCATTTGCAGCAATTAAGATTAGATTTGTGGTCTTGCGTGCGATCGAGTCATAAACGTAATGGTTCACTTTGATGAAGGCAATTAAAGGCCGCAAGTAATTTGGTAGATACTAACTTATCTAGAACAATTAGCGTTGGCTCATTTCTAGACGGCATTGTAAATATTACTAAGTACTTTGAGTACGATACAGGACATTCATAAGACAACTGAGCGCGATGAGGAAGATACAAAAATGTTGGTATTATTGTTTAATCTAATAAGAATAAAACGAAAACAACAAATAAAATTAAATACTTCAGTAATTGCGAAGAAGTATAAAATGTTGTCTTTAAATCTTGTACTTGCAGATCTAACTAGTTTGACTATATTAAGGAAGCGACTTGGATCATCAAAATGAAACGTTTCCTTTGAAACTCCTATATCCTATATCCTCCTCCTTTGACTTTAAGAAAAGTTACATTATTGTAGTTTTTTTTCTTGAATTTCTGTTTTCGAAGTTTCCAAAGCCGAAGATAATTACTGAATCATACATACATAACAATACCCCCGAGGAAGGGCATGATGGGCACGCCCTTGGTGTGGCCCTGCTTGTAGATGTCCCAGCACAGGAAGCTGCCGGAGAACATCTGGCCGATGGTGACGATCGCCGCCACGGAGCCCACCAGCTCCTTGTACGGCTGGAGTACATCTGCTATGGCTTCCATTGTGTCTCTGTGGATAGAAATTGGATATTCTGTATCAGCCCATATACGTCCCACTGCAGGGCACGGGCCTCCTCTACAATCGACAGTACGATTGAGAGTGGTTAGGCCATATAGTCCACCACGCTGGCCTAGTGCGGTTTGGCGGACTTACATACCATAGAAATTTTTATAAATCGCTAAAGAAATTGGATATAAATAAAATAAATAAATAAATAAATAAATACACCCAACAGTCACATACATAGTCCTGACCCCACACTAAGATCGAGTTTTGTGTTGTGGGTATCAGGAATTATAAGAGACTTTTGGTCTCATAAACACCCAGACCCGAGACACATACCTGCGGATCACACAAATATTTGCCTCGGTGCGGATATCGAACCCGCGGCCTCACGTTTCACAACCGGCGTCTTACCAACTACGCCACGGAGGCTGTCAATTAGGGTTATATTGTTATAGTATAAGTACATGGGGATTTCGCTAAATAAGTGTTAATGTTTGTTACGCCAAGGAAACTATAACTAAAGACTTAAATCGCCTATCATCTGCGAGTCTCTAGATATTTATAAATCGGAATTGCGATCGCATTATTATATTTACTACTACTGGAAGTAGTATTGATTCACAGGATCCAGCTCAAGATTTCTTTAAGATTTGTTCGAGATTTCGCCAAGATTTGTTCAAGCAAGTCAAAACTGAATGACACGAAACTAAAAAAAAAAAAAAAAAAAAAAAAAAAAAAAAGTTTGGTGTCAAATTGGGGGTTTTCGGGGTCGTCCGATCCATCTGTGCTATCCATTTTCTTCTAACTGTAACCGTTGCCTTTTTAGCTATTTTATTTCACCAGGTCCACTACCCCTAATTAATTAGCTAATGTTTTTAAGGTGATTACCTTAAATATCTCCTCGACTGCGCTCTTAATGACGGTCACTTAATGAATCATCACTCGATGCTAATCACCCTATTCCTCATCAATAACAACACGTTGTTTCAATAGTTCATGTTTTATTCATTCAAAAAATTGATTTAAACATCATATGCAATATCATATCATTTTTAAACGTATCCATATTAAAATTATTTAAAAAATCACTTAATGACTTCCCGTTAAACTTATACAATATGTACAATATACAGTACTCTCCACAGACTGAAGTCCAATCATTTTGTATTCTGCTACTACTACATTTCCATTGTTTTGAATTCCTATTCAAGAACATTCTGTGATAACCAGTAGGAGAACGTCCATAAGAATCAAAATATTCTCCAACACCGCAACTATCTATGTGTATACCTATCCAGTGAGATCCTGGCTTTGTGTCCGGGTCCAAATTGCTTATAACATACATAGGAACTTGAACATTCATTGGTAATTTGTTTGCAGCGTATACATTATACTGTAGACTTGGATGAATTTTTCCTAAACATTGTTGAATTTCATTGGTATTCATTGTTGCATTTAAGTTCCATATGACTGAATACTTCGTAGGATTACAGGTGAGTGAAAAGATCAAGATATGATACATATATTTAAGAGTGAAATAAGGTGCAAATAAAACGGTGAGTATATTGTTACAGTAAGTTTTATTTTGATCATAAACTTAGTACTAAGTAATACAGAATTCATTATTCTAGTCTTAGCTGCTATAGTCAACAGTAACATTACGATTTTTATCTATTTCGATAACGTTATCAAACTCAGCATATACAACACAGTTTATTGTTTGAGTAAGAGTGGATTCAAAACGAACTTCTAATCTTACGCTACCATGCTTTATAAGATTCCAATGACTCGATGAATTGGCTGATAAATCAGGAGTAAGATCAAAAGCTAACAGACAATAACCATTGGAATATTTATCACGAGATATCCCATTACCTTCATTTAGAAAATGTATTCCCGTTCCTGAGAATAAGGTATGATATGTTGTAGTAAACATTTTATTCTCAAACGATGGTTGCAAAGCTTTTGAGGGTATTTGATGACCATCTATGTACAAACAAAATGAATTCATATCATAGTTTTCAAAGTTAAGTGGATTTTTAGTGAGACTACCATTGAACGCTGCATTATTAACAAACCCAACTATACATCTTTTAGGTACTTGTCCTAGAAAAATATTATCAAGCGTTTTTCCTTGAACTCCTGATGGTATTGTTAAAACTTTAACTTCAGCTCGAGTTATGGGATATTTTGCAGTGGTAGATGCTAGAACTTTTTGATGTGCAAGCAAAACACTTGGATTAATTTTTGCTCTTCTTACAACAAGAGTTGCATCTGTTATGCTAACTTTAAATTTCATATCATCTGTAGAAGCCATAAGGTTGAACGATTCACGAGATCTGACTAACTTTACACTCATTTCAACGCCGTTGATTAAAAACTTTTCTTGATTAAATATATCACCGTGAAGATGACCAATCATTTCTACTTCCTTACTCTCGGTTACTAATTCTTGTCTTTTAGTAAAACCAATATTTGTTCCATCAGTTGAGTTCATTTTTCCTTCTGTATCTTCATACCAAAGACTGCATGTTAAATGTGATTCTTTTGCAGCAGGAGCATAGTTTAAGGTTTATGAATAGAATTTACAATGACTTGAAATCTATTTGTAGCAAAAATAATTTTCAAAGCCCTCCCAAACCATTGACTGTAGAAGATCAACAAATTGTAAGCAATTGTAAATGTTGTCATATTTGTGAGACTGATTTGAAAGAAGGAAAATGTTTAGACTTTGACTGGTACACAGGTAATTTTAGAGGTGTTGCACATGAAATATGTGCAAAAAAGTTTAGAGCACCAAATTTTATACCAGTAATTCTTCATAATTTAAGTCATTATGATTCACATTTTATTGTTCATGCACTCAATTTTGTTGATGGTCAAGTAGATATAATTCCTCAAAACAAAGAAAGGTATATTTCGTTTTCAAAAACTTTGTATGTAAATAATCAAAGAATAAATTTAAGGTTTATAGATTCATTAAAATTTTTACCATGTAGTCTTGATCAATTAGCTAAAAATCTAAAAGATGATCAATTTCATACTCTAAAACACAAATTTCCTATCAATGAAGACTTTATGCGTCTCAGAAAAAAAGGTGTTTTTCCCTATGAGTTTATGACCTCTTTTGATAGTTTAAAAGTAACATCTTTACCCAACCAACAACAATTTTACAACACATTAACAAATTCAAATGTATCTGATGACGATTACAATCATGCAAAGGATGTTTGGAATCACTTTAAATGTTCAAATATGCTTGATTATTCCAATTTATATTTAAAAACCGATGTCTTGCTATTAACAGATATATTTGAAAATTTTAGAGATCTTTGTATTGCTACTTATAATCTTGATCCCACCCACTATTATACTGCCCCAGGCTTAAGTTGGGATGCTATGTTAAAGTACACCAAAATAAAATTAGAATTATTGACAGATTTTGATAAAATTGCTTTCATAAGGGCTGGTATTCGTGGTGGTGTATCTCAATGTAGTAATCGTTATGCCAAAGCCAATAATGAATATTTAAACAATTATGATGTCAACACAGCTAAATCATATCTTGTTTATTTTGATGCTAATAATTTATACGGATGGGCTATGTCCCAATACCTTCCCGAAGGAGGATTTGAATGGATAGATCCTACAAGTAGTTTTGATGTATCTGATACATCAGAAAATGGTTTTATCTTAGAAGTAGATTTAGAGTATCCTGATGAACTTCATGACATACATTCAGATTTACCTCTTTGTCCAGAAAACATTTGTATCAATAATTGTAAAGATTCAAAATTAATTTCTAATCTTAATAATAAATACAAATATAAAATTCATTACAGAAATTTAAAACAATGTCTCAAACTAGGTATGAAGTTGATAAAGATACATAGGATATTAAAATTTAAACAAAGTCCCTGGCTTCAAAAGTATATCGATTTAAATACAAATATGAGAACAAAAGCGGTATCAGATTTTGAAAAAGATTTCTATAAACTGATGAATAATTCAGTATTTGGTAAAACCATGGAAAATATAGAAAAAAGGGTTAATGTAAAACTGCGAACGCATTGGGAAAATCGAGGTAAATCTCTGGGAGCACAAGATTTGATCGCGAAACCAGAATTTCATAGCCTTTCAATATTTTCTGAAAATTTAGTTGCAATTCAATTACGGAAAACAAAAATTTTATACAATAAGCCTATCTATCTGGGATTTTGCATTTTAGATATTTCTAAGACTTTAATGTATGAATTTCATTATGATTACATGCTAAAAAAATTTAGTGATAAAACTAAACTATTGTACACTGATACTGATAGTTTCATTTATCAAATATTCACAAATAATTTTTATGAAAACATCAAACCTGATTTAGGTGCACGGTTTGATACTTCCGATTACCCACCTGATAATATTTTCAGTTTTCCTAGAATAAATAAAAAAAAGTTAGGATTTTTCAAAGATGAAAATAATGGACAAATTTTAGAAGAATTTGTTGGTCTTCGATCAAAAATGTATGCATTCAAGGTAGGCAACAAAATAGTAACAAAAGCTAAGGGAGTAAATAAAAGTGTAACGAAACGATTAAATTTAGATAATTATAAATCATGTCTTTTTAATAAAAATGTTCAATATCATAGTATGTATAGATTTAAATCTATCAAACATACAATATTTACTCAACAAATTAACAAAACTTCTTTGTCTTATAATGATACTAAGCGTCACATTTTACCAAATCTTGTAGATACTTTAGCATGGGGTCACTATAAACTAAGATAAAATATCAATTGTAATGTGTATTTTTTTTTTTTTTTTTTTTTTTTTTTTTTTTTTTTTTTTTTTTTTTTTTTACTATTATGTTTAGAGTATCTCCAATAATCTTCATATTTTGTATTAAATGTAGTGTTGTAAATAAAAACCTAAATTTAAGAAAATAAAATTGTACATACATATTGTGTTATTTAGTTTGTAAGTTAAATTTAAGAATTAATTATAATATCTTCATTATCCGTTGGTTACTATAATTCAATTTAGTTAATAATAATTCACTGAACTATTAATACTAAATTAAAAAAATAATTGTACATACAAATTTCGTGTTATTTAGTTTGTAAGTTAAATTTAAGAATAGGTTATATTTGATTATATGTCCTGACTGAAGAAAAACAAATAAAGTTGTGGTTTATATGAATGTTGTTTATTTTATTGTTGAACGTCGCATATGTCACACGTTGACAACATGTATCATTTTATCCACCCTTTTACTGCAATAATTGCAGGACCTAGTGGATGTGGAAAATCTCAGTTTGTAACAAATTTCATTAAATACAAGAGTGAAGTATGCAACATAGATTTTGCTCAAATAACTTGGTGTTTTGATGAAATGCAACCTCTATATAACTTAAATAATGTAAACTACTTTCAAGGTTTACCAGATCTAAACATGTTTGATGGTAAAGAGCCCAATCTAATCATAATAGATGATCTCATGAGGGAATCTGATGGACGCATTGTTGACATATTTACAAAAGGTAGTCATCATAGAAATTTAAGCGTTTTCTACATAACACAAAATTTATTTCATCAAGGAAAAGGACAGAGGGATATTTCTTTAAATTCAAGTTATATTATTTATTTTAAAAATCCTCGGGATAAAACACAAATTCGATATTTAGCACGTCAAGTTTCACCAGAAAATACTAAATTCATCGAAGAAGCGTACAGAGATTCTACTAAGGATGCTCATGGATATTTGATGGTAGATCTTAAACAAAATACTAATGATCAGTGTCGTATTAAAACAAGGGTATTTCCTAATGATGGATTTTGTTATATATACATACCAAAGAAGGGGTTTAAATACGACAAGAATCAAAAAATGTCCGTCATTTACCAATAATGCAGGGAAGCTTGAAGACACATAAAGATTTACTCTCTGCATTACATACTTTAAAACCAAAATATCAAAAAGCCTTATTAAAATCATGTGATGAAGATGAAATAAATTGTATTTGTGAGTGTATTCATAATATTTTACAAGGTAAAGTTCCATTAAATGAAAAGGAAAAAAAAAATCTGAAAAAGTATAGAACTTTGCTTCGTAAACTCGTACATAAAACTACAAATAAAGTGAGAAAAAATATAATAATCCAAAAAGGCGGTGCCTTTCTACCTATTATATTGGGTTCTATACTGAGTGGATTAATAAGCGGTATTGTTTAAAATGGAACATGCTAAGAGAATGATACTTGTTGAACCGAGTTTGATAGATAAACTAAATCAAAGAGATTCTTTGGATAATCCAAAATCGAGACTAGATGTCGAAATGCAAAATATTTTAAAAAGCAAAGAAGATGATAGAAAGAAGTGTATTTTGTACTTACAAGTTTTACAGCGATATTTACACTTTACTGGGGAAGATCGCCAACCTTATGAACTGCCAATAATAACTTCACCTAATTCGTCTGAAACAATTATTAAAAAAGAACGTGACGATAAAAATATTGAAACAAATATTCAAGGATCAGTTGTTGATCAGATATCAAACGAAGAAGATACTCACCAAGAGAGCAACACTGTTCAGACAGAACCTGTTTACTCAGTAAAACAAATTTTAAGTTTGATACCAAAGACGTATTCCAAAAAAGGTGAGCTATTACTAAACTTGTTGTCATTAAACAAAACAAAAATCCATTGGAATGGTGAAGGTACAGTTCTTATTGATAACAACGAGGTAATTGGAAGCAATATTATAGACTTAATAAATGATGCATTAAGACCACTAAAACGAAATGATCCAATTGGATGGGAAAAATTTGCAAAGGTATTAAAAGACCTTAAAGTACCTCTTAGTTACGTTGGTAATCCGAAGAGAAGTAAATATATTAATCAACTACAACTAAAAGATCTTGAGGAGCCATCTGTTGAGGAATTTACTACTCCTATGTCTACTGAAAAGTACATTAGAAAAGTAAGGAAAAAAATAGATTGGGAAAAATGGACCCCTTATTAGAAATTCACAATATTTATTATGATGCATCACACCCTGCTGGTTATAGTAGTATTGACAAACTTGCCGGAGCTATGAAAGGTAAAATGACTAAAAAGGAAGTTAAAGAATGGTTGCAATCACAAGAAACGTACACTCTTCATAAGCCGATATATAAGAAATTCCCTCGAAACAAATATATTTTATCAAATTTAAATGTACTTTGGCAAACAGATTTGAGTGACATGAGAACTTATAGTAAATATAATGATGGTTACAATTATATATTGTGTGTTATTGATGTTTTTAGTAAGTATGCATATGTTAGAGCTATAAAAACCAAAAATTCATCTACAATAAAACAATGTTTTGAAAGCATATTCAGAGAATCATGTAATACTCCGACTCACATACAATCTGACAAAGGTACTGAGTTCGCATCCAAAGATGTTAAAAATTATTTTAAAACAAGAAATATTAATTATTATACTACAAATAATCCTGATATTAAAGCTAGTGTTGTTGAAAGATTTCAAAGGACACTCAAAACAAAAATGTGGCGGTATTTTACTCATAAAAATACTTATAAATACATTGATATTTTACAAGATTTATTGTATGCCTATAACCATAGTTATCATTCGAGTATTAAAATGGCTCCTTGTGATGTAAATTCTAACAATATAATTACTGTTTGGAATAATTTGTATGATAAAGAAACAGTAAGAACCACGAAAGATATCCCATTACCTAAGTTTCATATCGGTGATCATGTACGGATAACAAAATATAAACATGTATTTCAAAAGGGGTACGAGTCTAACTGGAGTGATGAAATTTTTGTTATATCTTCAATCATTGACAGATCACCCTGGGTTGTCTACACTTTGAAAGATTTAAAAGATGAAGTAATTGAAGGTACGTTTTATGAAAAAGAACTACAAAAAGTAAATTATAACCCCACCTCCAGTTATAAAATTGATAAAATTCTCAGATCTCGTTATTCAGGTGTCAAAAAGCAATTGCTAGTTAAGTGGAAAGGTTATCCTGATAAATTTAACAGTTGGATACTAGCATCGGAATTGCAAACAATATGATAAAACATAATTTTTATTTAACATTACCAAGCAACAGCTCTATGGAATATTTTCCTGAAAATAAGACAACTATGTTTTCTACTAAACTACCAAAACCCATGAAGTTAGAGGGAGAATGGATTGTTGGTGTGGTTGAATTTCAATATCCATGCACTATGTTCACTGTTCAAGAGCATGAAAATGTAATATATATAACTAAAAGAATGTTAATGCCAAATGAAGAAACAGCATCCTTGGTTTACTATAAAACTCACATTCCAGCCACAAACTATGATAATATAAATCATATTCTATCAGCCTTAAATAATATTAAAGAAAAGGTAAAGTTTCGCTATGATGAAATATCTAAATTTGTTTCTGTGTCAGTTATGGATGACTCAATCGTATCACTGAAGTTATCACCTAAATTGGCAATCCAATTAGGATACGAACCCAATAGAAATCTTGTAGAAAAAGGGTTCGGTAAATGTCCAGCAAATTTACATTTAGGATTACCATCTCAACTATTTGTTTATTGTGATATAGTAGAACCTCAAATTGTAGGAGACGTGATTACTCCACTATTAAGAATAATTCCTTTAGATCCAGCCAAATATATATATGGTGCTAATAAAATGCATGTTTTTTCACCTCCTCACTATATACCTGTTATGCGCAGAGAATTTGATACGATTGAGATAGATATAAGAACAAGCACGGGTCGTAATATACCATTCCAATTTGGGACGGTGTGTGTTAAACTACATTTTAGAAAATTATAATGTATCCTCGAGATCACATAACCTGCCCATATGAACATTACTATACTCACCAAGCTGGTTCAGGAATAGGAGTAATTTACAAGGGAGCACCTTATCAACGTGGTCATGGAATTGGTAGCTTTTTAGGAGGACTGTTTCGTTCAGTTTTACCATTAATATCAAGTGGAGCACGGACTATAGGAAAAGAAGCATTAAATACAGGTGTAGGGCTTTTATCAGATATGGTCAGTGCACGGCCAATGGAAGAGTCAATCAAGACGAGACTTAAAGAAGCTAGTTCAAATTTAAAAAGAAAAGCTGATGATAAAATAGATAAAATAATGTCAGGTTCAGGATATATAACAAAAAGAAAACGACTATCTGCATTCATTACACCACCAACTGCTAAGGTGAAAGCAATAAAAACAAAGACTCCACGAAAGTACAAAGATATTTTTTCATAAAATAAAATGTCATTTTTACATAGTCATTCTTGTGAATGTATCAAATCAGAATTAGATTTATTTGCTCTGCCATCAACACAAACAAGTATAGAAAGTGGATTGTGGATACATTACAAACCTATATCATCTCTAGCTGATGATGGTCCTATAGAATTTCAGGTGCCTGGAACTGGGGATGATTATATAGATTTGTCACATACTCTTATTCATATAAGAGCAAAGATATTAAGTCAAGACTCAACAAGACTAAATGCATCAACCATTGTTGCCCCTGTTAATAATTGGTTGCACTCACTTTTTAGTCAACTAGATGTTTACTTGAACCAAAAATTAGTTTCACCTCCTAACAATACATACCCATATCGCGCCTATATAGAAACTCTCTTAAACTATGCTCCTGCTGCAAAAGAATCACATTTAACATGCAGTCTTTGGTATGAAGATACAGAAGGAAAAATGAACTCAACTGATGGAACAAATATTGGTTTTACTAAAAGACAAGAATTAGTAACCGAGAGTAAGGAAGTAGAAATGATTGGTCATCTTCACGGTGATATATTTAATCAAGAAAAGTTTTTAATCAACGGCGTTGAAATGAGTGTAAAGTTAGTCAGATCTCGTGAATCGTTCAACCTTATGGCTTCTACAGATGATATGAAATTTAAAGTTAGCATAACAGATGCAACTCTTGTTGTAAGAAGAGCAAAAATTAATCCAAGTGTTTTGCTTGCACATCAAAAAGTTCTAGCATCTACCACTGCAAAATATCCCATAACTCGAGCTGAAGTTAAAGTTTTAACAATACCATCAGGAGTTCAAGGAAAAACGCTTGATAATATTTTTCTAGGACAAGTACCTAAAAGATGTATAGTTGGGTTTGTTAATAATGCAGCGTTCAATGGTAGTCTCACTAAAAATCCACTTAACTTTGAAAACTATGATATGAATTCATTTTGTTTGTACATAGATGGTCATCAAATACCCTCAAAAGCTTTGCAACCATCGTTTGAGAATAAAATGTTTACTACAACATATCATACCTTATTCTCAGGAACGGGAATACATTTTCTAAATGAAGGTAATGGGATATCTCGTGATAAATATTCCAATGGTTATTGTCTGTTAGCTTTTGATCTTACTCCTGATTTATCAGCCAATTCATCGAGTCATTGGAATCTTATAAAGCATGGTAGCGTAAGATTAGAAGTTCGTTTTGAATCCACTCTTACTCAAACAATAAACTGTGTTGTATATGCTGAGTTTGATAACGTTATCGAAATAGATAAAAATCGTAATGTTACTGTTGACTATAGCAGCTAAGACTAGAATAATGAATTCTGTATTACTTAGTACTAAGTTTATGATCAAAATAAAACTTACTGTAACAATATACTCACCGTTTTATTTGCACCTTATTTCACTCTTAAATATATGTATCATATCTTGATCTTTTCACTCACCTGTAATCCTACGAAGTATTCAGTCATATGGAACTTAAATGCAACAATGAATACCAATGAAATTCAACAATGTTTAGGAAAAATTCATCCAAGTCTACAGTATAATGTATACGCTGCAAACAAATTACCAATGAATGTTCAAGTTCCTATGTATGTTATAAGCAATTTGGACCCGGACACAAAGCCAGGATCTCACTGGATAGGTATACACATAGATAGTTGCGGTGTTGGAGAATATTTTGATTCTTATGGACGTTCTCCTACTGGTTATCACAGAATGTTCTTGAATAGGAATTCAAAACAATGGAAATGTAGTAGTAGCAGAATACAAAATGATTGGACTTCAGTCTGTGGAGAGTACTGTATATTGTACATATTGTATAAGTTTAACGGGAAGTCATTAAGTGATTTTTTAAATAATTTTAATATGGATACGTTTAAAAATGATATGATATTGCATATGATGTTTAAATCAATTTTTTGAATGAATAAAACATGAACTATTGAAACAACGTGTTGTTATTGATGAGGAATAGGGTGATTAGCATCGAGTGATGATTCATTAAGTGACCGTCATTAAGAGCGCAGTCGAGGAGATATTTAAGGTAATCACCTTAAAAACATTAGCTAATTAATTAGGGGTAGTGGACCTGGTGAAATAAAATAGCTAAAAAGGCAACGGTTACAGTTAGAAGAAAATGGATAGCACAGATGGATCGGACGACCCCGAAAACCCCCAATTTGACACCAAACTTTTTTTTTTTTTTTTTTTTTTTTTTTTTTTAGTTTCGTGTCATTCAGTTTTGACTTGCTTGAACAAATCTTGGCGAAATCTCGAACAAATCTTAAAGAAATCTTGAGCTGGATCCTGTGAATCAATACTACTACTGGACCCGGCTCCGTCTGGGTACAAATAGTTTTAGAAAATAATTTAGCACCTAGTTTCATCAGGGATAAGTAGTAGGATTCTAGTGGTAAAATAATTTATCAAATCAGCCCAGTAATTTCAAATATTTCCTTTTTCTTACATTAGTTTAGACTTCTTTAACGCATTTTAGTTGCAATAGCCGTATTAAGGTAAAATTAGATTATAAAGCAGACAATATACACTCCGAAGACAGACCCAACTAATCATGCTACAGATTCGCAAAGTTAAACAAGAATTGTACCGAAATAGCGTTGCATTCGAAGGTCAGATTACAGGAGGCTCCAGTCATTAGATAACAACAGTAGGTAATTAGCGTTTGCTCACAAATGATACGAGATAAATTAACGCCAGTCAGGATGATATAACGATCTATTTACAAGTTGTAAAAAAAATCTCTGAATTAAACTATTTAAAGAAACTGATACTAATATCTAAGATATAAATAAAATTGAAATTCAATAATCAACTTAAGAAAATACCTACTGTAATTATAATTGTTTTTATCGAATTAAATCGTTGGTAATTTTCAATTTAGATCTTCCTAATAACGATGATGCAGTACTTACATGTTAAGTGCTTAACCAAATTAAAATTAATAATTAGGCAGGAAGAATTGGTAATTTTTCTCATTGGTCGATGAGGTCGCATAGCGGCAAAGCCTCTTTTTTCAATAAATTAAAAAAGAAACTCTCCTTGTGGCCAAATCTAAGCACTTTTCGCATTAGAGTATCTAATTACGCACTATCAAAAAAATGTGAAATAATTTATTTCATTTTGTTCTTATTTCAAAAGGTTTCTCGTCGTCTTAATGTGGATTCAATTACAATGACTATACTAGGGGTCAAATCAAGGAGAGTTCGTAATCAGGTATTCACAATTAGAACACGTATTTATTTCATACAGCCTACTCTGTATGTTTTGATTTCCATGGTTATTCATGAAAAAAAGTAGTTCGTTTCTAGGTTACGAATTATCTTTCTCTGCTTCATTATTATGTCACCCGATTGGCGAATAAGTGAAGTGGATGGGACTTGATAAAGATAATTATAATAAAGTCGATTTCTATGAAATGTAATAGAACACATAGAGGTAGTTCCTAATTCACAATAACCATGACCCAATATTTATCTTGGCGAAAGATTATGTTTGTAACTTTTGGTAATATTTAGTTATTACAAAAATCTCGTCTCAAAATAGACCAACTTGCAAACTTATTTTATCCAATCGAAATCTGTACGGTAACGGTATATTTAAAAACCGCGAATTCGCCGAAGCGTACCAACAAGTCGTGAGGTAATTAATAATTATCTAAAGTACATTGTAATAAATCTTATCTGTTACAACATAATATCTTCGACACGCGCATGCTGAAATAAAAACCGCGAGATTCATTATCCTTAAACGACAATGGCAAAGCAACTAACCACATAATATAGGGGATCTACATATTATGAAAGTTTGATATTGATATGAGACAAATAAATTAATCTTTCGCTATTCGCCATACTTATGTACTCAATTACTTTTCGACGCTTCACTTCATAGACTCAAAGATATAAAATGAATAGAATATTATCACAATATTTCACAACTTTACAATCTAGCAGATACGATGATGGGAAACTTGTAGTTGGAATCGACGTATTGACCAAGAATCTAAAACTCTACAGGCTATAGAATTTTTCCCATAAACTATAATTCAGAAATTAATTTTACGGTCTACGTATGCCACCTAAAACTGGTGGACAAAAACTATATTTGGATTATAGTTTTTCGTAGCACCCAGCTAACTAAATAGCTAAAATGTAAATAAAGCTGATGAAATTTCATGGAATAGCGAGACGAGCAAGTCGTTCGCCTGATGGTAAGCTATACGACTGCTCATGAACAGTAGCAAAAACAAACAAAACCTTGAATTTCAAAGCAGTGCTTGGCGTTCCACTGCGCTCGCCATCCTGGGGCCCTACTATATTCATCGAACGAACGAACGAACGAACGAAGGACCCTACTATATTCAACGAAACGAAGTTCGAAACTTCGGACAAACGAAGTTTTTTATACGATACGAATGTATATATATAACGTACACCGTAACTATAAGTCTATGGTTACGACCATAAATCAATAACGACCATAAGTTTTATGTAGGTACATTCGTATCGTATATAAACTTTGATCATCCGAAGTTTCGAACTTCGTTTCGTTGAATATAGTAGGGTCCTTCGTTCGTTCGTTCGTTCGTTCGATGAATATAGTAGGGCCCCTCAGACGTAAGATATTAAGTTTTAGTATGTTCAGTTGTTACTCTAGCTACAATGTCCTTCAAACCGAAACACAACAGTGCATTTACATTGCTGTTTGGGGGAGAAAAGACATTGCGGTGGTACCTACTTAGGTGGACACTCAATTGCGCATTCAAGTAGAGGAGTCGATATAAATTGTAACATAATTGTCACTGCGGTCATTGATCTATAGTTGTACTGCGACAAACGGTATAAATTCGATCACAACTTTACAGCTCGTGACAGTCAGTAAGTACCTAGAAATGCTTGTTTATATACGACACTACATACCATTGTTACAATATCACTATCATTTGTCAACCTGATAACATGAGACTGACAAGACGATGGTTCCTTAAAATTACGCGAATGTTACTCATTGAAATAAAATAATTTTATACACATTTGACCACTGATTTGAATTTTTTTAACTTCCCGACGTCCGCCCGTGAATACGAAAACTGTAATCAAAACATGGGAGCGTGGTTCTATTTCACTATCAAAATGACTTAAAATTGAAAACAAAGTATTAAAGTATAACAATTATAATAAGAAAAATAATGGCAACAACCGAATCCTTAAAGATGCTTAAGGATGATGTTATCATCGTGCTAAATAAATAATAATAAATAAATAATAAATAATTCCTCCTATCTTCGCGGACAGGCATTAGTTTATGTCAAAGTATCATTGCTAAATCAGATACGGAACGCTATATTACAATTTCAGACACGTTAAACAGAACATACAAACATTGCTTCAATCGTAGGTACAAACAATAATATTGTAGTTTTGTTAAATGTTGCATAGAAATCGTTATCAACAATTGATAAACAAGGATTGGAGATCTTTGCCTATATACATATGTACAGCGGTGGACTTCGTGTGGCTAAAGAGAGAGACAGAGAATTGATTCTAATTCCACAATAACATCCGTATTTAGTTTCATTATGTATTGTTTAGCTACCTAAACAACGACAGGCGATTAAAACCAACAATATTATTCGGAACGTTAATTTGACAAACATTTTTGTCTCATTATGATCGAAACCAAAGTCTTTTATTTATTAATAGTTTGTATTTATTTAACTTCATATACTTACAGAAAAATTATGCAAGATTATTTTAATGCCAGTAACAATATCTTCCAACTGTAATCTTCCAGTCGATCTTTACATGATGCAGAGGTGAGCTGAAGCAGCTGTACGAATACTTAATTAAAGCAATTTTATTAATTATATTAGATTTTATTTAACTTCTATCCGTCTTTTCGGTGTATAACGTATTACTATATCCATATTTTATGTTGGGAATGCCAAATTAGGTACAATAGTAAGAGTTCAATTCAGAAGGATAGTCCAAAATGGCCTAATGCGGGTTAGCGGAATTTACACACGATAGAAATCAGTATATTACGCTAGTATTTCTAAACAAACGCATTTTGATATACTCCAGAGAATCCTACTGCACTTATCACTTCGCATTATTCTCCAAGGGCCTTGATTATACGCAGTACGCTCCACTAGAACAATAATAACCATCAATCTATAAAAAAATCACGGTTTCTCGATTCAAGTGGTAACGGACTCCACATCCTCGCCTGATTGTATAATTGGCTTTAAATTGGCTCGTGTTTGCGTCACGCGCACACCCACTGTGGCTCTGACGTCACTCGCGATCAGGGGTCAATCAGACGCTTGGTGTGTTACAAGTTCTTTTTTAGTACATTTTCATCAGCCGATGGTAGTACTATTGTCAAATCAAATCAAAATATTCTTTATTCAAATAGTCTTTCACAAGATCTTTTGAATCGTCCTTTTCTGCTATCACCGCTTCGGACCGTGTTGTAGCTGTGAAGAAGAAGCGGCGCAAGAAACTCCCTCAGCAACACGAACTGTCTTCTTTTTTTCTTTCTTTTTCTTTTGTTTTTTTTTTATATCGCCATTTACAAATAAAATGGTTCATGTCACAAGTTACAATAATGTCAGTTTGATGCAAAACATGATAAATTTATTCCCAAGCAGTTTTATCTTCCACATAATCTGAGATTCTATAATATGCCTTTTTACACAGCTTGACTTTTATTACTTTTTTAAACTTATTAATTGGAAGTTCTCTTAAACTGTTGGGAAGCTTGTTAAAGAAGTGTACACTGTTGAACGTTGTTGCACCGTCAATTGCATGATTATCAGGTATTATCTTTAGAAGATATTGGTAAAGTTGAAAATCTAAGTCTATAAGACTATAACATATATAAGTCAATGAGTATAACAGTAAATAAAATATCTGATTTGATTGCATTCTGAAACTATGTCATAAGAAAATTCTGAGTTGCAAAACGAAAATGATGTTATTGTGAGGATTAAATATTTGCCATATAACCTAAATGATTCTGCATTTACATTAATGCTTTTTTTCATTATTGTTGACAAATGCACGTCGCGTCGTTTTAAATATTAAATCAGGCATTTTATGAGATGAATAATTTTCTAAAGACTGCAACAGAAACCTACCACACGTGTGGTAACCAGGACTTCTACGCTAACAAACTTATTTATAAACAATTCTTCAAACCAATTATAGTTACCTAATCATCAAGATAAATTAATGTATTTTATTCATACATAAATTTATGTAACTTTTAACGTCACCTATTTTGACTGTCATCATGAGACGAAATAAAGAAATATGTTTGTATCATTTGTAAAATGTTCAAAGTCATTCACAATAATATAATTTAGTTGTATATCAAAATACTATTATATAATTATTTCC
The DNA here is from genome assembly GCA_023078785.2 of Hyles euphorbiae. Taxonomy (NCBI): domain Eukaryota; kingdom Metazoa; phylum Arthropoda; class Insecta; order Lepidoptera; family Sphingidae; genus Hyles; species Hyles euphorbiae. The sequence continues at coordinate 1,737,368 of CM041038.1, read as the reverse complement.
TACGTATAGGAAATATATTGTAAATAGAGATTAAGTTCTATGTGTATTGACTTGTCATAAGAGCTCCTTAATTGCCTACGTGATCAATAAATACATTTCATTTCATTTCAAATACATTTCATTTCATTTACGCATTATAACGGTGAAAACATCATCGTGAGTAAACTTGCTTAACATAGAGATTTGTAAGTATTTCTATGGTATGTAAAGTCCATCAACCCGCACTAGGCCAGCTTGGTGGGACTATATAGCCTAACCAGTTACCCTTTTCAAGCATACTGTCGATAATACAGGAGACACATGATCTGCAGTGGGGCGAATATTTTAAGCTACAAACTTGAAAATGCGGGAAAAACATTAGTCGCTATTACAGTACATAGTAGGACAGTAGTATCTCAAACTAAATTACTGTTCGAACCTCGAGGTAATCTTGTCTACATTGTCGTAATACACATTGTTATGAATGACTAAACATGTATTCATAGTAAAGCTTGAACACTTTGTATGTATTATGTTTCCTTAATAGATTACATAGTGCAGTGATATTCGATCTGTGAGTCCTAACGCCTAGGGGGGTTACAAAGCCTTACTCAACGGGTCGTCATTCTTACAGAAAATCATCATCAGCCCATCCGCATCCACAGCTGGCCAAAAGACTTTTCTATGGCACACCACTGGGCTCTATCTTCAGCTCATCATCGTCGCAAATTGTTATCAGCCATCTTACGAATATCGTCACTCCCCCTGGTTGGAGGACGGCCCACAGTACGCTTGCCGAGGCGTAGTCTCCACTCGAGAACACCTACTCCAACGGTTGTCAGTTGTCCGACAAATATTACCAGCCCACTACCACTTCAGCTTGCTCCGATCCGTTGGGCTATATACAGCTTAATAATAAATATGGACACCAAAATGGAGAATATGATATTAAAATTACTAACTTTTTGTCTGTCTGGTCCAAGGGCCCACCAGAAGTTTTCAACATGTGTCACGTATACAGAAAGATTAGTAAACACTGATGTAGTGTGATCTACTCGTATTAATTACACAGGTTGTAAAGCAAAATGTGTGGTTGCTGTGTCACGGCTGACCGAAGCTTGCGTCACATAATTTATGCCACACTTTAATGGGTTATATTATTTGTGATTTAATCAATAATTTCATAGATAATTCGATTTTATATTATATTTTATTAGGTGGAGCAATCAAGAAGGTGGATTAATCAAGCAACACTTAAGATGGTGATGCAAAAAATCTGCTTTTAAAAACGTGTGGAGACCTATTAGAATCGGGTGTTAATAGCAACATTATATAACTTTCATAAAATCTTCAGACCACCTTGAAATACTCAATTCCTTAACTCATTTAATGTGACATCAGATTAACTCGATTGTCACAAGAAGTAGCTGTGATTATTCTTCCCTCAGGGCTCACATCCACCACTACAACTTTTGTAACCCAGGATCGAGCAGCGGCACGAATTTAAAACTTTATAACCGGCGCGGAGTTTGTTAACCCGCAACAAAAATCAAAAACTAAATTGAATCACCATTCAAATTGTGAAATAAATTATTGATACTTCCTCTAGTAGCACAGCAGACACAAAATAATAGTCACGAAGAATTATTATAAAATTCTTCGTGACTATTATTTTGTGAAAATATATTTGGTTTCTTAGATTTACGCGAATGTTACACATTGAAATAAGACTATTATTTACGGATTTTATCGCGGATTTAGTTTAAATTCATAACAAATGTAAAATTTAAACTAAATCCGCGATAAAATCCGTAAATAATAGTCTTATTTCAAAAATATATTTATTTTATTTCATTTGGCAGGCGCGTATACTACTAGCCACACACGTCTCCGAAATTTATTTCCGCATCAATGATAAGGAGCAAATCTATCACGTTTGGCACTAATATTTTGATTACACTTATCAAAGAATATCTTGCTTGTCGCGGTAGTGATATTTTTTTCCAATAATTTCATCATACTTGTTACCATATCCATCCATCCATCCATCAGCCAAAGGAAGTCCACTGCTGAACATAGGCCTCCCCCAATGATTTCCACAGAGACCTGTTGGAGGCAGCCTGCATCCAGCGACGTCCCGCGACCTTTATCAGGTCGTCGGACCATCTTGTGGGTGGACGTCCTACGCTGCGCTTTCCGATACGCGGCCTCCATTCGAGCACTTTCCGACCCCATCGGTCATCAGATCTCCGCGCTATGTGCCCTGCCCATTGCCACTTCAACTTGCTAATCCGGTGGGCTATGTCGGTTATTTTAGTTCTCCTACGGATCTCCTCATTTCTGATTCGATCTCGTAGGGAAACCCCGATCATAGCCCTCTCCATAGCTCGTTGAGTGACTTTGAGCTTCCTAATAAGGCCCATAGTGAGAGGCCACGTCTCGGTGCCGTAAGTCATCACTGGCAACACACAACTATCGAAGACTTTCGATTTAAGGCACTGAGGTATTTTGGACGAGAAGACGTCGCGTAGTTTCCCGAACGCTGCCCAACCGAGTTGGATTCGACGATTGACCTCTCTCTCGAAGTTGGACCTGCCTAACCGGACCACTTGTCCTAAATAGACATATTCGTCAACAACTTCAAGAGTCGAGCCCCCAACACCGATGGGGGTGGGCACAACATGGACATTCGACATGATCTTCGTTTTGTCCATGTTCATTTTAAGACCCACCTGTTGGGAGACTCGATTGAGGTCTTCGAGCATAGTGCTAAGGTCTTCCAGCGATTCTGCCAAGACTACAATATCGTCGGCAAACCGAAGGTGAGTAATATACTCGCCGTTGATGTTGATGCCGAATCCTTTCCACTGTAAGAGCTTGAAGGCATTTTCCAGCGCGGCAGTGAACAGTTTCGGAGATATGACATCTCCCTGTCTCACGCCTCTCTGTAGTGGAATAGCCTTCGTACTCTGATCTTGTACTCGGACCGACATGGTGGCGTTGTTGTATATACACTTCAACACTTCGATGTACCGATAGTCGATATGGCACCGCTGGAGAGACTGTAGCACAGCCCAAGTCTCGATCGAATCAAAGGCTTTCTCATAGTCCACAAACGCTAAACAAAGCGGCAAGTTATATTCCTCGGTTTTCTGTATAACTTGCCGAAGCGTATGGATGTGGTCTATGGTATTAAAGCCTTTTCGGAAACCGGCTTGTTCGGGAGGCTGGAAGTCATCAAACCTGCGTTCGAGACGATTTGTGATGACCCTCGAAAACAACTTATAGACATGGCTCAGGAGCGAGATGGGCCTGTAGTTCTTCAGCAAAGTGTTATCACCTTTTTTGAAGAACAGTACCACCACGCTCCTGCTCCATGCCTCTGGCGTTGAGCCCTCGAGGAGAACGGAATTGAAGAGCCTCTGAAGGACTTTCAGTATCGGCGTTCCGCCCGCTTTCAGAAGCTCTGAAGTTATTCCGTCCTCGCCCGGCGCCTTGTTGTTTTTAAGTTGCTTCAGGGCCATCTCAATCTCACACAGGCTGATGTCCGGGATATCATCGCTAAAGTGTCGGATCAACTCGGCTCTCGGGTCTTCGGCCGAGCTATTAGCAGGTTTGGCAACCGAGGTGTAAAGCTGTCCGTAGAACCTCTCGATCTCCCTTAATACCTCTGCCCTCGTCGATACCACGCGGCCGTCCTCCGTCTTCAGCCTAGACAACTGGCTTTGCCCAATAGACAAGTCTCTTGCAAACACTTTGGAGCCTCCGTTCCGCTCAATTGTCTCCTTAATGCTCACAGTATTGTGAGCACGGACATCGTGTCGCAAGGACTTCCAGATTTGTCTATTGAGCCGCCGATATGCTTCGGCGTCGACGGAAGACTGCAGCGCTAAAGATCGACGTTCGGCCATGAGGTCAAGAGTGTGGATCGAGAGTTTTTGTGGTCTATCTCTACGGCGAGGTCTAAAATACTTAGATCCCACCGTATGGACAGCTTCTACCAAACCGCTGTTTAGCTCGTCCACTGCAAGGTTTTCTCCTAGACAATCAAAGCGATTTGTCAGCTCGAGTTGAAAGCTCTCGGGGTTTTGGATATGGGCGCGAGTAGGTCGGAGCGTAGATTTCATCAAGCGACGCCTTTCCGATTGGACATTGATATTCAGTGTTCCCCTAACCATTCGGTGATCACTGCCGGTTTTCACCCTGTTGATCACAGAGACATCTCTGAATATCCGTCTATTCGTCGTCAAGATGAAATCTATCTCGTTTCTCGTAGAACCATCAGGACTCAGCCAGGTCCATTTCCTGTGAGGCGGCTTCTGGAAGAAAGAGTTCATCGCAAAGAGTCCCTCTTTCTCCAGAAAGTCGGCCAGCCTCTGACCCCTGTGGTTCCGTTGCCCATGTCCAAATTGCCCCACTTTCAACTCTGCATCGCTTCTCTTGCCCAACTTTGCGTTGAAGTCTCCCATAACAACATTGAAGTAGGTTTTGGAAGTATGTATGGCCCGACTTATGTCCTCATACATCTCCTCTACTTCTTCATCTGGGTGTGTCGAGGTCGGCGCGTATACCTGTATGACCTTCAACGAATATCTTTTGGATATTCTGAGTATAAGGTATACTACCCTGCTCGACACACTTTCGATGGATACGATGTTGTTGATGAGAGACCTGTGGACGAGAAATCCGACACCTCCTCGGGACTGTTGGTCGTCCCCCCGGTAGAAGAGCAGGTTACCAGACTTCAGGGTTATCGTATCCTCCCCGATTCTTCGGACTTCCGATAACCCCAGAATATCCCAGTGTAACCTGCTCAATTCTTCTTCCAGTTCGACAATCTTCTCGTCTGTCCTCAATGTGCGAATGTTGTGTGTTACCAGGGCCAGTCGTCGTCGGGGGTGGTAGCCGGGGCCAACCCGGGGATTCTTAGCACCCCCTGCCCCACCGTAACCATGACTGCTACCATAGCCAGGAATAGTGGGGCTGCCGGGGACTGGGGGCCTGGTCTCAATATGTGTCGCCATTAAGGGGGTATTTGCCATTACTCGCCACGCTTGGCAGGCGGGTTGGCGAGCGCAGTAGGGGACTGGCGTTAATGACGCTGCTGCCCGCCATTAACCGGGGAAAGGAAATAGGATTTGTGGGTAGAGGATGTTATAGGAAAGGTATGGCCTGAGGGAGTGGATACTGCAGTCACGGACGGGAAGTTAAGGTGACTGCAGTAGCTCGGGGGCCGAGGTCGCGTACTCGTAGCACCTATACTAGGGCAGGCCATGACCACTAGATAGGAGCATCCCTGACCATAACCACCATGTTACCATATAGTACACATATATTCATATTGCACCATACCACATTATGGCCTAAATTATAGATGTTCAGTTAGCTAATAAAATTTTGTGACTCATCATTCATGACAAGTCGTATTTCGTAACATAATTCAATAGTTACATAATCTGTGTTTGTAGTAAGTACTTGTCTTTTTATTATTCATGTCTTTATTATTTATTATGCATGTGGGCCGCCTGATGTAAGCGATCACCGCTCATGGACCTTCGCAATGCCAAGGATCCAGCACTGCCAGGTTGCTGCCTACCGTAAGGATAGGACTCTCTTTAAGCCTCGTTTGAAGGACAGGTCATAACGCTCGGAAAACACCGAAGCAGGGAGTTCATTCCATAGCTTGCACGAGCATGATAAAAAAGATCGATGGGAAGGTACCGTTCGGGAACGGATAGTTTCCAGGTGTTAGGAATGAACACTATGGGGGAGGCGGATGGTGCCATGGTAGAAAAGCGACAGTAGTTCCATCTTACACAATTCGGCGGAGCACTGCCCATAGAACAAACGATAGAGCACCCAGGGAGAACCGAAGTATCTCCAAAGTCCTAACGATTCCAGTTTATCCGTGAGATTAGCAACTTCGACTATTCAACAAGCTTCGACAAGCCATTTCGACCGCCTCCGTGGCACAGTCGCTTAAACGCCGCCTATGATAAGAAAGACCGCGGGTTCGATCCCCACACCGAGAGGAATATTTGTGCGGTCCACAAATATTTCTTTCGGGTCTAGATGTTTGCGATATCAAAAAGTCTCTCTTGGTTCCTGATACCCACGACATAAGACTCGATCATAGTGTGGGGTCAGGACTATGTGGTGTTACTATTTGCGAGTGTCAAAATCTTCGCAAATATGGATAAATTTTGATTGACTTCATAAAAGACGAATTTCCTAATTTGATTGTGTGTTTTTTAATGTTTTCGTAATCATGTTGTGATACTAATAAGTGCTAACACGGTAAATTAGAACAGCCGTCCACCTCGGCTATGGATACAGTACCTGTTATTGGTCCATTTAGAATTAATGGACTTGAAATGTATTACTAATTTATTCTTACACTCATGTGTCAATAAAACACTTACACAGGTGTTAATTCTTTTGATTCACTTACCAAATGGATACAGTATCGAGATATTAAATATGTATGTACAATAATTCGCAATTACGAAATATGTTGAAATAAAATATGGTAAGAACTTAGGAATTTGATTGGTTAATAAATTTGTATATAATTTGAACACCATTACTAATTTCAGTAGACTGCAAATGAGACTAAGAGGGAGACATGATTCAATTCCAAATGTATCTTTACTAATATTATAAAGGTGAAAGTATGCGAGTATGATGTTTGTTACTCTTTTATGCAATAACGGCTCAACCAATTTTGATGAAATTTGGTATAGTGATAGCTGATACCATGAATTAAAACATAATCTACATTTTATCCCGAAAAAATAAGTGATTCCGTAGAATGATTTAGGAATTCAAATATAAATATTTGGTACTCTTTCAAATTCGAATGAGTGCTTGGGATAGGAGGACAGGATTGCATGCTTTTCGTCATGGGACTGAATGAGTCGGGACATAAACCGGATTTAACGGGACGGGAAATATAATCGCCAGCGCGCGGGAAATATAGTTAGTACGCAAAATAATAGGTTGTCGATGTATACTGGACTCAAAAGCTATCAGCACCCAGGCACAGTCGGGCAAATAACTAAGTAAAAAATGTAACATCCATTCTTGAAAATGGATTTAATTTTGTTTTTTTTCTGGTTTAAGTATAGGGAAAAATCAAGGTCACCTTAAAACACACACACAGACAAATAGTATAAAAAAAATCATACTGTTAATAAATGTGGTCTAGATTCTAGTGGTTGTTTTATTCATTACAACTTTGTGTTTGGAATCTGTAATGAATCACAAGTTAATAAATTATAAATAAATGGTATTTTAATTGAATCTGAAGACTGCCTGGTTGGCATAGTTGTAAAGCTGGGGGTTTGGGTTCGAGTCCCGAGTTGGGTAAAGTGATATTGGATTTTTCTATTCATCATCAACCCGGAGTCAGGAATTTGTGCCCAATATGGCGATAGGCCCCTCCTGTCACATCATGGGACGAAACATACAAGGCGAAATGTGGGCGTCTAGGCACCTCTACCTACCCCTTCTGGGAAAAAGGCGTGAGTTTATGTATGTATGTTAATTGAATCTGTTATTTGACTATGATGAATTGTCAATTGTTAAAGTCGAAAAATAAATCAATGCCATTTTACAGCACATTCTATTACAAGGTCGACATGCAGCTGTATGAGTTAGGAAATAAAATGGCATTGTTCACTTGTTACTTCACTTAATTTAGCATACACTCTTTTTAAAAAGGCTGATGATTATACATTTAAAAGTATATTTTTCTGTAAATTTAAAAAGAATAGCCCAGATAATTACGTGAATATGAACATCTATTATGCATGTGTTATGGTTGTGTCACAAGCCTATCAAACCGGGAGGAGAGTGGAAAGGAAGGAGGATGAAAAGAGGAAAGGGGGATTGAGCATAGTAAGGAAAAGGGTTTTTCCTCTTCTATGTCCAAACATAGAAGAGGAAAAACATATTGGGCATAAATATGTCTATTATAGGTAGTGTAAAAAGTATGTGGCATTTTTTATTCTGATGGAGACTACTTATGTAGTAGCACAAAGAAAGCCATTATTTACTATAGGAATAGGAACCAAATAAATAATTAAACAATTAAGTTGCATTGGAGTAATACTGTACTAGTAGTGCATAAGGGGTAAGAATCTAAACTTCTATAAAATATAGGAGTTCACACTATTACCGTGGCCATCCCTGTATAATGTTACCCCAATGTACCTTAAAAAATATTTCTTAAGCAGATAACATTATCTTGATCTTTTACAAGAAAAAGAAGGTTTGTAATGTTATATTTTTTAATATGTATCAAAACTTTTTGTAGTCCATTATAAAAGTTTATTCTACCTGAGATTAGGAACGAGTTTCAGGTAACAAACCAACATGTTGGCCTTATCTGAGTTGTAATGAATTAATGAGTGGATTTTAATTGAGTCATACTAGTTAAAGATATTCAATTATTTTCCATAAAAATTACGTATAGAATACGTTTATGGATGCTAAATGCCAAAAATATAAATTTCAAACTAACTCACTTTAGCGCTAACTTCGAACTATTCCAACTTGTAGTCTCTCCAATACAAATGAAACAAGTTTATCACATCTTTGCGCTAAGCAATTATTGGTTATATTTGCTGTAACCACGACATGAGATATGTTTAAATAGACTTTCATCTTTTCTTTGGTTAGTTTAACTGAATAATATGATGTAATTTACAGGCAAAGATAAATTCACATACAATTAAAATATATAATGAAAAAAAAACAAGCTATTTTGTACAAAACTCACCCAAACAATTCAAATTAAATGAAATAAAACTTTTAAACACTTAACAATTATTATATTACAATGCTAAATACTTCGAACACGACTTCGTAGATTATACTCTTTTTACAAACTGGACGACGGACGCACAGACTATTAAACAAGACAGACCGCTAATTTCATACAAATAATTTTACACGTTAAGAAAACTCACACAACCAAAGCACTCACATGTAATTTATATCTATATCGTGTTTATATTTCATTCATGTCTTAATCGGTCGTTTCTTTTTATCCTGTGCACATTTTCTTTACGCATGGTTTTGTTTTTTTCGCACACAGATTATATCTATACATGGATACTAGTGCTGGAAATCGATACTTTTCCGCAGTACCGATCTTTAAATAATTAGGGATGTCCCAAATGTCTGGTTTACATCGCTCCTTCAAATTTACCGGTTTTTGATACCGGTTTATATAGTTGCACTCAAGCATCAAATTTAATTAGGTATTTTAAAAAATTAAATCATTTTCAGGAAAAATAAATTTTATTTTATAATTTATTATATTTTAAAAAAATATACATTACACATTTCGTCCATCTTACACTTAGTTTTAACCATGCATGGATCTCATATATTTTTTAATGTTTCCATGATTATTTACAATTTAGTGTAATTGCGTACAATGCTTACATATATATCTACTATTATTATAAATAGAAAACAAATAATTATATAATTCAATACATCATTGATGACTTTAGTTGTGATGTAAACAGTCAAGACATGTTCTATTTGGTTCAATTTAAATACAATGAAACAGTACTCATGAATAGAATACACATTTTCAACATATTCCGACATGTGAGGCATTCCATGCTTAATAATATATTTATTTGGTTATATCATATAAAGACACACTTAAAAGTTAAATATAATAATATCAGATGCATGCTAAAGACAAATAGACAATAAATAAATGGCCATAACAGGATACTGCAAATCAATAATATTAAAATAATTGTCATACAATTTAAAGCAAAAATGTTCTTTACTTAACAAACATCAAGTAGGTAAATTTCAGGGTGTAGGAGAATGTTTACCAACATAGGTTTACTTTGATTTTCACCCTGAAAGGAGACTTGAGTGGCCACATTCAAATTTTATCTCAACAATTTTAATTTTAAGACAATGTTTTAATCAAGTAACAAAAATTATACTATTAAAATAATGATAGTAACTATTATACAATACAATAACGCTAAGGATTGAATTTGACTGCATACAATTGGGACCGCTGTGACCTGAGGATGATGATTACTATAATTGTCATTAAGTATGTGCTACGCCTCATTACTGACCTATGAAAATTCAAAAAATTCTTCAACAACAGAGGTTTTGCTTTCCTTTGATTGGGAGAGTCAAGTCAGATTGATAATATTTATTACACATATATTCCAGAATTAAATATGTTCAGAATCAAAGGACATAGCATGTGTCAACTTATTACCGATCCGGCCAAAACCAATTAAACTATCAAGCAAATCATTTATAAACAAAAATATTTCTGCTGTGAAAAAACTATTATCAACATTCACATTTTAATCCTTGAATAATCATGGTCTTGGAGTTGTAGAATGTCAGCCGTCCTTATAATCTTGTATAGTGATATAGCCACTTGCCGTCTAAAAACTTGGGCTGCAAGTATGACCTGGAATGTACATACATTCTAATTATTATTATGTAACAATAAACAATATCAAATCTTATATTTCTCATCCCTCTAGTTGATATTCAGGAATTAAAAACAAAGATTATATTTTATCAAAAATAGTGCTTTTAGTTTTCACCACTTAGCTGAACTTTGGTTTGATTGGGAAACTTATCTGAGCGGTAGAGTCTCGTACATGTAGGGGTTGTTCTAATTATTTTTCAAATTTGGCAAAATGTAACCCTGGTGTGGTTAGGAACACATGGTATAAATTAAATAGCATATTAAGTAAATATCACTCCGTTTCAACATGTTGAACAACTATTGATAACTTTAAAACAGACTTTCCTTAGAAATAATATACATTAATTATGACATTACCTTCATTTTGTAATAAGATGTTGGATTTATGTGTTTCTCAAGAAGCTTAGTGCTTCAAGCTCCAACAACGCCATCCTTTTTGTATACGTTTTCAATACATTCCCACTTTGCCCTTCAATAGCCAGCGACAAGAATATTTTTCTGAAAAATTATTACCATATCATTTTAATAAATGAGGTACATTATTAATTTGATACATGTAATTGCTTGAACACAATATTGAAACAGATATCATTAGTGCAATATTTAATATGTTCAGTTAGGAATTGGATATTAATGACTGAACAGCAATTAGCAACATTAGCAGAGCCTTTATCACTAATTGTAGCTCTAACTATGAAACAAGATCAAAAAACTTCCAAAATTATATCTTTAATAATATTCTCTAAAACAAGTTTTAACTTTAGTTTAGTCTATAGTTGGTTGATCTACTCTATCAAACAAGGCAACTGCTTTAAAAATATAAGATTCTGTGAAGCTAGTGGTCTATTCTTTGCTGTGAAGCTATTACTGCGCGTTTATCTAAACGTTTCTTAAAAATCGTATATAAGTTTATGCACAGAATTGCACAAAGGTTAATTCTAAGTTTTTCGTTTTTATATCTTTCGAAAGAAATCATTTATGACAAAAACGAATATCGTCGCGTTTAATAAACGCAATCTTTTGTAAATAAGTAATTAAACTCCTTACCAGTGTCCACTTTTCCTACCTTGCTTAGTTTCTGAAGGTAACAAAAAATATGTATATATGTACAGTCCTGTATGAATGCTGCACCCAAGTATAATACACATATTTACCATTAGTATCACACTATTATCACAAAAATAGTGCAAGTTTTACATAAAAATAAAACTTGTATTATTGAGCAGAGACGATGCACAGCATCTGTGAGAGAGCGTCTTACTTCCTTTTCCGTTTTTACCCAATTTATTCCTTTTTTTCTGTTACTTCCGCTTCGTTCCGACCAATCACCGTTGAGCAGGTGTCACGTGGTCTCAGGAGATCGCCTGTGGTGGGACAGCGCGATGTTGGATCATAGAAGTCTCTCACCAGGAGGTCTTAATGGGATGCTGTGCATCGTCTCTGCTCAATAATACAAGTTTTATTTTTATGTAAAACTTGCACTATTATTCGGCATGTGACGATGCACAGCATCTGTGAGAGATGTGTTTATAGCTCCTGGTGACCACGTAACGACGCTATGTGATAAGGTTCAGACAATGAAACACTGAAAATTAAATATTTTTGGATTATATAATATATAAACAACTTTTTGGGCGTAATAATAAACATATCTATTCAATAGGCTCAAAATTAACTGCAAGATTTAATTCTGATGGCATTGATTTGCCAACTATTTGCTTTTGGTAAAATTTTGCGAACGTATTTGGTCGGCGCCAGTTGCCTCGCGCAAGGATTTCTTCTACAGAGAAGTTTTCGTACCAATTTAAGGACGCTACTGCTGATCGTACACTGCCTGGTGAAGCAGAAATACCTGCATCTCTAAGGACCGACTTAATCCAGTTTCCAATTATTGCTCGCGTTGCACCACGACTAGGTCCTCGTATAGAGATAAACAAGGCATTATTACAATCAGCAGTGCGTCTTTCAGCTCCTAAGGCAATAACTTTTTTAATCCAGTAAATAGGACACACATTAGGATTATTATGCTTTAAAAGCTTCCAACCTGATTGTATAAGTACTCGTATCTGTCTTGGAGCCAAATGAGGGGTAAAAAATACAATAGTCATTGCTATTCACATAATATTCAGGAGAAATTTTTAAGAGTGTGAGATCGTGCACACGCCTTCCCGAAGCAAGGAGAAGTATACATGCTAATCTTCGGGAAGCTTCAAATAATGATACATAATTTGGTGAGTTTATTTGCAACCAGAGCACTAAATCGCTTGGGTCCCAAATGGGACGTTTTTCTACTTTGGGCTTTTGGAGCGAGATGGCTTTCAGAATATGTTTAACTAAAAAATTTGAATTTAGGTTCTCGTTGTTATTAACTTGACCAAATGTTAAAACTACTGATTTGTGCAATAAAATAGTAGGGAATGCTAGTTTTTCCACGAGAAATAAATGGGCTAAAAATTTTGACAAACTTGCACCATTTGGGTGTTTAAAATCAAATGAATTTGCAATACACCATTTGATCCATCGATTCCATGCTGGCTGATAAGTTCTTAATGTAGATTCTCTCCAACTGGACTTAAGTAAGGATTTCTCTGCTTCTGACCATTCTTTGGTGACATTATCCCAGCCCCAATTTTCCAGACATATAGTTCTATCTCTTGAACCCTTGGTGGTGGGAGGCCGGTTGTCTGATCTATCAGTACCTGGTCTAATTGATGGATTTTCATTGGCTTGCAGAGTGCTCGTCGATGTAGATCCGGTAACCAAAACGCCCTCTTCCACATTGGAGCTACAAGTATATAGACTCCTTCTGCCGAGTTCAGATGGTGTAGAACACGAGGAATCAGACTTGGTGGTGGAAATATCCATGCTAGTTGGAAATGCCATTGCCGGCTGAAGGCATTGCAGAATTGGGCTGATTTGTCCAAGCTGTCCCTTGTTACATATTTTTCCACTACTGTCGTCTCTCTGCTGGCAAATAGGTCTCTTTGAGGTGTACCCATCCGACGAAATATCTTTGTCACTGCTGGCTGAAGGAGATGCCATTCGGTCGGATACTTTCCTCGTGATAGTCTGTCCGCTATGTTGTTGAATTTCCCCGGAATGTATTCCGCAGAAATTGAAATGTCCCATTTGTCCAATAGAGTCATGAGCTGATGAGTCATTTCCAATAGTGTTATGGATCGTGTCCCCCCTTCTTTCTGCACGTACGATACGACTGTCCGATTGTCGGACTGTAGTGTCACATGATGGTTCTGCAATAGGGAACTGAAATGCGTCACTGCCGCTAGAATGGCAAATAACTCTTTTCTGTTGCCGTGCCAGGTTCGCTGGTTGGGTTTCCAATTGCCCGATATCGTGAGGTCGTCTAGCTGTGCTCCCCATCCGTAGTCGGACGCATCTGTCGTCAGAAAATGCTGAGTTGATTTCAGGAACAAGTTGTTTTTCACTTGGCCCGATTCCAGGGTTGTAATCCACCACTTCAGGTCGATCAATGTGGACTCTGGTAGCATTACTTGTTTCCGTGATGTTATTTTGGAAATATCTCTTGAAAATCGTTGGACGTGACGACAGTGTAACCGACCCCTTCTTACTACAAAATTGGCGAAGTTCAGAGTGCCTAATAATACCTGAGACTCTCTCAAGGACATTGTTTTCTTGCTGACGATTCGCCTCAAGCTGTGCAGTGTTGCTTGTGTTTTTCTCTCTGGAAGTGCCTTGAAGTTCTGTTTCGTGTTCCAGACTAATCCCAGATATTCTATTTTTTGAGTAGGCCGGATCACCGATTTCTCGTAATTGATTGTCCAACCCAGCCACTGGAGCGTATGCAGAACCAATTGTGCCTGTGATTGTAGAAGTTTCTCGGATTGGCATGCTATGAGGAAATCGTCTAGATATACGATGACTCGTATTCCTCGAGACCGAAGATACCGCGCAACCCAATTTGTCAGGGATGAAAAAATTTTGGGTGCGCAAGATAGTCCGAAGGGCAAGCTCGTCACCTGAAGTACTTGCTGGTTGTATACCACTCTTAGAAATTTTCGATCGCATTCTGAGACATTGACGTGAAAGTACGCTGATGATAGGTCGATTTTTATCATCCAATCCATCTCTTGCAGAAAGTGAGGTATTTGGAAGTGTGATATTAGTTTGAAAGGCTTTGGTATTATGTATTTGTTCAATCTTTTGAGATTGAATATAGGCCTGCAGCTTCCGTCGCTTTTCTTTGTCAAAAACATTGTTGACAAAAAGCTGGGACCCAGTCGATTTTGGTCTGGAATCTCCAGCACACCCTGATGGAGTCGTGTTTTGATTTGTTGCGACATTGCGGCTGATTGTTTTGTTTCGAACCGTTGAAGCAACCTCTGTGATGGATAGACCAGCAGAGGCTTGGAGGTGAATGGAAGACGCATTCCCGTAATCAGATCGAGAAGGGCCTCCGGAGCCCGAAGCGCCAACCACTGCCTGCGATGCGCTCGCAGACAGCCTCCGTAAAATCCGCTGATGTGCGACAGGGGCCTTACGTCATTGATCGGCGTTTCTTTTGACCGCTGGGCCGTCTTTCTTGAAGGATTGCTTGGGTATTGTGGTAAAGGTTCGCTTGGCATTATTGACGCCGGATGTTCCTTTTTTATAGTGTTGATGTCCACTGTCTCGAAAGGAATGGCCTCGACGCTTAATATCATATGGATTGTTTGGTACTGTCACTGGTTTAGGGTTGGGTTTCTGTCCTTCTTTTTCTCGATTGTACCAAGGACGAATCCATTTCTCAATACCACCAGTATTATGTATATACGTCTGCAGCCGAGACTCGTCAAAAAGATATTTCGAACTCGGAGGTATTTTATTCAGACCCTCTCGCAAAATCTTATTAGGTAATTGATTCAAAATACGATCCCGACGAGTTTCTATGCACTTTGCTCTTTTTCCGCATACTAATTGCATAATTTCTTCATTATTTTTATGAAATTTGGACGTTGGTTGAAATAGCTCCGAAATTTTATCAAATACGGCGGAAGGCGATAAAACTGTGTCCGAAGATGCTGCCCAGTCAATAATTTGCTGTAGGTTATTATTTAATAATTCTTGTTGTGCAAGTAAAGCGTTGGTCAAGGACGCTACAATCCTCTCAGAACTAGCAGCGTAATCCTTTCCTTTGACAAATTGTCTCAATTCGTCGTTAATTTCTACCTACATAAACCCCGGCGTTGCAATATGGGATTTTAAGGCGTTCGCGTACCGCACGTTTTTCCAGTCCGGATTACCAAAGCGTTGGAGCACCTCGAGTTGCTTTACCCGACTAGGTTTTGCCATAGGTATTTTAGGTTCTTTTATTGTCGTTTTTACTCCACTCAAATTTAGCTTAAATGAACCGTCTGGACCAATAGTACCCGCTGCAACGGGCCGATTTAAGGTAAAACCAACAGGACGTTGGTAAAACCAACAAACGCTAGGGCCCGGCGTTGGTTCTATTTCAGATTTATGCACTACTGGTAATGACAAAAATTCGTTGGAGGCGGTACCCTCTACTGGTAATAAAATCGCATCAGGCACTTGTGAGGGTGGCGTGTTGCGCCTTACCGAAGACTCCGAAAAGTATTTATGCCATAAAAGATTCGTTAAGGTGCTCACTTGGTCAGATAAGGCTTGAATTGACTTACCATGGCGGCTCCGTTTTACCTGAGGGTAGTCCGAGTTCTCGGAGCTTGACTCGCTTGATGGTAAAGAACGGCGCTTGCGACGGTTTGAAGGTGTAGTATAGTGGTCTGAACGACCAGCGCGATCCTCGGTAGAAGACGCGGCACGAACATCAACCGGCAAGTCTGCCTGATCGACATTCAAGCGCCCCGAAATACCAGAATCACTTTCGCTCATTATACTGAATAACTTTTAACTATTACAATATCAATTTTGATATTTATTCACTATAATTCACTAACAATTTATTTTACTTTATTATAAACGATGTTACTTCTTCGAAGGAAGAACGACGCTATGTTCCAACATCGCGCTGTCCCACCACAGGCGATCTCCTGAGACCACGTGACACCTGCTCAACGGTGATTGGTCGGAACGAAGCGGAAGTAACAGAAAAAAAGGAATAAATTGGGTAAAAACGGAAAAGGAAGTAAGACGCTCTCTCACAGATGCTGTGCATCGTCACATGCCGAATAATATAAAGTATTTTAACATAAATTAGTTAAACTCTTACTCGTTCGAGCCGGTTAGCACTAAGGTTTCCAAAGGCTAGTTTATCTTTTACGTAAACAGTAGCAAACGAAATTAACAAATAAAGGAAAAATCTGCCTACAAAACAAACTGCTGCACCAAAATCTACGGTGGGAATAATAATGATTATAATAATATTTTAATCGCCATATTATGGTTGAATCACGGAATACAAAATGGCAGCTATACGCTATGACGCAACAACAGTTTGACATGTAGCAATTTCAAATTTACTACGACACACACACAAATATATGTAAACGGAGAAACTACCATGCCATCCATTTAAAAAAGTGGGATAGCATATCATCCTTAACGTGTAACTTTTTTTGTACTGAGTTGAACGGGCCTGGACGGACGTGTTCTTTTCTCTTGACCGCCGACCTGACATTGCACTAGTGTTGAGCAGGACATACAAGAGGCAGTACATTTGTCCCGTACATGACGTCAAAACGTAAGAGCGGCTCAACTTTTTAATGTGTACTACTTCATATTTGGTGTATTACTTGGTCTGTAAGGTCATTTCATTGACGTGAGCCGTGAGGCAAAGTTAAGAGCCATAAATAAGTGTCAGTACGCCTCACTTCAATTGAAGTGGGACATTGTACTGGCTCGGTACAAAAATGAGGCTACTCTTACAAACTCTTTTTCAAGTCATGTCCTACTCAACACTACATTGCACACGACATTGTGAAATGTCAACGTGCTTGACAAATTTGACAAGTGACACTGACAAATGACAGCCACCTGGCTTTGACAGCATCTTTTAACCCCTAGACTTCAAGCAATTAGCAACTTACTACTATTAAAATAGGGTTTATTTTAGTGTAATAGGGTTATATAATAAACAAGAACCGTATTCCGGTTCGCGTCGGTTTGCGGCATCTTTGACGAACCGCAACACGGTTCGTCCGACTGTTTTGCTTTTTTAATGGTATGATTATTAAATACTAGCGGCCCGGCCCAGCTTCGTCTGGGTGCATATATTTTTTGATTCCACTACACACCAAATACATGTTATTTTTCATATAAACTCTTGTATACCTAAACTTGACGTAGCTGTCCTACTGTCCGGCTCAATCCCGTCTCATCCGTCTGTTCAGTCTCTTCCCAATCCATCCCGTCCTTTCTCTTTATTATCCATCCCGTCTTATAACGTGCATTTATATTTCGTCCTATCAAATCTGTCAGCTATCCCAGCCTTCTCCCGTACCTTCCACTCTATTATATCCCGTCTCTCCATATACATGTACATATAAAGATTGCCTTATGAAATTTTTGTGCAGCAGAAATCGTAATATTTTAATTTCACCACAACTTCAAAACCAAACGTCCAATTTTAATCATTCAAAGACCAAATATTATCAACATAAACTGTATTTATTGATGAAATAATTTATTTTGATAAGGATTAATAGCATGAGTAAAATAAACGCGTTTAAATGTAGTCCAAAAAAAATTCAAGATTTTTAAATAAAAATGTGGTTGTTGTGCCTCACTCGACATAGATAGGTATAGTGTGTCGCGGGCTTTTTTGTAGATATTTATAAGATCTACAATTAATTATAACATTTTATGGTTCTATCTTTTGTAGAATATTGAAATATATCACACGTCGAGATGTTTCTTATGGCCGACCGAGTGCCGAAGTGACGGGCAGCGCAACGCCCCTCCCGAGTCCATAGTTTTGTAGCCTACCTACATATAAAATGACAAAAAATGCCCGAACATCGCGTACGCAAAATAAGTAACTTCTTTGGTTGAATTTTTCCAGTTTGTGTCCGAAAAATCCAAATATCTTACGGAACCCTATTTTTTTCCAAAATAAAATATAGTCTATGTTACTCGTGGATAATGTAGCTTTCGAATGGTGAAAGAATTTTTAAAATCGGTCCAGTAGTTTTTGAGCCTATTCATTACAACCAAACAAACAAACAAACAAACAAAATTTTCCTCTTTATAATATTAGTGTAGATAAGTTCGTAAAAACGATTTATTTTATTTATTTAATTATTAACATTAACATCTCTCCCCATCCTCTCAAAGTCAATTTAAAAGTTGATTTACTGCAATAAGTAAATTCTTCAAAATATAATATGTATTATTTTTAAGAATTTCTGAACGATTCAGTCTACTTTTTTATTGAAAATGTCCATGGTTTATGCGCAAAAAAATAAATCAAATTGTCTATGATTCGTATCAATTGACATTTCGAGATTTTCATGAAGATTTATTTTCAATTTCACGAATTTTCAGCCGTTCTATTTTAGGACAAATGACTGATAACAGCATTTTCTAAAATACGTAGTAATTTCTCACTAATCAGTAATGCGTGCCGTCGTTGACTACAAGTTCTCGTTATGAATGTGATATAAACTGAAGGATTTTTCTATGTGGGGTCTAAGATATATTATTTCTGGTAATATGCAATGGAAATTAAAGGGTTGGAAGGGCCTGTGGCTGTGCGCACTGTTTGTGGTGGTGCTGTGTTGGCTGAGTGCCGCGCAGAAGATTGGCGACCCGTATAAGATCTTGGGCATTCACCGGAAGGCGAGCCTGCCAGAAATTAGAAAAGCTTATAGGCAACTGGCTAAAGAATGGTAAGTTTAATTACTTCTTACCACTATTGACTTGATAGTCAGCAGAATTTATTAATAATTCCATATAAATTTTGTGATTTTCCCTAAAATTTTAAATTGAATACAAGGTATATAATAGGATTGTTTTACATGTTTTTATTGCAATGAGTGTCGAGCCGCGCATGCCATTCGCCTGATAGTAAGCGATAAAACTGCTCATGTAGAAACAATACCAACTAGTGTTGAGTATGACATGACTTGAAAAAAAGTTTGTAAGAGTAGCCTCATTTTTGTACTGAGCCAGTACAATGTCCCACTTCAAATGAAGTGAGGCGTACTGATGCTTATTTGTGTGTCATAACTTTGCCTTACGGCTCACGCCAATGAAATGACATTACAGACAAAGTAGTACACCAAAAATGAAGTAGTACACATTAAAAAGTTGAGCCGCTCTTACATTTTGACGTCATGTACGGGACTAATGTACTGCCTCTTGTATGTCCTACTCAACACTAATACCAACCAACACCATAAATTACAAAGCAATGCTTAATCATTCCACTGCAAAGCATCCTGAAACTTAAGCAGTGAAGTCTCAATATATCAAGTAGTTATCCCACATAAGTAAAAAGATGTTCTAATACAAAATTTACTTTATTTTCTAGAGTTATGATTTTATAGTTTTCAATATGATATATCTGAAGCAATTTGTTCTATCAGCATATTTATTTTTATTTGATGAAGATTTTTAAACTATTTGTTTGAAAAATAAACATATTATTTGTTCTTATCATATTGACTGTGTTATTATCATCAATGGAATTTTAACACAAAATTAGGAATTACTTGAAAATTAATTCATTGATGGCTTAACATTACTCTTCTCAAAACAAAAAAATGTATTGTTATGAATAAATTGAATCCAAAATAGAATATCCCAACATAGTATAAAACAAAGCCGCTTTCTCTGTCCCTATGTCCCTTTGTATGCTTAAATCTTTTAAACTTTGCAACGGATGCGTTTTTTTTTTAAATAGATAGAGTGATTCAAGAGGAAGGTTTATATGTATAATATGTACATATTATTGTACAGAAATCTATTTGTACCCGGGTGAAGCCGGGCCGGGCTGCTAGTTCACTATAAATGTGCTAAAAGGGTGTAGACATGCTTACTAATGGATTTCAAATCACTTTATTTTTATCTTTGTCAGAGTTAATTAGTAATGTGTTATCTATTCAAATATTTGTGTTTTACAAATCATTATTGAATGTATGTCACTATGACTCTTATGTAGCCAGAGTAACTACTGGACATATTGAGACTTAACATTTTATGTCTCAGGATGGTGAGCTCGGTGGAATGTTGCTACTGTTTATGAGTGGTTGTATCGCTTACCATCAGGCAAACGGCTTGCTTGTCTCCTCATTCATTGAAATAAAAAAAAAATGTTAATGCTAGTTGTACTTTTAACTTTGGTAATATTTTATTTTTATTAATGTTACTTTGGTTCTATTTTAAACTGTTTTTGTACCTATTGATTTTGATTAATCTGCTATTGGGACTTGCAAACAAAATAATAGGTATTAAATAATTAATAAACATCTTCCGTATGGTGACTTCAAAATTCCAATTCAATTCTATAAACAAGTCATCAGAATAGATAATGATAACCCATATTATTATCATGTATTGTTTATACCAATATTACTGCTATAATCTTCTAGATGTTCATGAAATATGTTGCATGTAGTGGGCAATGTTTTAGTAAGTAAAGATGTGTAAAGGCCTCCAACTCTCACTAAGCAAGCATACTAGTCTATATGGCCTTACCACTCTCAATCAAATTCTCTATTGTAGAGTAATACAATGCAATACCATGTTATTGTAGTAATTAGTTGATAAATAGTGACTTGTTTAAAAAATGCTTAGTGAGTCACCAACCCGCCAGCTTATGCTGACAACTTTTCGCTAGTGAAATTGGCCAGTTGCTTCACTCATTGCAAAACGGGAGAATTTTGTCGACGATAGGGTAATGGTTCAATATAATCAGGATCATTTTTATGGCGTTGTTGACATTATGACAAGTAGATTGCTTGCGCTGTCGTAATTTCATGTCGGCGGGCAACACGTACGGGAGCTTGTCGCCGGCATATTTTTTTTCTTAAAGTCTGCCGGAATGTAATATAACACAAAAAAAATTACTATAGATCATGTGTTTTCTTGAGCATGCACTGTTTCAGGAAGCATAACTCTAAACACCCATCCAATATTCCGTAATAAAGACACCAAGGCTCTATTATTATTTTTTCTTGTTAAGTTAAGCAGTAGCCCTATTGATAATTGAGACCTATTATAACATAATGCTCCCTTGACCAGGCATCCCGACAAGAACGAGGACCCCACAGCAGAGTCCCGCTTCGTGGAGATCAAGCAGGCGTACGAGTTGCTCTCGGACACTGAGCGGCGGCAGGCGTACGACCTGTACGGCATCACTAACGAGGATGAGCACATGTACAAGCCCCGGCACGACTACAGCCAGTACGCGCGGTTCAGGTGCTATAGACTGACGGATGAGTGTTGTGTGTTCTGTGTGTTGTACAGTGTAAAATGTAGAGGCTGATGAACAATCAATTCCTAGCCATTTTCGGCTTTGGTGACTGTTATATTGGACACAATCTTTAAATTGGATGTTGTTCTTCTTCTTCTTCCAATGAGTTCTTAGTTAGTTAGTTCTTAGTTCTTCGTTGTTCTTTCTTTCGTTCTTCTTCTTGTTTAATGTAGAGACTATTGTAGTTAGGGTTGGTGAAAGACAATTTTACAACACAATTTAGTTAATTATGAACTTGTGTGCCTAAATGTTTCATCACCAAGCTGCATTGAACAGTGTGGTTGAATAGCTAAGTCTCTCTCATCATTAAAAAGGGATGTTGGTCCAGCAGTGAAACTTACAGTGCCCTCCAAAAGTTAGTTGAAATAATCAAAAATGTAATAAATGTGAGGCAATTATGATAAAACCAATTCAAATCATTGTTTTTTAAACTGTTTATTAAAATGTAATCAATTTTGAATATGTCTATCAATAAAAGGTGCATAATAACTTTATTCATAATAATTTATCTAGAGAAACAGTAAAATTGCGGTGCCAAAAGTTAGTTGAAATTGTTGGAAAAATATTTTAGGGATTGTTATATTTGCCACTGTCTTAACTTTTAATATTTTGTATGGTCGCCATTATTCTGTAGAACTGCTTTAAATCGTCCAGGCGTTGATTCTACAAGATTTTATGAAGTTTTGACCGGTAGAGCCGACCATGATTCATGAATTCTATTTTTCAACAAATTCCTTTTGCCTTTTATGGAAACAGTGTCCTTCAATCCGAAACACAACAGTGCATTTAAGCAGTGTTGTTTCACGGGAGAAATAGACATTGCGGTGGTACCTACCCAGATGGCCTCTCACATATGAGAGACCTACCACCAGTAAAAGATTACGTGACATCATTGTAAAAGTGAATTAATTTCAACTAACTTTTGGAGGGTACTGTATATAGGCTGGTACAAAGACATATAATAACAATCATATAGTTGTAAATGATGTCAGGAAACAGCCTTACAATCTGGTAAGTGGTAGACCATATCGTTTTAGGTTGTTGCAGTGCAATATTGTAATTTTATCAACAAATAAAAATAGTGCTTAATAATATTTATGTGGTGAGCTTGTGTGTGTGTGTCGTAGCTTGCGGTAGTTAATAGTTTTGATGTGGCTTATATACCTAGTTTTTTTTTTCATTTTAATTCAAACCTATGGAAGCAAGGGATATCTTTAAGTATATTTGTTTTTCTTTAATTATCATCACTGCAGGTTAAAGACAAGGAATGCCTCTTTGCAACAGACTCGACGTGCTGGCGCAAGTCGGATCCTCGCTTTGGTGTTTGGTTTTCATTACCATATAATATATATTATACGCGAACATTACCACAGCATTCCTTAACTCTGAAAATAAAAATAAATCACTGTAATCGTGGGTAATTAAGTATGCGTATATTCAAATTCTGTTCGGCACAAACGCGCGGCCTAAATACATGTCTAAGATTCAAATGTAGGTCAAAACTTAACTAAGTTCTTTGCGTTTGCCTACAATTCGCCTTAAATTGTATTGAGAACAAACATCAAGGTGATTTTTTTATTTAGTTTTTTTTTTCGATTAGTTTATGAAACAAATGAGGTTGGATTTTAGAACTACTTTCAACACCATTACCAGTCACATTTCATATTTTTACGAGGGGTGGTAACCATGTATGAGTTCGTTTTATCAGTATTTAAACAATATCACAGTATTTATAATTAAATATTTTTTAACGACAAAGTTGGAATAATATGACCCTAAAGGTAGTTTAAGAATAGTTTAATTAAATAGTTAATTAACAATGTTACGAATGAACGAGACGAAACGTAGCACAACCGAAATAAAGATTATTTTTTACAGTTTGACACCTCGAGAGTTCTGTCCCCAAGACTATTTCGCCAAAGCTTGTACGGATTACAATTGAAATGTATTATATAAAATATAAAATTCACCAATCTCTTCCCAGCCAAATATTATGTATTTACGTTTTAAAACAAGATTCCGTCCAATTGAGAACCTCCTCGTATTTTGAATTCGGTTAATAAATAGAGTTCTGGAATTCAACAGTGATTCATTGCAATTCCGGTGCATTTTATGAGTCGTGCAACGTGTTCCCTAAACAATTCAAGGAATGCAGCTTTTGGCAGCGTTGGGTATATGTTCATGTGTTTTACTACACATACATACACTCACGCCATTTTCCCAGACGGGCTAGGCAGAGATGCTTCCAGAACATGTTTCGTCTTATACTTTCCGTCCCACGATGTGATAGGATGCGAGAGGATCAGGCATATCAGGCACAAATTCCAGACTCCGGGTTGATAATCAATGGAAAAATCCAATAATACTTTGCCCGACCTAGGACCTTAGTGTTTTTTCGATAATTTTTTACTATACGTGAAAGAAAATAATTACTTAAATATTAAGCAAAATAAAGCAAGCTCTAAGCATTCAAATCACTTCGTTAATAAGTTTAGCAAAATACCTGTTTCATTGGCAACCCTTAACTTCTAAAATTCCTTCTTAATGCAAAGATTTACTACAAACCTTTCACATGCTCGTGACTTTATCATCTAATCATTGTTAGTCAAGCTTCCAAACGGACAGCAGTATTTTTTAAATGTAAAACGTAGACAATGGACGTAATAACATTTCTGACAAATTGTAACAGAATATTGATTGTTTCAGCACCGATCCGTTTGAAGAGTTCTTCGGCACGCACTTCCGCACACAAGACCAGGATATAACACTGTTCCATAAATTGTCTGTCACTGCTCGGTTAGTATATTTTATTTATCGATTGTTGCAAAAATAGGTATTAATCGTTCACCAATTAATAGTAGGTACCTAATGGTGTATGGCCAGTGTGTTGATTGGGTTGTTATTCTTTGATGCGGCAAATAAGAAGTAGTACAAAAACTGTCTATCATTTCCATGTAATTGCCTTTTCATAGCAACATAAATCTGGTTTTAAAAATACCAGACCTGGGTATTTATAAAACACACTAATGTGAAATTTAAAAGTATTTTTATTACATTTTATACATAGTTTATCGCTTTTCGCGTAAAAAAACAACATTTTAACATAATTTAGATGCAAAATTGAAATTATGTTAAATTTGTCTCCCAGACACTTCGAAAACAACATAGTAGAGAAAAGCATCCACACCCCAGCCGTGGTACTGTTCTACACCGACTGGTGTTTCGACTGCGTGCGCAATGCTGCCGCCTGGCGGAGGCTGGTGGAAGCTCTCCAGCCGCTTGGCGTTACCATGGCAACCGTCCACGCGGGACACGAGGCCAATCTGGCCCGAAGAGTGGGGGTACACGGAGTACCGTGCCTGACCTTCGTGCTGGATAAGCACGTGTACATTTACAAGGAGAGCTTGTCGTCGCTGCCGAAGATTTTAGGTATGTGTTGACAGTTGTAACTTTTCGGTCGATTTTCAATTTGACGGGCAGTGTAAGAGTTTAATTGCGCAATGCCAAGAAGAGAAAATAAAAGAGTTTAATTAGACATTTAGTCATGGCATTCAATTTCATATTTAGTCGTAGAAATTCAATTGACTGCAGTATAAAGCTGAATGTAACGCCCATTGCAATATATGTTTAGATTTAGTCAGTATACTTTATTTTATATTGTTTTCTACTTATGTTTATTTTCTCCTTCAATTAATGTATTTTCTTTATTTCTTTTAATCAATTGGACAGTTTAAAAAATATCGATGTTAAGCATCAGCTTCCTGTCGTCTTGCGTTCTAACTATATTATTGTCGATCGACCAATATTTGTACAAGTTCCTTCACTATACATAGTTTCATTACTCATCAAATATTAAGAATCTGGCGAATTATCCACTACTATTACCGACTTCATACATACTTATCGTTCCCACAGACTTCATC
This sequence comes from Hyles euphorbiae, assembly GCA_023078785.2. Lineage (NCBI taxonomy): Eukaryota > Metazoa > Arthropoda > Insecta > Lepidoptera > Sphingidae > Hyles > Hyles euphorbiae. The sequence goes on along the minus strand of CM041038.1, from coordinate 1,711,558 downwards.
CGCTGGCGTTTCCCGTACAAGCTGGTGGCCAGCATCACGGACAGCAACGTGGATCCGTTTGTGTCCGACTTTGAAGATAACAAGGTGAAGGCGCTCATATTCGAGGAGCGTCACACGATACGACTGCGGTACCTCATCATTGCATTCCACTATAGAGACAGAGTCGCTTTTGGGTAAGTTGTATGCTGTTTTTTCTGGATAAATGTTCTGGTATTATCGTTTTATATTGTAAGAACCAAAATTATATTGGAGCCTAAAAATATGTATTAAGTTGTGTTTTATTTTTACATTTTAGTTTTAGGAAATTTAAGGGATTTGTGCTTGGGCAAATTAGTTGATATAAAGACGGATTTCTTTATGAATTTAGTATTGAGTCTAGCAATTGATGAATTTTGGTCCATTGAAAGTTGTAATGCCATTGTATGTGACACATCGAACAACTATCGAAATAAATCGAGGCCTGTATTGAGCACTAAAGTTATTGATGATTGCATATTCTACGTTTAGGCCTCCCACAGGCTTCTTAAGACCAAGCATGATGATGGTGATGATAATTGTCCCTTGAACATTTAGGCTTCCTATGTTCATCAGTAGATAGTACTAATGTATGTGGTAATTGTAACTTTACAATTTGGGTCTACAATAGTCATTCAAAGACTTGTTAATCCCAAAGCTATTTTTTATATTGCCACGGCATAATAACTGGCTTGCACCTAAGCACAAATGGCGTCCAGGCATATATCACTGCTGTCTGATCCCATTTGTTCCAATTATACCAGCCTGCTAAAATGCTTAACACTACGGCGGAAGAACCAATGATTATAGCAATGAAGGTGATGATGGTGATAACTAACATACCCTCAGGTTCGTGGACATGACATCCCGTGACACGCAGAACGTGTCGGCTCGTTACAAGGCGGCGCGTCGCATGGACTCCATGGTGTTGCTGAAGGAGGACAGCGCCGCGCCCGCCGCCACCGTGAGCACCGCCGAGATACCCACGCAGACGCTGCACCAGCTCATCGATGCTGAACAGCTTCTCACGCTGCCCCGCCTCTCCTCACAGGTATATAGTAATATAATACACCCAACAACATACACAGTCCTGAACCCACACTAAGATTGAGTTGTATCAGACCACGAAAGACGAAAAAAAATCCGTATGTTTGTTAGATCTTTCATTACTGCTTACCTCATAAAGGTTATAGCGCGATGATATAAAGCTTACAGCATTCTTCGATAAATGACCTATGCAAAACAAAAATATTTTTTCAATTATGTAGTACCAGTAGTTCTTGAGATTAGACGTAACAAACAAACTCTTTAGCTTTATATTAGGATGCAATGGCCATGGTTATGGTAAACAGCGGTTTAAATACACTGTTTGTTACGTTTTCACGCGAAAACTACTTAACCGATCATCATGAAATTTTGTACACATATTCTTGGAGGTATTAGAAGTAATATTTATTATTTACGAATGAAAAAAAAAATTAGCCGGATTATTGAAAATGTTGGCCGCCATTTTGAAAAGTGTATCTGTACCCGGGCTGAGCCGGGCCGGACCGCTAGTTATAAATACACTAAGGCTGATTTTAGAGTCACGCTGACCGTCGGCGCTGATAGCTACGCGTTGTTCTAAAACGCTCCTTAGAAGCTCATACATTTAACTGTCAACGCTGACGGTCAGCGTGACTATAAAATCAGCCTAAGAGATAAAGGCAGATTGAACGGCTATACGCTCTGGCTACACAACACGAGTTCGTCCACAGAGCGTGCTGGAGCGCGTGTGCCCGGTGGAGTGGCGCGCGGCGCGGCGGCGGCTGTGCGGCGTGCTGGTGCTGCGCGCGGGCGGCGCGGCGGCGCGTGCGCACCTGCGCGTGCTGGCCCGCGCCGCGCCCGAGCGCGCGCACTACGCGTACGTGTACACGCACAAGCAGCCCGAGTTCGTGCACGCGCTCGCTAACGGATCCGGTGCGTGTTTGGATTTATGGAATACGGTGTAAAATGAATTAGGGTAGATTTAATGGCGCTAAGGGCAATATTTCTCCGGGACTCCATGGTGACGCAAACTAAAATATTTATGGATAATTCTAATGATGATTTATATTTTTTTTTCAATACCATCATGGACCCAAAAAATATTGTAGTTTTAGTAATCTGTAATTGATTACAATATCAGTGACTTATCGAAATATCGATATTTTAATGTAATATATACAAAATTATTTAACTCGAGTTTCCTTGATAAAATAAGCTAAAATAGATGGTATATTCTTCAATTTACTTGTAACGAAAATTAAATCAAAAGCTAAATCTTAGGAATATTATAATTCAAATTCCTTACAATAACTAATTCCACCAGGCATAGACACCTCAGAACTAGAGCACCGCATAGTAATAATATGGCGGAAGGAGCCGTCCCGCATACAGTACGAGTGGTTGAACGAGTCGTGGCCGGTGTGCGCGCATGCGTGCGACGATCCGCGCGCCCACCTCGATCCAACGCGCAGGGACGAGGTGCTCAAATACCAGGAGAGGCTAAACGAGACCAAACGAGCCCTGGAACAGATGATCAAGAGGCTGTTGAAGCCTAACGAGGTGCTGGCGTACGAGACTCATGTTAAGGTTGGTTGGAAAAGCAAATAATAGGGGTTTGGGTTGATGTTTTTTTTTTGCGGACGTGTTAACTAAAGATCCTAGTGTGAGAATATGTTGAATAAACATTGTAGCCAGAGTAACTTATGCTACTACTACATTAGTTACTCTGGCTACAATGTCCTTCGATCCGAAACACAATAGTGCATTTGCACTGCTGTTTGGCGAGAGAAATAGAAATTGCACTGTTACCCACTCAGGTGGTCTTTCACATATGAGAGACCTACCACCAGGTTTTTGTAAAGTAAGAAATGGGTGAATATACAAAAATTGGGTAACTCGCTGTCATCAGCCAATATATACAAAGTCTTATTATATTTTATTGAAATAACAACTTATTTTAAAACAATGAAAAGTCCTTTATATGGTCACCCAATTTCACTTATTCATTTTAAATACAAGTTAATAAAAAAACAAAATTAATACTTAAAATGTCAGTCCTTTGGCATGTCACAATCCCGAAAACCAACAATCAAGTGACTATCTATTAAACATTATCATTGATTTAAGAAAACTTACTAATTTTCTACAATCTGTGATGAACATAGTATTATATACTACAACTTTCATAATGCAATGTTCTCCAATTTATTTAAAAAAAAATAAGAAACTTTGTGTTTGTTTTCATCCGTCAGTCCGTTGTGTTCTTTAAATTTGAAATTCTCGCCATATATCACCGAGTCAAGGTCAAATCCCTGTTTATGTATTAATGTTGGTAATGAAGTTAGTTGCGGACAGCACAATTTGACGGCCGCCATAACTGTACGAGTTCTTGGGTTGTGTTTGTCTGCTATACACATGCAAAGCCAGTCAAAATTTCAGTCCCGTGGTGGGTCGTTATTTTCTTGTTAATCTGAGGTTTATCATCATTTATACATAATTAACTATGATTTGTTAAAATGTGGTTTGTTGATATTCGAAATTATCAAAAAAAAAACATTAGTTCTGATTATAACCTCAAATTATGTCTTTTTCGTCAATCCGCTGGCGTCAGTCCTTTGTCAGGTATCGCGCCAGAGGATTGAATTGTCTCCATAGTACTGCTTTTTGTTGTTGTTTTAGAGCACTTTTATCTTAATTGCTACCGTGTATAAGCATTTATATTTTATATTTCAGTTTAGAATATCATACGGCACACTAAAAGTAATTTGACTAGGGAAGAAGATTAGAAAAAAAAGAGAAGCCGAAAAGGCTCGCTTGGCCAGAATTAAAAGTGCCCCATTAAATTAGCGGAATACAAAGAAAAACAAAAACTTCAGTACTTAAGGAAATAACTAAAATTTTTAATAAAAACCTACTTCAAAACAAAAAACCACTAAAAACCAAAAAATAATAAAATATTAAGTTACGCAGATATTTTGATTTGTTGGCTAGTCAAGTCATTAAGCAAATTAATCAACATGCACAAGTCCAATGAAATAAATATTATTTTTTTGCTTTGCTGGTACTTATTATTTTAATATTTTTTGTGGTTTTTGTTCTGAAGTCGGTTTTTATTTTTTTATAAAATATTTTAGTTATTTGTATATTTTTAGTGTTGATAGGCATTTCAATGAAGAAGAGTTGGTCCCACGAGGAATATGTTCTTTCCGATGACAATGAAATCGCTAAAATCAGTTAATGCTGCCGAAGATATTGGTATTTACGTTTATTTTAATTTTATAATTATTTTTAATTGCTACTAAGTGATTTGAATACTTAAAAGACATGTGCCATTATTAAATCTAAGAGATTTGTACTAATTCTTATTAAATTTCATTATAATTCTTAGAAAATTGTGTACTTTATCAGTACTATGTTAGCCTCGTCAGTCCCCTGGCAGTCAAATTCAGAAAATTTTAAATATCTCATAATTTACTTAAAACAGTGACTGGCCCGATTTGGAACAATATAATCATTAGATTTGTCATCATATGCACCCGAATTTGTTATAATTTTATTTAATTATTATAGTAAACAAAATATCCTCAAAAGTTACCCAACTTTTGTATAATCACCCATATAAGGGAGTTTAGCTTGATGTTTAAGATTTTTAATTTGTATTTGTATGAACTAAGGATGGATCCTACTGTGAATAGAAAAAAAAACTATCTAAAATGACATAACATGATGTAACATCAAAAGAAAGACAAGTGACCATAAAGAACTCAGAACGTGGGTGACTGCCAATAATATTGGTGTCCATCGTCCTAAGAGTGTCTAATTTTAAAGTTAGATGTTGTTTTTTTAAACTTACCTCATATTTGAAACTGAAGTTTCCTACACACACTACAGTTAATATCACCATAACTAAATGTATCCAGGAGTTGTGCGACGAGGCGGCTCGCGGCGCGGTGTGGGCGGCGCTGTCGGGCGCGGCGTCGTGGGCGGAGCGCGCCGCCGCGTCGCTGCGCTCGCACCACGCGCTCTCCGCGCTCTCCGTGCTCGCCACCGTCGCGCTCGTGCTCGCCGTCGGGTACCTCATGGCGTATCTCATGTATGTACACGCACGTATACATACATGCACACGTACACGTACACACTACACACGCGCCCGTATACGTATACGCACACGTACACGTATATGTACACATGTACGCACACATACGCACGAATAATTACCGACCTCCAAGCAGTAATTTGATTGTGCTCATGTGCAGCAATGCCAGTTATTAATCTGGACACTCGTTTGACTACCTATGCGAACAATAAAATAACCGATTTACACAATATCAAAACAACCGGTGATGCAACAGTTTTTGAAACTGAATACTTTCAGTACCTACAAATATTTTTGTAATTTAATTCTCAAAGTTCAACTTTAAACATCAAATATAATTAATCTTAAAATAACATAAATTCCCACCTATTTTAAAGTTGCAGTGTTAAATCGATTACTTTTAAACAGCGATAAAATATCCATCACTGGATTTAAAGTCATCAACCAATATTCATATTATGATTCACTGTGAACTTTGTATTGATCATAATTACTTTATTTTTATAGACGCATAGAAGAAGAGTCAGTGCAGCGTGAAAAAGAAGAGCGAAAGAGACAGAATGCTTTGGGAAAACGCAACAACAACGACCTGCAATCTGAACTACGATTGCACGAACTGCGGGCAGAGAAATACAACGGACTTGTCAGGTATGCATAATTGTACAAATGGGATCGCCGTCTGATGCCATTCGATACTTTGCCTGGACGGCATTTGCGCTTACCATCAGGTGCACTGCAGTCAATATGTCGTGCCACATAGAAAAAAAAATACGGCTATAATAGTAGCAAATATGAAAGGCGAGTAAAATTATGGATTTGTGGAACATATGAAAACATGTAAACAATCTAAATAAAAGTCGATAAAAGCAGGTTTAAGTCGCTGGATGCTGCTCTTTGTTGATATCAAAATTGTTTTGATGAGGCGTCTTAGGAAGGCCATCGCAGTGGATTGCCAAGCATTGTATTGTATTTCATGGTGTTTGGTTTTGCTACTGTCTATGAGCAGTCGTATTGCTTATGATCAGACGAATGGTATGGTCGTCTCACCATTAATTTCAATCATATATGTTTTGATTTTTTAGGTTAATGAAGCCTGGGTGCCGAACAATCGTGTTGCTTGTGGATATGCAGAGCCGCGTGCAGTTGTTGTCCAAATTCCACAGGATCGTGTGGCCATACCGCAAGTGAGTTATGAATTCTATTTAATATAAGTATGTATTTAATATTAGAATTTTGTCGTATGGTAAAACCTATTAAATAGCACAATATATACAATATGCCAGATGTTCGGTTACTACACAAAGTATATGAATATCCTATCATTGTAATAGTTTTGGGAATTTAATATTCGACCGTCTCGAGTCCGATTGCGCTATTGTTTGAGATCCAGCTGTGAAACAAGATGGCTGGGTGATGTGACCTGAAAAGTCTCTTATAGTTTCTGATTCCTTCAAGGACTATATTATGTGACAGCTAGATACATGATTTATTGATATATTGGTATTCTCAGGAACAAGACGCTAGTATTCGCTTACCTGGTGGTGGAGCGTAACATCTCGTGGTTCCGTCGCGTGCTAGAGCTGTCGCTGGGCGGCGGCGAGTTGCGTCTCAACGCTCGCAACTGCGTGGGCACCGTGCTGGCGCTCAACCCGCACAGGAAGTACTTCTGCATATACCACGCCAAGCATCCGGAGTGCACCAAGCCGCACAAGGTGAGACAAACACTCATTACCACTCATTGAGATAGTATACTAGAAGGGACACTGCAAAAAAATGTTTGTAACAAAATGAACGGTACCGTACCGTACCTACTATTTCTATCTCTGTCACGCCTACGCAGTACTTACCGTTACAGTTACTTACCGATTGTTTTGTATCTATTGAACGACTTTTGAATCTTTTGAAGAAGGCAAACAATTCGATAGCTAAAATAACGTTTTAAACTGTATATGAATAAAGCCCATAATGTATGTATACAGTGCTCAAAGTACGTTATAAAGTGGTGCTAATACAGACATGTTTGTTTCCAGCGCATGACCCGCATGACTCGGTCCCTGGGCGGTCGGTGCGGCGACCCCGAGGCGGGCGCCTTCATCGGCTTCCACACCGAGCCGGACTCATCCGACGACGCGCCCGACCCGCCCGTGCTGCTGCAGGGTACGTACACGCACACGTACACACACGTATACATGCACGCATACGTACACACGCACGCATCCATACACACGTACATACACGCACACAAACGTACACACGCACGTACACACACGTATACACGCACGGATACGTACATGCGCACGCACACGTATACACACGCACGAACACGTATACACACACGCACACGTATACACACGCACGCAGACACACATCATCATCATCCACAGCCTGTAGGGTCCCACTGCTAGGTATAGGCCTCTCTCATATTATATCACTTTTCTTTTTTTTTATCTCGTTTAGAGACTCGCCGAGCTTCAATACTCGGTGTCATCACAATGTGTGCCACTTTTGATCCTGGCTTACAGGTGTTATATATATTTCGAAATTTAATCAAATTATTTATTAGAGAGTTTTATAAAACTATGAATATGAGGTCCATGCAGAGAGGAATTTTTAATATTTAACTACAGATATGAGTGAGATTTTACCGAAAGTCCTATGTTAATTTAGAATTTAAATAAAATGATTCAGGAAAGAGGTTCATAGAGTGTCTATCTTTTTTAAAATTGTAGAAAATCTGTTTAGAATTTTAAATTATACAGAAAAGTATTTATTAAGTGTCTATTTATTTTTTATTGTTGTAGAAAATCTTCTAGACGGTCTGGAGAACTGGCTGGACCGTTTGTTCGAGGGCAGCACGCACCGTTACTACATCAACTACTGGCCCGACATGACGAGCAAGTGATCCGCGGCGTGTGAGTAGACGACGTCTACAACACGCTAGTGCGCATGTGCGCTTGCGCAGGGCAGTAACACATTATTTTGTTTATATGTATACTTAAATTATGTTGGGGTTCATTTTTGGTGAAAATGCATTTATCAATTAAAACAGTACTTTTGAATCAGCAAAATGTCAATGTGTGGAATCATAGGGATTACCGTGTTACATTGTGTGGTGTTTAAAAAAAATTGAAAAATCGTTAATCTCTGGGCGAAAGAGGAAAAACTGCAAACCTTTCCTAAAATTAATAAAAATATCCCACCGATAATAAACTGTTTTTGTCGCCTTACCACATCATAACAGTATTCTGAATTTATCTCTTTATTTTTTTTTTATTTAGTTCTATTATTCTATCAGCCCTGCGCCAGCGTACACGCCTCGCTCTAGCCGTTTTCAAATCCATGACGTGACTAAAAACATTTTATCGCTGTGTTTATTTTCTAATTTCCGTTTTGGTCGTCGTTTAAGGAAACATACTGCCCGGTTATTGCCGTTAGACTTTTCGAATATACTTTATTTATTAAGTGTGATAGCCTTCTTTGTATTGACCTCTTTGATACGGCTTTATAATTACTGCGATACGAGCTGCGTGTATTGGAACGTCGCAATATTCTAATAATTAATTTTTGTCGAATAAATTGAATGCTTGCTAGAATCAACTTTAATCTCGTGTAATAAAGTTAATTTTGCATTACCAATAGACAGTCACGAAGAAGATCTGTGTGTATAGCGCTGCCCTTTTCTCCTACAGGGCCATTTTTCTTTTCATTGTCAATGTCAGAATGATAGTGTCATTGTGCCAAAAATATTACATTCATTAATATAAACCCATATTTTTATCCTTTTACAAGACTCATTAGAATCATGTTTAAAGCAGTCAACAGTAATTTATTTCTGATAGCTCAGCTCGTATTGCTTCCGTTTATGAATTTAATTATAAATTGGGAATATTTTTTAAAGTTTCACAATTTTCTGGGGGTACAAAAGGTAAATCTCAATCTGCCAAACTTTACAATAAAATATTTTCCCAATCTGCCCCTCTGTTTTGCTGTGGAACATATGCCTTACATTACATAAGAAAATATAGGCAAATGTTTTCTGACACAAATTATTAATTACTATTTCAAATGTTAGTAGTATTGTAATAACTTTTAAATTATTCCCAAATCCATATTTTATTTGTGGGCTCAAAAAATATTTTCTTTAATGGTCAATACTCGTATAATTAGGCAATTGTGTATAGTGCCTGTATATTATAGAGAATTTATCCAATTCTCAATAGGGTCAGCAAAAAAGTCTCAACAATTTCATGGAACGATGTGATTTTGGGACCTAAGGACAAATCTTTGAGGCAAAACTAGCTTAATGAAGGAAATATGAGAGACTTTAAGCTGGTCTTTAGAAAATAATGAATATAGAGGGTGATATTGGCACTAGGTATTTAATTTAAACCACAAGCTCCAACTAACCCGGGTAATATTGTACCAAGATTGAAAACATACTGCCTGGTAGTTTTATCAAAATTCGCGATTTTAATTTTCAAGGCATTTGATCAGCCTGTATTGGTACAAGTCTTTTTAATGCTCAGGTATGTTACTCAAACCAAGCGAAGTTTAGCTAAAATACTCGTATGTATAGGGGGTTTCAAAAATCACGAAAACTAAATTCACGATGTTTGAGAAAAATAAACTCGGTTTTTTTAAACAAAATAACCCATTTTACTATGAAACTTAGTATTGATGCGAATATTTTTGTGCCTCGATGAAATGTACTTTTTTGTGTAGGGATAAATATAAGTATGATATCTGTGGCGAAGAGAAACCTGTGAGTCAAATAAAATACCATGCGTCAATACCACCCTGTATACTAGTAAATTAATAGTATTGAATCTTTATATAATTGTAGCTTTTCGGACCGGTACAAATAGCCAAAAATATTATTGTTATATTTCTGAAGTAATTATGAATGAAATGAAACTGAGTATTTTGTCTTCACAGTCTTTCGTATAAACACAAATGTATAATACCTATGTTAATGTATTAAATTTCATTAGATTTAGTTGTATGGTTCTTGTTACGGGGGAAAATCATGAGCGAGTTTCTTGCAGTTTTGGAGACTTGTAAGAAGTACATATTTAATGAAAATTCATTATAAAATTACTTATGTGTACCTAATAATTGACTTATCCAAAAAAGGTGAAATGTAACGGTGAACAAAAACATCGTGAGGAAACCTGCATATCATGGCGATTTGTAATAATTTCTGCGGTATGTATAGTCTGCAAACTCGCACTAGGCCAACGTGGTGGACTATATAGCCTTACCCCTCTCAATTGTAGGGAGGCCCGTGCCCCGCATTGGGACGTATATGGGCCGATGTAGATACAGAAAAAGGAGATATTTAATCAGCAAAACAATACTGACCAAATAATCGTAATAACACTATTTCAATTGTCAGTAAATCTAGGAACTCGCTTACGAATGAAACTCATGTTGTATTATTCATTAATTATGATAATGTCAAAACCGGTCAGTGTACCAAGTTGTATTATGAACTTATACAAATATAATGTAGAAATGTATTAGATGTTTTGTCACGAAAACTGCAAACGTGACATGTATAGTTAACTAAATAGGACAGTATTACGACACTGCACCTCATAGATTGTACAATTTACTATGGTGTTGTGATGGGTGTTATTAAATATTTAATTAAATAATTATTCAATCAAAATTAAGTTTTTTCATATCTCTCAACAATGAGAAACTTACTGAATATACGCTATTTGACAATTATGATAATTATAATTCCCACTTCTGTTAGTTCGGAAGATATGACTCGAGTTCGTCCAGCCATCTTCTGGGCCTACCGCGTAGTCGTTTTTGGCTATTGAGGAGCCACTGGATAGTGACTTTCGCCCAACGGTCGTCGTACATACATTAGGTTTCCTGTCCCTTTCTATTTCAATTTGGCAGCTGTGTACCACGTCGGCGTTCGTGGTGTTGGTTTGTTGGATTAACCAAAACTATTTGACTAATGAATTGAAAATAGCAGCTATTTAAGACGAAAGTTACGGATTTTTTACAAATCTTTTTTGTAGACTGTACACACCTTTTGTATTATTATTTAATTTTGTATTTTTGTTCCTGAAATATACGAATAAAATAATATATCTGAATAATACCCATCACAAAACTAAATTAAGATTTCTCACTTTATTATATTTCTATGAAGATATGAATTATAAAATATAAGAGTATTTTTGGGTTGCGCTATTAAGAGCTGTCTCTGCCTGGATATTAAAATTACGCAATATTTAAATTATTTGCTACAAAATATAAATTAGAACAACTTTAATATCCAAACTAAATAATCTCCCTAAAATTGCATTTTAAATATATAAGGTCCCTTCAGAATATATCCATTTTATAAATGAATCAGAATGGTTAGATGCTTAGTTTAAACCCATCTTATATTGATAGTGTTAGCTATTTTGTTTATATAAACATTCGTTCTGAAATGTAATTTTAACTGTGTAATCTCCATAAAGATTTTATAAAGAATCAAATATCAGGGTTGTGGTCTTAAAGTTGTTGCATGGCACATTAAAAAAACGTATTTGAGATCTCTGCAAAATGTCTTATATAATCATTAAAAAAAATAAAAAAGTACCTCTATATTATATTTGTTCTCTAAAAAGTTGTTACAAAAAAATGTGTGATGCAATGACAGATCTCAGCCTCTCAATATCTAGGTCTCATAAACCTATACGCTAGTCAAACTTTTTACCAAATGTTATATATTGTTTAGTGTTTTAGTTTTAAATTGTAGTTTTCTCTATTATACAAATGCAAATAAGGTGTATCCAAAATTAATTATCTATAATTAATAAAATATGACGTCATAAAGTTACTATAATTCTTGCCATGTGTCTTCATTTACTCTAGAAATTGCCATATATTAATGGTGTATAAAATGTCTAATTTATTATATCTCCATTACAAAATAATTATAAAGTTAAATAGTGTGAAATCTTCTAAGATTACAGTTCTTGACAAATATTTGTAGTGAATCACAATGTTATGTTACACAGAGTTTATGAAAGTTATCTCAAATGTTAAATTAAAATCCACTTTCAATTGTAAGTAGGAGATAAAAAATCAAGAAGTAAATGTAATTATTACATGTTATTGTGTATATGTGATTTTCGTTTATAAATATCTTGTATTTATGTGATGACTGTCTAATGTCTGTAACAGGATAGTAAATACAGTCAATGAGTTAAGACCAGAGTGAAGTTCGTACAGGGAACATAGTAACAGATCAGATGATCGGTCTAAATTAGTTCGACACTTTCATGATGCGCTCGACTATTCCAAAGATAAGGACAGGTGGCGCAGCGTAGTCGGAACAAAGATACTTCATATTCAGGGTATCACGGCCCTCTTCAATAAGGAAAATGATGCGAGGAGGAGGGCATAGCAACAAAATCACTCTAACAAATCAGTGCTCTGGCAATTTTACGATGTAAATAATCTTCGAGTATTCGACTGTCGAGTTCCTTTCTCGGCAGTAAGCACATGTGGGATGAAATTATGAAAGTTATTATTTCCATGAGTGTATTCAACCATGTTTTGTGCCTATCTTCACACTGGTCATAACTATGCTGCATTCATATTATTTACATTTACCTTTCAAGAAACTGCGCCGGCCTCTAGGCGTTATTATTTCTGAGTATATGTTGACCAAAATTAAAAGACATGTATTATGTGGGTGTCAAGACATTCAGGAATTTTTGTTGAGAGTCTTGTTCATTTGATAACCACGTGAATGTAATTTAACCAAAAAACGATTGCCTGAGTTGTAACAAAGATTACTACCGCGGCGGTAATCGAGAGTTCAAATCCAGTTAGCAACCTTCGCCTTGTAGTAGAGTAATGTGGTTGTTTGAAAAACAACATAAAGATAACAGACAATATATTTGCACATTATTTACAATGTATGTAGGTACATACAATAAGTCTCTCAAAAAATCGGTTAAAAAAACAATTTACTTGTTGCATATTATGTTATCTGCACTGGGTGTCTGTATATGGGGTGTTGTAGCTTTTTATCTGTTAACATATTGTATTATTTTTACTGTTAAGAACTAAACTATCCTTTATCTTAATTCCAGTATCGATTTGTACAATAAATTATTAATTATTGTTCTTTATTTGTGTGTTTTATTTAAAATCCTTATAGAATCGAGTTGAGGACAATTATGGCTTGTGCACACAGGGATGGAATGGCAACATTTTGTTTTTTAACAAAGGATATGAAATAAATAAATAACACCTAACAGTCACATACATAGCCCTGACCTCACACTAAGATCGAGACTTGTGTCGTGAGTATCAGGAACTACGAGAAACTTTTCGGTCTCACAAAGACCCGAAAGAAACATTTCTTTCGGTGCGGGGATTAAACCCGCAGCCTACCTCGTTTCTCAGGCGGTGTCTAACCGACAGCGCCAGTTTCTGATGCCCAGGGCTATGAATGTGACTGTTGGGTGTTATTTATGTACTAAAAATATATTGGAAAGAAACAGCTTCAATTGGTTATTACTGGCTATGAACTATTGGGCTGTGGGTGTCTCGTATACTAGTGTAATGGGCGTAGCCAGGGTGGGGCGCTTGCCCCACCCTGGCTTTGACATGTTAGGTACCTAACCAACTCTAAAAAATAAATTATTCATTTTTCTCCACGACTCACATTCAAGATCCTTGAGGTCGTCGGAGAACCTGAAACTGAAAATGCCCATGCATTCCACAGCATTCATGGACAAATCATTTGCAGTCCAAGCTGTCCGACTGTGGAACTCACTTCCAGTCGAAATAAGACGGGCACGAACACTGTCTTTTAAAAAAATGATTAAAGACCATTTCCTTTCTCAACTGGAGCATAGCTGAGGAATATCTTGTCCATTCGCCTCTTTGGTAAATGTTAGGATAGGTATATATATATGGTAAATTGTATGTATGTGTATTTTAATATATCTTGTTGGTATGTATTTATATATATATATATATATATATATTATATATATTACTATTTTATATACCTTAGACTGCCCGCTCATTTTTCCTATTTTCAATATCCATCCAAAGGTTGCCTGGAAGAAATTACCTAGTGTGATAAGGCTGCCTCTTGTACTATTATTATTGTGTTGTTTCTTTACTGTATTTTTATTTTGTGCAATAAAGGATTAAATAATAATAATAATAAATTATCTACGTAAGTACTAGGCAGGTGAGCAATAAGAAAGTATTTAGGATAATTCGAATTATAAACACAGATACAGAGTGTTATAGGGTGTAACCTTTTTAAAGGAATAAAAATACCAGGGGAAGACCGTGGGTACAGATTGCTAATTACATATGCTTTTAGACTGCTGCCCCACCCTGATCCCACGGCTGGCTACGATCATGACTAGTGTATAGTAAATTTTTTGACACAGCAGTTGACAGTTTATGGTGTTCAGGAAAAAACTCTCAATGGATAAATAAACAGCATTTATTACATAATTAAATAATTATTTGTACAACAAAATTACAATATTCTAAATGGTGTCTACTTGGGTATGGTATATGCTCACTGGCAGTTGTTCAGTTGCAAGATTTTCATAATCCAAGCTTTATCTGTAACAAGATAAAATGCAACTGATTATTATGCAACCACTAAAAACCAATAATTGCAGAAGAGGGCCGGCAAGAACTGGATGCATAAAGCTACAGACCGGGCTCTGTGGTGTACCTTGGGAGAGACCTATGTCCAGCAGTGGACTGCAACGGGCTGATGATGATGATGATGATGAAAAACCAATAAATTCATATCATGCATTGGGGAAAAAATATTAATTTCCAAACAGACACAGCCTTGTTATTTAAAAAAAAACATATTTCTTAAGATCTGGCGATTTATCAGATGTTGCTCTGGTATTGTAGTTTGTAGACAAAGGTGACTATTTCCATTAAGTGACTTGTCTGTTTGCATCGCATTCCATAAAAACTTTATCAAAATCATTTTTGCATTGTAATAAAACGTGTTAATAAAATAAGACTAGTTATAGTTACCTGCTACTGTAGACCCTATGTCATAACAAATTCATCTATGCTGCATGCTTCTTTTTTGAATTTAGTTCAAACTCACAGTTGGCATAGGCCAGGCCTATGCCCATACCCATGCCGGCTATGATAGGCCATCTCCTCCGCCTGAAGAACAGGAGTGAGGTCAGGGCGCCGAGAACTACTCCACTACCTAGAAGAAAAAGAGTGAGAGTTCTGAGTGGAATTATAAGAAAATCAATAAGTGATGAATCTGAATGTATTGACTAAAATGAAGTAATGAAATAATGATTGTCAAGATCTATTTTTTACAAATCAAATGAATATTGTTCAAAACCTGTTTGAAAGAATTTGCTTGTTGTATTATAGATGTGTCCGCCAACCCGCACTAGGCCAGCCTGGTGGACTATATGGCCTAACCACTCTCAATCGTACTGTCGATTGTAGAGGAGGCCTGTGCCCTGCAGTGGGACGTATATGGGCTGATACAGATTATAGATGTGAAAAAAGCATATTTGTATTCAATATGTAGACAGATAGCTACAACACGACTTTAAATAATATATATATATTTTAATTTACTCCAGCGGCCAATCTATTATTTACTGCTTTTATATCCTAGGTATTGAGTTCAACACTTAACAGTAGATCATGTTTATGAGGAAAAGTAAGGGTATACCCAAAAAGGTATCTAAGATTTTGAAAGTAGACGTACCTGATACTTTAAAATAAGTCCCCAAATATTTATAATAGATGCTCTGTAAATTTTACCTGTCTTTACAATGCCATCGGTAAGACACATGTCCAATTTTGCTGAATAGTCATCTTCGGGGTCGCCTGCCTTTCCTTTGGCCATTTTTTTATATACAGGACTCGAAAAGGGGCACTACAAAGTTGATGTCGCGTCTAAAGTTGTAATTCTCGCTAAAATAAATAAATAAAATCTCTACACGCTTTTACATAATTCGGCAATGGAAAAATCGAAATGACAAGGTGACGCTTGACACATGACAACAACGGTTGATGCGTTCAGTATTGCTGAAATTGAAATAGTTTATGAAAAATGTGCTATTTCTAAAACTAATTTTAGTTTTTCCTATAATTGCGGCATTCAATAAAATAATTTAAGGCATCTATAGGTATTTGATTTGGAAATCTTTATATTTACAATGCACCCACAACTTGCAATGGAATTTGAATTTAAACCACTCAACCTATAGTGGCATTCTATCAAACTTCATACTTCAAACAGCTGATTTTGACAAAACGATTTTCACCCTTATCTGCCCTTATCGTTGAAATGTAATCAAATAAATAACCATGTTGTCCCAAAGAATTATAACTGCGAATAGGCATAAAACATGGATATTCTATCTACCACGGTACACTAGCACAACGCCTGAGTCAAAATCCATTCAGGCTCCCAACCCGAAAAAAATTACGACGGACATGGTAGGACCGCCGGACCCAGTATCAAATTTAAGAAGAATTGTGTTCAAACAGCCTGAGAGTGAGACGAAACTAGAAAAAGAATACAGGACGTTGCGGAGTGAGGTACAGGAATGGAACCAGAACTTCTGGACGCAACACAATTCTAGATTTTTTCAGGTTTGTTTTTATGTAATCTCTCTATGTAGTTTGAATTAAGGCTGCTTTTCACTTGATGTTAAAACCATATTAAGACCTTTATTGAATATTGCCTTTCTGAATATATTAATACTATAATAAGTATATCAGTACAAAGGGCATTTAACTAAATTATATGTCAAGTATTGGCATTGAAAGGTTAAAGGATTTTTAAATTTGAGAAGCACAATTTGACCCTAAATAATGGTGAAATTGCAACCTTCACTAATATGATACTGTATTAATATAATTAATACAATATAGTATTATGATTTGAGATATATTTTTAGATATACATAACTGTTATGTTTCTAGAGAACCTATATATTCTTAAACAATGGTTTATATTGGATAATTTGTAAGTGTAATATGAACAATATTACTTATATTTTTGTCTTTCAATTTCTTATTATCATCATCAGCCTGTTGCAGTCCACTGCTGGACATAGGCCTCTCCCAGTCTGCAGCTTTTTGCATCCAGTCACTTTTTTTCACACTTTCTTATAAACATCTAGTTAAACTTATGAGTTAACCGGGTATAAAACACCATTATTGTTCACAGGAAAGAGAAGATTACCTAAAGAAAAATCTTCCAGAAGGCAAACAGAACTTGACTGCCGATGAAATGAGTGTGTTCTACAAGGCATTTCTGGACAAGAACTGGAAGGGCCATATTTCATATAATATTGAGTGGTACAAGAAGAACTTCAAACTACTACGCCTAGCTATACAAGTTAAAATAAGAAGATTACTTAAAATTAAAGATTAGTAGCAAATAGTTTATTTAAGTAAATATTTTGATTTAGAAAAATGTTTCTGTGTTTTTAATGATGATTTGTGCTATACATGATATAGCTATTTTGGAGATTAATGTGTAGAATGAAAGTGGTAGATTGCGCTTGTGGTGTTCTCTGAAGTTAATGAGTGGTAACAACTACTTGTCATCAGGTGGGATGCAATTGTTTTATCTGAAAATGCATTTTCAAATCTATTCCTATCTATAATTTAATAATTTATTTCAGATCATTTTGTTCCAATTTTGATTTTCTTTGAATTGGCGTAGTGGCTATTTATTTGGGACCAGAGATTGCTCCGATTCCTGCGATCTACATATTCATATGGTTTAAATATAGGCAATAATTCATTTTTCAAAAAAGTCAAATGATTTATACAAAAATCGGCAAAATCAAAGACGCTATTATATCCACGAAAAGCTACGCACTAAGCTCGCCAGCCGGCTTATCATGTCTGGATTCCAACAAAACCATCTGATTAGGGAAAACCTACATTCAGCAGTGACCTTCCCACAAGCGCGGATCCACCGTAGTGGGCACGATGGGCATGCACACAACCCTATATAACGTATAACGATCATGATCAAGATCGTACGCAGACTCTTACTTCATTGATTTTCGGGTTGCCATGCCCACAACCTTTTCTGAAGGCCGGATACGCCCTTGCCTTCCCATGGTACTTTGCACCTATGATGAGATGATGATAATATTATATGCCATCGACCATGTTGCTGAATTACGTTAGTTTGCTCGTGCACCATCCAATTCAGGTATACGTATGCACTATCCCCAGTGAGACTAAATATAAATAATAAATCGCTGAAGCAGACAGTAAAACAAACAGTGTCTGATGAATCATCATGGTCTATTTTAGTTCTAGACATAAAAGTTTATCAACAACAGATTTAGACACGCGGCCATTTAGTACAATCTCAAGTGTCGATAGACCAAACACTTCATATGAAGGAAATAAATATCTACGTTAATTATAGCCTTGCGTTTTTAGCCACTCTTTTTATAAATATTATACTGATTTATAGCTAAATAGTTTAAGGCAGGTAGGTATTAAAACATAAAAAATAGAAATTGACAGCCTCCGTGGCGTAGTTGGTTAGACGCCGCCTGTAAAACTAGAGGTCGCGGGTTCGATCGCTGCATCTAGGAAAATGTTGTGAATTACATGCACTTGTTTCTAGTTTGTGAGAAAAAAGTCTGTCATACTTCCTGATACTCTTTACTCACGACACAAAACTCGATTGGCTGTATTTATTTTTTATTTATTTAAATAACTTCTGAAAGGATATAATATTATCTATTAACGTATGATGGCCAGGAAGGCGGCTGAACTAAAATAATAAATTATGAACAACTAGCGGCCGAGCCCGGCTTCACCTGGGTGCAGATAGTTTTTGAGTCCACATCAACAACATATTTCGCGTACTAACTATACCTCCCGCGCGCCGTCGACTATATTTCCCATCCCATTCCCATCACTATACCAAATTTCATTAAAATCGGTTAAGCCATGTTGGCGTGAAAGAGTAACAAACATCCATACATCCTCACAAACTTTCACCACCTAATTTTAGTAAGGATATCACTAATTAACATCTCCCTTCTGATTGGAAATCAGATTCCCTTTGGGAGCGTAGGTTCGTATCCTACCGACTGCGCCATGTAAAGGTTACATGATAATCAAACTCCATGACCAGGCTCAGACTGACTTTATTCCAATCCTCTTTCTTCTCACATTTTATGATCAACAGGTTACAATTACCTACAATCCTCATAATAATCCAATACCGGAAATGCCACATTTACACTCAGCCCTGTAGGACAGGGAAGTGAGCAGGGAAGTGGGCAGCGCGAGTATGTAAATACATAGATCACTCGCACTGCCACTGCTCATGCCGCTGCCATTGCCCGGCGCTCCCTCAAGTGTCGGTTTTTCGTGCGGAAGTCAAAGGACAGGCAGCGCGAGCGCTAGTGCGGGTTTACATTCAGCCATCTTGCTCAGTCGTCGTAGTTTTGTGTTTCGCCGTTTCCCAACTACTACAACTACCTACTTGTTTTATTCTGCGCTGCGTTTCCAGTATTTACCGTATTTACTTAAAAATAATAGCTTAAGCTAACGCTGCCACCGGAGTTGACAAATGAGAAAATAATGTCTTCTTTTACGGTAGCGTTTTCTGCTTCTTTGTTGTCTTATTAAAATATTCAAATCATTGTTTTTTTTTTTTTTTTTTTTTTTTTTTTTTTTTTTTTATAATGGCCTGGCATAGTGGCGGCATTGCACCTGATGGAAAGTGCCAATGCCGCCCAGGCAGAGTATCCATTGGCATCGGACGGCAGTCCCATGCCAATGGAAACAATTATGCCGGCCTGCTTAGGTGCCTCTTCACACCACGGCGGAAGGACCCGGGATTGTAGGAAGGAGGGAACACGTGCGCCGGCAAACAATTCCACAGCCTGACGGTGCGGCACAGAAACGAATTTGAGAACCGTTTGGTTCGCGCCGGGATGGTGTGGACCGTCAAGCTATGGCTTCGCAAGCCAGCACGCGTGGTTCTGGTTAGGAATGGAGAGGAGGGGAGCAAGTTGAACAATTCCTCAGAGCACTCACCGTGATACAGGCGGTAGAACACGCTTAGAGAGGCGACATCTCTCCGGAGTTGTAGCGACTCCAAGTTGCTCGTAACGTCTGCATCATTCACAATGCGGATGGCCCGCCGCTGCAATCCATCCAAGGCATCGAGCAGGTACTGGGCGGATCCATCCCAGAGGTGCGAGCAATACTCCATACCCGGCCGGACCTGCGCTTTATATAAGCGGCAAAGCTGACCGGGCGTGAAAAACCGACGCACTCTGTTCAGGACTCCAACCCTGCGTGATGTGGCAGATATTACGCCCTCGATGTGATTCCTTGGATTGAGATCACAGCGGATATCCACACCAAGGATACACAGGTCATTCCGCACTGAGAGGGGAGTACCCTGAAGAATGGGGAGGGGAGAGAACGGGGATTTTTTGCACGTGAACGCACACACCTGGGTTTTCCTGGCATTGAACTCAACCATATTCCTGGAACCCCATGTAGAAATGAGATCCAAGGTGCGGTTGAGCTCAATGACAAGATCTTCGCGTCCCTTCACAGTTTCGACACGGCAACCTGGAGGCCCGCAGTGGTATCGCCCATGAACCGTGCTGTCATCTGCATAGCAATGAATGTTGCCAAGCGACAACATGTCATTGATATGCAGAATAAACAAGGTGGGCGACAGCACCGAGCCCTGAGGAACTCCGGCATTTACCGACATGAGCGCCGAAGCGTATCCGTCTACGACTACACGTATTCTACGCCCATGCAGAAAGCCGGAAATCCACGAACACAGGTTGCCGGGTAGACCGTATGCCGGAAGCTTGGACAGAAGACCACGGTGCCAGACCCTATCAAACGCCTTGGCAATGTCGAGGCTCACAGCAAGAGCCTCGCCACGCCGGTCTATCGCCTCACCCCAGCGATGCAGGACAAACGCTAGAAGATCACCCGTCGATCGATTATGACGGAATCCGTATTGTCGGTCACTGATCAACGAGTGATCCTCCAGGTAGCGGACCAATTGATTGAGAATTGTATATACTGAGCAGACATAATGCTGTCACTGCAACAGCCTCGACGTCATCCATTGTTGCGAGTCGTTCGATGAAAGAGTAGCGGCGCTGAGTGTGAACACTCACTCGCGTCGATATTGCAACAGAAGTATTTAGGAAAATATTTCCGTGAACGGCAGGAGCAGTGGCAAGGGCTGAGTGTAAATGTGGCATAAAGGGCAAGCTAAACAGCCCATCGGGGTTGCCGGGCATAGACGGTGCGAGAGGACCCACGTTGTTCAATTCTATCAATGAGAATTGATAGTAATTCTAAGACGGGCGAAAGAGCGCCTTGTCTTGCATTGGTCGTCGACACTCAAGTCGTAACATCACAAACAGGCGTTTAAACAAACCAGTAACTGTAGGGCGTATCATCACTACGTACTACGTAGTATAAAACAAAGTCGCTTTGTCTGTCCCTATGTCCCTATGTCCCTTTGGATGCTTAAATCTTTAAAACTACGCAACGGATTTTGATGCGGTTTTTTTTAATAGATAGAGTGATTCAAGAGGAAGGTTTATATGTATAATACGTACATATTATTGTACAGAAATCTATTTGTACCCGGGCGAAGCTGGGCCGGGCCGCTAGTTACTAATATAATGATCTATGGGCCGGCGCGGCGTCAGGTAAGGACGCGGTCGTGCGACGGCCTCAAGGTGTTAGTGATGACAAGGCGCCGCATGCCAGGTTCCACTATTTCTCGTTTGGGTTTGAATAGTTAGTAGTTAGACGTCGATTAGTTATGGACCCAGCCCGGTCGCAATATCCGCAAGTGTTCCCGTTTGAAAGGCCATCGATTTCGAGGCTCTTAGTTGGTATCCACTTGTTCAATCACATTACATTAATAATATTGAGGTAGTTCTAAGATCATATATAAGATGAAAAAATATGTTTCTAAAGATATTATCTACGGAATATAATTCGTTAAAGCCAATAGCAGTTGCACACATTGGCTCTTCGTTCAGGTAGACCACAAGGTAGACGAAGAGATTATAAAAGAAAGGTTTAACTATGAACATAGATCATAGTTAAACCTTTCTTGTCAGTCCTATTGAAACTGGTCCTCGTAATTAAAAAATTCAAAACCGTCAAATGTCACTCAGTCATTCGTAGGTCAAAATAACTAAGTATAAAGTACCATTATTGTTCACAGGAAAGAGAAGATTACCTAAAGAAAAATCTTCCAGAAGGCAAACAGAACTTGACTGCTGATGAAATGAGTGTGTTTTACAAGGCATTTCTGGACAAGAACTGGAAGGGCCATATTTCATATAATATTGAGTGGTACAAGAAGAACTTCAAATTACTACGCCTAGCTATACAAGTTAAAATAAGAAGATTACTTAAAATTAAAGATTAGTAGCAAATAGTTTATTTAAGTAAATATTTTGATTTAGAAAAATGTTTCTGTGTTTTTAATGCTGATTTGTGGTATACACGATATAGCTATTTTGGAGATTCATGTGTAGACTGAAAGTGGTTGATTGCACTCATGGTGTTCTCTGAAGTTAATGAGTGGTAACAACTACTTGTTATCCGGTGGGATGCAATTGTTTTATCTGAAAATGCATTTTCAAATCTATTCCTATCTATAATTTAATAATTTGTTTCAGATATAACATTTTGTTCCAATTTTGATTTTCTTTGAATTGGCGTAGTGGCTATTTATTTGGGACCAGAGATTGCTCCGATTCCTGCGGTCTACATATTCATATGGTTTACGTAAATATAGGCAATAATAAAATATATATAAAAATTTTTCAAAAAAGTCAAATGATTTATACAAAAATCGGCAAAATCAGAGCCGCTATTATATCCACGAAAAGCTACGCACTAAGCTCGCCAGCCGGCTTATCATGTCTGGATTCCAACAAAACCATCTGATTAGGGAAAACCTACATTCAGCAGTGACCTTCCCACAAGCGTGGATCCACCGTAGTGGGAACGATGGGCATGCCCACAACCCTAACGGTATATTACATCAAATGCCATAATATCATCAATATAATAAAATCGCACAGTTAAATCTTTATATCTTAAAAAGTGCGTGGTGGCCTGTTGGTAAACGGACTAGTGTAGAGTAGGCCCGTGCCCTGCAGTGGGACGTATATGGGCTGATACAGATACAGATACAAATCTTTATTGTGTATAACGATCATGATCAAGATCATACGCAGACTCTTACTTCGTTGATTTTCGGGTTGCCATGCCCACAACCTTTTCTGAAGGCTGGATCCGCCCTTGCCTTCCCATGGCAAAGTATGATGAGATGATGATAATATTATATGCCATCGACCATGTGGCTGAATTACGTTAGTTTGCTCGTGCACCATCCAATTCAGGTATACGTATGCACTATACCCAGTGAGACTAAATATAAATAATAAATCGCTGAAGCAGACAGTAAAACAAACAGTGTCTGATGAATCATCATGGTCTATTTTAGTTCTAGACATAAAAGTTTATCAATAACAGATTTAGACACGCGGCCATTTAGTACAATCTCAAGTGTCGATAGACCAAACACTTCAAATGAAGGAAATAAATATCTACGTTAATTATAGCCTTGCGTTTTTAGCCACTCTTTTTATAAATATTATACTGATTTATAGCTAAATAGTTTAAGGCAGGTAGGTATTAAAACATAAAAAATAGAAATTGACAGCCTCCGTGGCGTAGTTGGTTAGACGCCGCCTGTAAAACTAGAGGTCGCGGGTTCGATCGCTGCATCTAGGAAAATGTTGTGAATTACATGCACTTGTTTCTAGTTTGTGAGAAAAAAGTCTGTCATACTTCCTGATACTCTTTACTCACGACACAAAACTCGATTGGCTGTATTTATTTTTTATTTATTTAAATAACTTCTGAAAGGATATAATATTATCTATTAACGTATGATGGCCAGGAAGGCGGCTGAACTAAAATAATAAATTATGAACAACTAGCGGCCGAGCCCGGCTTCACCTGGGTGCAGATAGTTTTTGAGTCCACATCAACAACATATTTCGCGTACTAACTATACCTCCCGCGCGCCGTCGACTATATTTCCCATCCCATTCCCATCACTATACCAAATTTCATTAAAATCGGTTAAGCCATGTTGGCGTGAAAGAGTAACAAACATCCATACATCCTCACAAACTTTCACCACCTAATTTTAGTAAGGATATCACTAATTAACATCTCCCTTCTGATTGGAAATCAGATTCCCTTTGGGAGCGTAGGTTCGTATCCTACCGACTGCGCCATGTAAAGGTTACATGATAATCAAACTCCATGACCAGGCTCAGACTGACTTTATTCCAATCCTCTTTCTTCTCACATTTTATGATCAACAGGTTACAATTACCTACAATCCTCATAATAATCCAATACCGGAAATGCCACATTTACACTCAGCCCTGTAGGACAGGGAAGTGAGCAGGGAAGTGGGCAGCGCGAGTATGTAAATACATAGATCACTCGCACTGCCACTGCTCATGCCGCTGCCATTGCCCGGCGCTCCCTCAAGTGTCGGTTTTTCGTGCGGAAGTCAAAGGACAGGCAGCGCGAGCGCTAGTGCGGGTTTACATTCAGCCATCTTGCTCAGTCGTCGTAGTTTTGTGTTTCGCCGTTTCCCAACTACTACAACTACCTACTTGTTTTATTCTGCGCTGCGTTTCCAGTATTTACCGTATTTACTTAAAAATAATAGCTTAAGCTAACGCTGCCACCGGAGTTGACAAATGAGAAAATAATGTCTTCTTTTACGGTAGCGTTTTCTGCTTCTTTGTTGTCTTATTAAAATATTCAAATCATTGTTTTTTTTTTTTTTTTTTTTTTTTTTTTTTTTTTTTTTTTTATAATGGCCTGGCATAGTGGCGGCATTGCACCTGATGGAAAGTGCCAATGCCGCCCAGGCAGAGTATCCATTGGCATCGGACGGCAGTCCCATGCCAATGGAAACAATTATGCCGGCCTGCTTAGGTGCCTCTTCACACCACGGCGGAAGGACCCGGGATTGTAGGAAGGAGGGAACACGTGCGCCGGCAAACAATTCCACAGCCTGACGGTGCGGCACAGAAACGAATTTGAGAACCGTTTGGTTCGCGCCGGGATGGTGTGGACCGTCAAGCTATGGCTTCGCAAGCCAGCACGCGTGGTTCTGGTTAGGAATGGAGAGGAGGGGAGCAAGTTGAACAATTCCTCAGAGCACTCACCGTGATACAGGCGGTAGAACACGCTTAGAGAGGCGACATCTCTCCGGAGTTGTAGCGACTCCAAGTTGCTCGTAACGTCTGCATCATTCACAATGCGGATGGCCCGCCGCTGCAATCCATCCAAGGCATCGAGCAGGTACTGGGCGGATCCATCCCAGAGGTGCGAGCAATACTCCATACCCGGCCGGACCTGCGCTTTATATAAGCGGCAAAGCTGACCGGGCGTGAAAAACCGACGCACTCTGTTCAGGACTCCAACCCTGCGTGATGTGGCAGATATTACGCCCTCGATGTGATTCCTTGGATTGAGATCACAGCGGATATCCACACCAAGGATACACAGGTCATTCCGCACTGAGAGGGGAGTACCCTGAAGAATGGGGAGGGGAGAGAACGGGGATTTTTTGCACGTGAACGCACACACCTGGGTTTTCCTGGCATTGAACTCAACCATATTCCTGGAACCCCATGTAGAAATGAGATCCAAGGTGCGGTTGAGCTCAATGACAAGATCTTCGCGTCCCTTCACAGTTTCGACACGGCAACCTGGAGGCCCGCAGTGGTATCGCCCATGAACCGTGCTGTCATCTGCATAGCAATGAATGTTGCCAAGCGACAACATGTCATTGATATGCAGAATAAACAAGGTGGGCGACAGCACCGAGCCCTGAGGAACTCCGGCATTTACCGACATGAGCGCCGAAGCGTATCCGTCTACGACTACACGTATTCTACGCCCATGCAGAAAGCCGGAAATCCACGAACACAGGTTGCCGGGTAGACCGTATGCCGGAAGCTTGGACAGAAGACCACGGTGCCAGACCCTATCAAACGCCTTGGCAATGTCGAGGCTCACAGCAAGAGCCTCGCCACGCCGGTCTATCGCCTCACCCCAGCGATGCAGGACAAACGCTAGAAGATCACCCGTCGATCGATTATGACGGAATCCGTATTGTCGGTCACTGATCAACGAGTGATCCTCCAGGTAGCGGACCAATTGATTGAGAATTGTATATACTGAGCAGACATAATGCTGTCACTGCAACAGCCTCGACGTCATCCATTGTTGCGAGTCGTTCGATGAAAGAGTAGCGGCGCTGAGTGTGAACACTCACTCGCGTCGATATTGCAACAGAAGTATTTAGGAAAATATTTCCGTGAACGGCAGGAGCAGTGGCAAGGGCTGAGTGTAAATGTGGCATAAAGGGCAAGCTAAACAGCCCATCGGGGTTGCCGGGCATAGACGGTGCGAGAGGACCCACGTTGTTCAATTCTATCAATGAGAATTGATAGTAATTCTAAGACGGGCGAAAGAGCGCCTTGTCTTGCATTGGTCGTCGACACTCAAGTCGTAACATCACAAACAGGCGTTTAAACAAACCAGTAACTGTAGGGCGTATCATCACTACGTACTACGTAGTATAAAACAAAGTCGCTTTGTCTGTCCCTATGTCCCTATGTCCCTTTGGATGCTTAAATCTTTAAAACTACGCAACGGATTTTGATGCGGTTTTTTTTAATAGATAGAGTGATTCAAGAGGAAGGTTTATATGTATAATACGTACATATTATTGTACAGAAATCTATTTGTACCCGGGCGAAGCTGGGCCGGGCCGCTAGTTACTAATATAATGATCTATGGGCCGGCGCGGCGTCAGGTAAGGACGCGGTCGTGCGACGGCCTCAAGGTGTTAGTGATGACAAGGCGCCGCATGCCAGGTTCCACTATTTCTCGTTTGGGTTTGAATAGTTAGTAGTTAGACGTCGATTAGTTATGGACCCAGCCCGGTCGCAATATCCGCAAGTGTTCCCGTTTGAAAGGCCATCGATTTCGAGGCTCTTAGTTGGTATCCACTTGTTCAATCACATTACATTAATAATATTGAGGTAGTTCTAAGATCATATATAAGATGAAAAAATATGTTTCTAAAGATATTATCTACGGAATATAATTCGTTAAAGCCAATAGCAGTTGCACACATTGGCTCTTCGTTCAGGTAGACCACAAGGTAGACGAAGAGATTATAAAAGAAAGGTTTAACTATGAACATAGATCATAGTTAAACCTTTCTTGTCAGTCCTATTGAAACTGGTCCTCGTAATTAAAAAATTCAAAACCGTCAAATGTCACTCAGTCATTCGTAGGTCAAAATATGTTTTCGTTTCATCAAAATAAATTCACGGTACAACATCATTGGGGCGACAGGAAATGTTAAATATATGTACACATTTTATTATAATTCTTAAGAAATGTATATTGCTTTTAAGTGGCTAGTGGGGTTGTCTTTAGCCATGTGGGTAGCTGTGTGCTGTAGAGACTTATTCTTAATAATAAACAAAAACACAGAGAAAGGTTAGTTTTATAATAATTAGGTATATTAATTAGTACTTGAAAGATGAATTAGCACAGCCTTTTATTCCATGATAAGTAACAGCGTGACTACATGTCTTCGGCTGGTCCCTTTAAATGTAGTTAAAAATACAACCACTTAAATCTCGACAGGTGTCATTACCAAACCGTTTGATGTAGTATACAAGAACACCACAGTTCCAAAAGAAAGGTTACGACAACATAAAGATAGATTTAAACACGACAGCGTTGCTGTTCTCCACTGTTTCATGTTCGTCGCCGGTGCGTTGGCCGTCACGATATTCAACAGAAAGAGAGAAATCATCTCTTACGCACAGAAGAGAATTTCTAAAATAAATTTCAAAGCTTTATGGACAAAGGGTAAGGAAGTTTTAAACAAAACCGCTACTAATTTCGGTGTTTTCATATTACATTACATCCAACTATTATGGAAGATAAGTCGAAGATTATTTGTGAAGGTGAATAATACATTTAAAATATTAAAACCGAGAAGGATTGAAACAAACACTTTAACTTTTATATTATTAAAAAAGCTAAAAGAATTGGGTGAAGAAAGAAAGAATATAGGGCAGCTCCTAATTTCTGCTATACATGAAAATAAAAATATTAGGATGCAATATCAGCTGGAAACCATGGCGAAAAGCAGGCTCATGCGGCATATTGAATTATCCCAGAGCCAAATGAAAGAAAACAGATCCAGATATGTCAGTTTCCAGCAGTTATATTTAGTAACACACCAAGAAAACTTGTTCCTTAAAGCACGTGTAAGAAAACTTACTAAAGAAAAGGAAGAAGTACAAAAGAATTTAATGGAACTGATGAACGAAATATACAAATCCAAAAACAACGAGTTGAAAGCCTATTGTAGTCGTTTTATAGTCAGTTCGAGTGACAACCTTTTAAATTCAGATGTAACATGTGAAATACAGAAGTTCCTGGCAACTTCTCGACCGAAGAACGCGAGATCGCGTCGGGAATTTTCTGATCAGCCAGAGATTTTACTGAATAGTACCAAAAGTTGGCCTAGGTGCAACTACACCCGTATTACGGAAATATTGCACGGTGACGATAGTTTAGTGCCTGTTGTAGCCGATGCACCCAAGCTCAAAGGCTTACCCGGAGAACGAGTGTGGACGGTAAAGGATAAAGACGGCCTTATAGAAAAGTTGTATGAATACGATTATGAAACTGATTTCGACAATGGTGACACGCTAAGACGAATTAGACAGTATTCTGTTTATTATGATAAAGATTGTCTACTGGATTTTTCAAAGTGAGTAGGTGCATTTTCACAGTTAATATTAACTAGCACCCCGTCCCAGCTTCGCGTGGATGCATATGTTTTTTGATCCCAGTCCATAGCAGATAAATGTTATTTTTCTTATAATCTGGGACACCCTGTATATTTATTACACAAGCTTTCATCTTGAATCACTTAATCTACTAAAAGTAACCGCATCATTCCGTTGCGTAGTTTTAAAGATCTAAACATGCAAAGGGTCAGACAGACGGGAAACGGCTTTGTTTTGTTCTATGTAGTTATAGTGAAACGCATTGCTCGGACATTCCTGGGTCGTTCCCTGTATCTCTGTATCAGCCTATATACATCCCAATGCAGAGCATGGACCTACTCTACAATCTAGAGTACAATTGAGAGTGGTTAGGCCATATAGTGCGGGTTGGCGGACTTACATACCATAGAAATTCTTATAAATCGCTATGGTATGCAGGTTTCCTCAGGATGTTTTCCTTCGCCGTTTCAGTGCGTGGTGATTGACTCTCAATACACACATGACTCCGAAAAGTCAGAGGTGTGCCTTGGTATTTGAACCCGCGACCACCGTGAACATGAGGACAGCCGCATCTAGTCCATTTACCAACAGGCCACCACGCAATTATAGTAGTTAATTACCTTAAAATAACCAAATGCTGATGAATATTTTTTAACCTAGTGTCCTGTCTGTCCTATCTCGTAATCCTTCATTTTAACAAAAATGAATGTTCGTTCTTATCTCTTCTCTTTCAGTTCTAGAACGAATATGAGCGATGACCAAGCAAACACATCAAGGTTAAGCAGTCAATGTTATTTATTTGGGAGCGAAAGGTTTCTAACGGGCTCCGAAGCATTTCAGAAGTTCTTGCAAGGCAACACCGAAATGGGCACCTCGGGTAAAATGGTGTCTGTTGGTCCGCTGCTGTGGAGATGAATTTAATATTGAACGAATCGGAAAAGGTTTATAAATCCTCCAGGTTTCTAAATGGATGATTTTATAGAAATTTTTAATTGTTTGAGAGATGATTAAATTTATTTTACTTGGAATTGTGTTTATCCTACCGAATTTAATGGGCGTCAATTTGGCAACAGAATATTTTACAAAAGTAAAGCTTCTCCCTGTGTTTGTTTTGTTATCGTGCAATTCTACACAATTATCAGGTATCATTGATCTCGGTCAGGGATGCTCCTATCTAGTGGTCATGGCCTGCCCTAGTATAGGTGCTACGAGTACGCGACCTCGGCCCCCGAGCTACTGCAGTCACCTTAACTTCCCGTCCGTGACTGCAGTATCCACTCCCTCAGGCCATACTCTCCTTTCCTATAACATCCTCTACCCACAAATCCTATTTCCTTTCCCCGGTTAATGGCGGGCAGCAGCGTCATTAACGCCAGTCCCCTACTGCGCTCGCCAACCCGCCTGCCAAGCGTGGCGAGTATTGGCAAATACCCCCTTAATGGCGACACATATAAAGACCAGGCCCCCAGTCCCCGGCAGCCCCACTATTCCTGGCTATGGTAGCAGTCATGGTTACGGTGGGGCAGGGGGTGCTAAGAATCCCCGGGTTGGCCCCGGCTACCACCCCCGACGACGACTGGCCCTGGTAACACACAACATTCGCACATTGAGGACAGACGAGAAGATTGTCGAACTGGAAGAAGAATTGAGCAGGTTACATTGGGACATTCTGGGGTTATCGGAAGTCCGAAGAATCGGGGAGGATACGATAACCCTGAAGTCTGGTAACCTGCTCTTCTACCGGGGGGACGACCAACAGTCCCGAGGAGGTGTCGGATTTCTCGTCCACAGGTCTCTCATCAACAACATCGTATCCATCGAAAGTGTGTCGAGCAGGGTAGTATACCTTATACTCAGAATATCAAAAAGATATTCGTTGAAGGTCATACAGGTATACGCGCCGACCTCGACACACCCAGATGAAGAAGTAGAGGAGATGTATGAGGACATAAGTCGGGCCATACATACTTCCAAAACCTACTTCAATGTTGTTATGGGGGACTTCAACGCAAAGTTGGGCAAGAGAAGCGATGCAGAGTTGAAAGTGGGGCAATTTGGACATGGGCAACGGAACCCCAGGGGTCAGAGGCTGGCCGACTTTCTGGAGAAAGAGGGACTCTTTGCGATGAACTCTTTCTTCCAGAAGCCGCCTCACAGGAAATGGACCTGGCTGAGTCCTGACGGTTCTACGAGAAACGAGATAGATTTCATTTTGACGACGAATAAACGGATATTCAGAGATGTCTCTGTGATCAACAGGGTGAAAACCGGCAGTGATCACCGAATGGTTAGGGGCACACTGAATATCAATGTCCAATCGGAAAGGCGTCGCTTGATGAAATCTACGCTCCGACCTACTCGCGCCCATATCCAAAACCCCGAGAGCTTTCAACTCGAGCTGACAAATCGCTTTGATTGTCTAGGAGAAAACCTTGCAGTGGACGAGCTAAACAGCGGTTTGGTAGAAGCTGTCCATACGGTGGGATCTAAGTATTTTAGACCTCGCCGTAGAGATAGACCACAAAAACTCTCGATCCACACTCTTGACCTCATGGCCGAACGTCGATCTTTAGCGCTGCAGTCTTCCGTTGACGCCGAAGCATATCGGCGGCTCAATAGACAAATCTGGAAGTCCTTGCGACACGATGTCCGTGCTCACAATACTGAATACTGTGAGCATTTCAGAAATCAGGAGTAATTTTCTTATTGGTCTGTGGGAGTAATTGACAGAAAACTGTGGCAACACTTGTAGTGACTGTCACTGAGTTCGCTTATTAATTTGTAAATCAAATGGTTATAAATAATTTAAAAGGTGATTCCCGTTTTTTTCCGATTTATTCAAGGTTGTGAATACAGTTATTATATAAATAATGTCTCTTGACTAGTATTTCCGAGTTTGTTTATGTACTTTTGATTCTCCGGGAGCAGTTTTGTTGACAAAAACAAACCTAATGTTGCCACAAAACATTTGAAAATTACCTGAACTTATATTTCTAAAATGGATAAACTTAAAAATATAAATTTGGATTTAATCGCATGGAGGACTATAAAAAAGGAGGGGTTGGATTTGGAATACTGCGTTCCAATACCGATGGCTATTGCTAACAAATTGTTTTTAGAACTAGAGTACACATTGGAATACTTTTCCGGAGATTTGGCGAAAATTAAGTAAGTAGCTATCTACATTCTTTTTTATTTCACTTTATTTTTAGCTCTTAATATTTAAAACTAGTTTCAGTCTTGTAAATAACAAATTGAAATGATACAACTCTTAGAAATATACATTTAATTATTTCTAGAATCACAGTATTGCGATTAGCAATTAAAATATTATCTTAGTTGATAATTGGAATAATATAAATACTTATTCCATTCATACAATCTAAAACGACTAATAAAATATACATACTACCTCTCATCATTAAAATAATCGTAACAATATCCGATGCATTAAAAAATTATGGTCTATTCTTTGGGCAGAACTCTAGACGACAAATTGCAATTGATTTTGTTAGAGATATGTACGACATTCAATTATTTATTTTGCACCAGAGGCATCGCAGATTTTGCCAATTAGATAGTTGCGATAAATCTTATATTTCCTTATGAGGTAAATAATTAAGGTACTTTGTATTACAAGTATAACAATAATAATTATAATTGCCACTGTTAAAATGTAACGTAAAGATCATATAAACTTTTTTTTCAATTACTGCGTCTTCTTTTTATATCTTGTATGACTTTCAACATCCCTATTTTAGCATCAAATTTTTCATCGTTTGTCAAAGATTTTAATTGCGGCACTAATGATAAAACAAAGTAAGTATCCTCGTCATTGCCCGTTTGCAAATTACTTAAA
Organism: Hyles euphorbiae; assembly: GCA_023078785.2. NCBI lineage: Eukaryota > Metazoa > Arthropoda > Insecta > Lepidoptera > Sphingidae > Hyles > Hyles euphorbiae. The sequence goes on along the minus strand of CM041038.1, from coordinate 1,678,581 downwards.
TCGACTTCTTCAAAATGTGGTTTAATGTCCTCCACACAAGCAGTTACTTTCGGTGCACTTGCAAGTGCCATTGTCAACGGCCGAAAGTCTTTCATACTCGTATCTGCATTTCTTGATTCATCATCATCCGATTCTAAAGTGCTTCCACCAAAGTTGTCATCACCATCATGCTCTTCTATGTTGTTGTTGACCAGACTGATGTCTTCATTTTCGTTCGTATCCAAGTTGTTTACTATATTACTTAAAAACAACAGTTTTTCAAAATGTATGTACCTTCGTCGTTTACTAGAAGCTTGCCCTGATTTGATACGTTGTTGCCATTTTAACTCGCGACGAAAACAACTCCTCAAACTCATCCATTTCTTTTGAATTCGTATGACTGGAAAATATAAATTAAATTAATAAATAAGGTTAAGTTGTCGATTTACCAACCAAAATAAAATAAAAATTAAACCCAATTTGGTGGTAAAAGTCGGATACCTGTTAACACTGTCTATACTTTTTAAGTGTGCGCAAGTTTTTAATAATAATTGCATTTTTTAACGTCGGTATTCACAATAATGATAAGATAAATAAAAGTGAATGGTTCGTCCATATATTCAGTATGTCTTTTCAACACTCCTTAGAATATGTAATAAGTACATATAATAAACGATTTATTTTCAATAAAAAAATCTATGGAATAACTTTATTCGAAAAACAAATACTCACTGCCTTCGCACTTTGATCCTGAATCAAGACTGTCCCAGAACGAATAAAGACCCCGACACACTTGCTCCCATAACTTTTTCTTCACATTCAACTCTCCGTATTCCTTTACGTTTTTGTTATAAAGTGCAGGACGCGCTTCTACTAATTCAATAAACTTATCTATGTCTTCTATGTAGAAAGTATCCAAAGATATCTTTGAAGTCAGACAGGTCATAGTATTTTGTAATTTGTAGACCAACTTGCACGACTGAAAACAAATAATAATTTTACACAACTCACGGCCGACTGTTGTGCAACTGTTGTGTGACAGTTCTATCGACAAGAAGTTCGACTCAATATGGCTGTCGGATGGCCGACAGTTGCCCGACTGTTCATCGACTAAGCTTCATTGACGTTCGGTCTATGGTTGTTTATCGACTAATAGTTGAGTTGATAACGAGTTGATACGAGTTAAAAACAACGAGACCATTTTTAGTACATGGTTAAGAATATACATAATATTATTTCATTAAAGAAACTATGTTATGTTAGACGTACGAGGGAATATTATTTCCTAAAGGAATCATAGATGTACGGTATTATTTAAAACATTGATTCTAGATATCAATTTATTTCTTTATTCCGTCATCAATACGCCCCACTATTATTTTGATTATGCTTGGTTTAAACACTTCTTAGCGCACCAAATAAGTCTTTCATTATAATCTTCTGCAGTATTGTCTATCTTTTGATCATTTCAGTGAACAGCAAACAGTGAAGCTCTTACCTAGTAAATAACAACATTATTACTCTTTCATAAATAATTATTAAAAATAGAATACAATTAACTTTACTTATAATTTGATATTATTGTGCAAATATCTTATTATCTTATTGAAACTAAATAATAATTGCCAGTTTCGTTTATTTACATGACGCGAAATATTATTTGCAGGGTCTTCGGAAAAGTCTACCCCTTGCCAAGACAGCAAGTGGCGTATGGAGATCCAGGGATCAGTTACAAGTATTCGGGAATGACAATTCCCGCCTTACCCTGGCCAGACCCTGTCCTGGCGATCAGGGAATTCATTTATACTCTTAAGGGAATTAAATACGACTTTGTTTTGGTTAATAAGTAAGTTTTGGGCTATGAGACAAACCCGATTAATTTTATCGTTCATTGCTGCTGTATTTTGTGACGGTATTCTGCAGTACCTACATTAATCTAGTCATATTTGATATATTGAGTCTTGGCTTCGATAGCTAAGTCACACTATCAATATTCTGAAGTACCTACAATATTTTCAATTATAATTATGATATAAAGAAAACTATGTGTGTATTATATTACTACAGGTAGAGGAGTTCTCTCAATCCTCAACCTATTTTTATCTATTGTTAAGTTTCATTAAATGCATTAAATTATCTTGGCACCGATGTCGGGGAGCTGTGATAAATGCACAATGGAGTGTCAGCCGCTCCTAAAGCGGCTATTATATCGTGTAGGTACAGGGATGGGAACGATCATATGGGCGAGCATCGAGATAACGAACCAGACTTGGATCCAGAGTATCCCATCACATCTGTGTCCCTAGGCCAGGAGAGAACGTTCGTGCTCAAGCATAGGGATGCTAGGAAACCTGGCAAAGACAAGAGGCCTATTCCTACAGGTAAAGTAATTATTATCTATGATTTTATAGTGCACTATAAATGTAGATATTGGTATTATTATTGCTTAAGATTAATGTCGCCAAATGAATTTCAAAGAATCTTGATAATTTTAGAGAATTTAGTTTCTAGATGATGCCAAAACTTGAAAATGAAAGGTCAATTGAGAAAAAAATGTTTGTGTCAGCGCATTTATTGAAATCATCTTCATAATAATTTAGGAACGATTATAATAGCTTAAATATTCATCTATTACCTATCATTATCTTAATGAAAAATTATCACTACTATCCTACTTGAGATCTTCGTACTTATTAATAGTAACAGAGTCGTCAATGTTACGCAATTTATAAAACATGTAGCGTAACAGCCGAGCTTCGTAAGTGACAGTATGCTTCGCCTTACTATTAGCGTCTTCTTCTTGAAACGGGTTCTCAATAACCGTGCTCACCCTACGGCCGTAAGCCTCGCAGCCTTCGAGAAAAGCCAGACAATCCTTTATCGTGTTATCTTTAACTACAATCAAGTGTTTTGCTAGATTCTCCAAGAACGATAAGAAGCAACGCTTTGCGTAAAACCATGTGTCTGTCCCCAGACGCTTGTTGAATGGCTCCAATGATTTTATCACTCGTGATATTCCAAACTCGTAGTTACCCTTCGCGCAATACAATGTACCAATGACCAAGTTGACTATGCATAAATGAAAGAATTTCTTTTGCGGGTCCTCGAATATTTGCTGTTCTTCTTCCTTCTCTATTTTGCGCATGATGTCCTCTGCCTCCTCATTCTGGGATGTCATGATGTATGACACACATAGATTTGCTAAAACCACTGCACTTACGTCTAATATGTTATCGTACTGCTTCTTTACGATGGGTTCGTAGAAACTGGCCGATTCTTTGTACTTATTTTCCTGCATGAAGAGAACGTGTGCCACGTTTAATCGCCAGACGTCAGATTCGTTGCAAAATTCGACCGATTTGCGGAATATCTTCTCCACTTGTCCGTAGTTTTCCATATCCCAATATATTTTCGCTTGCGCCATTACAACTGGAATGTATCTTTCCAAAGCCTCTTCGTATTCCACAACTGCTTTCTTGACTTGATCATTATCTCCTTGCGAGCGGCTTTCCTGTACAACTTTAGTCAATTTTCGTAATTGTTCTGCGTGCTTCGAAGCTATGTCCTCATATTTTTGAAACGCTTCCTCAGGTGATGTTTGACTTGTTATGATTGCATCCAAGAAGTCGTATAAATATGGTGTTAAGTATTTGTATGTAAATTGCGCATTCTCAGCTAATACATCTGCTGCTAAATCATAATATTCAAATTTGCAATACAGAAGGAGCAAATTGGCAAATGTTTCCGGTGGAAACGGATCTTGTTGTAGCAGGAAGTGTAGCTTTTCGAAACCATCAGTTGGTTTGATATCAATGGATGTTAAAGCAATATTGTGAAGTGTTACAGCATCCAATTCATGCTCATGTCTTGGTGGCATGTCGTTCAAAGCCTCCCTTGATGCTTCTATGTTCTTCAATTGATATTCTATAGCTGCTTTTAAATTAAATACTTCCGTAAGCGCCGTTTCATGAAGAGTCAAAGTATTTCCCACAGATTTTACCTCTGAAGTCTCGGCTTGCATGCCTACAGCTAGTTCTGGGTGATCTCGAATACCTTTTTCAATAACGAGAGTAATATGTTTAAGCGCTTGTGGGTATTCTTTCATCCGGAAGTAACAGAGCGCGATATTGTAATGCAAATGTGCGTTAAACCCGATCACATTCAAACTGCGGGAGAACTTTTGTAAGGCTTCTTCGTATTGATTCTCTTTGAATAATAAACAACCGAGGTTTATATCCTTGTCAGGGTCTTCTTGTGGGTACGAATCAACCAAACTCTTCGCTGTTATTGTATCATCCTCTCCGTATTTGATTGCTGACTGGAGTTTGACTACCTTTCTTTCTAATTCCGGAGCTGTAATCTGCATGGTGACTTTATAGGATTCGTCGAACATGGATGCTTGGTACAGAGCCTGGGCGAAGTATAGTTTGTACTCGGGTATGTCAGGGTGCATGGCAGTTAGCTGTTCATAGCAGTTTGCTGCTTCGACGAAGGCTTGAGTTCTGAAGTAGCAGTAGCCTAGCAGTGAAAGACCAGCTCGGTTCGGACTGAAGTTTATGGCATCGTTTAATGCTTTGATTGCGTCGTCATATCTCGCATCTTTTATCTGTAAAAGAGAGTTTTGATTGATATGTTATTAACTGGAACATAACTATAAAATTTATTTACTATTTTTAAGGGGTGATTGGTGGGACAATACTATATATACTTGCTTTTTGATTACGACTTTTGTATCTTATCGAATAATAAGAAAGTAATACATAATAATTATCTTCTTTTAATTGCCGAAGTAGAAAAAAAACTATGTCAACCAACAAGATTCAGTCAGTTCAAAACACCTCTCAATTTGAAATAGTTCTTCTCTTTAACGACCATCTAAATAAATGATTGAAAATTTCGAGTGGTTCGTGAAAGGACGCCTGTTGAATAGTGTTGAACATGCCGACACCAAGTGGTCCTGTTTGATAACTGTACGATAGCATACTCGTGTGACGTGTCCACCCAGCCAGCCAATATAGGTTATCGTCAACACTCCTGAACGCATGTGTAACGCCATTGTTAGTTATACTCCTATTTTGTAATAGATTTTGAGTGGGTTTAAAGGTCTTCGCTTGTCTAAATACATATATTCACGGTTGTAATATGTCATTGCATACATAAAACTCACGTCTTTATCCCACAAGGGGTAGGCAGAGGTACTACCAGGACACCCACATTTGGTCTTGTATTTTCCGTCCCACGATGTCATAGGGGGCGAGCTTATTGCCATATCGGGCACAAATTCCTGACTACGGGCTGATAATGAATAGAAAAATCCACTCTCACCTTGCCCGACCCAGGATTCGGGCCCGAGACCTCAGCCTTGTAATCGTATCGTAGAACAACTAATTAAAACATTCTTTGAAAGCATCAGCCTATTTACTTATCTCAGCGTTGGCCCTCGACTTCATAAAAGATTGAAAGGGGCTTTCGCGGTTTTCTATTACTTCACATGAACTTTCTTGCTAACAACTTTCAGACACAAATTTGTCCTCGTGATGTTTTTGTTCTCCGGTGAAGTGCGTGATAATTAATAATCAATAAACAAATGACTTGCACAAATCGGAGGTGTGCCGTGGAATTCGAACCCGTGATCACCGTTTCGGCAAATCGCGCCTAGTTCGTTACCAAAAGACCACGAAACACTGACAAGTGTCCTTGTGTGTAATAAATTAATTACACGTTTAGTATAGCTATTGATCTAGAATCTAGATTATTATTAATTACAGGGTTCAGGGCTGGCTGATAACCACAAAATATTATTTTGTGTCACATATCTAAATTAGTAGTTAAGGAACGACATTGAGACACTAAGTAATCTTAGTAATAGTCGAGGACATCTGGTCTAGGCTAGGTGTGGCATATCCCCTCTTACTCTTCCCTCCTCATTCCACTTAGATTTGAAGCTACCAATTGGTTGATTCGCACGTTATCGCAATAACCTAAAGAATTAATCTATTTAAAGCATAATTTATATCAATCAAAATCCGTAACGATATTATCACAATCGTTAACATTATCAGTAGCCCCGTTAAACGATATGGACGGTTTCCTGATCCGTTATACGATGGATTTTTTGATAATTTTTGCAAGATTCTTTGTACCACTTAATAGATCTATAGCATGGGTTGGGCAGTTTGTTTTCATTATCTTTGCTTATGTATTTAACTAATCTTCGGAATGAGGAAATGTATTTTAGCGATGATAAGGCTGCATGAAGGTCACTTATGTGGCTTATTACTTTTTTAATTGGGTAACATGCTGATAATGTTTAGAAAAACTGGACTGTGTTTCTTGCTCCGATGCCTCTTATTATTTAAACTCCAAACAACCTGGCTGTACTATTTAGAATAGAATAGAAAAACCTTTATTTGTCCATTAAACTACACATACACTGATACAAAACTAAAATACAAATCTATTATAAACAACGCCACAACTTCCCAAGATGCGGCTTGCTTTCTCATGTCACAAACAAGTTCATAGAAAATAGGTGCATTGATAAATCTATAAAGATAAAATATCGGTTTATCACACAATTCCTTTGTATTGTAAGTGTATCGTAACACGCGCCTGTCGGCTGAAAGCACGGCGCGCGTGCATAGTAATCTAATATCTACTAAACCGGGTGCTTAGACATCGACTTTTATCTTACCGTGTGCAATATAACTTTTATCTTACCGTGTGCAATAGAAAGGTGTTTCTGTACTAAATCTAATAGTATCAATCTGTTTACAATGCACTCAATACTTGTACGCTTAGTTTATTATTTGGTATTTATTGATTATGGGGCATATTAGTCAGGGTATACATACGCATTTTATTCTTTCTGTTCACGTCCGAATTTACTAGAATAGTCAATGTGTAATGCTGTTAAATAATCTAAATATTAAGTTTAAAAACACTGATGGTTGATGACACTTGAAGCATGAAAGAGTTAAATATCAGACATTAGCGAAATTTCAAAACTTAATGATACAACAAACTTCCAAATTATTTTAGATAGGTACGTTTTTTTCTAGATATGATCTATATGAACCCGAGATCTCAGCGTTGTAATCTTAACGTAGCTTAGGTACGATTTTTATGATTTCTAGTTTCTACAATTCCTACCTGCGATTCACCTATTTTGCCTTGCCTATTTGGGAGGCTCGATTGGTATAACGTCTAACGCTTTTCGAAAATCATGAACCCTGTGGTTTGATTGCAATTTTAATAAGGCTCAATAATGATTAATATCAATTCGCGGCGTATTTAGTGAAGATGCTGGTTTCGAGACGAGAGACCGCGCGTTCGATGCCGGCATCGAAACAAATGTTTATGAGTTATTTATATGTATATGTGTGCCTGAGAGCCGTTGATTCGAACTTAGCCTTTCTTTATACACACACAACTTTTATACGATGAGCCATGAGGTCAGGACTATGTGTGTAGACTGTATTTATTCGTTCTGTGTTTTTATTCTTCAAACATATTTCCGTGTCTTTATAATAATTCAGATTATCATCGTTAAAGTCAATGAATGATAGAATCGTCCTTAATATAATTTTACAAGTCGCTTTATATTGTTATGGATTCTTCTTCTCATTATAGATTGCCTTGTGCCACTTTGGTAGGTATATTAGGCGGCGTAATAAATGCCTACATGTTTGTAAAGTAGTTGTTTAAAAGCTCAAAGCAGAGTTTTCATTTGCGTATCAAGGCAAGTGACCTACCAGCTCACCAGGTGGTATGTGGCCTTCGTAGTAAAGCGGTTTTGAGCTGTAGTGAAATACGAAAGTAATATTGCCAAATAATAGGCTATTTGACTGTATAAAAAATATTGACTTATTTGTTTCCATCCGTGTACATAATTTAATTTTAAAACATATTTTATTATCATACATTAAAAATATTGTATATTTTGGCTAAAAAACACAATTATAATTTAATTTATTTTGAGTTCGCGCCACGTGATCGTAAACGATTTTGATTGGCTATGACGTCATGCGTTTGTATGAACTACTCACATACAGGAAATGAATGGGATTGATAACGGCATAGATGTAAATTAAATATTAAAAATACCTTTAAAACGAGTTATTTAACATTAATACCCGTGAATTAATAATATTATCATGTCCAATGTAATAAAATGTGAAGAAAGAAATATAATTCTATTTTTTTTTACCAAAACTCATTGAGATATACAACTGGAGGGGATCTAGACCAAATAATTTGGAATATTTGCAAGGGTACATGTACCCCATATGTACCCTTACGCTGACAGTCGGCTATGACAGTTGTCATTTATGCTATTTATTCTAATTGCTTTAAAAATACCGTACTCCCAACTGAAGACATGTAAAAACCATTCCAGTTCACGTGAAAAAAAATATAGAATTTAATTCCATACGTAAATTAACGATAATTTGAATAAAGTAGCAAAAATATTAATAAATTAGATTATGTACCAAAGCCGTTTTGACAAATGTCATATTTTAACAAAATTATAGAATAAGATTAATGTTACGGACAAATAGGTAAATATTGAAAATTTCCTTTATTTATTTTATTTAATTTATTTATTATCAGATACATTAGATATTGTAAATATATTTTTTCACTATCCATATTTTTGACACAAAAGTATTTTTTAGTAGGATAACTCAATACGCTATTTGACTATTTTCTGAAAACCATACCACATTATGAAGTGGAGTCTATAGACTTTACAAATAAAGGTTATTTTTAATTACTATATCTATATCATTTAAAAATAAATTTACAAAATACACTGAATAATTACATTGTCAAAACACTCTGTCTGGCAATGTGGCGTTCAGTTCGTAAACATCCATTCCAGAGATTCGTTCGCATGTCACCCATTCTCTAATCAACCATAGATCAATCAATCAATCAATAGTCCGAATGAGGTTTTGTCAAAAAAAATAGATTTTTTTTTCTTTCTTCACATTTTATTACATTGGACATGATAATATTATTAATTCACGGTACAAATGACAAATAACGCGTTTTAAAGGTATTTTTAATATTTAATTTGCATCTATGCCGTTATCAATCCCATTCATTTCCTGTACGTGAGTAGTTCATACTAATGCATGACGTCATAGCCAATCAAAATCGTTTACGATCACGTGGCGCGAACTCAAAATAAATTAAATTATTATTGTGGTTTTTAAACAAAATATACAATTTTTTTTTATGTATGATAATGAAATATGTTTAAAATTAAATTATTTACACGGATGGAATCAAATAAGTCAATATTTTTATACAGTCAAATAGCCTATTATAGGTTTTGTTGTTTTTAAAATATATATAATAATGTAGCTTTATAAGTTATTAAAAATGTATGATTATATTGGCCTTTTATATTTCGTTTTACTTTATTCTGAAACATTAGGTAACAAATGTAACAAATATATGAAGTGTCGTATCTGCAGCAATGCCGACTTGATCTATAATATAATCCGCTTTAGTTGTAATACCTCAATGCAAAAACTCATTCGGACGATTGACTGATTGATTGATCTATGGATGATTTAAGAATGAGTGATATATGCGAACGAATCTGTGGAACGGATGTTTACGAACTAAACGCCACATTGTCAGACAGAGCGTTTTGACAGTGTAATTTTTCAGTGTATTTTGTAAATTAATTTTCAAATGATATAGATATAGTAATTAAAAATAACCTTCATTTGGAAGGTCTATAGACCCCGCTTCATAATGTGGTATGGTTTTCAGAAATTAGTCAAATAGCCTATTATGGAAGTGATAAATAAAGTGCTTTACAAAATTATTTAAGAATAACGTACCATTGTGTAAATAGTTTTTGTGTACTGTCCATCTTTTATTTGCATATAATCCATTTTTATCGTTCAAATTGTTTTGTAACTAGTGAAAACAAGTCGCATCTGTTGTTTTACGTGTGTCGCTATAGCAACGGGATCCACAAATACGCCACAAATACTACATCTATGACGGTATAGGAAACGAAAAATTTTTAAATGATAATGATAAATACATATTATGTACATTTTTATCTTTTCAGTGAAACTTAATCTCGAGAATGGAAGTATACTGCTGATGAATCCTCCTACAAATGAATTCTGGTACCACTCATTGCCTACGCGCAAAAAGTTATTGGGAGCTAGAATCAACCTTACTTTCAGAAAAATGAAAAGAAAATAACTGGGAGAAGTAATATGACTTGTAGCGAAATGTTGTAAGTTAAAAGAATAATTTAAATGTTTTGTTTGGTTAAGCTGCACGGTTCATTTTCCATTGCTGTTATTACCGGGTTCGTAAAGAACAAACAAACGTCAACTGAAATGTCAAATCAAAATGGTTTGTTGTGTGAGCGAGTGTAATCAGTTTTGTTGTAATTAAATCATAATAAAGTTGATAAAGTATAAATAAAGGGCTTTGAACACAAAGGTGAGTGTTTATTGTGTGCTAATATATTTCCAGACTTTACCTTATCCGAGTACGCAGAGTGCAATGAATGTTTGTAATTTATACATCACATTTGATTATCGTCGATTTTCAAGTACGCTTTTACGATAACGACGGCCTATATAACGGCGGGTGACAATCGGACGGTCATCGTTACCGCTTTGTATTGCAATGTGCGCCGTATTTTGCGTTTCACACCGATTTTGCCGCGTACTAAGTCTAAAATGGGTTGAATTTGATGGCCAGCTCAACGCGAGTGTTTTTGGGAAGATTCTTGGTAATAGGAAGCTGTAGGGAGTTCAGAGAGCTCGGCCACACGAGAGACACCTGTATTCAGTGTACTCGAAGTATTTTTGTCGTATGCACATAAATAACCAGTAGGAACTGGTCATTTTTAATGCCATTCCCAATTGAAGAACTCCGATAGAGTTCTATATTTTATTGAAACATCACCTTCATTAAAATAATTGTATATTTTTGGAGCTAAAATTAAAACTGAATAGATTATAATTCTTATAAATCTACAAAATAATTCATTGTTAAAAATATCTTTTACATAAAAAATGTGGTACGGTCCAAATCTGCAAAGATCTTACAAGTACATGATGTTTGCGTCCAAGATGCCTTCGCTGAGAATTGACCAGAGCGACCTGAAGTGCAAGAATGGGTGCGACTACTACGGAAACCCACAGTGGCAGGGCTACTGCTCCAAATGCCACAGGGAGCAGATGCAGCGACAACGGAAAGCTGGTGAGTCAATTTAATTAATACATAGTTACTCTATATTTGTTTAGTCCTGTTAACTATGTGATTATTATAGAGATTAACATACTCATTAGTGGAAACCTACAAAGTTGTACTCCATTACCCAGTGTTTAAATGGCATAATTGTGTCAAAAGTACATAATACCTATAGGATGAGGTCCTGACCTTTAAGTTTACTTCACTAAACCTAACATAAAAATGCATAAGTTTCATTAATTTTTATATTTTGTATATATGTAGGTAAACTTAGTTATGACTGAATTTTGACTGTGTGACTATGTGCCTGACTACCTATGTGCTTAGTAGAATACAAATAATTTATATATCCTCATGATTTACTTAACTATGTAAATAATATAAGAATATGCCTGTTCCATCTTGAATTCCTTCATATATTGTAATATGTCCTTAGAAAATAGTAAAAATGGGAAATTACTTAGTACTAAACAAAGATTTTGTAAAATAAGTTTGTAAATAAATATTGTAATCTTGTTACAATAACATACAGTGGGATTTAAAAGTATCATTAACATGGTATAGAAAATCTGTGTGTAGCACTCAGTAGATGATATCAGTGTTTAATGTTTTATATTGAGGAAAACACTATAAAAATTATACAAATTGTGCCATTATTTTTAGGGAAGGGGTTTCTAGGGAAATGTGACCCAGTTCTCTTAGCTATCAAAGATTTTCTAATAAATTATTATTATGATATTCTGAAATATGTTTTTTTTTAATTCATTTTCTTTTGTAGTCAATACCTTTTTAGTTTATCTGAGTTATAGAATAATTAATTTGGACATGTCTAGTCAGCAAAAGTTACATAGGCCCAATAATTTTGTGATATAAAATTATAAAGTATTATTTATCAAAAGAATAAATTTTCAGTGCATAAATTATATTATAATGAGTCATAATGGATGTAAGCCTGTATGCTATCAAAGTTATTTATTGCAACATGTAAAGTAACGGCCGTTATCTAGGACAGCCGACAGATAGCGTAAAAGCCTTCTTATCAGACCAAACCGAAAAACGAAACCTTTGTATCCATACTGCGACATTGACATTGCATTAAATATGATGACATTATATTTTACACTTAACTTTCTTAAATCTGACCTTATCCCACTTAAGAAAGGTCAACATACGATTTTTATGCGGCGGAACAATTTGGCTTGTAATTTTACGATCGGCCTCTCTGACGTTACTTCTCACGCAGAATTATAAGAAAAGAAATATAAGAAATAGCAGTCGGTTCTGGCTCCGCCCGTGTGCAGCAACTTGAATCCATTCCACACCAAAAACATATTATTTCGCGTACTAAACCGTTTTATATTTAAACTCAATGTGACTGCCGTCCACGATACTCCTTTTCTCGTCCCGTCCCGTTATATCCCATTCTATACCATCTCATCCTGTACTATTATTCGAGGCCAATCCCCATCCTTGGCTTCCCCGTGCCGTTCCTTTGAATTAATTAGAGGAAACAAATATGTATATTCTCAATTCTTTGCTCATCCTAAAGTAAACTTAATTTTTTTCGGGTTAAAAAATAGCCTATGTGTTAATCCAGGGTGTCGGGTACCTCTATACCAAATTACCTTAAAATCCATGCATTCGTTTTTGCGTGATAGGGTATCTAACATTAATCCATACATACAAACTTTCGCGATTACAATATAAGTGAATAATTAATATTTTTGTGTCGATAATTTCATTCAAAATTGATAGCCCGACCTTTGAATCGAACCCAGAAATGCAAGGTTATACTTGGATAGTACTACTGGACCATTATATCAAATACATTATATCAACAGGACACAAAAGTAGCTAAATATTATACTTCGATGGATATTCATTTTCGTTTATTTGACAGCCTCGGTGGCGCGGAAACGTTAGACGCCGGTTGTGACATGAAAACCACCGGTACTATGACCGTATTTTTTTTTTTATTGCATTGAATGGCGAGACGAGCAAGCCGTTCGCCTGATGGTAAGCGATACGACCGCTCATGAACAGTAGCAACATTCCACTGCGCTCGCCATCCTGAGACATAAGATGTTAAGTCTCAATATGTCCAGTAGTTGCTCTGGCTACAATATCCTTCAATCCGAAACACAACAGTGCATTTAAGCAGTGTTGTTTCACGGGAGAAATAGACATTGCGGTGGTACCTACCCAGATGGCCTCTCACATATGATAGACCTACCACCAGCAAAAAAGTAAAGTATTTATATAAATCTTGTTTTAATTTTAGCCTGGCATAATAACTGCATCGCTAATGGCAAGCGAATGGCATCAGATGGTAGTCCCATGCCACTTAATACAATTATGCAGGCTTGTTAAAATGCCTCTTCACACTACTGTTGAAGGACCTGGGATTATAGGAAAGAGGGAACACGCGTGACGGCAAAAAAATCTACAGCTAGACGACTTTATCACAGTTTCTCAAAAATTGTTTCGGTTTTTATGTTAGTGCCTCATTGTTTCTGATCCCCAAGATTGTAGGTAGTAATATTTATTATTTTTGAAATAGCCGCAAATAATAATGGGTCTGAATTTTTCTGAAGACTCATAATTGTGCAGAATACCAGTCGATATGTTCGGTCTTTATTTTAAAAAATCGAGGTCTAATATCTTTGATTATCTCGTTGCGTAATATTGAATACTCGATTTAATCTACACAATCGATCGATTATGAAATCAGTTAAGTTTAACCACGAGTAATTAGTCGAAAATGTGAACTTCACCTTAAATTCTGTTTATCAGTCATATGATAAAAAATATAATTACGTTTTCGTTTAAACAAACTTAAATTTATTATACAAAATTAATTAATAATGTGCAACAGTTTGTTGGCTCACATGTTCCCACCTCCTAAAATCGTGGGTTCTTCTGCCCCAGTGCGAAGAAGCAGTTAAATAGAAGAGCATAATTATGTCAAATCGCGAGAGATAATTTAGGAAGTAATAGCAAAAGTGCTCTAATCCTGCCAGAGTGCCTTATTGCGAGATGCAAGAATCCTTGTTAATTTTTTGATGATGATGATTTGAGATTAAAAAAGACAGGCAATGGTATGCTATTTTTATTTGTTAAATCAACATCTCATGGAAATCACTCTCATGTAATCGTGACTCAAAATAAACCTTTGCCGAGGTATATTTTGGGCCGATGCGACGGTCATTACCCCTTTTCCTCTTTAGGTCTTTAAACCCTATCAAGTTTCAAAGTCTGGCAACCTACCTGCATTGGATACCATGGGTTGTATATTTACGTTCTTTTTGGTTCGTAAAAAACTCGTTTAAAAGTTTCGATTATTTTATTTTATCCGCCGCAACCCACACATATAGGGATGATCCTTTTTTAAACCTAAAAGACAAGTGTGCAAGTTTTTTTACGAGGATTATGAGCTGGGCCCTCTTAGTAGTAAGGGTCACGCCTACCCATAAAAGCAAAACCAGTCAGAACTTATTATTACTACATGCAACTGCACTGTTTACAAACTATAGACTTTAAAAAGGGAGTAATACCATTAGGTAAGAACTTATTATTACTGCACGGTTTAGAGTTTAGAATCTTTAAACATTAGTGGCTTTATTCATGAATCGTTAAAACTTATTTTAGATATCGAATATCTTATCGCTCAAAGGCAATGTCTTACAGTCAACCATGGGATGGATTTTATAAAAGAATAAATATAGAGCAGTCTAAAGTATAAAGGATAGAAGCTAAGACGGAAAAATATAATATGACAATATTGCATGGTGGCAGAAATAGACAAAGCGGTGGTATTACCTACCCAAATGACTTGCACATTCGGGGGACTTCCTAGGTAAACCTACCAAACCATGTACAGGAATAATGATATAATATTTTTATTTAGTTTATAATAAACCATTTGCATTTGCTTGCATTTTAAAACCACATTGATATCAGTGAGTCATGATCCGGGACTAGCCCGTTCCCATCTGTTCCCTTGTTGGTTTGGAGATTACAAATGAGGTCATAGTTTGAATGTATTTGTATCGAAGTCCATGAAGCATATTGTAAAACTGCGATCATAATTGTAATTGCATTTGACGCCGACATGGCGACATGTTCGTCCCCTATCCCAGTTTGGATCGGAAATAAGCGTGCCAATTTGTAGGCCTTATGTTTGCCTATCCCTTTAAGGATACTTGTCACCTAACAATCTCTCACATATTCCCAATCCTCGAACATTGAGACGTATATCTTGTCTTTTACGTATCAGATACTACATGAATTTGTTAAATTCGACAGCTAAACATGTGTTCTTCTTGGTAAGAACGAGAATCATCATTATCATCATCTCAGCCACAGGAAGTCCACTGCTGAACATAGGCCTCCCCCAAGGATCTCCACATCGACCTGTTGGAAGCGGCCTGCATCCAGCGACTTCCTCCAAATTTAGCCAGGTCGTCCGTCCACCTTGTTGGCGGGCGTGCGACATTTCGCTTGCCTGTACGTGGCCTCTATTCTAGAACCTTTCGGCCCCAACGGCTATAGGTTCTGCGACCTATGTGCCCGGCCCACTGCCACTGCAACTTGCTAATCCTCTGGAAGCTAAGAACGAGAATGTAAGTGTAAAACATATTTAGGATTTTGTGTCGAAAAACTCGAGAGTCCCTGTCTTCTTTTAGGAGAAAATAAGTCTAATTGTTAGATATTGTTTTTACAATTGACTTAAAAAAAATCACTTGTATATTTTTATAGACTCCTTTTATAATAACTTAGCCTGGAATGAATCATTTGGTTAAATACGATTACTTATTGTTATTAAGTTACTTTATTGGATATTTTTTTCTTTAATTGCTTAGCAATCACCTACGTTAGTTACTCAATTTGTATACATACTTTTGGTTGTATTATTAAGTCCACGAGGAATGTTGTTTAGACTTTAGATAGTACCTATTGTTACATTGTTTAATATCTAGAATTACTACGTCATCTTAATAAAATGTTAGTGCTTACGTCAGTAGTGTTTCGATGGAAAAGCCACTTATTTCACTTATAAGATAACGGAAACATACTTCCTTCCTAGTTCTTACTTTTGTTACATGTTTTTTCGACATGCTTTTGTACCAATCCTATCTGCGGGGTTACTCTGTGATCCGAAATTTAGTTCGAATACTCGAACCACGTACATCGAAAATTAAATAAAAATATATTGCGAAAAGTAGTACTAGTGTGCAAATCACATCAACATTCGTCACAGTTCGTCGACTTTATCAACGGCTTCGCATTTCATATCCGGTTTTTGGCCGACTTCAAAAGAGGAGGTAATCAATTCGACTGATTTTTTTTTTTTTTTGTATGTTTGTTACGCGATTACGCCGGCAATTGTGAACCGATTTTGAAAATTTCTTTTTTGTCGGAAAGCATGATATACAGGGTTGGTCCCATATAAAATTGGTGAAGACCTGATGAATATCTTAGGATCCGCTGACCAGAACTCCTCAAAATTAAACGATCCAGCATTAATTCTTTTTGCGTAAGATTAAGTATAAGTATATTATTATAAAGGGTGGGTGAAAATAGGTAAAGGGTGGGGTGGGGGGGTGAGGGGGTGGAAAATAGGTACAATTGTTAATACTCAATATCTGCGGCAGTTCTTAACCGACTTAAAAATAACTTTTTTGTCAAAGAGTATTATATGATAAGTTAGACCAAAAAAAGAATTGTGAAGACCTGATGAATATTTTTAGACCTGAAGGGCAGAACTCCTCAAAATTGAACAGTACAGCAATAATTCTTTTTACATTAGGTTCAGTATAAGTTTATTACTACAAGGGGGGGATGGAAAGGGGAAAGTAGAAAGGGGCGTGGGAAGGGAGGGGATATATGCAAATATAAATACTAAATATCTCGACAGTAAAAAATGATTTTAAATAACTTTTCTTCGGCACGAATTATACATAATGTTGGTCACATAATATGGTGACAATCTGATGAATAGGTACATATCTGGAGAGCAGACCTCCACAAAACTTTGCAGAAACGCAATGATTTTTCGTCCATTAGGTTAAGTATATGTGTTTTATTACAAATAGGAAGTGAAGAAGGTGTAGAGGTGAGGGGGTAACGAATGATTACCACGCATAAGTGTACTCAATATCTCCAGCAGGTTGAGCCGATTTTAGTATTTTCTTTATCATAAAAACGAAATAAAAAATAAAAACGAACAGTGTAGCTTCCTTAAAAATCATAAAATATTAATTTTCGTTTTTGAAATTATAAAGGATCACAATGGTTCATTTTTTATATACATTGATTTCAGTTTTCATTATAGGATTACCTTTGGCATCATTACAATGCTTATGAAAACTAAAAAGTAATAAATAAAATAATTTAATTAAAAATTAAAAGACCGACTTCAATGTGCACTACAAAGTAATAAATAATATATATTTCATTGTGCTAGTATACATTGATTAATTTTCTTATTGACTAGACTAGCCAACAAATCTTAAATACGTAGGTAATATTTTGAAGGCGGGTCGCCAAGTGACGAACACGACGACCTACACTTGAATTTAATTTGTATAAAACATCCTAGCGAAAAAAACGCAATTTTACACGCAATATTAGTTTGTCTTAATCTATATAAACTCACGCCATTTTCCCAGAAGGGGTATGCAGAGATTCTTCTGGTATCAACCAGGACACCCACGTTACGCCTTGCGTGTTTTGTCCCTCGGTGTGATTGGGGGCGAGAGTCTATAGTCATATCG
This sequence comes from Hyles euphorbiae, assembly GCA_023078785.2. Taxonomy (NCBI): domain Eukaryota; kingdom Metazoa; phylum Arthropoda; class Insecta; order Lepidoptera; family Sphingidae; genus Hyles; species Hyles euphorbiae. The sequence goes on along the minus strand of CM041038.1, from coordinate 1,660,585 downwards.
GGTGCAAATTCCAGTCTCTATCTTGATAACTAATAGAAAAATCGCCCGTCCTTAATATAACAGTTCTTAATCAACATTGTGGAGCATCGGACTTATCTACAATCGAGGGAAACATACAAACTTAACAATCCTTCGCTTTCTTATACTTTCCCCACTATGATTCATATCACTGTTAAAGTAATTGTATATAAATATGCAAGTGACTCCAATAAGTCAATGGTGTACCCTGGAGTTGAAACCCTTGACCACTGTATCTTTGATCGTATGCAATACATTAAAATTAGATCACACATATGACACATATTAATTCTATTAAAATTTCAACAAATGTACACGTAGGATCAATGTTAAATTAATTTGTGTCTAGTTTACACATGGACCTAACTGAGCGCCAACGATACATCTACAAGTAGGTAATATTCAACTGTGTTACATTACTTGAATTTGTTCTCGTTTGGCACTCGGCGACCCGCCTTCAAAATATTACCTACGTATTTAAGATTTGTTGGCTAGTCTAGTCAATAAGAAAATTAATCAATGTATACTAGCACAATGAAATATATATTATTTATTACTTTGTAGTGCACATTGAAGTCGGTCTTTTAATTTTTAATTAAATTATTTTATTACTTCACAATGTCTCATTTATATAGAAAAACACCCAGCAGTCACATACATATTCCTGACGCCACTTTCTGATACGTTTCTTGTTTCGTGGGTATCAGAAACCACGTGAGATTTTTCGGTCTCACAGACACTGCGACCCGAAACGAGTAACTTTATTTATTGCACCAAAGAAACATTTTGTGACAATACTAGAATTATTAAGATATAAAAAATTGGCATATATGCATTTAATATTACAAAATAATCAGGTGTCCTTAAAGTAGGTCAAGCCTGTATGATCATCATCATCATCAGTCCATCTGCGTCCACTGCTGCATTGGCCTCTCCTATGGCACGCCACTGGGCTCGATCTTCAGCCCATCGTCTCCAGCTTACCAGCTATCTTTCGAATATTGTTACTCCACCTGGTTGAATAGTCCTACACAATGCTGCCTTTATCTTGGGGTCCCTAAAAGATTGACTTACAAAAGTACCAGAAAATGCTTCAATCTTCAAAAAAAAATCACAAATGGCCAACTTGGTGCGGGGTGTATCTAAACAACAGAGCCACAGAGACTGTCGAATACAAAGTATTTATAAAAATACAATCAAGTGATTCTCATAGCGACCGTTATTAGATAGTATTAATACAAGTTGTAATCGAATCATAAAGGTGTTACAGTAAGCCTTTAATAAAATCGATAGTGTTACATTGTATGCATCTAATCGTGTCGAGTATATAAAACAGGTGTAATATACCATATCTAGATTGCTATCTAAAGGTAAAGTACTTAGACAGATTTTGTCGCATTTAAATTTCAATTCCGTAAGATATTCCTACTGGTCTGGTCTCTCATATGTAAGAGGCCGTCTGGGTAGATACCACCACAATGTGTATCTCTCGCCAAACCGCAGCTTAAATGCACTGTTGTGTTTCGAATTCAAGGATATTGTACAAGGGCGTCGACAAGGGGGGGGGGGGGGGTAGGGGCAGCTGCCTCCCCCTAGATATAAAAAAATTGCCAAATGTAAAGTAATCAAAATCTTTGACTTGGCTTGCCTGCTATACTGTATTTTTTTGCATATACCATACTATTGTACAATAATATTGACCGTCTGGGGTCCGCCGTCAAAATTGTGTAAGTTGCAATCACATTTTTCTCATTCTCCGTAATATTTGCTCCTCCCTAGGCCATGACGCCACGCCTGACGACGTCCCTGATATTCTAGCCAGATTGACTACTGGACATATTGGGACTTATGTATCAGAATGACGAGTGCAGTGGAATCCCAGGCATTGCTTTGTCATTGAAGACGTTGTTTGGTTTTGTTACTGTTCATAAGCTGACGTATCGCTTACCATCGGGCGAACGGCATGCTCATCTCGCTATTTATCGAAAAAAAGGGTATATCTGGTTTTGAGGAAAGTGAGCATAATTATTTTCGGACGGTGAGTCATCAACGTCTGTAGCCAGCAGATACTCTTTCTGGATTCTGAACTAAATTAGACATACCATCACACGCATTTTAGTTATTTTGATATGCCGGATTAAAACGAACATTAAGGATCAATTGATGCTCTCCTTAAGGCTTAGGGTTTAAAATCAGTAAATCCCTTGCAAGGTTTATCATTTCAAAAAAAACATAATGCATGTATGATAGTACTTTTTATTACAATGAATGATGAGACGAACAACATTCACCTAATGGTACGCGATACAACCGCTCATGGACAGTGGCAAAACTAAACAACACCTTGAATTACAAAGCAAGGCTTGGCATTCCATTGCTCTCGCCATCCTGAGATATACGGTGCTAAATCTCAATATGTCCAGTTGTTACTCTGGCTACAATGTCCTTCAATCAGGAACACAATAATTTAAACATGAATGCAAGGACTTGATTCCTGCTGAGTAATCATTCATTTAAATTTATTCATATGTTGTACGCAAGATTACATAATCAAAGCGTTTTATTGTGTGATATCTTAGGCTTTGAGTGCTGGCGGAATTTCGCTAAAGTAGTTATTACATAGACAGATCACTGCATTAAGGTTAAACGCTCTAGAACGAGGATAGGTTTTTAAGTGGCACACGTAGTTTTCTGAGTGTGAATAAGATGGCAGAGACCTTATATAAAAGTGATAGAAAGTGACAATATGCTGTCGCGTATAGTTCAGTTAGAGAACGTCCCTTCCCACTTATTTAAAACTAAAGTCACCTTGTATAGAAGAATAACAACAAGCAAAGAATTGTAACCTGGCACAGAAGCTCTGCAAGTTCCAAGCTATTCTCTAAGAAACAGGGCCTCTAGTTCGTTCCTAATAAGCAATGAAATCGAAAAGCAAATATAAATTAATAAATTACACCCAACAGTCACATACGTAGTCCTGACCCCACACTAAGATCGGGTCTTGTGTCGCGGGTATCAGGAACTACGAGAGACTTTTCGGTGTCACAAACACACAGACCCGAAATAAATATTTGTGGGCCGCACAAACATTTATCGCGGTGCGGGGATCGAACCCGCGGCCTCTCGTCTCACGGACTGCGCCACGGAGGCTGTCATATATTAGTGGTGTTTCGTTCAGCCGCTTCCAACAAGTCACTGGAAATACTTAGAAGGGGTCTATGTTCAGCAGTAGACTTCCTATGCTCGAATATGAAGATGATACGACAAAAACATTGTTTACGGATTATATCGCGGATTTAGTTTAATTTTTACATTTATTAACTTCCCGACGTTAGATTATTTTACAGCTTCCGTGGTCACGGGGCGGATTAAGGACTACTTAGTCATTCGCTCAGAATCTGTAAATAAACTAGTTTTATTTCAATGTGTATCATGTAAATCTAAGAAACCATGATGATACAGGATGTTATATTTTACAGAGAAGGCATCCGCCACACTACCAAAGCCCGAGCAGAAGAAACCGGACCGAGGTCTGAAGCTGACGTCACACTCGTCATTCTCCAAGTTCGAAGAGAAGCGGCTGCGGCAGAGTGAAACACTAAAGAAGGCCAACCTGTTGAAGTTCAGCGTTTTTAAGAAGAGCAGTTCAGGTGAGGTTGCTATTAATTTAAAGTTTTTAGTTTACAAAGGGTTTTTTTTTGAGGACTGCTGCTTATGTCCTTTTTTGAAAGAACTTGCGTACCAAACCAATCATGAGGTTTTAAACATATTTTCATAATGGTTGCGTGTTTCATAATTTATATTTTAGAAAATGTCCGAAACCTGTATCGTAACCATAGACTAAGTTCGGAGTGAATGACAAGTATCATAGAACATAGCATTGATTTTTAAAAGCGGAAAACTCTCATCTTGGACGTTCAACGTCCGAACATTCCAACTTCGTGTCGGAGTATAGAGTAACTCCTCAGCGTCGCCCTGGTGCAGATACTTTTTGCAGTACCTAGACAGAAATGTAATTCTCGAATCCACTTGAACACGTACAAATTTCATCAAAATCGGTCCAGCCGTTTTGGAGTAACATACAAGAATGATATGTATATAAAGAAGTACTATGCATGTTGGGTGTTGTTTAATTATTTAAAAATATATCGTTATCGAATCCACTTGGATACCCACAACAAACATCAAAATCGGTCCAGCCGTTTTGGGGGAACAGTAACGTATGCATACAAGAATGATTTGGGTAAAGATGGTCTATGTGTGTATTCTAAATTTCAAAATATTTCGTTTAAAGTTGCAGACGAGCAAGATCACTCAGAACGCAAGCCGCCCGAGTTCAAGATTCCCGCGTTGGTGAACGAGGGTATGAAGACTGACTTCCGCGTTCGGTTCCCGCGGCTGCCGGCGCCCGTGGACCGCGACGCCAGGATCTTCGTGCATTCCTTCATCATGGACGTCATCAAGTGCGCCAATGTGATGACCGTGGATGAATTGTCTGAGAGAGTGCAGAGGCAGTATCAGGTGAGATATTAATAAATTTACCGCAAAACTGTCGCTCATGCAAAATTTGCAGAGGTTGTTGAAAATAATCTTGCAGTATATTTTTTATAAATATGTGGTCGTTTTATTAACAGTAAATACATGTTTATTTTGTAATTTAAGCTGTTCATGTTGTCTATGTCTTGAAATATCATATTTTTATACGATGTCAAAGTTTCAAATGCTTCTCCTTTATAGTTTCATTTTTGCATAAGTGTCAGTGTCGCGTCGGGGTTGCGATATCATTATTTTCATTTGGAACTAACAGTTACAATTAACAACAACTAGAATTACATAATCTACAAGAGTTTCCACTCTTGAGAGCTTCAGAGCTGGTGTGTATACACACAGAGCCTGGATATAGAAATGAGATTGAAGTACGTGTATAAAATTACAAGTTATTTTCAAGGTGCGATAAAAATTGAGTGAAAGTTTTAACTTTCTTCATCTATATACACCCAACTTTCATATAAATAGTGACCCAACACTAAAATCTAGTCTTGTGTCATCTGTATCAGGAACTACGAGAGACTTTTCGTTCTCTATTTATATATTTATATATAATATGTTTGTTCCAGCGATTCATGAAGCACATGGAGGTGTCTCCTCACTTCGCCAACGTGGACGCCGACACGCGCGAGCTGCTCATGGACTTCGTGGAGAAACACGCCATGACATACTTGCATGAGTGAGTATTTGTTTTGCATTTTCGTTTAATTTTATTACATTCTATACTAAAATTGAGGTTGGCTTGGGTCCCGAGTGATGTTATATGGACCCCGTTACACTAAAATGAAATTGGGCAGGACCTATACCTCGAATACATCCAAACCGTTGGTCCAGGCTGGCTAAAAGATGGATTCCCGCGAATGGCTGGACTGAACGCGGAAGACCGAAGATATGGTGGAAAGACGAGTTGGATGCATTCGTGCTAAAAACAAACAGTCGAGGTCAGAGTCAAGTGAAGAAATAAAGAGGAGGCCTTTGTTCAGCAGTGATTACTTTTATTATAAAAAAATGTCGCCCGGGATGAAACAGGGAAATGTTTAAGGTCAAACCATAAAAATGCTATAATTAATTTTATGCAGTAACGGTATCGCGATTAACGTTATTTTTCACCGATACTGTGGATTGGCATTCTCCTTTGTATTGATATGTTGACTTTTTTTATTTAAAATTTTACGGCTATGGAAACAAGTCCTTTAAGTCGGATATGTGTTTGTGTGTCAGGTTGCCATCAGTAGTGTTCTCTCCCCTTGGCACTGAGGACGAGCGTGCCGACCGCGCCATGTCTGAGCGAATCCAGCAACTCAGCTGGGTTGGAGAGAAACATCTTGAGTGCTCGCTCGATAGAAACAGCGCCGAGTGCAGGCAACTGCTTTATAAGGCTATTAGTGGTACGTATAAAATGCACTAGGCATAGTGGTGAAATATCAGCTGTTATATATATTTAACAAAAGATGTCATTACATATTTCGATGCAATTTAACAAAGATAAAGAGGTAGAGATACGGTGCATATGTTTATAGATAGCTAGATGAGATAAATATGTCTATTTTTGTTTAATTAAGTGGTCAATTTTACCGAAGCTATTTCGCGTTGGTTAAAGATATATAGGATATAGAGAACGGCTGTATATGGCCTAGTGATTAGGCCACAGCCTTCCCTAAAATTTGTATTTTGGATATTGGAATCTCTTGCCGCACTCCGATGCCGTTTCAAGAAATCCCTTTCGATAAAACATTGTAATTTATGTCGTATTTCTACCATTTAAGTTCGAATATCCCTCGTAAAAAAACAAAATCCCTTGCCATTCCATATCGGTATGCGCTGGCTATAACAGTACATTGAAGAAAATATCGGTTAAAACCTACTGTGTAGTGTTTGTAACCTCGCAAGTTGTGTCTGCAGAGTTGCTGGGCATGGACAGCGCGTGGTCCCCGGGCGGCAAGCTGGCTCGCGTGAGGCGCTGCTGCCGGCACGTGCTGGCGCTGGCGGCCACGAGACGACCTGCCTCCGCTGACGATCTGCTGCCCGCGCTTATATTCACTGTGAGTGTGCAAACATGTGTATACCGGGTATATACATACATATATACATACATGCATACACACGTACATGCATATATACATACATACATACATACACGCACAAAAATAAGCGCGCACATGCAAGGACACACTTATACACGCTCGTACGCACGCACAAGAATACGCACACGCACGCATATGTATACAGGGTAAATTTTTCAAGTGGGCGTGGATGGCTAAATCCGAAACTATAAGGAATAGCGAAAAATTTCCTTTAATTTGACGTGTGTCATTACTTCCCAGAATTTGATCCCTATTAGCGACATTATCAAACGGTGTAATAATACAGTATGTGTTTTTTTTTTCAAACTCATTGGGTTCGATTCCTAGCTAGGCATACTGATTTATCAAAAATCGAAATATGCAGTTTTAATTATCATCAAAATCGGAGTCGTAAGTCCTTTCAGCATTTTTCGCTATTCCTCATAGTTTAGGATTTGGCCATCCACGCCCACTTGACAAACTCACACTGTATACGCACGTACACACGTCTGTACATCGAAGTGTGGTGAGGTTGTATATGGACAGAAGTGAACATATAGATTGCGAGATTCTCTGACAGCACAACAATGCTTTTTCAGTCACAAAATTTTAAGTTGTGCAACGGCATGGCCTGAGGCTTACAGTCGCCTATATGCAGAGTCAACTTTTCCCGTACACACACATTCACTGTACGCACGCATTGTTACAAACACGTAAACTTTAAATACTCCAGCAATTTCTAGAATTGTTTTTTTTTCTATTATAGGCGGCAAACGAGCATACCTTTCACCTGATGATGTGTGATCACCGCCGCCCATAAACATCTACAATACCATAGGAATGCTGATGCGTTACTGGCCTTTAAGATGAGAATACGCTCGTTTTTTGAAGGTCGCTAGGTCTTATTTGTCCGGAAAGTATTATTCTGTTGTATTTACATAGTTATCAAACTTAATTATTTATTATGCAGGTATTAAAAGCGAACCCTCCGCGTTTAGTGAGCAACATAAACTTCGTGACGCGTTTCTGCAACGCACAGAGGCTGATGACTGGCGAGGGCGGATACTACTTCACTAACTTGGTCAGTTTTATTATACTTTACTGTATCAAACCATTAATAATAACCATAAACAATCATTGTGTAAAGATACAACTTAGCTGGCCAGCATAATTGTATCGAATGGCATGGAACAGCCGTCTGATGCTATTCGATACTCTGTCTGGACGCCATTTGCGCTTACGTACGTACGGGACTAATTGAAGGAGGTTAGGCCATAAACTACTATACTGATCTAGTGTAGTTGGACGGACAGTTATACCCAACCAAAATTAATCCAACCATTTATTTAGTATGACAAGTAGGATAGAGACAAGTGAAATACTTTTTTTTAATACACCTATACATACAACAGTCGCATACAATTAATATTTATAACAAACCCATATTAACATCGATTATTGTGTTTTGTGTAACAAAAATTATACATTCAAGGAATTGTAGGTAATTGCTATCATTTATTTTCCAGTGCTGTGCCGTGTCGTTCATCGAGAATTTGTCGGCGGAGTCGTTGAACATGGACACGAAAGAATTCGACTGCTACATGGCGATGCCCGCCTCCATCGGAGGCAGCTCTTGGGTGAGTCTTGCTTCTACGTGTCCATTATTCTAGGTAGTAAAATGTTAAATATTTAGTGATATAGATGACCTTGGCAGAAAATAATTATTTAGTTGAACAAACATCATGTGAAAGTAACCGAAGGTCGGTTTAATGTAATATGGATGTAAAATTCAGGAAGAAAAAATGCCGTCGATGTTGTGTATTATACACTATTTCTTCTTCAGCGAATGAATTATAGACTGTCGGAAGGATATGAAAGGCGTTAAATAAATAATATTTTTGTTTTAATGTCTGTATCTATATCTATAGATGTTGTTATTAAAAATGAATATTTACGAAAATATATTTTAACTGCCCCGGTGGCGTAGTTGTACTAGGTACGGTTACAAAGCTGTGTATGCTTGTGCGTGCGTATTTGCGTGCGTGCCTGCGTGCGTGCGTGCTTGTGTGGCTTGTATGGTCTGTTGGCTACACGTTTGTGTGTGTATGTATATTTGACCTACATATACATTTGCAGGCGGCAGCGTTATCCCTATGCGGCGCGACCCGCGAGTCTGACGAGCAGCGCGCCGCCGCCGACAAGCTGCTCGCACACACGCGGGACCTGCACGCGAGAGCAGACCAACTGGCAGACAACGCGACCACATTCGAGGCAAGCAAATTATGCTGAAGACAATCGTTTAACACAAATATGTTTACCATCAGCTCAAAGTTTACCGACGCTCATAAAAAATATGGATATCCAAGTACCTCTTTAGCCGAATAAAACCCAACTACAAAGTTGTTAATATTGAATCCCCCTTTTATTTCTCAAAGAATAGGGTGAATTTAAATCTAATCATATATTGTTTTTGTTTACAGGAACAGATCGCAAAAAAAGTACAAGACGTGTTAGCCAAAACTCCGCTAGAGATAAAACCGCGGCGAGAGCTCCCGCGTATAGGCAAGTTCCGAGCACCTCTCGTGGACATCGAGAACGGCGCCCTCACACTACCCCCGCCCAGCTCCGAACCCGCACCAATACCACCCATCATACAACCAATCATACAATCGACCATACAACCAACCATACAACACTCCGAACCCACAGTCGTGGTAGAAGAAGAAGAAAATACAGAGAAACTAAACATCTTAGGCTTCGAGGTCATAGAGAAACAGTCACCATCAAAATCACCCCCAATTCCAGACCAAAATTGGGACCTGAAACAGACAAATTCAATGGAATTACTCACCCCCTCTCCGTTAGGATTCACACCCTTCGATTCCAGGTCTATAGATGAGTTACTCACCCCAGACGAGTTTGGCTCAGACAACCTGGCGCCTGGATTAAGTAACATAAACTACGACATAGATTTATCAGATTTCAGCGGGGATAACAGTATCGCGGAAGACGCGCCTAAATCCGAACCCAAAGACCCATTCAGCCCAGAAGCATTGAAGAAGGACTTCGATCCATTCGCTCCTCAAACATCAAAGGACTACAAGATGCTGGAAACCTTTGATGAGTTCAGTCTGGTTGATCCGAAGACTAATGAATCTTTGGACCCGTTTGAGGTGGTTCATAGGAAAGAGCCAGGGAGTCCATCGCGGATAGAAAATGCCTCGATATTAGATGATTCCCCCACAGCAGTATGTTTGCTGCCGTCCCCCCTACAGCCCCAGAGCAGCGTGAAGCCTGCCTAGTGTTTGCTCGTTGAATTATGCCAAAATTTTGGTTGGTGCTACCCGGATATGTTGATTTGTTCAATTGTTATTTATTACGGTTAGATGTTAAGTCACATTACAGAGTGTAATAAACAAATTGACCTATTTAGTTTTTGTTATCATTTTGTTATTTAACGCAATAATCTTATGAAATATTACGCTTTTTTCACCGAAGGGCAGGAGTGCCACAATCCATCCACTGCCATCAACTGGGTCTCTAGCTAATTCTCTTAAGTTGAAATAGGGAATCTGTATATTTAAATGTATTTAGAAACGGGCCTAATGTTAAATTCTAAATTACGATTGAGAGCGGGGGCTCAATGCGGGATGGAAGATTTTACATACCATAGAAATTCTTATAGATCGCTATGGTATGCAGTAGAACACAATGGAATAAGTACGTGGTCACCTGATGGTAAACGGACCGGCTGCCAACATGATCTCGGTGGTCGCGGGTTCGAATCCCAGGTAACACCTCTGACTTTTCGGAGTCATGTGTGTATTGATAGCCAGTCACCACGTACTATAGCGGTGAAGGAAAAAATAGGGTACCTGAAGAAAAATCATGAAATATGGTTAACCTTGTAGAATGCAGTGTTCATGCTAATTGCCTTGCGAAATATTGCAGTGCAAACATCAGCCAATTAGATGCCACAAATATGGCAATATGCACACCTTGTTTGTACGTTTCACATTTTATTTTCGGATGCCTATCAATATTTATTGATATCGATACCGTTGGATGTATTGTATCAGTTACCTAAAATACTTGAAATTTGATAATACATCATTTGCTATCGTTGTGACGTCCGATAAGGGGATAAGTAAGGTTTCGGCGCTATGGGTAGCGGGTTCATTTCTCATATGTGGAATTTGCTTTTATAAAAAAGGCCCGATACTGGAGTAGTTCTATCTCGATTTTGGTATCTACTTTGTTTTTTTTATGTCCGGGACTTTGTGCTGTATACTATATTTCAAATGTTACGGATACATTTAATTCTATTATAATAATACATATTGAATAGAGATGTTGTTATACATGTGGACCAAACGCCTAAGGCCCCATGTGCAGGCAGCAACATAAGTCGCTGAACACTCACGAGATTTGGAATTGTCTTACCATTCTAAATAATAATTATTTTCAATATCGTATGGCACTTCTCGGCATAGATGACTTTACTTGGTTATATTTTACGCCTACAGAGCAGGGTTGATGCGAATATTCGCATCCGCATCCGCAAATGCGGAGCTTCCGCATAAATTTTGACATCTGCATCCGCATCCGCATCCGCATTAATCGATGCGGATATTTATGCGGATGCGGATGTAATACAAAATGAGACAAGACAGAAATTTGGCGGTGCCGGCGAATGGCGCGTGCCGTTCGCACGTGACATTGACCAGTGGGAGCGAAAGAAATATTGACATGATCCAACGCGTATGATGTTAGATTCTTTTAGTGAAAATGAAAGTCGACAAATACCAGAAAATGGTAGCACTGAAGCTGTACTCCAAAAATAATTTCTTTCTTATCCCAATAAAAAAAGAGTGTATGTGGATGAAAATCCTCTTAAGTAGTGTTTATCGAGAGCACAGATCACTCCCAATAGATACCGCATTACGATAGTTTTGTTTTGAACCGAAAACGCCAACGAAGGGAACTGCGCGGGGGGTGGGCGGCTTGCAGCGCGGTCGTTCGAGAGATGCGGCACAAGTCGATAAATTAAAAAAAAACGTATCGATAGTTGCATTTGCCAGTAAGTTCATGTGTTATGATCGCTTCTATAACTTGATTACCAACTTGTTAAATGTTTAATAATATTTTTTCACCGGTCTGATCTAATAAATTATAACAACCGGCAACCGCTGACTACGAATAAAATAGGATTAAGATTTATACTTTAGTATGTGACGATTTTATTTATATTATTCAACGTGTTGTTTATTGAGAGTGATCTGTGCCTAGTCAAAATAAAAATGAATGTATTAAAAAAAAAACTTTGATATATATTATTTATTTGTGTTTTATTTTCTTAAAACTATAAGTACGCAACTATAACTGCACAAAATAACAAATATTACACTACAAAGAAATATCTACTAATCTATACATAAAAATATTTTTAGGCAGGAACTTCTAGTTTGAAAAGTGATTTATTTTCCTCGTACATAAATATCATGTTTTACATGACACCTATAATATCGAAAATGAACTTTTTTTTTATCCGTATGTCAGTCTGCTTGTTGCCGCTAATCTCGGGAACGACTGGAATTTTTGACGGCATTTTCCACAGCATTTTCCTGAATCCTGTGATTAGCGGTAATATCTGTGTATTACTGATGCAAATAAAAAAAAACTAAAAAATAATCGGGATAGCGATTGTCTATTTTTCTCGCTCACTATAACCTTTTTAATGGTAATCAGATTTATACATAAACAATGGAGAGCTTTCAGCGTTCAGTTTGACCAGATAGCATACCGTCTCTCACTGATTGAGAGTATAAAACAAATGAAGTAAACTTCACTTTCATCCTATAGGCAAATACAATCAGTGATCCTATGTTTCACCTTTTGCTGTATCCTATAATGGGATAGGGGGCTAACCTAACACAATTGGGCCACACATTACAGAGCCCGGAACTGATACTGAATAGAAAATTCCTATATCATTACCCAACTCGTAATTCCAATTTGAGACCTCAACGTGGTAGTCCGAAATAATAAACCACAACACTTAAGCTAAATTAGTCTTCCAGAAAGTAGATACTTGATTCGAGAAATAGGACCCGAAATACCATCAGACGAATACGCTTAAACGAGCTTCATCTGAAGGCTATAAATGTTACTCTTGGCTGCTGGACAAAATCAATATAATAATATTATATTATTTGAAAATAATATTATTCTCTCCACACAAAACTACGAAATTATAAATTTTGAAATAAATAAAATGTACCAGAATTGGTAAATATTCTGTCGGGATAGAAGTATCCATTAAACGACGACGATTTTTCATTGGGAAAAAACATTCTTGGGTAAAATATCGTGAACAAATTACGCTATTTTTTGTAGGCCACCAATCGTCACCTCGACATGTTGCATCTACCCATTTTTTTTTCCTTTCCATGTGGGGAATTTAAAATAAAAATGGTATTATTCAAACATTATGTCATATACTAACCCACAGTTTTTACTCGACGAAATGAGAAAAACGGAAGAGTACAATTATTGAAAAAGTACCTAGTTAAAAACTTGACCTTTTTCAAATTACATTAAATGACGTCGTCATGGTGATTTGCAATTTTTATTTACATCATTAAACATTTCGTGACATTGTCATTTAATCAAATTATTTTACATTAATGTTTTAAAATATCGATATTGATTGGAATTATATTATAAACATGAGTCAAGCACTAGAAGAACGTGTGATTTCAACAGAAAAAGATGGCTTATTATGATTATTGCTATGCGAAAAAGAGACGGCTGATTTTCAATTCAAACTCGACTGTTTGACATCAATACATCAACCAGTATATATTGAGCTCGCTTGTGAACAAATTAATTTAAAGAATATTAGTTACCGATGAAACGTAATTCCGTTTTTTTGCATACTTGAAGTTTTTGAGTTTTTTCCACACCATTTTATTGAGCAAGTCATTTTTAACTGTGCTAAGATATTCTCAAAACTTCATTTTCGCCAACGCTCAACGACATGTGCGGGTCCACTACTTGGATGACACTGAAGACGCGATATTTGGCATCGGTTTATATATATCTGATAACTTAAATGTGTGGCGCACAACCGATGCCTTGCATTAGGTATCTATTGGGAGTGATCTGTGATCGAGAGGAATTAAAGATATTGTTTCCGATAGCACAAAGATTTTTATCCACTCCACTAAGTAGTAATCCTAGCGAAGAATTATTCGCAGCGTGGGTTTAATTTACCAACTTCTTCCTAAACGCCTTGTTTTTGCAATAGAGAAGATGGCTAGAACCTTGCACAAGCATGGGATCGAATAGGGTATTTGACTGATTTTCAATAATGGTTTTAAACTATCAAGTATCGCATATTAAGCTCACTAAATTTATATTTCCGGAATATTTTACTGCATTATGAAGAAAAACAATGATAAAGTTTAAATTTCCAAAAGTGCGCCAAAAACGCTGTTTTTAATGATGGCGCTGGTTATTTGACGTATGACGTCACATCGCAGTGAACCGTTTACTAATACTATAGCGACGAAGTTTTTTAATCAGTTTTCTTCATTATTATTAAATATAATGGTATATAAATGGTGTTACAATGCACAAATACAAGTATAAAAGGTCCGAAAAACTCTTTGTTTCAAATCCAACGAATCCGAAAAGACGTAAACTGTAAATAAAATAAAGTTTATTTCTGAACCAACAAGCAGTGGAACAACAAAAATATTGCCACAATAACAGCAGTAGTTGTAACTGTGTCGCAGTTATTAGGCGCTCCTTATAACATGAGCTTTCATAGGTTTCATAAATAACACGGTTAAATTAACGTGATAAAATAATGTAACTGTCGTTAGAACTAGCTACGGGAGATCCAAAAAGCATTTAATCCCATGGGCACTTTTTATATGTGAATATTATTTCGATGTAAATATTAATGTAGCTAAAATTATTTGTTTTCATTAAAATAAATATCATGATAAGTTCATAACCGTCGCAATCGCATCATTATTTGTTTTCATTAAAATAAACACCATGATAAGTTCATAACCGTCGCAATCGCATCGTCTCCATAGAATTCCCTTGCAGATATGTGAAACAAAATATATAAGTATTTTTCAAAATAATCTAAAATAAGATTATTTTATAAATAAATACTGTTACTTACAGTGCTGTTTTTTAAATTTTAAATACGCAGCATATTAATCAGTGTTATTTTTAAAGAAATGTGCAACCATCAACGCATCTCTCTTAGGTAGGTTGATGCTATCAGCTGGTACAAAATTTGACTCCATTCTGAGACTCGCCCCCAAAATGGCTTAATAAGTCTAAACATTTCTTAGATAAAGTTTGAAAACTGTTGCAGAAAAATCGCGAACTTCGACCACAACTAACTTACAAGTACAATCACAAGTCCCAACTACTTACTACAATGAATTGACAAAGCGTTTTACTGCGCGATGACGTCACGAGAGCTGCAACCAATCACAGAGCGTTCTGGTCACAGAGAAAATGTCTTCTTCTTCTTCTTTAAATAGAGAAAATGTCTTGTTTTAATCAATTTTATTTCGTGTATTTTACAAAAAGTAAACTTAATTTAGTCCAAATTGTCGTGAAATATGCTTTTTTATGCTATTATCTTGCAAGATGACCACAATTTGCAGTATATTTTCAATGTTGTCAAATAGCCTATTCTACACTTAATTATATCGGAACCCAAAAGACCAACTGCCCGACATCAAGACACAGTGGGCTTCTTCTGCGTAGATTGAAATGCAAAAACAGATTAACGTTTTAAATTAACTTTTTAATTTAATAATAGTAAATTACGGGTAATTAAATTTCGCCCCGTGACCATGAATCATTTAAAGTAATCGAAATATCAGGATGTTAAAAATTATAAAAAATTAACATAGATCAATCGATAAATATTAATAAGCGGTAAAATCCGTAAATAATAGTTTAATAGGCTCCGCTCGGGTGTATACACGTTTTAAAACGGCGGTCAAAATATTTAATTCTGACTATCAGTTTAGAATATCGACCAATCGGACCACGAAAAACGAACAAAATTTCCTCATATTTGCTAGAAATATCACTACTGCTTTCCTCCTATATGTCATAGCGTGATGATATATAGCTTATAGCCTTCCTCGATAAATTAACTACCCAACACTGAAAGAATCATTCAAATCGGACCAGTAGTTCCTGAGATTAGCGCGTTCAAACAAACAAACAAAGTCTGCAGCTTTATAATATTAGTATGGATTTACATAAGATCTTAAACATCCGCATCCGCATCCGCATCCGCGGATGTGAGCCTTTGAAAATCCGCATCCGCATCCGCATCCGCGGATGTGGAAAAATCGACATCCGCAACATCCCTACTACAGAGTAGTACGTACGAATTTAAATTCATAAAAAGGTTTATTAAAAGATGTGAAGTGTTCAATAAATATATTTCTTTCTTTCTTTCTTCAGCGACTTATGTTGCTGACTGTACATGGGAGTTTTTCGTCTCGCCTATGCGATTATCGTAAGGATATAAAAAGTATATAATAAGTTGCATCGTGTAAACATTTTTCAAATACGATAATCTTATGGCCGTAATGTCATACGATTCTCTGTCGAAGAAACTCTCCCCGTGTAAATGGCATTTCTGGATTCATATTATAATTAACAGTTATAAATCTAGTAAGTACCGAGTCTTGCTTGATGTTATATATTTGGTAGACTGATCATTTTTCAACCACCGTGCATTGAATATAATTTGACACCCCGTGTGAAACACACGGGTGCTGTGCTAAAATATTCTATTCACTATTGAATGACATTAAAATCAATATGAAATGCAGGTCAATGAAACGTCTTTAACGTTCCTACTACACTTACATAAAATCGATGAAGATATTTTTCGTGACGAAATTATGTTCGTGTTTCCTGGGGAGGTGATAGAATGGATAGGTAGTTGGTTCATGTCTATATGCCAGTTACAGATTTATGAAGAGATTGTTTGGTATAGAGGAAATTTAAGTGATGAGCCAGGACCGAGCAAAGTTGTTGTTTTTTTTTATTTGGACGTGACGTTTATGTGTGTATGATGTTTTGGGGGAGATTATCTCGGATTTGGCATACTAAATCCATGGCGAGACTGGGTGACCTGGATTTTTTAGGACGTCCTGTGCATATGCTAGGGCGCTCATTAACTGTCATCTAAATTTTGCTGCTGCGTCTTTCCGTCCTGCGCCTAAAGCAGCTGCTATTATCTTTAATTTACTCATTTTGATATGTAAAGATCAGCAAATGACGAAAGGTTCTTGAGTGGAGGCCACGTACAGGCAAGCGAAATGTCGGACGCCCGCCTACAAGGTGGACGGACGATCTGGCTAAGGTTGCAGGAAGTCGCTGGATGCAGGCCGCTTCCAATAGGTCATTGTGGAGATCCTTGGGAGAGGCCTATGTTCAGCAGTGGACTTCCTGTAGCTGATATGATGATGATGAAAGATCAGCAGCCTTCCTGAATGTCAACGTAACAAAATAAGATATATCGTTATGGGAATAAAACGAAAATAATGTTACATTACAAAAATTTATTTCAACTAGAATCTTTTATAATTTTTACCAGTTTTATCTTAGATACATAAGAGTTACGAGTTAAGACAAGGTCGCGCGACGCGGTAACATTGCCCTCATAATTACACCCCGCGGTGCAACGCACCAGGCAATTAATACTAACCAAATTAAGTAACATGGATTCACATAATTGATTATTTGAAGCAGAGATATTCAAATGATAACATCGATAATAATTTAGAAGAGGCAAATAGTCCGCTCTAAAAACAAAAATGTACGGTACGCAGAAACGCAAATGTTTGTTTGGTGGGATTAGTGTCCAGTATTTTCCGATATCCACGAGAAAGTGTTTTATTGTGGGGTTAAGGCTATGTGTAGGAATTATGGGCGTATTCTTGGGTCGATTAAGATAGGCAGACGAAATCTTTAGCATAACGCCAACAGTACTCTACTTAAAAATTAGATCAAATTTTAATAAATTATTTAGGTGCATTAACATTCGTTCAAGTATCTCTGCTTCAAAGAGAAACGTCCAACTAAAGTAGCAATAACAGTAATGGAACAGAAAACAATGGGACAGTGGTAATCTTGGGTTTTTTGTTCGTTTCAAACAAAACTTAATTTGTACGATTGCAGTGGCGTACAAAAAATGTAGACTAGTCTTTCATTTATATTTTTATTTATAATTCAATATAACGGGAATGGCGTATTCTATAATAATTTGTAAACTGAATTAATCAGACGAGTTGTACCTATTGTTTGAAAAAATCTAATGTTTGTTTAAAAACTACTTTTTCTGAGTGTTTTAGTCAACATTTGGCATAATTAATGTCGTAAATAATCAATACAGGTCATATGATATTTGATTGTGAAAAGGCATGTCAAAATATGGTAAGATTTAAAATGTTGAACTTAATAATTCGTAACTATTCAAGACTACAATTATTTTGCACGCCACTGGTTATTAGGCTATGCACAACTTATCCATAGTTACAATAATCTTCATAAGAGTCTGTTTCAACGTGATATATAAATAACAATCTGATACAAAATTATACGAATTCCTTTCCTATTGCTCACAGAATATTTCGAGATAGCTACAAGACGGGAGTCAACACATCAAGTGCTGTTGAAACCCTTTCACATTGTCAACTCAGCAGACGAATTATTTTCAATGGACAGTATGGATGTATTTACAATTATAGCAAATATTTGTTAGGAATCGAAGTTTCTGAATCCCACAACAAAAATAATTTAACTGTGGGATTGAGACTTTATTATTATGTATAATTTATTTAACCATAAATGTAACTGCGAAGTATTACGTTTTTATGAAATATGCCTCGTTTATATTTGCGATAGTATTCAACAAATACATATATATATATATTAAAAAGTAAGTAATAAAATTACAAGGTCAATAATAATCATGTTTACGTAGGTACTATTAGATTTAATAAGGATATTTTTATCCTCGCGTTTGCTTTGTACAATAGCGTCCCTAAATTAATTTCACAAAGCCTTTGTGGAAGGCTAGCCGATTTATTAAATAGTTCGATAGGAACACTATCAATATAGCATGTGATAATGGAACCACTTCCTGAAACGCCCGATTACGTTGCCAATGTGAAGGGGCTTTCATAACGAATTAGTTGCAATATTGACTCATAAATAAGGGCATTTTGGGTCCGATAAAGGAGACACTAAGGCCTGGCTACCAGATAGCTTATATACGCAATTACTGGCCCAATACAATAAATAATGATATAAATTCGATATAATGAATTCTTCAAATACCAAATAAAATTTGGAGTTAAATAATAATAATTTATTTTTTGTCGTTTATATATTTTTAAGCCACGTGGATTAGCCAAAACTATATACCTAATACTGTCTCCTTTAATAAATACATTTATGTTAAATAACGCCCATCAGTCTTACCTAAGTGTCGACAATCTTGCTATGCGGTTCGATAGTTATGCTTTCTTTGGGCGTTTACAAAGCAATGACAAAATATATTGTAAGTGGCATTTGTTAATTTAATTTGCATGTGTTAGCGGCTAGTGAGAAATCCGACAATGTTGAAATTTCCTATGCTAAATCACCAAACGGTTTTGGGCATAATTAAAACAATTTATACCTACATACATATGTATAAATACATTGTTATTGTTGTATTGTACACCTATCTGCGGTAGCTCATAATTGGCTCTATTTTGTGTACAACTTGTAATAAATATGTTTGTATTTAATAGCTGAGCCACCCAAATAAAACAAAATGTACTCTTTTGACACTAACAATTTTACGATAGATTCAACTTTTTGGATCAAATAATGTGTGTGATCGCTTATAGAATAATCTGAGGTATTCTTAAAAATAATTCCGTAATGTCCATTAGAATTATTATCTACGATTCGAGAATTCCGTTTTAATTCCTATACCAAAATACCAATTTATCTTCATTTTTTTTAGGATCCCGGATTTTTCGGAGAACTGATAATATGGAAGCTGTTTATCATATTTCTTGAGATTTAGTTTACGTGTTCTGAGTCACTAAGTAAAGCCATTGGGTTTGCTACCTTGACACATTTGACGATCACGATTGTGGGAGTCTAATGTCGCCGATGTCTTAAGACAGGTGAGAATTATCAACATTTTGTTGTATCAAATAAAATTACATAAACTGTATTTGGGTAGCAAATTTCAGTATGAATATTAAATGTTCAACTTAAAAAAACTGATTGAATGTATTGGAAAACAAAGCTTGTACAATAAATGCGCCGCTTTATGACTGCATTTAATTATATGGTATTAAAAGAGTTAAAAACATAACAACTATTTGGTACATAAACCACTTTAGTTCATGGTTAATTCATTTCTCATTCATTCATTGTCCTTTAGTTTAATAATGTTTCTATAAAGATTTTTAAAATTTTGATTTTGATTTTTAAGAAAGATTCAGAAAACCATTTATTTTGAAAACAATAATTAACATGAGGGTAGTTTGGTCTAAGCGATTTATTTTTCTAAATCTGCAAAGGAAATTACGACATTAAAAGATTTATCACTCCACCACTAATAATATATAAATTGATAGTTTGTTTCTTGGTCAGTTATTAAAGTGTATAACTTAAAATGATGATTTAATTCATTAATACAAAAATAGTCCCGTACAAATGTGGTACTCACTTGTGATATCGGTACACTATGCCAGCACACTAAGTAAAAACCCCCACAAAGCGACATCACACAATTGCTTAAAATCCTTAAGATCAAAATATTTTTTTCCATGCATCTATATACAAACGATTATAATGTAAGTATTAAAATTATTTGTTCAAGTTTTGGAATAAAATAATCACTTTCTCTCAAGACATGTCATAATTATTCTTCTTGTATATACTATAATCCGAAGGCAATGCTGAAGTGAAACTCATTCACTCGGCAATTTTAAACTTCACTACTTAACGTTAAATTGAACACACATTTAAAAATAACAACTGTGAAGAAATTAGAATTTTTGGCTTAATTTATATGTTGGATGCATTGGCATCAACTTGGTACATGTCAACAAATTTCAGTATCAACTGCACACCATAACAAAAATATGACAATTCAAATTACATGTCTAGTATGTTTATATTCATATTGTATTAATTTCCATTGACATGTAAATATTGGATTAATCTTGACAACCAATGAAAGTCACTCTTGTTACTATAAATACTTAACAAGTGGTAATGTAATGTCAATTAGGCAATGGATATTGTGACATTGATGCCCAGGTTCCCATTATCTGCAAACAGTTGCGCAAGAGATGTGTCAAACACCAGGCAGTCTGAGTTCATGATGGCCGAGGACACTCCTTCATGAATGGATCTTGGCATCGCCTCCCATGTCAACCGGCGACGGTGTCCATTCAACTCTAATCTATATGCAAAATTCTCTGCCTCTTTGCGTGAACCTATGAGTTGTACAATGGCAAAGAACTGTTGGTGTCCATCAAATTTCTCCTGTTTTTCTAAAACTAACATAAAGTGGTGATTGAAACAGGACTGCATCATCACCCAGTCTACGGCTCCAGGGAGGTTAATGTCAGTCGCCAGGAAGACTATATCCTCCCCTTGGAGTGTGGTGATACTTTTGTGTGACATCATAAGGTGTGGCATGACTTGGTCGAGGCCTCCTTGCCATTTACAAGACGCCCCGGGACAAGGGCACGAATAAGGTCTGAACTCGCAGGCTTCCTCATGCTCGGCCTTCTCTGTGTGCACCAGTGTGACAGTACAGCCGGTGTTGGAGTGTTTGCACGGAAACATCACGTTGCTGGCGACTTTTTCCATGGCGAGGTTGCGGATGTTGCCGAGGGGACCGCGACACGTCGGGCAGCACGACAGCTTGGGTCGGCAGCTGGAGCACACCAGGTGCCCGCTCTGACACTGCAGTATAGGGGGCAGCACATAGTCGAAGCACACGGGACACTCGAACAGCGAGGCTAAGTCGGCAGACATGGCTGTGGGCGCGTTCACGAGGGCAGGCACTCCCGGCACTGAACAACTGGAACCGCTAGCTCCACGCCGCTTGACGTTCGTGCTCATGTCACCGTCACGCGCGCATATAATACGTCTATCGACGATCTCCCGGACCCCTTCGCGACTAGCTCTACCGACGTACTTCCTATCTCATTTGTAGCCCTCCACAGCTGATTTTTTCCGCCTGGTGGTGGCGTTGAAGTAAGTTTCCATCACAGATTCAAGAGGCCGTATCCCTCACTTGGTCCTTCGATGTGATTGATGTGTGCTAATCTCCATGGGATTCGGGGCGACAGATAACAACTAATGTTTACTGTGTTTGTGGCGTAACAGTCTCTTAACACATTTTTATTGAGGAAAGGTTTTTAGAAATTAAAAAAAGTCAACTATTAAGCGAATGTTCTAGCTCATCACAAAAAGGACGATTTTCGTCGTAAAATCCTATGACGACCAATCGAACAAAACTCGCACAGATGTCATGACAGACAATGACAGCACTACACCACCAGTACCTGTCGTGTCATAGACAAGCACAACAAATGTTTGGTTGATATTCTCGATATATTGAAATATTTTGTTGGTGTGGCGGGAAAAAAATATTTTTTAAATATCATTTGTGATATTTTTGTAATATTTATTCTTTTGAGCAACAGTAAGCCAAAGCAACAGTAAGTATGTGCTGAACATAGGCCTCCCCTAATTTTTATTAATGTCAAATTTTAATAACTTCAATAAATAAATAATCTGAATTATACTTATTTAACAGATTGTATTGCCTACTTTTTTTCAGTATCAGCCTTAGGACTTAGACTTTAGGACTTGTGTTCACACACACCAAGAGACATTCCTTCCTCTTTCGGTACCTATCTACGTTTCTGATTTACTTTTTTGGTACGTATGTATGTAAGTGTAAGCTCTGGAACGAACTCCCTGCTTGCGTACGCTGAGCGTTATTACCCATCCTCTTTAATGGATTTAATTTTCCAGTTGTCTCATGGTAGATACTTGGCAGCAATCCCCCTGCCATTGCGAAGTTTTTTTTATGTTAAAGGAGGCAAACAGGCCTGCGGTTCACCTGACGGTCAGTGATCACCGCCGCCCATGAAAAAAAGACGTTTAAAAGACGCTTGGTTGTATTTAAAAGTTCGGCCGCATGCTCGTCGGTCTCGGTAGGAGTACTAAGGATTTATAAGAAAGGGGCATGCCCACTCCCCATACACATGTCGGCCCCAGCTGCCCACGTTTGAAAATACACTCAAATTATTATATACAATGTAGTAAATAACTTTTAAAAGGATTGGATGCAATAAAACTTGAGGGTTCGAAGCAAAAACACTTTTTATTTTCTCCTTACTCTAGTTTTTACAATGTTGTTGTCATAGTTTCTTTATACCATATTATGTATTTACAATTGCGATACTTATTTTGTTATACAATAATATAATATGTTAGGCGAAATTATACATATTTGATACACAAAATACCTCTATGTACAGGAGTAGCATCGATGTCGAACTCTTACTATGGCGATTTATTTTATGAGCAGATTTGTTCCATGAAAAATATTGACATTATTTGTGTTAATATTATTCCATGTCATAAATAATAGGGACATTGTCCAGTAATTGAGCAGGAGGATAAATATTGCTTTGATGCCATGCCCATCCGAGATACCATATAACTGTCATAACATGGGCACAGCATCCAACAGTTCTACAACCCACAACACAATTACAGCAATACTTCTTTAAGGTGTTTATACCGGAATCATTGCCATCAATTAATTAATATACAAAATATATTTTTCGGTTTATGTGCCTACTTGAAATTCTGGCTCTAGTAAGAAGCAGCTCGGACCGAAGTTATTTCCTTCCGTTACAGTAAGTCTGTGGTTATTGCATACCTCTACCCTATAACAACCATTAAATCTTATAAGCTCACGGTAATATGAGCTTGCTTGTTTAATTTGGTATGTGTCTGGAAATCATTATTTTGTTGGTTTGAATGCTTATTATAGAAACATCAAACAAAATCAGCTTTAAGAGAATTATAAAAACATTAAGAACTAAAATAATATACCACAACTACACCCTCAATATTAAGAGAAAATTAAAAATTGGCAACACTTTCATGGCGTTTGGGAATGTATAAAACAAATAGTCATATAACTGTTTTTCCGGCAGCTACTTTTTATTATAAAGATAATATTCCCGGAGTATTTCAGAAAACAAATGATACTATCATTGTGGATAAATTGAGTTATGATTTTGTAATAAAACGGTAAAGTGGGCAGGTGTAGGGCCAATTTTGGGCATTCTCCTTTAAATCCAATGTTAGGCAGAACAGAATTATTGCGCCGATCGACGGGATATAGCCATTAGAAACTACGCGAGGTATTTTTCTCAAACACCTAGATCCGAGATAAATAACTGCGGCTAAAACAACTATGTGTTTTGGCGCGGGGATCGAGCCCGCGACATCACTTTTCACAGGCGGCATCCAACCAGCTGCGCCACGGAGGCTTTCAAGCTCATCTGATTTTATTATGCGCGCGATTAACGACTAAAATTAATATTTTGTATGTTGCGTTAATTTAATTAATGACGAAGCCGAAATAGATAATTTAATAAAACACCTTAAACCTGATAGCGCTCCAGGCATGGATAGCTTAAATAACAAACTGATAATAATTGTAAGTGCACAAATTATGTACCCCCTAACGTACATTTTAACCTAAGCCTGTCCACTGGCTCCTTCCCATCAAGCTGGAAAATTGCAATTGTAACTCCTATTCATAAAGACGGTCCAAAAAACATTCCCAGTAATTTCCGTCCGATTTCTTTCCTTACTGTCTTCTCAAAACTTCTTGAAAAAATCATAAACAAGCGCTTAGTTTCCTTTCTCGAAAAAAAAAACACCTATTATCCGAAAGACAATTTGGCTTCCGTAGTCATAAATCCACTCAAGATGCCGTAAAAATGCTCTTTTATG
Source organism: Hyles euphorbiae (assembly GCA_023078785.2). NCBI lineage: Eukaryota > Metazoa > Arthropoda > Insecta > Lepidoptera > Sphingidae > Hyles > Hyles euphorbiae. The sequence goes on along the minus strand of CM041038.1, from coordinate 1,635,827 downwards.
CAATCAAGTAGCATCTAGTTTAAATTACGGTGATGTATGTATAGGAGTTTTCCTGGACGTAGCTTTCGAATGTGTCTCTATTCAACTACTTCTCCGTAAAATGGAACTCCTAGGCATCCGAAGTCGGGCACTGGACTGGTTTAGAAGTTATCTCACCAATCGCACACAAATAATAAAACTAAATGGTATCAATAGCAACACACTCCCAATAAATTATGGTGTCCCCCAAGTTAGCATTCTCGGGCCTACGCTGTTTATTATCTATATGAATGATCTTCATGACCTGTACATAAAATCCTCCGATATCATTTGCTACGCGGACGAGACAGCAATTTAATTTTATAGGAATGACTGGAATCGCGCCCTAAGACTTGCCGAAGAAGGCATGAGCAAAATTAAAAACTGGCTACAACAAAATCTACTCACTCTAAACACCAAAAAATATATATATATATTTTTCCACAACACCACCGCAACAAATTCCAAAACAGTATCCGAACTTAAACTCCATTCATGTCCATCCACATCCAGCTCTGTAAATCGACTCTCTTGCCTCTGCGATAGTATCCAACGCACAAACACAATTAAATACCTCGGAATTCATCTGGAGGACAGATTAACTTTTGAGACACACGTTAACAATTTATCAAATAGAATTCGTAAGCTCTCTGGAATCATTACTAAACTTAGAAATAGTGCAGACATTGAAACCCTTAAACTACTTTATTTTGCAATATGCCAGTCCTTAAATAGTGCCATCGCAGTGAGTGCTGTACAAGACGTGTCGTCACAAGTCACAACTGGATGGTACCGCACTGAGTTGCATTTGTCGTGTTCTAGTGCGTATAATACAAATATGACTTGTATAGTTTTGACATTATATTCTGCTAGAATTTAAGAAAAAGGGTATAAAAATATATCCCTCTTATTTCTACTCACGATGGTTTTCAAAATAACGTCCCCGCACCAAGCGTAAGTTCGTACTTCGTAGTAATGCGCTCCGCACTGGCGGCAAGTCAAGTACAATTCAGAAATGTCTTGTAACGCGTCGTGTTAATTACCTACTGCATCAACATATGGGGCAGTTGCAGTAAAAGCATTATTTTAAATCTCGAGAGAGCCCAACGTGCATTTCTAAAAAGAATGTTAAACAAGCCTTTCAGATATCCCACAGACAGAAGTTCTCCGAGTTCGCCAATATTACATCCTACACGCAAGCCTTCAAACTCATAAAGCCGTTTTACAAACGGATTCCTTCACATCCCTACGTAAGAAACGTGTCTTTCGTTGCCCTCCCATCCCGCTAAAACAAACTTCGCCAAAAGACTCCCATACATATCTCTTCCTGTAGTATATAACTCGGTCAAAGCACGCTGTGATATAAAAAATTGCAAAATCAAAAAACCTAAATAAACATTTAACAGACTATTATTCTATCTCGACTACGACGAGACTGAAAATATTCTCTGCTCTTACATAAATCCTCATGATCTACCAGTCACTACTAAAACTCACCTAAATTAAAAACCTTTCAAATCCAATAATATATCGTCACATCCTTAGTATTCCACCATAATTAAACAGATTATGCTGTACCGGTAAATAACGATAAAATATACACTAGTTACTTATACATACATAATACTAGGTATCAATGCTCTCTCGAACGCACACACATACAAACACACGTAACACACACACACATACATTAATATATACTTAGCACTTTCTCACACACACACTCAATTATTAATAAAATATTTATTTAACTGGTTTCTCAACATACAGGCAAAGCCTAATTTGAGAACCCCTGCAATATTATTGTTATGTAAAATTATTATTTTTAATAAAGATTTTTCATTTTTCAATGAACATCCATAAAGTTTGGATCATAGACGTGTTGCCGGCTTTTCAAATTGGTAGGGGAGCGGAAAGGAAAAATGATGGGAAAAGGGAAGGAGTATATGGCATCTGTGATGGCATCCGACAATCTTCTTTACCGAACGAGACACGACAGCAAAGCTCGATCCCTTGTGGGACAGTGGTACCACCCCGGACGACCCTGACCATTTTGCTGAATCATGACTGTCAACAGCGTGGCCCTACCACTTTTAATGATCTTGATTTTTATTTACGGACCGATCTCGCTAATAGGCCAATCAGTCAGGGATTGATCAATATGTCCATATTCTGACTCATTTAAATTTTTCTATCGATCCTTCTATATTGATTACGTACGCCGATTAATTACTACCCTAGGTATGAAGGTTCATCCATCTATGGACTATAGATATTTTTTAAATAGTTCATACTGCGTAAGAAAATAATTAGAATTGGGTTTCTTTCTCGTTGTTAGCTAATTGTTTGTACGTCAGATCCTTGCGGATTTAGCTGTGTTTGACGCACGCAATTTCTCGGAAGGCGCGTGTCGTCCGCGTCTATCAGTTGCCCAGCTGATACAATGGCATTACAAACAATCGTTTCACTGTAAAGATCACTAGATTTAGTCCGTGTCGAAACTTGATACATTTAAAGTACAAATAATTGTACACGCGTGTATTTATGACTCATGAACTTCGGTAATGTCAGGGTTCCAGTCCAGCCTCTGCCTACTTTAGTGAATACTATCCTCCGTTTTACAAACTTTACAGAATATTTATTCGATCTTTTACGATATTTTCCTTATTCCTATAAACTATAAAAATATCGTATTTGTTATTGCTGGCATAGGAAGCACTTATTGCACCATTAGTAAGTGCTCTCGCTATATTATTGACGATGATTGCTTCCTGCCATTGGACGTAATTAGCTCATTAGAAACCGAGTGTGCTCTAACTTATCCTGAGTCGCTATACTCGTATTCGTTTATGTTGTTACGGTGGAGTACACTGTTTAGTGTTAACACTAGGGATGTTGCGGATGCCGATTTTTTCGCATCCGCGGATGTGAATGCGGATGCGGATTTTTAAAGGCTCACATCCGATCCAGATGTCCAAATCTATGCGGATGCTCCGCATTTGCGGATGCGAATATTCAACGCAACGCAACATCCCTGGTTTACACCTATCTCTATTGGTTTTTGGATAGATGAGGTTAAATAACTATCTCCAACATTTTTATTTTGTCTTGAATTCAGACATAAAAAAGCTATATAGCTTCAGCGCAAAATTTTTGTACAGTTATACGTAGACTTCAATATTACCAACTTATTTTCTGTCTATGACTGAAGGGAGTCGCCAGAGATAAAATAAAATAAAATAAATGTTTAGAAATGTGTTAAAGGTTTTCGAAATTCGAAAAGGGGTCGAGTATTAAGGAAAATTGAAAATAACTGGTAATATGTTTCCGGGATTCAAAAGCTGTTCTAGAAGCAGATTTTATTATTGTTAATTTTAGGTTTCTTGGGTTCGATTATTAAGTCGAGCAACTGACGGGCAGGCCTACAATAATCGGTGACAAGTTTTTGGGTTCAGTTCACCCTAGCTCACAGAAAGTTACGCGAGTAAGCGGAATTATCTCTAGAAATCTAAGTAAAAGTGCTCTAGCTTTTCGAAAGATCGTGCAATGTGCCAATCGTGGTCGCTTGGCATTTGTCGCGATGTTTTCGCCTTCCGTTATCACATCTTGCGAGATAATGATAATGATATCAGATAAACAGACTCCTCACATGATAAAATACAGATGCTTTGTTCGTGGGACTATAATGAAATATATTGAATCATTGTTTGCTTCTGTATTTTTACTAGGAATTAAATGAGGAAATTAATTACCTTTTTTCGTATAATATGCCGCCTAAAAGATTTTCCTTCTTGTGACATTTATAAATAAATAAATAAAATTAAATACACCCAGCAGTCACATCCACTGAGTACTTTTTTATAGTCACATCCATCGTCCTGACTCCTGACCCCCACACTAAGATCGAGTCTTTTGTCAAGGGTATCAGGACCTACGAGAGACTTTTCTCACAAACTCGAAACAACTATTTGTAGTTTTCACAAAAATTTGTCTAGGCCTCATGTTTCAAATACGGTTGCTTTCCAACTGCATCAAGGAGGCTATCTTATTTTCCTTCTTTTTTCCTATTCTAAGAGGACAGGAATGAAATAGGATTTTTCAGTGGCAAAAATTTGCTTTGAAGTGAAACATTGTCAGTAGCTCGTTGGCAAGAAAATCCATCAGAATAAAATATCAGTTCAAAATCATAAAATATAATCAAATGCCATCAGTGTTTACAGTGCGATATCAGATTGTACCTAAGTTTAAGTTAAGTTTCAATTATGCCTAAAATGTAAATGCGTACGTAATTGATTATATGATAGGGTAAACAAATAAGGCAGTCCTCATAATTAGGTATTTAGCTACACAATGCCATGTTGTGGTATCATTTAAATGTTTATTGAAGAAAATTTCTTTGACGTATTTTTTACAAGAGTAATTTGTGAAAGTTCTCCGTGAGAATAACAATTGACTTTTTCTCTATCTCGGAAAATTGCCTGTATTGCACTTGGTGCTAAGCAATGCCTTTGAGCAATGCCTATTGGTATTGATGAACACCTATCGACCACAATATTGACTGCCATAGGGAACTTTTCTGCTACACCTTAAATTGTCATCGATTTTGGCCCCATTCATTAAAGCCTCTATACACAGTCGATAGATTAATGCTACAATTAGATTTAACTTCATTTCAGATAATCTTATTACCGAATTGATTCATGACAAATGAAACATTGACACGCATATTACGCAAATAAGTATAAGAGTAAACATATTTGTACAATTTGGTTGTGTACAACAGGCATTTGTCTTGGCTGGCTTATTACAGACTCTGCTACACGGCACAATAATGTAGGAATATGTACATCGGGAATAAAATATGCAAATATATTTGTGAACATTAGTATAAAATATATACATAAACAGTATTTTTTAATTCGTGTGATATTTTACAAGGGCTTATGAATTATCTGGTTAGAGCTAATTATAGTACCAATTCCCAAATTGCTATGATGGAAATAAAGAAACGCTCCGCACTTTTAGAACATGTTTTTTCATTTACACATCATAAAATTGTAATAACTCAGTTGATTTATTGCATTATTTAAGTATGTTGAGACACCTTAAAAAATGTGTAAGCGTAAAAAAACAATAAACGCAGATAAAAATAAAAATTAAGTATGTAGTACTATAATATTTTAAAAAGGGTGAAGATAAATCATATTACTTTTAACTTCAATTTTTCATTTACGTAGTATTGTTTTACCTTTTTTTCAGTATTGTAGCTAAAATTTTAGTATAATGAAGGTACCTACTGGATTATAATTAAACAATTTCCTTATAAACATTGCGATTTAATATATTTTGGAATATAACTTTTTTTATACACAAATAATTTTTATTTACTTTTTTTGCGTAACGAGGCATAATCAGCGGTTGATGACGTTCAGTGGCGGGAAAAAAAAAACTCATCATTAGTCTGTGCCCGGCATCGTTCTTGAGCGCGCGTTACGTCTCAGCTCGCGAGCGCGGCGCGAAAATTGACGAAACGTAAATTACTTATCTCACACAACCTATCTAATTATTTATTTAGATTTGATTAGCGGTGTATAACTGTTTGTGACTAGTGTTTGCATATTCATATACTTTCTAACGGGTGTTTATTAAGTTTTGCATTTTTGGCGGATTTACATTTTTCAGGTGAGTAACTTTTTTAGTTTAAGGGTCTGGTTACTTGGTTTTTCAGCCGGGTTCAAAGAATGTGGGTCTAGGTGTGCCGGTGGTATTTTGAAAGTGGAATCGTAAGTGAATCAACCCACACTTATACGTTGTGTATGGTGCAATGTGTAACAATGGTGATTGTAGTTATGCCTTTAATAAGTTTGTTGAAATCGTGGTAGCTTCGTGTAATTTAACGATTTGTTGATAATTTTTACTGTTTCTCAGAAGAACCTGTGTTAGGGAATAGATTTGGCCGATAAGAACTGCGAATAAAATTGTAGAATTGAAAATATTCGACACAAAATATATTTTACGGTGTACAGCCGGTGTTAAAATTTACTATAATTGTTTTGTGTCTGCGTTATGTGGTTTTTCCAACTATTATTATTTTATGAACGTTAATAGGCGTAAGCCTCCATAGCGCAATTGTTGCCGGCTGCGAAAAGAAAAGTTACGGGTCATAGGTACTACCGCATCGAGAAATATTTATTTATTTATTCAAAGAAAAATGCAAGTTTGGTTTATGTATGTACTGTACATAGAACAAAACACAATATAAGTAATAGACAGTGAAAACATTATAATATCTCATAAAACAATTCTAACATCTATTAAATAACAAAAAACATTCATATATTAATAATTTTTATTAATAAAAGAAAATTAAACCCAGTGAAATAACATGAACAAATGTTTATATGATCTGTAAGTATTTCAAGATTTAATAATGTTTTAAGGTCGTGGAATCTATCGTAATTTCTGATATTTTCAAAACAAAACTTTAACTATCTTGGTGTCTTACAAACACATGTTGTAAGCTCGTAAAGTTTTTTTTTATTTTACTATAACATTCTATCATCTAAAAATATTAACAATCTGGAATGTAAGAATCGTAATAACCAGCCCACTTCGTAAATATTTTTTTAAAATTACAAAAATGTTCGTGTCTACACAGGATAATTTCAAAATAATATGGTAGAAAATATTTTTCCATCTCGATATAAAATGTAGTATCACAATAAGAAGCAAGAATTTATATTTATCTTTATGTTATCTCAGAATCACAAAGCGGAAAACCTAAGAATTCACATTGATAACACTTTTACATTTGATCGAATAGAATGAATAATAAGAAATGATGCTGTTCTCCTGTGTCGAAGGGTCACAATCATCATCACAGAATAGCAGAAGCTGAAAATCGGTATCTATGATCCGCCAGCATAAGTGGAGCCACCTCCTTTGCTTTCCACAATTTAAGAACAGGCATTTGTATTTTTCTAATGATTATATCGGAAAGCAATATACGATAATAGCAGTCCAGCCCAGCTTCGCTCATGTCAGATTATTTTTTAGTCCAGTCCACTTTTGAAATACGGGAACTATTTCGCGTGATAAATATTTTTAATATTTAAAGTTAACGTTACTGCAGATCTTTAAACTTTCCATCTCATTCATTTGAGTTTGAAAGAGCATCGATTATATTTTCATTCTGTGCACATAACACGGGAACTTTAGTCTATGTGTTAATCCAGAATGTCAGCTATAGTCATACCAAATTTAATCAAAATTTGTCCAGTGGTTTTAGCATGAAGAGGTAAGAAAAACAAACTTTCCCTTTTTTAATATTAGTAGGATTTATTTATGTCATTTTTAACAGTTGAATATGTGGTACAGCCCAAGGCATAATTTTCTGTCGCCCTTCGGTGGTGTTTAGGGAATCACTAAATAACTTACCATGGGGTTATGGGTCAGTTTAAAAATTTAAGTACCAAAATTAATAAAATATTCGGCCTTTTATTTCCCATATGTGATTGGTGCTATATGACTTGTTTTTAGACTTTGCCTTTTGATTCTTAACTCGTCGCTGATCTGATTGCATATTTTACGGCAATTATCCAATTACTAGCTTATTTACGAATTTTTACTAAGAACTGCCACCGCGGATCGAATTCGGAACTTCACGATTATGTGATAGGATGCTACTTATTTACTTAGGCAACCAACAACATGTGATTTATTCTTTAGATTTGTTTAAAATATTAGTGAAATAAGAGTTTTAGGTTAAACTGCTAAAAAATTATGAAATAACATTAAAATGAGAGGTTTCAGAATTCCAAGTAAATATAATAAGCATTCACTATTAATGTACTTAAATGTATTTAATTATTTTATGAGTAGTTTTACTACCCCACCTTGAAATCACTTTGATTTTGCGCCGGGGTTTATAGCCACTTTCAGTGAGATAATGGCGAGAAGCCATTAATTTTGAATCGTACTTACATATTCTACAATCCATTAATTTTAACGTATTTAATTTCAGTGTTAAATGGAGGTAATGGGAAAATTAAAAGCAATAAAGCTGGTATTCACATACTAATGCTCCCACCCGGCTTTGCCCGTCCATTTGGTTTCCATTGATAAATTCTTTCTGCGTCATTCGCCCCCGCGCCGGTAATATCGCGTGTCGTGTTTTTATAATTTTTGCACCTTTTATCTGTTTTCTGTGTTACATTTTTCTTCCGGAATGAACTAAAATTACTTTATTTATTTTAGTTATTGTGGCCAAAATCTTGCTGTATTTTAAACGGAAAATTCGTATCGGACTACTGATTATCTATTTATGATATATTAGAGTCGTATGTGATCAATCGCATTCTTAAACGGGAATAGAAGCCACGTATTTGAATTTCTTGCTTTAATTTATTAATTTTATTTTTATTTCTAATTCGTTTTATTTATGTATTTAGTTTTAAGGAAAAGATGAAACTATCATCAGCTACATTTTTTTATTTACTGCATTGTGTCTCCAGACTCCAAGTGCATTAAATCTAGTAGAATGTGACGCGTATGCTAAGTAACCCAGTGTATCAAGGTGAGTGTCGTGAGAGAGTTCGTTGATTCCAAAAGGTGTATGCGCTGGGAAAAGCGTGGTTGATATTAATTTCTAGACATATTGTACATGCTCTCACGACATCTATACTGCTGAGTACTGACCACAAATAAACGTAAATATATTTCTAATAATAATAATGGCGAATGATCAGAAATCCTAATAATATTATAAATGTGAAAGTTTGTATGTTTTACCGCTTCATGCTCAAACTACTGGACCAATTTTGATGAAATTTGGTATGCAGGTAACTGATACCCCGGATTAATACATAGGCTACTTTTTATCCTGACAAAATATAGTGTTCCCGATGCATGTGTACGGATTTAAAATATACTCGATACTCATACAAAAGATGGAATTGTATTGTAGTTTAGAATACAGTAGTGTTTTTTAAACAGTTATCACGCGTAATAGTTCCTATATTTCTAAAGTGGACTGGACTCAAAAAGTATCTGCACCCGGGCGAAGGCGGGCCGGACCGCTAGTAATAAAATATGTATATCGCCTATAGATCGTCGATAACTGTATATTTTACTAAAGCTACCGATATCTACTCTTTCAGTAGAGTTACAGTAACTATCGGGTGCATTCTAGTCATTTCTAGTTTAGTATTTACATATACACATATACGCCACGCCTGTATCCCGTAGGGGAAGGCAGAGATTTTGCTTGATACTGACATAATACTTTCGATTCGTCCACTTCCATTAATCTCTTAATTTATTCTCTTGAGTCCAGTGTACTTTTATCAATCAATATTTATAGAAACATCAGAATTATGAATAGGCGTAGCTAGAAAAAGGATCGGTGTTAAAATATGAAAGTTTATGAGCAGTGACTACATATTTTCTTTACAGTATAAAAGTATTTAAGTTCACAAAAGCAAATAAAGAATTTTAAACTTTTATTTCGAAGAAAATATGTTTGTATCTAATAAGCATTGGTTTTCCGAAAAGAGGTTTATGACACAGTTTGACCTGTTGTCTACGGAATTTTATTTGAAAATCGAATCCAATTTTAAAATAAGTTGTTTTCGAACAATAAATTCAAATACATAATTTACCGAACATCGGACAGTAAATGCGATTACTGAAATAATATCAAAGGAGCCAAGTAAAAACATAATTTTATGGGCTGTAAAATTACGATAAAAATAGTCATTTTTTATGAATGAGCCGCTAGCGATTCACGGGATTACGCATTGTTGACGTAAGTATTGAATTCCTTTACATTCTGCTATTTTTCTCGCATAAGCAATTATTTTAAATCTTTTTAATTGAAGCGGCTACGATGTGCTTAAAGGTACATAGCGTGATATACAGAGTGTTCGCTGGAAAATATATTTACATCTCTTCCTAGTTTCTTTTTTGTTGCCGCCTCAAGACTATTTAAACCATTGATGTGATCGATTCCTAGGTGGAACAAGTCATTACGTATATTTTTCTATCATAATATCGAAGAGAGTCGAACAATACTTATTATTTTCTAATACTTAGAATAAGTAGAGTTAATGTGTCATTGATCTTTCGAATAGCGTGTAAGTCAAGCCTTCGTCATCACTTCACCAAGCCTTGTGAAGGTCGTTGAAGTATTTATCAGAGGGACTTCCCACAATTCATTCACACATAGTTTATTCAAAATTAACTATTGTTTTTACAATAAAAAGAACTAATAAGAAAATTAGAAATCTTTGTTGCAAATGCATTTGTGATGCAAGATTGATGAGAGGTTGTCCACAAGGTGGACAGACAAGCTTATAAATATATGAAGTTGCTGCACTGATTTTAAACTAGGGATAGGGTCTTCATTACATTGGGAGTATTAATCCGAAGTCCGTGAAAATTGCGCCATCTATTGATTTGGTCGAAACTACATTGAAAGAAAAATGTTAAAATAAAAATCTTTTATCACTGTGCCCGACCAGGAACTCGAACCGGAGAACCTCAGTGTTCTAATCTTACTGTAGTAAAAATTTCGCCACCGAGGAAGTCACTGATAATTAGGTATTAAAAAAAACAAGTGCCAACCCCATATAACTATGTTTTGAGCGTAACCGAACTGTAGTCAAATTACACCGCCGAGGAACTCACTGATAATTAAGTATTAAAAAAACATGTGCTAACCCCATATAACTATGTTTTGAGCGCAAATAACAATAGTAATATGCGTTTGTAAATGTCAATTGTTTTTATATCGATGTGCAACAACGCTAGGAATTCTGGTGCCGTTCTAATGGTTTCTAATGTTGTCATTTTCTCCGACATAGCTCGGCTTATTGCAACGCCATATGTCGTTTGAAAAGTAAGTAATTGCGGAAAACGTTCACAGTAAAATACGTATCTTGTATTGTATTGGAATTTCGTTATTTTGCCGAATAGAAAAAAAAAACTAGGGTTATTTTTCGACGACAACACTCCTAAGTACAAAGCATATTAATAGCCACTTAAAATGCAGCCTCTTCAAACAGAACCTCCCTAGTGTTATTCGCTAGGATAGCAACTGTGAAACCAAAGTACGCGGGTTCAACTCCTGCATAGATGTGTTGTGTGGCCCAACATATCTGTTATGATTCTAAATAGACCAGAACGTTTCTCATAGTTTCTGATACCCATCACATAAGCTTTGGTACTTTACTATGAGATTAGAAGTAAATGATTAACTGTTGGGTATATTCATGTCCAAAAAGTATTGACGACTAGACTACAAGCCCGTGGCAAAAATCGATGGGTCAAATGAACCACCAGGAGACCTATTTGGTAGGATACAGGGGCATAAAATAATAATATTCAGCACTATGCCGTCACTTGTAAGCTGTCCGTCTCAGTGCAGATGAGACTTCAAAATCATCAAGGAGAGGGGTTCATTTTGGTCATTTATTTTTGTACGGCATTTCTACCATCGATAGGTCCATGAAAAATAATAGAAAGAACACGTAATGCCGTACAAAAATAGTGCGTCACAAAGTCGGAAGAACGTTAGATATTCCGACAAATTTGTCGCTAAATTTGGTCATTTGATTTTAAACGGCATCGGTTCCATACAGTCGCAATACCTCTTCTAAACCATTATTCCGCAACGCCGTACAAAAACCATGCGACAAGGGAGAACAATCAGCGGTTGCAACCCACTCACCTTCAGTGGTTCGGGGGGTGATTTGAAAAAGTACGGCATCGGTTTCATAACATTAAGTAGCACTCAAAATTACTATTTTAAAAAAGGCCGTCACTAAATTATTGTTAATTTTAATGTATACACAAATTCCTCATAAATTTGACTTTTAAAGCTGAAAGGTCATTTGATCCTGTACGGCAACCTGTTTTCTTACATGATATTGCTAAATACAATCGTTATTTAGGATTGGCATTCAATAAAAATGTTTGAAAAGAAATTGAGAGGAAAATAAAATCTCAAATCATTTCAAAAGTTTAAATTATCGTAGATTAGTGAAATACAGCAACTTTCTAAATATGATTGTTGTTTTGAATAGTTCTCAGGTAAATAAATGAAGAAAAAATTATGCCGTACATTTTAATGCAGAACATAATTTTTGGCTGATTAAAATGGCACTACCATTTCAGAAGTACTTTATGGTCGTGTGATACTACACGGCATTAACATATTTTTGAAGAGAATAATTAATAACATGTATAAAAAATCATTATGCCAGCTTTTAAAGTGAAACAGTGTATATTATATCCAAAAACTGAAAACTATAGCTAAGCTCAGTATTTATATTTTTGTAAACTTTTCGATGTCATATACTCCAAACATGGACATATTTTTTTGAATTGTGTTATTAAATATACTAAATGATATATACAGAAATGAAAAAATAGGTAGGTATGTCTTTCAAATTTTAAGTCAATATCTGAATCAGTGACTGAGTCGGTATCGGAATCAAGGTCCTCATCGACGTCCGTATCCTCTTCTCGATCACCTTCTGAAACATGAATATGTGTCATCTTATTTTGCGGACAAATAAAGTTAAAAAAAAGGAATTAATAATAATAAGTTTTTGTTATGTTTATTACCTTTTATCAATGTGAACTTTCAGATATGTACGAAATTGACTTTTATAGATGATTGCATTAGATACAAATAAATTGTCTAAATGCTGTACAGTAAATATCATACTAAATATCACCCTAAAGTATATTTTATTACATGGATTATTCGAGAGATATTTTCCGCTCTACAGACCTTTGGATCACCAAAAAATGTACGGCATGTGAAAAAATGTTATCTATGCATTAAATACTTTCAAAATAAAGTTATCCCATATTGTGTCAAATCACCCCCCGGACCACTGAAAGGGAGTGGGTTGCAACCGCTGTTTTTTTTTCCTTGTCGCATAGTTTTTGTACGGCGTTGCGGAATAATGGTTTAGAAGAGGTATTGCGACTGTATGGAACCGATGCCGTTTAAAATCAAATGACCAAATTTAGCGACAAATTTGCCGGAATATCTAACGTTCTTCCGACTTTGTGACGCACTATTTTTGTACGGCATTACGTGTTCTTTCTATTATTTTTCATGGACCTATCGATGGTAGAAATGCCGTACAAAAATAAATGACCAAAATGAACCCCTCTCCTTGATGATTTTGAAGTCTCATCTGCACTGAGACGGACAGCTTACAAGTGACGGCATAGTGCTGAATATTATTATTTTATGCCCCTGTATCCTACCAAATAGGTCTCCTGGTGGTTCATTTGACCCATCGACTTTTGCCACGGGCTTGTAGTCTAGACGCAAAAACCGTAATTGTTACAGTTCAGAATATTTACTTTAATTATTGATCACAAGCCCTACCTCGGTGGCATAGTTTTAATATGGTACGGTTACAAAGCTGAGGTCTCGGATTCGAATCTCGAGTCAGGCAAAGTGATGTTGGATTTTCTATTCATTATCAAGCCGGGGTTAGGAATTTGTGCCCGATATGGTAATATGCTCGCTCCCTATCACATCGTGGGACGGAACATACATGGCGAAATGTGGGTGTCTGGCACCTATGCCTACCCCTTCTAGGAAAAGGCTTGAATTTATGTGTGTAATATTGATCAATAAAAATTGACTCGTAATAATAATTTGACTGTATATTTGTTCCATACCCTTGGCCTCTCAACACACCATTCAACAATACGATATTTCGTCACATTTATAAGTCACTTGTTAGACGTAACAATACACTTAATACGTGTGCAAAATGATTCATGTCATACGCAATGTGTACAGACAGAAGTCGGTATTTCCGTCCGATGTTTTTGTTACTTTCACCGTATCATATTTGTGACGGATAAATATAACATGTATCTAAATAGAGCAAACAGGTGACTTTGTTGGTGTAAATAGTCGACTCATAATTATAAGAAATGGTTACAGCCTTCAGTATACATGGTAAATATTGTGCTTTTTTATTATGAGTTAACTGGTTTTGAAAAGAGTAAGGTATTCAATAAATTATATTCATTTTCATATATGTAAAAGACCGCTAACCCGGTCTAGGCCTGCGTTGTGGCCTGTATGGCTTAACCCGTCTTAATCGTACTCTTGATTATAGAGGAGGCCCGTGATAACACATTAGTTCATGCCTGTATATCTCTTTGACCTATCGTTACTTGGTATCTACTGATAAAGGTACCTTTGGCACCGTGGCGCAGAGGCTGCGGGTTCGATTACCTAATGAGGTAAATATTTGTTTGATCCATCGCTATTTGGTTTGGTTCTGAATGTTTGTGAGACCGAAAATTCTCTCGTACCTTCGGATACCCACGACACAAGAATCAATCTAAGTGCCCACACCTATATAGTCTTGACCCCAGCTAGGACTATGTATGTGACATCCACATTTTGACTACCTTATTCCAAACCTGGTACAAATTTCAGTTCCGTGTACTTATTATTTTAGATTATTCATACCGAATTACCTTCTGGACTAGATTTGTCTATCCTTAATATCAACTATAGGATCTCACGGTTAACCCGACTATCACTAGACCAATAGAACATGTCACCTTTACCGAGTAAAATAAATATTTAAAACCATTTGGTGTGAACACAGTTCTTTTCGAGGACAAATTGATCAGATATACGATCCTGTTACAACCTTTGGCCCGCTCAGCGTACTGTAGGGTTGACTCTGGAAATAAAGTATTTTTATAATAATTAACCAGCAAAATTGCGTCACGAAAATATTCATGAAAGTGTTGCGAAAAAATAAACAATGATTTATCTCATTCACTGCCTAATAAGATGCCAAATCTGGACATCGAATGCCGTACTGCAAGAATGGCAGCCAAAACGCTATGACAAAAGGATAACATTCACATATGTATACATTGTAAAAAAATACTTCAACACTTAAGAAATGTAATAATACCGTCAATAATTGAGGTCAATAATATAGAAAATGTTGACATGTCATAACCAGGACCAATCAAGCTTTTGTTTGACATAAGGGGAATTTCCATGCGGAAAATATAAATAATGGAAAAAATAGTTGAAATAACACATAATGCAATCGATTTTATCCTAAATATACCGAATATAATATGTCAGAGGTATCAATAATGTATTTAAATTTGAACAATATTATCAGGCCATTTTATCCTTAATACTGTAGAAAATCCTATCACAATATTTAACTTTGGTCCTTTTTAATGATTTTGTTAAATTGATCACAATGCACCTAATAAGCAATGCAATCAAAATACTATAAGCCATAATGGATTATCTTATCAAAATTAAGTGTAAGCTGGATAAAACTATGATTCACATCGTGTGGAGTGGTCGGTAAAATGTGGGTGTTACCGGGTTTTTTCATTTTGTGTACGGTACTCTTTTGGGGCAGATATAATAATTTATCGTTTTCCTTCTATTTCCTATTTTCCTTAAAAATATGATTATTTACTATAAAAATACGCCTACCTTCAAAAAGTCAATGGACGCAATAGAACCCAGGATCTCTTGACATCAAAGTGTTACTTAATAACATGAACATAAAAATTGAGTAATCATGTAACTACATATTTAAATTCACTAAACATGATCTTATTAAAAACTTTTTACGTCAGTAATAAACCTTGGCAGCCCTACGTTACGAAACGTGCGGTGCCAGCCCTTATTAAGGTTTGTGTACACGTAGCGAATGTTGCAACACGAGGGACATGGGAAAATTGTTCTTTTGTATTACGTAGTCAATTACTAAGCAATTATTTTGTAGGCCTTGAGTGCGGACGTCAAACCTTATTATTTGAGAGTGGATGCTGGATTAATAAATAAAATCTTACCCTTTAAAAATAATAAGGTACGCTTATCAAATATTCAATATAGATTTTAAATTACGAACACGTTTTGTCCGCCCCGTGACCACGAAAGCTGTAAAGTAATCGAAACGTCGGGAAGACAAAAATGTAAAAAATTAAACTAAATTCGCGATAAAATCCGTAAATAATAGTTTTATTTCAATACGAACACGTTTTTACGCAGCCATTAAAATAATTCATAATATTCGTTCCTCTTAAAGCGTTTGGTTTAATTTCAAAGACAAATTAGCCGTAGTAACTTTATCCGAGTGAGATTATCAACTGCTATAAATATATAAAGATCTAACTTGCGATAACTCGTTATGAATAAAATATATATTAGGGAATAATTGTTGGTGCCAACCCTACATGTTTACCACCTCAATGTCGCGGTATATAATACTTGCCTATAAAATTAATTGTTCGTCTTTCGCGTACTTTACTTACTAGCCTAAAATATAAATAACAAGAAATGAAGAATACTATTGGTAAAATAATTTAATAGTGTACAAAAGTTAAGGTAATTATAAACAGAAAAAGGTGCCCTTTTCAATTGCGCCGCCAATAAGATGCGTGTGTGCGAAAGAAGTAGCAAATTAACGACGATGTGAATTCAACTGTGACGTCATTAACATTAAAGGCGGTGCAAGAGAGATAGAACCTTTCTAGTGCGCCCTTACTTACTTTTACTCATCATAAAAATATTCTTACCATTTTACAACAATTTCAATGCTCTTTTAGTTAACTTATATAATTTTCTTTCTAAACAATATTGACATAGGGAATTAAAAATCCCGGATATCCTACCTAGAATCAGTGTCAACCCATATTACGTCCCACTGGAGGGCTCGGGCCTCCTCTACAATCGAGAATACGATTGAGAGCGGGTAGGCCATATAACCCAGAATTACTAGTTGACAATTAAGTATTGCGAATAGGTAAATATTTACTAGATTATATCGGTCTTATTCAGTTTTAAAACTTGTTTTATATATCGATTGTTTTATCCCTTTTGGACCACTTTTAAATTCAGTTCGAGTGAAGAAGACAAAACATTTGAAATATACCTCAACAATAGTTAAGAAATCCGTGTGTCAATTATACATACGTCGACTAATATGCATAATAATTACGGTTGCATGGTACTTTGTTTTTAAATTACTCTATATTTTGGACTGGTTGAAACTGCTAGCTATGAACATTGTAGTTTAGTAAATTATAAATCTTGTTGATTCAAATTATTACTATCATCATACTGTCATAGTCCCTATTTTATTTGGGCAGTGCAATCTTAGTCCAATTTTCCCACTCCGGTAATATGTAACGTGTCTTTATTATTACATATTTGTAATATCTGTAACAATATTTGTTTTATTTTTACAATTTTGTTAGCCGATTTTATAAGGGTATACGCAAGCTTACTCTGGAAGGATCTAACACCGGTCCAGCGTGGATCGCTATGACGGGGTTTACAGGTGACAGACTTTTCGACTTTAGACCGTTTTTAGCTAAAAAATATCACATGTATAACGTGATAATTGCTAAGCCATCGCGTCCTCCAGAGTCATGTATTCAATTGACGCTCCCTTACTTTCATTTATGATAAACTAGCGGCCCGGCCCAGCTTCGCCCGAGTACATATAGATTTCTCTACAATAATATGCACGTATTATACATATAAACCTTCCTCTTGAATCACTCTATCTATTAAAAAAACCGCATCAAAATCCGTTGCGTAGTTTTAAAGATTTAAGCATACAAAGGGACATAGGGATATAGGGACAGAGAAAGCGACTTTGTTTTATACTATGTAGTGGTAAAAAAACTCTTTATAAATCCTAGGATACAGAGATGCATAAGGAAATCCGCAAGCCAATGTCCATTATGTTGTATAATGATATTTAGATGTAACCGATCATGAGTGACGATCAACTGACAGACGCATCTACATAAAAACTTGCATTGTTTTCAATGCAGGGTTGCTAGGCAAGTGTTTTTTATCCAAGTCTATTAAACAAGATAATTGTTCATAGTACATAATATAGGTAAAGTCCGTATGTGTAGTCACATAGATGCCCCATGCTTCCGGAAATTATAAAGTCAGTTTTAGCATAGTTATATTTATAATTTAGCCAGTCTAATTATACATATCACAGGAAAATCACCAACCAGACTAAGAATACATCCCCACCTCCTGAATTTTCTGAACTTGAAATCTCAACTCAAATTACCAAGCTCAAATTTGAAAAAAGCTCAGGTCAAGACGGAATTTCAAACGAATATATTAAAATCCCAAAAACTCTATTATTGGAGCCTATAACTATATTATTTAACAAAATTCTAGAAGAGGAAACCGTACCACATTCTTGGACGGAATCAGAAATAATCTTGCTGTATAAAAAAGGAGACCCAATGGATGTAGGCAATTATCGTCCAATCAGCCTAATGCCCTGCTTTTACAAACTTTTCGCCTCCTGTCTGCTCGCAAGAATATCTCCAAAGATTGACGCCCATCAGCCGATAGAACAAGCCGGCTTCAGATCAGGTTTCAGCACTCATGACCACATTCATGTTCTAGAACAGGTAATAGAAAAATATGCAGAATTCCGGAGACCTTTATATGTAGCGTTCATTGACTACAAAAAAGCTTTCGACACTATATCGCATGATAGTATCTGGGAAGCTCTAGAGTCAATAAACATAGAAGATAAGTACATAAAAATTTTGAAAAACTTATATATGGAAAGCACAAGTAGAATAAAACTGGACAGAATGGGCACAAAAATTAAAATAAACAGAGGCGTGAGACAGGGCGACCCGCTCTCACCAAAACTATTCATAGCTGTACTGCAACACCTAATGAAAAACTTACAATGGTCGACGAAAGGATTAAACATAAACGGCGAATACCTAAGCCATCTACGTTTCGCCGACGACATAATTCTACTCTCCGAGAACTCTGCACAACTGAATAACATGATTAGCGATCTACACGGAGCTAGCATCAAGGTCGGTCTAGAAATGAATCTTGATAAAACGAAAATAATGACTAATCACCACATAGCGACCATATCTGTAAACAACACCCCTCTAGAGTTTGTAGAAAGCTACGTTTACTTGGGCAAAAAGATTTCTTTTAGAAAATATAGAAACATAGAGGTAATAGATCGTAGAATATCGATAACCTGGAAGAAATACTGGGCACACAAAGAAATATTTAAATCAAAACTCACACCGTCAATAAAGAAAATAGTAATGGATTCAGTGATTTTACCGTGTCTTACCTACGGCTCTCAAACTTGGACTTTCGACCTAAAAACCATGAAAAAAATACAAACAACGCAAAGAAGAATGGAAAGAAGCATATTAGGAATAAAATTAAGAGACAAGATAAAAAATGAGCACATTCGCAACAAAACTAAACTTACCGACGCTCTGACCTTCTCACTAAAAATGAAATGGAGATGGGCGGGACATATAGCCCGATACAACGATGACAGGTGGACCATTAGAATTATGAATTGGAAAGGCCCTACGGGTCGTAGGGGTAGAGGCCGCCCGTGCGCTAGATGGACAGACGAACTGGCAAAAGTGGCGGGAGAAAATTGGTTATCCTTGGCTAGACACAAAGAACGATGGAAGTCCTTGGAGGAGGCTTTTACCCGAAGGGGGTCCATATAAGCCGAGACAAAATAAAACCTAAAATAATTAGTTATTCCAACTATTATGTATATTGCAATTGTAATTATTTATTAAGAATGTTACCTATCCCAATTGTTAATCAGCATGTAGATGTAATGTAAGTAGGCTTAAATGGAATTAAATAAAGCTTTATTATTATTATTATTATTATTATATTTATAATGTAGATGGGTACGTTATTTTGCCATGTTTTCTTTCATCCTGTGACAAATAATTAATTAGGAGCACACATAAGATGTATGGGAGCCGCTGGATTTAATTCATATCTAATAATACTGTATGGAATTTGAAGGAGGCCCATGCACGCATTTCGTGTGGCTAAATATGGTGTTTGCATCACCGATGAAACGATATGAATTTTGATAAATCAGAATCGCATATCAGGACGTTGCTTCAAAAGTGGATTGGCCTTGTGAAATTTCTCCCAGGTTTAGGGCACTTAAGAACTGAAGTCCTAAAACGTCCTAACCTACAAAACGATTGCAACTAGCAACCCTGCCGGCTGATACAATTTGCAGCCAGTCATGCGTCAACCTGACCGTTTTCCTCGCCGTTGAGTAATTCTACTTTCATTTAGCTCATGCATTTTCTCACTAACTTTCATCGCTACATAATAAATGCGAAAACTATTATCCCTACCTCGTGTAATATTATAAGCACGTCGTAATGGATTTTTAATTCATTTACTTGATTTAACAGTTGGCTAAATCTTGATATTTCGTTTTATTTCTTTAATATTTTAATGCTACTTTAGCAAACAGTTGACACTTAGTTTTTTTTTATTACGGTGTCATTTACCGGGCCTGGGTAATAATATAAATGTAAAGTTCAGCAGTAGACATTATTTCAGAAATTCCCATTGGTTTTAAAATTACTAAGAAACAGTCATTAGTCTGTTCTAACAAAAAACAGCAATTACTAACTGCCATACTGCTGCAATAAACATACAATGCTACGTTTAAGAGCAATTAATTCCCACGCCTTATCTTCTGAATATTTTCTTTAAAAATTACCGTGCAAGCAAAGGCATCATTAATTTTAAGCCACAACTTATACGAGTAAAACGCCACCCAGCATGACAAAATATGTTCTTTTTACACGCTTTTTATTAGCTTCACCTGTATGTTTGTATGTTTGTTAGTATGTTTGTATGTTTGTATGTTTGTTTGTAACCGACTTCTTTGGGCGCGATTTTGACCCACTTTAAACGGCCAGATTTCGTTCAAACTTTGTAGATTTATTGAGGACCGATGACAATACACTAATTTGATAAAATTATTCCATTTTTCAATTTGCAAAATATGATTTTTGTTAATTTATATAATTTTCATGATATTCTTTTGCACTATTCCTCGCTAGATGGCGTTAACATTGTATTCTTCAAGTGTCAAATGTTACTACTGACCAACAGATGGCGTTATTGATTGGAAATACAGCCGTAGACGGATGTTTTTAGTCAAAACAATTAAATAATAGTTAAAAAAAATCTGTAGAGCTCACCGAGCCGGTTCCAACGATACCAAACTCGGTGGGTCTACGATCTATATTGGCCGAGATAGGATTGGGGGGGAGGTTAATTTTCGGGGGGGGGGGGGGGGGGGGAATGGAGGGGGGGAGGAAGGTTTCGTGGGGAGGCTAACTTAAATTAATTTTTTGGAGGTAAAATATTTTTTTTTTGGGGGGGTAATTTTTTGCGTAATTTGGGATTTATGGCGGGGTCAATTTGTAGCCCTCACCAAGACGGTTCCGAGGATACCAAACTCGGTGGGTCTACGACCTATGTTGGCCGAGATAGGATTGGGGGGTGAGGTAAATTTTCGGGGTGGGGGTAGGGGAGGGGGGGGGGTAGGTTTCGTGGGGAGGCTAATAGGCACTATTTCGGAATAAGGGTGGGGGAAGGCAGGGGGGGGGGGGCTATGGGACAATTTTGGAAAAAGTGGGTGAAACTGAAAAAAAAACGAAACAGTAGGCCCAGGCATACATTTTCGCCGCGCTGTAGAGAGGGGATAGCTGTCTACACTCCATCCGTCCTACTAAGATGACGTCATTGCCGTCCTACGCTTTTTCGATCAGGTCACGTGTCCTGACGCGAGTTTAAGATTTTATACCCATTACAGAAAAGTGCTCAACGCCACTAAAGAAGTTTTCACTTCAAAAAACTAAAATACACGCTTTAATAAGATATACAACTAAAAAAGTAAAAATAATTGATACTGAATTTAAGATAAGAAAATGGAGTAAAATACATATATTTTATTGTTACAAAGCGTGGGGTGTTTACAACAATTACTTATCCTCCTGCACCCCACGCTTTGTAACAATAAAATATATGTATTTTACTCCATTTTCTTATCTTAAATTCAGTATCAATTATTTTTACTTTTTTAGTTGTATATCTTATTAAAGCGTATATTTTAGTTTTTTAATTTGTACTAGAAAGACAAAATAATTACTGCACTTAAACGTAGAATGCTATCCAAAACATAAGGCTTTTTGCCTCAATTTTGATTTCTATAGCTGTATCTGTATCAGCCCATATACGTCCCGCTGCAGGTCACGGGTCTCGTTTACAATCGAGAGTACGATTGAGAGTGGTTAGGCCATGTAGTCCACCACTCTTGCCTAGTGCGGGTTGGCGGACTTTACACACCGTACAAATTCATACTTTGTTATGGTATGCAGGTTTCCTCACGATGTTTTCCTTCATTGTTATAGTGCTTGTTGATTGGCTATCAATACACACATGCTTTACTGGTGGTAGGTCTCTCATATGTGAGAGGCCATCTGGGTAGGTACCACCGCAATGTCTATTTCTCCCGTGAAACAACATTACGTAAATGCACTGTTGTGTTTTGGATTGAAGGACATTGTAGCCAGAGTAACTACTGGACATATTGAGACTTAACATCTTATGTCTCAGGATGGCGACCGCAGTGGAATGTTGCTACTGTTTATGAGCGGTCGTATCGCTTACTATCAGGCAAACGGCTTGCTCGTCTCGCCATTCATTGCACTAAAAAAAAAACCAGTTCGAAAAGTCTTTTTTCTTTTCCCATCGATTTTCGTTCCCGCTCCCTTCCTGATTTGACGGGCCGGCAACATATTTACGATCCAAGCGTTGTGGATGTTTATGGGCGGCGGTGATCACTTACCATCAGGTGACCTGGTTGATAATTTGTCGGACATAATGTATAAAGAAAAATATAATGTAATTCCTATCTCTGGCGTAAATCGTAAGGCTTTTATAGGATATTGCTTACTCTGTTTGACAAAGGAAATAAAAAAAATTACTGTTCCATTCTATACTATGTTTTCATTTCTTCCTTAATTCTTCCTTTGCTATCCAATCCATTCTTCTCTGGAACGCACTCCCACTCGAAGTCAGGTCGTGCACAACACGGATGGCTTTCAAGCTAAAGGTTCGGCAATTACTCCTCGCAGAAGTAGCAGATTCTCCCCACTAATGTAGGTATTTATTTATTTAGTTGTTTATGTATATATTTTATTTATATATAAAATTATATTAGTAAAAATATATATACACACACATATATATATATATATATATATATATATATAATTAAAATTTTATATATCCGTTTAAATATTATTATTTATATTTTATGTATTTTCCCTTTTCGTTTATTTGATTAATAAGCACCTGCTTCCGTCTCTCTGCACTACCTTAAGGTTGGCTGGTA
This sequence comes from Hyles euphorbiae, assembly GCA_023078785.2. NCBI lineage: Eukaryota > Metazoa > Arthropoda > Insecta > Lepidoptera > Sphingidae > Hyles > Hyles euphorbiae. The sequence goes on along the minus strand of CM041038.1, from coordinate 1,612,506 downwards.
GAGAATGCCCTTGGGCATTAAGTCCGCCTGTGCTACATTTGTGTACAAAGTGTTTAAAATAAAATAAATAAATAAATAAATATACTAACCTTCAGCTAAACTGTATACGATAGTACGAAATAGTTCATTGAGTAGACTTGATTTGGCAATACCGACTCCAGATGACGTCACACTACAGGCCGTAAAGTGATTAGCCAAATGCCGCTGTATAACATCTTATGTTGGTACATTATGAGATAAGAGAAAGCGATAAATTGAGGATATAGGTGCTTTATCTTTATCATGACATAATGATCATAACCGTTTAAGTATACAAATTAAAACGACGCAATTTTTTTTTGTTTGGATGGCGTCATGAAAATCCCATTCGCCTGGTATCGATGGTAAGCGATATGACCTCTCATGGACAGTATCAAAACGAAATAATGTTACAAAACAATGCTTGGCATTCCACTGTGCTCGCCATCCTGAAACATAAGATGTTAAGTCTCAATATGTCCAGTAGTTACTCTGGCTAGAATATCCTTCTAACCGGAACACAACAGTATATTTACATTACTTTGTTTTTAGGGGATGAACCTATGAGGTTCATCATCCGGTCACATATGAATAAACTACCATATTAGAAATCCCACAAAATACCTACACATTCCCGCGACACAACAATAGCAATACTCAGTAAATATAAAACGGACGTAAAGTTTAACGTTGAACAAACATGCACCTGTTTTATTGTAAAAAGACTGTTAAACTGTTAATGTTAGATCGCGGAAACGAGGCAACCGAATGCCATTCAGATTTAATGGTGACTCACGTTGATTGACTTGCGGTGGTGGATGGTGAGATTATTGTTCTATTGAGAACTGGGTTTTACCTGCGACTACACTTTTTTTTTATTGCATAGATCCGGCAATTGAGCAAAGAGGTCGCCTGATGGTAGGTGACCACCTATCCAGAACGCTTGGATTGGATCTGAAACTTAAGTTCGAAAGTTCTTACTCCACAAAATGTTAGAATCCTCTATGGTATGTCGTAACCATAGACTTAGTTGGGACTGTTTTTGTGGAATACTTATCATTATAAGTATTAATAATATTGATTTTTAGAAGTGGAAATCTTGCCACTTTGGACGTCGAATGTTTGATCATTCGAAATTCTTTTCCCCTGCCAATTCATGCTGAGTCATCCAACATCGTGGCTCTACGGTCTATCACTATAAACAATATTAAATACGTCCTATCTATAAAGACTTTACGATTGAAGTATTTGTAAACGCTTCAGGAGAACCGTAGGGCAGGAATTTACCGAGCTTTTTAATCAAGTATATAAACTTACGTTTTTGGAGTACCGTCATCGTACGAAATGGGTTTGTACCAAACATAGTAAGGTCGCTAGTCGCTGCTAATGACACATTCACATGTTTGTCTCCGTCGATTAGACTGTATCATATTGCATGGCGCCGAATTAACTCGAATCCGAGACACTGCTCTTTAGTCTTTGGATAATATATACAGGGTATATCAAGACTGCTACCGAAAACGAAGCCAGGTGGTAGTTAAAGCGACTTCAGACACAATGCAACAGAAAAAGTTGCAAAAAAAAGCGACAACTTTTTTTTTGTTATTTTTTCCTATCACCATATTTGGGTGGTAAATACATTTTTTCCTAAAATAATAGTGTATACCCTTTTATTTATAAATAATCTATGGTATAAAAGAGTTTAAGTTATTATTTTAGCAAAAACTATGGATTTACCACCCAAAAATGACGATATTTAAAAAATCATAAAAAATAATTGTCGCGTTTCTTTGCGAAATTTTTAGTTGCATTGTGTTTGTGGTCACTAAAACTACCACCCGGCTTCGTTTTCGGTAGCAGTCTTGAGATACCCAGTATAAAAAAAGACGACTACCAAAATTCAAAAACTAAAACTAAATAAATTTAATTTATATACTAATATAATCAATTCCTTTGTAAAGAAGTATAGAATATGTACTATGTATTGACTTGTCATAAGAGCTATTTAATTGCCTACATGATTTATAAACCAATTTCATTTCATTTCGTTTCAATATCTTCTTTTCATTATTTCGGTTATTAAAAATATTGTTCAATACAATGTCTAACTAAGATCAAAGTGCGATAGTCTTTGGACAATATCTTCCTTTCATTATATCGTTTATTAAAAAAATATCTAAGGTCAAATTGTGACCCTGATGCGGTAATAAGATAATCTTGTGCCACGAATATTGGAATATAATGCGGTAACTACAAGCGATTTTCGAACCTCCAAACCCCAGACTCTAGAAAAATATTTGTTGATTTGATGTAGGCAGGATTTAAGTATCATATGCCCCGGTCAAAACAATTCCTCCCGTTTTCCGGATATGCAAAGAATATCGATGTGGAGATCCTCAGGGGAGGCCTATGTTCAACACTGGACTTCTGTGGCGGAACAGAGGAACGATATTAAGACGCGACATATTTACGTAGAACCTGTGACTATATTAATGCGTGTATGTGAAATGTAGCGCACTGTTTGTGTATTACTCGTGTATCAAATAAAATTCCCGAGATCGGCACGTCCCTTTATTAATCAGTCGTACGATACACTGGTTATATTGTAGGTCTTAACCCTATGCCGTGCGCCCTCGCGTATAACGGACTCCGAGACGTGTGATGGAGCCTCGTCTCCGTCATGGACGCCCATAACAGCTTTACGGGCGTCCGAAAAGGGGGTGTAAATGGAGGTAATCTGGGCCTTCATAATGATAACATAAGGCCCAGCAATGGTTTTGCATGGGGCGGTTCGCGGTCTTAACCCTATGTTAGCTTTGCGCCGTGGGGGCTGTTTGACAAAATACACCCAATAGGCCAAAAGTCACATACAAGTCCTATCACACTAAGATCAAGTCTTATGTCTTGGGTATCAGAAGCGAGAGAGTTTTCGGTCTCACTAACACTCAGACTTGAAACAAAAACCTGCGGATCATACAAATATATCCCTCAGAGCGGGGATCGAACGCTCAGCTTTACGTTTCATACTTGGAACCAAATGCGCCACGGAGGCTGTCAATGTATCAAGTTTAATGTATTGCACTTATACAGGGCGCTTTCCTTTTATGATCACTGTTTGTTTTTAAATTATCATTTACATTAAGTAGCACACATAAATGGATATACATATAACGATTGAATTCTAATATATTAAAAATAATGTATTTTACACGTGATTTAATCTATACTAATACATATTATAAAGCTGAAGAGTTTGTTTGTTTGAACGCGCTAATCTCAGGAACCGCCGCGCTGGTCCGATTTGAATCATTCTTTCAGTGTTGGATAGTACATTTATCGAGGAATGCTATAGGATATATATCATCACGCTATTACCTATAGGAAAGAAGCAGTAGTGTAATTTCTAGCAAATACGAAGAAATATTACTCTTTTTTCGTGGTCCGATTGGTCGATATTATAAATTGATCGTCGGAATTGAACATTTTGACCGCCATTTTGAAACGTGTATCTCTGCACCCGGGCGGAGCCGGACCCGACTGCTAGTTTATTTATAATGTTCATGTCACGGCTTTCCGTTTTCTACATATAATATGCTTAAATTATTATGTATTTATTTATCTGTTAAACACGTATTGCTTTCAGAATAGTGGTTATAAATTATTTTACTGTTTAGGTGTTGAATAAATAAAAAAAGGATACTTGACTAAATAGTAAATACCATATACCTAAGGAACCAAATACCTCAGGAAAAATATATTTTTTGAAACTGTTTCCCGTCCAGTAGATTTTCTATGACGGCGTATATAAATCTGTTGGACTAGATATTATTATAATTATAAACGTTTTTATCACCTTTGAAAGCCTCAATGGCGTAGTTGGTTTAGCCACCGATTGTGAAACAAGAGCCCACGGGTTAGATCCCTACTAAAAAAATATTTGACTAAACTACAAACAAGTGCGTGGTGGCCTGTTGCTAAACGGACTACGACTGCCAACATGTTCACGGTGGTCGCGGGTTCGAATCCCAGGGCACACCTCTGATTTTTCGGAGTTATGTGAGCATTGATAATCAATCAACACGCACTAAAACGGTGAAAGAAACTATCGTGAGGAAACCTACATACCATAGCGATTTATAAAATTTCTATGGTATGTAAGTCCGTCAACCCGCACTAGGCCAGCGTGGTGGACTATATGACCTAACCACTCTCAATCTTACTGTCGATTGTAAAGGAGGCCCGTGCCCTGCAGTGGGATGTATATGGGCTGATACAGAACTACAAATGGGTATTTATTTTGGATCTAGATGTTTGAAACCGAAAAGTATCTCATAGTTTCTAACAGCCTCCACACAAGATTCTTTATCATAATGGAGATTTGTGTGATTGCTGTATGTAATTCTTTATTCATTTATTTGGCGATGTATATGGCTGTACAATCATATCAATATAAGTCTTAGCCTAAGTTCACATGGACCATGCGGGAACGTACAAAGCCGCGCGGTGGGAGCATTCACATGACAGCATATAGACGCGCGGCACTCTGGCATTACAATATCGTCTTTTATACTTACTAAATTTTATTAGATTTGTATGTCCATCCGTCTCAAACCGCGCGCACAGATCGACAGAAGTTTGTACAACTCGAACCGCGCGGTCGATGCACGGAGCGGTACAAGATTTTGCGCGCGGATCGGAGCGTGACACGTGGTGCCGCGCGGTCATGCGAACAATACATATTGTTTAGTTTGATCTTGTACCGCGCGATCACCTTATCGCGATCGCCTTTGAATCGATTCCTGCACTAACATCCGTCTTTCCGCACATCTGAATTAATAGTTAGTTCCAGCTCCTTAAACTTGCATTAAGTATAAAAAGTGAATGCAACAAGGCACGGTTCCAAGAAACTTTCTCAGGGAAGTGAGACGCATTGCCGTGAGAAACGCTTCACGCCTTTGAGTTGATATTGTCCATACTTGTGGACTGAGACGAGTTTTTGTTTGCGTATTTAGTGAACTATGACGCTTTGTGGATAATGTCTCTCTATCTCTCTCACGCACTCATTTTCGTCAGCAATAGTATAGATTATTTTCTTAGCATTTTGATGCAAGTAGCCAGCATATAGCGACTTCCTTCAACCTTAGCCAGTTGAAGTAGTTACTTGGCACCTCTTAATTTCTATGGGTTCTCACCAAAGGTCAGCAATACTTCTGTGATACTCTAGTTGTACACTCATTTACTACTATTGTATTAAAGCAGTGTTTTTCAAACATTCTAAATACGTGACCTCTTTTTATGTTGAAAACCTCTGGCGACCCCCATGGACCAAAAAACGGAGACTACTTAAATGATTTTCTCCAGATTGAATTTATTAAGACCTATGTTCTGTAAGAATGGCGATGCCTTCAGCAAGTGTTTGCGACAACCCCCCCAGGGGGCCGCGACTCACAGATTGAAAAGAACTAAAGAAATAGCTACTAGACGGCAAGACGCAAGGTACTTTTTTAAAAGTTCCCATAGTTCCACGCCACAGCGCAAGTACAAAAGGGTCCCTTGAAGATTCCCAAGCGGGTGGCATTCCTGCTCTTCCCACGCATCCCGAACTCATAACGAATACAATTAGGGTGAATGCACCTATCGCCGACAAGGTCTGATTTAATTATTTTTATAAAATCTTTTCTGTAATTGCAGGGGAAATACCATTTGTAAATCGCCTTAATAATTCAATTTGCTGTTTCGATTGTTGTGTTTTGCACTTATTAGTTACGTTTATCAGTAGCTGAGCGTAATGCATTAGGAGAAAACAATGCGAAACCTATATTACGAGTGACGTCATTTTTATAGGATTTTTATATGATGCACAAATTACTTTAATTTGGCCAATCGCCCAACCGGGGACAAGATCGAGCTTGGTATAAATCATCGGATTTAACCTGAATAAAACCTTATAGAAACCTAAAAAAATATTAACTTGGTCTATCATCAATTTAACCATGTCACAATCTTCTAGTTTCCACTAACCTACATTGAAAACATCTCGATCTGTATCGATTGCGAGAAATATTTCAAAACGTGCCTTCCATTCGTCAGATAAACGTTGTACTTAAGATAAATAGTGGGTATGTTACTGTCTGTTTATCTAACGCCGATAGGTACTCATTAGACTCGAGATATTTCACATGTTGCAAGTGAGAAAATCATGAGATGTTTCCTTGTCTACATACAATACTACATCGCGAATCATTTAGATATCATGGCAATTTTATGTATGGACGACGAATTATTCCATTCCAATTATTAAATTTTAGAGATATGGAGCAGAATGAGGTTTTTCAAAATCAGCTCCTTAATCAGCGTTTTATACGCCTGGCGCTAGCTTCTAGGCCAGCAGGGGATCTAGACCACTTTTTTGTTGGCGTGAAAGCTTGCGGAAATAATAAATGTATTGAAATCTCAGAAGTCATGTGACTGCCAAACGTAGCGTGGGACGTCCTCTGGCCAGATGGCGGGATGACTTGCTGAAGAGGGCCGGCAAGAACTAGATACATAAAGCTACAGACCGGGCTCTGTGGTGTACCTTGGGAGAGGCCTATGTCCAGCAGTGGACTGCAACGGGCTGATGATGATGATGATGTGACTGCCATATGACAGTTTAATACATTTGATCAGGACAACAGAAAAGTGACATTTGTTATTGCCAGCGCTTGCACAGTGCGTACATCGGTACTTCTCAAAATAGCCTTGATTTGATGTCTTGTTATTATTTAATGCTCTTTTGTGAACACCAAATATCGAGTCAATCAGCATTTAGCAGAAAGTAAGAAAACTGACTGCCTCGGTGGCGTAATTGTTTTACGGTACGGTTACGTAGCTAAGATCTGGGTTCGAATCCCAAAGCAAATATTGGATCTGTTTATTTCTTATCAGCCCGGAGTCATGCATTTGTGCTCGACATGGCGATAGGCTCGTCCCCTAACACATCGTGATACGGAACATACATGGCGAAAAGTGGGTGTCCTGGCACCTCTTCCTACCTTCCTTTAGGGAAAAAGGAGTGAGTTTATGTATGTACATATGTTATAAAACTAAATTTAGCATCGCCCAGATTGACGGTAGGTATAAAGAACACTAACACTTTCATTAAATTTGTTTGTGATTTATTCAGGAATATAAAAGATTCGCATTAAGAGTTAAGTATCAATCAATAATACTCATCGTTTATCAATATTGTAAATAGCGGGTCATAAATCTCCAAGACACACGATTTCAATCAATATTCATCTGATTCAATAAACTACGTTGTTTAAATGAAAATAAGAAATTCGACGGAACGGCATCCATGGCAAGGAAGTCGAAATTCGATAATTTGACACAGACCCTGATTATAGGGTTGTCACGACTACTAAAAATAAAAATATATGATATAACATTATTTTAATTACAAATCACTTGCCTAAAAACATAGTCAATGAGAAGAAGTGTGGAAACATATTATAAATTAATTTATGTTGGCACATATTTTTAATCTTTCCTTATAATCTTTACCAGCGGATTCTTCGGGCACCTAACATATAATAAGACGTATGATATTTGATTATATCAGAACCGATTACTTTGAATTTAAATTGGTAGATGTAAGGAATGTTATTTAGACATATTTTTTATAAATGTAATATATTAAGGGTATGTGAGGCAACCCTATCTCGGGCATTTTAAGACCAGCTCATTACATGTTGCCGGAACCAATGCCATATATGTATGTTAATCTTATGTCGGTCTCGGAATCCGAAGGCTCCTAAATTACTCTCTCAATGAACTTTTAATGCATTGCAAATCTTCGACAACATTAATGTGACCGTATCATTATCGCAATTATTTTAATTGATGTAGGGTAGATGGCCCTAATTCGGTCATGCTGCTAATTTTTCTTTCTTTTATATTTTTTCCAGAAAGTATTTTTTTTTTATTTCTTATACTTTGTTACATTATGGTCTTTGCTTTAGAAGATTCAGCAAGCATAAAGAGGTAATGTCGATATAGTCATAGTATACATCAGAATATAACTGGAGCAAAGAATGTCTTGTGATAATGTGTATGCTGTTGGACAACCTGAATTTGATAAAATAAAATAAATAATACCATGTTTTTCTTATATTTTTAAACGCTTCCTAGTTTATTAATATTTTAATATATTAGACATTAACATAAATATATGGATAGGGCGGAATGCGCGTAAAGTGTTGTGACGTAAGTGGTGCGCGCACTCCAGTACGGCTCTAGTGGAGCTTTACTGAAATTAGTTGTCGCTCACAACTTTGAAAATGATTGCTTGTATCATAACATAAATGTTTAATAAAAATGAAGATGATAATAATTAATTATTACGGGTTAGACAAAAGTATTAAATTAAGTTAATTTAATATTTATTTTAGCGCAATCTCAAGGTCATCTTTTTGAAAATCCAAATGTACTGAAGGTCCTATCTTTAGTTTTTAAATCGATGTATTCAGCATTTTTACACTCAATCATCATCCGTCTATAACAGTGCATGACGAGACACGGGTTTCTTCAAACGCACTTAATAAATAAAACAATATTGTTTGTGTCACCAATAGTCACCCATCCCCCACTACCGCAAAAGGTTGCCATTTCGATTAGCATTACACATTTTATGTCTTATTTGAGTCCATACATGTAGCATAGTGATCTCATACCATAACTGTGTCGCTTGTTTGTCACAGAGGGTAATATATTATATAGCTGTCGGGCCCGGCTTCGCCCGGGTGCAGATAGTTTTTGAGTCCAATCCACATCAAGAACATATTATTTCGCGTGTCTACTAACTATATTTCCCGCGTGCCGTCGACTATATTTCCCTTCCGTAGGAGAGGACATCCCGTGCCAACAATTTGAATTTGAAAGAGTAGAAAATATGTATATTTGGTTTCCTGACTCATCCCACGGGAACACTACATTTTTCGGGATAAAAAGTAGCCTATGTGTTAATCCAGGGTGTCAGCTATCACTATACCAAATTTCATCAAAATCTGATGAGCCGTTTTTTCATGAAAGAGTAACAAACATCCATACATCCATACATCCATACATCCATACTTACAAACTTTCACCTTTATAATATTAGTAAGGATATTTCACTACTAGGCTAGCACTGCAGGTTTGCTTGTAGTTTTTAAGGGTACAAAATAATGACTTGAATAAAACTGATTGTAAGTGGAAATAATTTCGCCGGAGTACTTGAATCGACATATTTACTGAAAACTGATAAATTTGTGTGGTCATCTTATAAGATTTCTACGACGATGTACGATTGATGGTATATTGGGGTAGGTACCCAAATCCTCATATAAAAATCGGTCGTTCATTGGAGACGAATGATACTCGGAATTATATCAATTATACATATGGGTACTTAAATAATTAGATTTTGTAGATAATAATTGACTGAAGGTTTCATTTTTCAATCAAGCCACCCTTATTAAAACCGATTGGTATTCAAAATATGCCGACAATGAGAAAGCCGGACAATATCCTATTTAGAAAGTGCTAGAAAAAGGGCAGTTAGACTTTGATACTAATTTAAGTACTATTAATGCAACGGACAAACTGCTTTATGTATTACTAGCTGTCGGGCCCGGCTTCGCCCGGGTGCAGATAGTTTTTGAGTCCAATCCACATCAAGAACATATTATTTCGCGTGTCTACTAACTATATTTCCCGCGTGCCGTCGACTATATTTCCCTTCCGTAGGAGAGGACATCCCGTGCCAACAATTTGAATTTGAAAGAGTAGAAAATATGTATATTTGGTTTCCTGACTCATCCCACGGGAACACTACATTTTTCGGGATAAAAAGTAGCCTATGTGTTAATCCAGGGTGTCAGCTATCACTATACCAAATTTCATCAAAATCTGTTGAGCCGTTTTTTCATGAAAGAGTAACAAACATCCATACATACATACAAACAAACTTTCACCTTTATAATATTAGTAAGGATTTCATCAAAATCTGTTGAGCCGTTTTTTCATGAAAGAGTAACAAACATCCATACATACATACAAACAAACTTTCACCTTTATAATATTAGTAAGGATATGCAACAAACAGACCAACACATGTATTATTCATAAAGATGAAACATAATATGCATTTTTATAAGCCTTTGTGTGCTTAATGCTGTATTTGGTATAATGTTTTTCTTCCGATTCCTAGTGCCTACTCTTTTGTGCTCAATTCCAGAAACAGATTATAATTTTATGTTTTTTATGTCATAACTCATAGGCGTAGGGCAGTGTAGTTTAATATTTGGTCGCTGTTTTCCTTACGAATTTTTAGACTTGACCTAGACTTTTAATAAAATCTTCAAACATAATATTTTATTGTAGGCGTATTTATAAAGCATATTGGGACAAGTATCTTAGGCTCATGCAAATAATTATTCATGGGAATCGAATCAACTATACTCGCCACAGCAAGACGTATTATCCCTACTATTCTTTTATATATTTTTCTCAAGAGGGGTAGCTAGAGGTGCCAGGTCACCCACATTTAGCCTTGTATGTTCCGTCCCACAATATGATAGGTGGCGAGCCTATCGCCATATCGGGCACAAATTCTTGACTCTGGGCTGATAATGAATAGAAAAATCCAATTTAATTTTGCCCAACCCGGGATTCGAACCCGAGACCTCAGATTGTAACTGTACGCTAGTACAACTACGCCACCGACGCAGTCCCTAGTATTCTGTTCAAATAAAACCCTTCACATACTAACTAATATGATCATTTATTACTACACTCGTTTCGTTTACGAGCGCACTTCACCCATATATCCTAATAAGAGTAATAAGGTATGGCTATAATATGTGACGTCACAGCACGGAAGCCACCCATAAAGCTGTTTATCTGTGGTAATGCTGCACCCGGCCGCTCCCGACCACCGGGGGTGACCCGCCCCTTCAGCCCATCCAATTACTTCTACAGGCCAATTTAAGCTGGCTAATCTAGAAACAAATGACGTATCTTGTTAATCCTTTATCTTATTTTTGTGTGGTCATTTGATGAAATAATAATATGATGGCTTCCGTGGCGTAGTTGGTTAGACGAATGCGAAGCGGGAGGCCACAGGTTCGATCCTCGCATTGAAACGAATGTTTGTGTGGCCTGTATGTATTTGTCTCGGGTCTAGGTGTTCGTGAGACCGAAAAGTCTCTCGTAGTTTTTATACCCACGAAACAAGACTTAATTGATCGTAATGTGGGATTAGGACTATGCATGTAAATTTAGTATTATTCAATAACAATTGATTATGATTAAGAATTAAAAAGTTGATAAGCCCATATTAGATTTATGACTAACATATTTCTAGAAGTGCAGGCAATCGCAGATTCTATTCTTTTATTCTATTTATTTAAATACAGAGAGGTACAAGAAAAAAAAAAACTATAAGTATATATTTACTTATTAAAATAATATAATTCAACCACAAAATAATAAACTTGATATGAAAATATGTTAAAATCATATTCAGCCTGCAGTTGCAAAGAGTAAATATATACATATGTATATGTGTCGGAAGAGGAAGCGCTTTTGTTGGAAACATTCGATTAATCATGGATGAAAGGGCTCGCGGCGACGGATGTCCGAGGATACATTAGTAATAAACATCGTCAAACCGGTTGGATCATCCAATATAGCCTTAACATCAAGAGATAATACAATCTCTCGCCTCTCGCCCAATGGTTGATTGATGAGATAAGTACTTCGTCTGTGATTGCAAGGGTCGATGACATAGTAAAGGTTGCTGGTAGAACCAGAATGCGACTGGCAAAAGACCAATTAAAGTGGCACACCCAGCAGTGGGACTCTGTTAAAGATAATTATGTGAAATGCTGTAAAATGCCACCGCTTTACCACATTCGCCAAGCAGCACTGCATACTGTGGCGGTTTGAAGGACATTGTGGGCAATGATTACTGGCTATTATGAGAATTTAGTGCGTGGTGGCCTGTTGGTAAACGGACTAGACGCGGCTGCCAACATGTTCACGGTGGTCGCGGGCTCGAATCCCAGAGCACAACTCTGACTTTTCGGGGTCATGTGTGTATTGATAGTCAATCACCACGTACTAAAACGGTGAAGGAAAACACCGTGAGGAAACCTGCATACCATAGCGATTTATAAGAATTTCTATGGTATGTAAGTCCGCCAACCCGCACTAGGCCAGCGTGGTGGATTATATGGCCTAACCACTCTCAATCGTACTGTCGATTGTAGAGGAGGCCCGTGCCCTGCAGTGGGTCGTGTATAGGCTGATACTGACAGATGAGAATTAACATCTTGCCTCAGGATGACGTTTAATGCCTCGCAATGCCTGGTGATAACTTCTGAATGTATGTGCTCCTGGTCACGGGCAGGGGAGATCTAAACAATGAGGTTCGTCTCGTCATTTTCATAAATATATTTAAAAAACCGAGCGATATGTTTCTAAAGGCTGTCGATGTTTGATTGATTGATATGCTGTGACCAACTGATAGATGATGAGACAACTAGCGTACTTGCACGTTTTTTTTTAATATTTGAGCTAGGCAAAGTATTGCACCTGATAGGTAGAAGAGGCGATAAAGTAATTAATAATTTTGTAAAAGTTCACTCTGTAGAATTACACATAGGGCAACATACGCTCAAGTATATTTGTTCCGAGTAGGTGGGTTAGCGAGCTGGACATAGTTTGTCACGCTACCCTGCTGCCAATGATCAACCCTTCATTTGACTATGTATCTTTGATTATTCATATCACCTGTCATTCGGTCATGTACAGTACATTACGGTCATAGCTTACATATCTAATCTCCATAATATCGAACAAAGCCATAAAAATAACAGTCACCCTAATCATGGCGTGGGTTTTCACACACTATTCGAATTTCGATTAGTAGTAATCACAGAGCGTTGTATTATTATCACTATGAAAACAGAACGATATTTTTATCTCGTGTTTGTTCTTGAACAATGATGTTTGTTTGTGCTGTGACGTGTGCAGGAAAATTATCTACAGGGTATATCAATACTGCTAAAACGGTGAGGGAAAACATAGTGAGGAAACCTACATACAATCGCTATTTATAAGAATTTCTATTGTGTGTTCGCCAACCCGCATTAGGCCAGCGTGGATATGGTCTAACCACTCTCAATAGTTCTCTCGATTGTGGAGGAGATCAGTGCTCTGCAATGGGACGTATATAGGCTGATACAGATATCAAGACTGCGACCGAATACAGGTAGTAGTTCTAGTGACTACCGACAAATAGGCATGAAAAAAAACGCAAAATGAATTGACTATAAAAGTTTTTGCTACAATAATAATTCCTCCAGCGTACCATTCTGTCTTTCAAAATTAATTGTACATCATCAATAGTATATCATCAATGTTTATATTGATGTAGATAAATAGATGGTTTTCAGTAGATAAATGGGTATTAATGAATCATCCACACTCAGGCTCCACTCCCTTATAACAGTGTTAATATAAACCCACGTTTTCAAATGATAAACGTGTACGTGGAAGCATTACCTAGCGGTGGACTGGTGACGTGGCCATCATTTCGACCAATTAATTGCTGCAAATCACGCGAGCTGAAAGCGAATGCGCAAATTGTGTTGCTGGGTTCGCGGTCCGGAAAACGAATTAGTTATTCTGGTGATATTTTTGCCTTTGCTAGCAGATCTACCCGCTAATGGTAAGCGCCACTTACTAAGCGGTCATCGTTGCTCATAGACCTTCGCAGGGGTAGGGGTCTAGCATAACTAGGCCACTGCCTATCGTAAAAATATTTATATGTGAACTAAGGAATTAGTTTTTTTTAACTATTGCTTCTGTATAATATTTTTATTTATATTTGAGTAACGTTAGTCGCCTTCATAAGAAGGTTTTATAAAAACAAAAATTATGACAAATTAGAATATTATCAATGACTAAAACTAATTTATAGGCACTAATAAATTTGGTTGTCGCGACTTCCTTCTTAAATTTTTAGAAGTTTCGTTAGGGGCGACACGTAACATTTGTGTACAATAAAGAATAAATATGTATTTATTTATGAAATCTGTAAGTTTCTCAGTAAGTTGGTCGACAAATTGTCATCAGAACAATATGTTCAATAATGAACATATTGGTCCATTCGTTGTATGCATTAGTATGTAACTTTACCAACCAGTAAAACAATACAGTGGGCAGTGTTCCGCAGTGATTGATACAAAAAATGTGTCAACAACAGATTTTGATGCTGTTTTTTTTAATAGATAGAGTGATTCAAGAGGAAGGTTTATGTGTATAATACGTACATATTATTGTACAGAAATCTATTTGTACCCGGGCGAAGCTGGGCCGGGCCGCTAGTAATTTAATGGGTGAATATACAAAAATTGGGTAACTCGCTGTCATCAGCCAATATATACAAAGTCTTATTATATTTTATTGAAATAACAACTTATTTTAAAACAATGAAAAGTCCTTTATATGGTCACCCAATTTCACTTATTCATTTTAAATACAAGTTAATAAAAAAACAAAATTAATACTTAAAATGTCAGTCCTTTGGCATGTCACAATCCCGAAAACCAACAATCAAGTGACTATCTATTAAACATTATCATTGATTTAAGAAAACTTACTAATTTACTACAATTTGTGATGAACATAGTATTATATACTACAACTTTCATAATGCAATGTTCTCCAATTTATTTAAAAAAAAATAAGAAACTTTGTGTTTGTTTTCATCCGTCAGTCCGTTGTGTGTTCTTTAAATTTGAAATTCTCGCCATATATCACCGAGTCAAGGTCAAATCCCTGTTTATGTATTAATGTTGGTAATGAAGTTAGTTGCGGACAGCACAATTTGACGGCCGCCATAACTGTACGAGTTCTTGGGTTGTGTTTGTCTTCTATACACATGCAAAGCCAGTCAAAATTTCAGTCCCGTGGTGGGTCGTTATTTTCTTGTTAATCTGAGGTTTATTATCATTTATACATAATTAACTATGATTTGTTAAAATGTAGTTTGTTGATATTCGAAATTATCAAAAAAAACATTAGTTCTGATTATAACCTCAAATTATGTCTTTTTCGTCAATCCGCTGGCGTCAGTCCTTTGTCAGGTATCGCGCCAGAGGATTTAATTATCTCCATAATACTGCTTTTTGTTGTTGTTTTAGAGCACTTTTATCTTAATTGCTACCGTGTATAAGCATTTATATTTTATATTTCAGTTTAGAATATCATACGGCACACTAAAAGCAATTTGACTAGGGAAGATGATTAGAAAAAAAAGAGAAGCCGAAAAGGCTCGCTTGGCCAGAATTAAAAGTGCCCCATTAAATTAGCGGAATACAAAGTAAAACAAAAACTTCAGTACTTAAGGAAATAACTAAAATTTTTAATAAAAACCTACTTCAAAACAAAAAACCACTAAAAACCAAAAAATAATAAAATATTAAGTTACGCATATATTTTGATTTGTTGGCTAGTCAAGTCATTAAGCAAATTAATCAACATGCACAAGTACAATGAAATAAATATTATTTTTTGCTTTGCAGTGGTACTTATTATTTTAATATTTTTTGTGGTTTTTGTTTTGAAGTCGGTTTTTATTTTTTTATAAAATATTTTAGTTATTTGTATATTTTTAGTGTTGATAGGCATTTCAATGAAGAAGAGTTGGTCCCACAAGGAATATGTTCTTTCCGATGACAATGAAATCGCTAAAATCAGTTAAAGCTGCCGAAGATATTGGTATTTACGTTTATTTTAATTTTATAATTATTTTTAATTGTTACTAAGTGATTTGAATACTTAAAAGACATGTGCCATTATTAAAACTAAGAGATTTGTACTAATTCTTATTAAATTTCATTATAATTCTTAGAAAATTGTGTACTTTATCAGTACTATGTTAGCCTCGTCAGTCCCCTGGCAGTCAAATTCAGAAAATTTTAAATATCTCATAATTTACTTAAAAAAGTGACTGGCCCGATTTGGAACAATATAATCATTAGATTTGTCATCATATGCACCCGAATTTGTTATAATTTGATTTAATTGTTATAGTAAACAAAATATCCTCAAAAGTTACCCAACTTTTGTATAATCACCCTAATATATTTATGTACATTTTATTTAAATTGTACGAAACATTAAACAAGGGATTTATTTGAATTCATCGATGCTCGAAAAAAAATTGATCATGCTAGCTTAAATAAAAAAAAGCAATTGATAAAATATCTCCAACAATTTCTTTAACTCCCAATTTGATCTATTTAAGGTCATTTCATCAACAGATAGTTTTTCACACCAATAATTTATTTCCAGGTATCCGCCCGGCAAGCGATAATCGACTTTAAGTGGACGGAGTAAGGTCGCGGATGGTGTAAGATGTTGTGTCACAGAGGGCGATCCTGCGCGCTGCTCACTTAAGGCTTGAAGGTGAGACTTTTTGCCAGTGTATTGTGAATTGGACCTTGTCGCATGATTGGGGTCGGAGAGATGACATTTCGATAGTAACTGGTCATATTGATCTAGTGGATGGAACCGTGAAGTTCTGGGTTCAAAACTGTCGTGTTTAGGTGCCAGCTGTGTATACCCGTATATCCAGATTGCGACCGAAAACGAAGCCATGTGGCAGTTTTAGTGACTTCTACAAATACATCTTAAAAATAAAATGTATTTTAATTTAATTATAGTCTAATTTGTGTAGTAAATATCTAGGTATTCCTTCAATAATAATGTATGTATACAAATTTATTTTTAAATACGCAATAGTAAATTAATATTTTAGTAACAGCTATGTATTTAACAATTAAATACGACGATAGTTAAACAATTATAAAAAAAATCGTAGCATTATTCGCGATTTACTGACTATCACCTGGCTTCGTTTTCGGTCACAGTGGTTATATAACGTATATTATTATTCTATTTTAATACATTTACGCCCGAATACTGGAAAGCCATTCAAATAATAAGTTGCTCTTAACAGCGCACGGCCCACTTAGCCAGTACATTTAAGCGGGATTAACATAGTTAATCGCAACTTATATTTAAGTTGCGTTCCAGTATTCGGGCGTTAGGCCGGGATAGTTGTGCCGACTTTAAATCAGTATTTGGTAATAGTGGTTTGTGGTTTATTTTTATTAATTCTACTCACGATAATCCTCTTTGATTTGAAGGTTGGTAATTTTGAGTCCACGCCTAGTATTCGAATCAAACCTATCGATTCAATGGGGTATTCACGGACAGGTTGAGAGTTTACATAACTGGTTCTTTTAGGGTTCTGTAAGCACTTCAAAAGGAAAGCACGAACTTTCAGACACCGAAGTGAAATAAGGCGTTTCGTTATTCAATTTGCAATGCATAGCCTTAAAAAAGAAGCTTATAATAAAATACTAGCTCATACATTTATCCCCATTCCATCAGCTACAAAAAGCATGTTTTTTCCAAATCGATGGTATTGCGTCGAAGGCGACAAAGTACATTCGTAAAAACGCACCAACTACGGCATTTATACAATTTATTATGGTTGGTCAGTCCCGCTCTTGACCTTACACTGTTGGGCCATTAAAACCGTTTAAGTATTTTTTTATGAACAAATTTGTGTTCTGTATCATCGGACAATCTACTACTACTGACCACTGTACTTGTATTACTTTACCACCGAGATTTAACTTTGGCGGGCTAAATCCATTATTAAGGTCTATACTATTTCAGGTTTTCGGATTACACATGACATTTTTGTTATTTGAGCAGTATGAATATAGGTCGGTGCGGTACGATCACGAATAATCCTAAAATTTTTCAAATGTATTATAAACTTCACTACTAAATAACCGCCTTGTAGAGTAAAAATACAAGAATCCGATGATATTGTCGTAGTTTGTAAATTAATCAACATAACGTCGGCATTCAAATTGCTCAGGTGGTTAAGCAAGGGTTGTAGGAAGTCGCTGGATGCAGACCGCTTTTAAAAGAATCTCTGCTTTATCACTTTTACGTTGGAAATATTGTTTCTTGTTACCGAATTGGTAATCTCTTTAATCACTGATTCCTTTCCAAATATATTTCTCATTTATTTTAGCAATGAATGGCAAGACGAGCCTGCCTTACTTATGTATATAAACAAAACCAAACAACACCATGCACAATAAAGCAATGCTTGGCATTTCACTGCGCTCGCTATCCTGCTACATAAGATGTTAGCTGTTAGCTATAATATACATATTTTTACCCGTTAAAACATATCACCTATGTAACATTGTTTTTTTAGAAAGTTAAATTCATAAATCAAGCCGTAAAGATCGTTTCAGTGCTTTATCATTTCGGCAGACGTTTGGCAAATGGTTATCTGGGCTATAATTTACCACCGAAATCCATCTTTTATCTGTATGATTTACACCAATGTTTGACTGATAAGTAATATATTTAAGAAAATTGTAGGTACTATCACTGTAATCTTGTGTAAACTATTTTTTTATGTACTTGCGTCAACTTTCGTTAGTAGGTAGTCTAACTTGCTACCATTTTGTCATGGTGTCGTTGGTAGGGCATTTGCATGTATCTGATATTGCCAATCACACACTATAGTGCCTCGGTGGCGTACTTTTACTACGGTACGAATAATATTCTGAGGTCTCGGGTTCGATTCCCGGGTCGGGCAAAGTGATGTTGGATTTTGTCTACTCATTCCGGGCATCACTCCGGGCTTATGCCCGGAATTAAGAATGTGTTCCCGATATGGGCATAAGCTCGCCCCCCTATCAAATGGTGGGACGGAACATACAATGCGAAATGTGGGCGTACTGGTAACACTACCCTTCTGGCAAAAGGCGTGATTTTATGTATCTGTGTACTGTGTAGTATGTACACAATAGCATAGCTAAACTCAGTATCAAGTTTCGAATTCAGCTTCTGTTTGTGCGGGTTTAATTAAGCTAGTTAGTTGTGTCTTTGGAAATGATTATCTTACATAAATGTATACTCTAATTAAACTGCCCTAAACTTCATTATGTGTATTTAAATTAACGTATAAAAAAGTACAGTTGTTTTGTCAATGTGACTAAAATGAAAAATGAGACAGTAGGTGTACGAAATAATACGTTATCTAATCGCTGGCGCTTATCGCTCCGCTGTTTTGATGACTGCACGCTGAATCAGCGGAGACACGACCTTCTTGTTACAATTTATGAGTGCTTTGTCTGCGTTCGGGACGAGCCCAGGGAAGGTAACTAAAATAGTGTGTACTCTTGGAATGTTTTTGTGGCAAACATATTAAAAGAAACTTTAACCTTTTAGTCTTTGGATTAAAGTTCATATTGCGTTATCAATAGATGCCATAATAGATGGAAATATTACAAAGTGGCATGCCCTGCCTTTCGTAAGACATAACCTAAAGGGAGCGGAGCGGAGTCGTTGGGCCTCTTCTCCGATAGCTACTCCGAGATGGACTTCTCATTCCTAAATAGCACTGGTTTTCTGTTGGGTAAAATACATTTTCCTTCCAGCTTACACTTATGTATTCGTAAAATATGTTCAAGTTTAAAACAGGAATTTATGACTGTTGGTAGGTCTCCATATGTTTGAAGCACATTGTAGCCAGAGTAAATACTAGACATATTGAGACTTAACATCTTATGTCTCAGGATGGCTAGCGCATTGGAATGCCAAGGAATGGTTTGTAATTCCAGGTATTCAAAGTATATAACCACCCTGTGTCAAGCAACGTTTAAAAATATATGTAAGTTCAGTGTTATTGCTCATTTTTATGACCAGGCGTGACGGTTTTTAACAGACATGTCCTGTCATATAAGCAAAAAAAACTTTATATTAAATCCAGTAATTACCGAAATGTATGTCACAAAACCAGGTTGAAATAATTGGGCTTTGCGTATGCGTATAATTACTTCCCGTTTATATAATTAATATATTTATTTTACGACGCTGGCAGATGGCATAGGTAATTATTTTGAGTGGTCTCGGGACTCGCCTTTGAACTGCGCTGTTCGGTACAATGTAAATATTTATATATCAATTTGATATTTCCTCTCATATATTTTATTTATATCTGTTCGCTTCATTGGGCAAGAGATTGCTAAGAATGTGTGAGAAATATACGTATTTTAGAAAATATTCCATAGGGCCCTACTATATTCATCCGAAACGAAGTTCGAAACTTCGGATGATTGAAGTTTATATACGATACGAATGTACCTACATATACTTATGGTCGTTATTGACTTATGGTCGTAACCATAGACTTATGGTTACGATGTCCGTTATACAAATTCGAACTTTTACAAAGTAGATACATTCATATCGTATAAAAAACTTTGATCATCCGAAGTTTCGAACTTCGTTTCGTATGAATATAGTAGGGCCCATGGTATGAGCTACGTATAATGTAGTGTTGTTAGCTATCAGGCGCCGAATTTATTCCCGCCCAGGTGTGATACAGTGTGATGATAAGAGGCTTATTAAAATCTGTATTAGAGTACGATTAGGAGTGGTTAGGCCACATAGGTCCACTATGCTGGTAAAGTCCGCTTATCAAAATGTAGAAACAAAATATAATTCCGGTCAATTCCTGTGAAGTTTTGTGATCGCTAAACTTTGAGACTGACGACTTAAATAAAGAATTCGATTTTTCTGTCGTCATATTATGAAATACATTTATGTCTTATAAATTATAATATAACATGAACAAATTGATACTTAATCACCACGCACTAAAATGGCGGAAGAAAACATCGCGAGCAACCATACCATAGCGATTTCTATGAATTTTTTTGTTATGTCCGCCAAACCCCACTAGACCAGTGTGGTGGGCTATATGGCCCAACCCCTCTCAATTGTAGAGGCTGCTCGTGCCCTGCAGTGGGTCGTATATAGACTGATACACATTTTACAACGGATTAAACAAATAACTTTTTGTTATCAAAACGGGTCCAAATAAAGTATAATGCATTTACGCTGCAAAATCCTTACTTCCTGTGATCTGTGCTTCTTTACTAATATTATATACGTAAAGGTGAAAGTTTGTGAGGATGTATGGATGTATGTTACTCTTTCACGTAAAAATGGCTCAACCAATTTGCATGAAATTTGGCCTAAAGATAGCTGACACCCTGGATGAATACATACTTTTTATTCCGAAAAAAATGTAGTGTCCCCGTGGGATGAGTCGGGAATTCAATTATAAATATTTGGTACTCTTTCAAATTCGAATGGGTGGCACGGTATAGGAGAGAGAGGACAGGATTGCATGTTTTCCGTCATGTATTGAATGAGACGGGACATAACTCGGATATAACGGGACTGCAAATACAGTTGATGGCGCGCGGGAAATATAGTTAGTATGGTAAAATCTAACAACAAAATCTATCTGCACCCGGCCGAAGCCAGGCCCAACCGCTAGTATAAATAAGTCAACAGCATTCATTAAGGAAACCATAAACTGGAGTGGCGGAAAACATACTGTTTGTTTTTTTTGTTTCCAGAATTGGCGCAATCAGAGGCGATAATAGCCGAATATTTGTGATAGACCTAAATGTTCGATTAAGCCCTTTATCAATGCTTATATTAACGTGGCGATAAGATAACAGCGGCACGTTTAGAGAATTTCATCCTACTATTTATATGGATTGCTCGGGGACATTGGTTTTCTAAGCAGGATGGTACAAATATACATAATTTTACTGGTGGTAGGTCTTATATGTGAGAGGCCGCCTAGGTAGGTAACACCGCAATGTCTATTTCTTCCTCCAAACAGCAGCGTAAATGCACTGTTACGTTTCGGATTAAAGGACATTGTAGCCAGAGTAACTACTGAACATACTGAGGCATGTCGAGCCCAGTGGAATACCAAGCATCACATTGCAATTCATGGTGTTGGTTGGTTTTGCTACTCTTCATGAAATTAATAATTAATTATTAAATTGCACCAAAAA